>OY728145.1:1689184552-1690434552 GCA_963277665.1 Viscum album | reverse complement strand
ATAAAATTTCCCACTTTATGTCTTATCATAGGTTATTCGTGGCCATTTATAAAACACTAATATTTTTTTCTATGCTTAGACATATCCTTAGAGTTCTTACTAAGGCTTTCACATCCTAGTTTCCAAAGGTTTACTATACCTTTCCTCGGATACCAACTATAATGACCCATACTTTACATACATTTTTGTTACTTCAAAATTGAATCATACTTTTTACAACATATAACTAAACCATGGTAGGACCGTATAGGTATAGTGTCTTTAGAAACTAGGAAACATAAACAACTGGTTCATAAAGAATCTACATTGTCTCCCTTTTATTTACTCAAATCTAGAGTCCCTTTTGGAATATTCTACTTAATACCCTTCTTATTAACCTAGGGAAAATAAAACATACAAAAGGGTGAGCTCAAATGCTCAGTAAGGGTAAATAAAGGAAATATCAATCATATCATATTCATAAGAATATAACATTTTGAGAATCTTAACCTGCAAAAGATATCATAATATCATAACATGGGATAAATCATAGTAGTGAAATGTAATCCCAATAATCATAACATAAAACATAAAACTTTTTGGCATACACACATAATCATATAAAATCATTTCTTACTAGTCAAGATGCATTTCCAAGACTATCATAGTGGACAAAGTCCATTTCTGAACCGAGTTCACTCCTCATTCTAGTCCTGTATCACTGAACCGGATTAACTTAACATCCCATCCATGTCTATCTCATGAGATATAAATATTTACCCAATGCATTGGATGGATATATAGGTCTCACCCATCTCATAATGAAACCAGTCTTATCTGTGCCACAAAATCATAAATTATATATCATAGCATTACCCACGTAATAAAAATGGGATTCTTAATCATCATTTCGTCATAACATAAACCATATTAGATAAAAGGACTTCATAAATATAATTCCATCATAACACAATCAATTCAATTTTAAAATATGGATAGAATTAGATCCTTATATTATCTTAGATGGAAAATTATTTTGATAAAACACTTGAACTCCATTATTGAGGAAAATATCCTTTCTACTTCAAAAACATTTTTCCTTTCTTAACATGTCATAAAATTTAAAAAAAACGATGTTAATTAAAAATAAACTTGAAAACTTGTAAAGGAATCTTCAGGTAACTAATGATCTATGAAATCATAAAAATCCATTCATTCTGTATAAGTTAAAAAACATTCTTCTCGTACTTTGGTCGTAAAGTCAAAAAGTAACTCGTACTGAAAATGAAAAAAGATTCCATTAATATATTTTACTAAAAATTCACCAATAGTGAAAATTGGATTTAAAAAATTGTAGAAGGATATAAATAATATTACATATTGAGGAAAATGGATTTCGATGATAAATAGGCCCCAGTAAATTCAGAAGTATAAACAATCTCATATAAAAATGAGGTTGTGAGATTTTCCCTTACGTTAGGTCTGATAAGATTTGTACGTGTCTAAACCTCTTGTATAATGATTTAAATAATGTAATTGACTTATTCCAGAATCATAAACATTGTTATGATATCATATATGGTCATATTTTTTAGCTTCTTATTAGTAATATTTCATTACTACTTGTTATTCGGGTTTTTATTGCTTTGTGTTATTATGGGTGTTTTGTTGAATAAATTCTTATTCCTATTTTTAGGTTATAGCTACATAATTTATAGAATGTTATTAGTATAATATATATTAGATTTATTAATTCAATTCTTCTAGATAATCATGGTTTAATGAATTTCATGTAGAATGAATCACATCGCATTGTGGAGACGGTAAGTCGTACGTACGCACGAGCGATGATATCGTTCCCATTATTATTGAATGGAATTGGAGTGGATGGTAGAATATCTTAGAATTAGTATCATGTTATAATAATCATATACATAGTTATTAGTTTCACAATTATACCCATCCAAGTAAGGTGGTGGAAAACAGATTACACCACGGCGTGGAGACGGTATTCCATACGTACGCACACGCGGTGATTTCATTTTCCATAGGATTGATATAATGTAAAATAGGGTTGTTTCATATTTATAATAACATATCACTATATGAGTGATACTGGTGTTATTACTTTATAATGAAACAACTATATAAGAGGAAGTAGAAGAAGGATGAAACTTGAAAGAATCGGTAGAAGAGATTACATCTTCCTCGACGTGCCTCCTTTAAACTTCATCTTAAGGGAATAGAGTTGGTCTTTTGGAAATACCATAACCTAAAGAATATTACTAGGGAAGTTTAGAAGAGTAATGGGTAGGTTTGGGGTGATCTTGAAGGCTCAAAGTTGTGTAAAGATGATAGGGAGGAGGTTCCCTTTTATAAGGGATGAGAGGGGCACCTTTGGAAACCTCAAAAATATTAATTTATAATAAATCAAACCCCACAAAAAACCACCGAAAATTATTGATATTTGAATATTAGATGATATAGGTTTTTAATCTCATCAAACACTAAAATATAGACATGTTGGAAATTTATTTTAACCTTATCAACTTGATTTATCCTTATTTAATCTACTTAATTTTATTTGTGTTAATAAGATTCTAAATTTTAAATTATTATAAATAATTACTTATGGGTTCTGAATTGTCAATAATTGGATAATTTATGAAATTTATGACCATATAAATTTCAATTTATAATTTTTAAATATTTTTGGGATTTTTAAACAATTTTATATTACGTTATTTTTATAAAATAACAATAGTGTTGATTTTGACACTATTCATTTATTTGAATTTAAATAAAATTCACACAGAATATATGTTCAAAATAAAAGATTTAATAGATTTATAACATGTCATATTTGTCTATAAAATTCGTGGATAACATTAAATAGTTCATATAATATTTATTTTATTATTTTTAAAACCATTTATTTGATATTTCAATCAATAAAATAATTTCAACATCACTATTGTGTCACCTTTAATGATAATTATTTTATACCTAAAATTTCTAAATAAATTCACATGATGTAGATACTTTTATTAGAGTTTTGGAGACTATTCATGTACGATGTTTCATGAAGTTTGTCACTAAATTAAAATTATTATACTTATATGATTTAAGAGAGTGACATGTTAACACTTTCTTTGGTTTTAATAATAATTAAATTATTTTCATGGTAAAATTCCATAAAATGATTCTATTATGATCCTTAGGTGATATGGGTTGACTTTTATTCTTCCAATAGAATTTTGGTAGGTGTTAGGGTAATTTTATAATCTTATTTTTACCATTAATTACCCTATTTACCTTTAATTGCAGTAAATAAAAATTATCGTAGTTACTATTCATAATATCAAAAAAATAAAATTAACCTGTTAACATAATTTGGACCCACTGAATTCAAATATTGAATCAATTTTTCAAAATTCAAAACATATAAGTTGCATTAATTAATTTAAAATTAATCTCGTTGTTAAGAAAACGGGTTTTAAAAGTTAAATCATTGCTAAAGATTGAAATTTTTTTACCTATGAATTAAATGTAAAATTAAGGGTAATGAAATACATTATATTAAATGGTAAAAATATATTATATTTATATTTTAAAACCATTCAAAATTATAATTTAACCATATAAATTATTTCGATGAAAAAAGTTGTTTTTAATTAAAATATAACTTGTTTTTACTATTCATTAAAATATGAAAGTTATCAAAATAAGATGAAAAATTTATCCAAAGTAAATTTTTATATCCTAATTCCAAAGAAGAATTTTATTTTGTCAAATTGGACTTATAAAAATGTCAAAACTAGATTTAATGTGGGTTCGCCATCAAAAGCCAGCAAAACTGCATTTTTTGAAAAATACTTATTTTACCTGAAAAATTTATTTTGTTCTCATACCATGTTCTAAAAAATGTGTAAGATGAATAATACTATTATAAAATTAAAAATTTAGTTAATATTATTCATAACGGCTAGTCCATAGTAATATTATAAGAATATATTGTTGTTTAGTGAAACCCAGTATTGTGTATTACACACGCTATCGAGGAAGGTCGTGATTGCGTGTAACGCAAGCCAAGCCAGTGTTGTGTGTAGTAAAAGATTACTTTGGTGCTGTGTATAAAATAAGAAATAGAAAATATATATATATATGTCTCATAAAATCTCATGGTGTTACGGTCTGGATAGTCCATTCCATCTGCCAATTTTTCTATGGGTGGAAAGTAGTACTAAGGCATAACCGAGTTCCAAAAACATTTTTCAATCCCTTGTTAACTTGTGATATAAACTATTTATCCTGATCTAAGAAAATGGACCTCAAAGCTTCATGTAACCACTCCACCACGTCTATATACCTCTTAGACAAAGAATCTATTGGGCCTGACTTGTTTATCACTAAGAAATAGGCCGATATTTTCAATCGATATACTATCACCCAGATAGCATCACAACCTCTCTAAGATATAGGTAACCCTGTGGTGAAATAAATTGATATTTAATACGAATTACACTAGGGAACATCCAATGGCTTCCACAAACCACCAAGATAACGATGCTCTACTTTTACCTACTCACAACCCAAGCACTTCGCCACAAGATATGCCACTTCCTGTTTTATCCTAGGCCACCAAAACTACATCCTCAAGCCATGGTACATCTTAGAAACTCCTGGGTAAACCTCTAAAAGGATTTATTTAAAACCCATGAATAACTCCATAATTCATCTCCAATGGAATAGACAACTTTCCATGAATCAATATATGGTTCCAACAATCCCTTTGAAGCATCACCGAGGCCAACAAGATTGTGCATCACCTCTACCTCTCAGTCTCCCCCATGAGACTCTTCCACCTGCTGCATCATAGAAGACAACACCATCATCTAAAAAATATACTTTACCACCATCCACTCTTGAATAAAAGTTCAAGGATTCTAACTCCTCCATCACTCTCCAAACATACAAAGATTCCCGAACAACCTCCTTCTACAAATTTTTCTCAAAGCATCAGCCAAGACATTTCCCTTTCCTGATGTGTCGGGGATCTCAAAATCATAGTCCTAAAGAAACTCCATCCACCTATGATATCATATATTCCAGTCACTTTGGGAAAATATATACCTGAAACTATTGTGATATTTGAAGGCCACAAAGTGATCCTCACTGAGGTAATGCTGCCACAACTTCAGCATGAACACAAAAGTTTCTAGTTCCAGATCCTAGATAAAATAGTTATGATCCTGGGGATGTAACTTCGTGGACCCATAACAGATCAATTCTTGCTTATTTATCAGAATTCATCCCAAACAAGGGCAGGAAGCATTGAAAAACACCTCAAAAATTACCCCTTTTTTAGTCAACTGGATCACTAGAGCACTAAATAACTTCCCCTTCAGGTAAGAAAATGCTTCCTAACACTGATCTCTCCAACAAAATCCGGGACTTTCCATTTCAAATCAATAAATGGGGCTAAAAATCGAGGTAAATTTTGTACAAACTTCTAATAATAACCTAGGAGACCAAGGAAACTACGAACTCTACAGCATTCTTGGGTTCTACCCAAGAACCAATTGGTTAGACATTTGATGGGTATACTTCCACACCCTGATGATACACCACTTGCTTGAGTAAATGCTCTACCTATATCAAAAACTTAATCTTGGACAACTTTCCATAGATCAGGTGGAATATGAGAAACTATAATATTGTTTTGAGATGCTCGGCATGCTCGTTATCTGACTTCAACTACAAAAATATGTCATCGATAAATATGACAGTGAACCAATCCATGAACTCATGGAACATAGAGTTTATAATCCCCATGAACACAATCAGTGCATTCATAACACCAAATGACATGACTAAAAACTCTATGTGCACATACCTTCATCTGAAGGTAGTCATTGGGATATCTCCCTCCCTCACCCTTAACTGGTGATATCTATACCATAGATCGATCTTAAAAATCCAAATCCCCTCTCTTAGCTGGTTGAAAATATCACATATCCTCATAAGAGGGTAATGGTTTTTGATCGTGACCCTTTTCAACCTCTGGTAGTCTATACACAACCTCAGACTACCATCTTCCTTCTTGGTGAACAATGCTAGAGAAACACATGGAAACACACTAGGCTAGATAAAACCCATCTAAATTAGATCATCTACTTGAATACTCAACTCCAGCAACTCAGAAGGTGTCATTTGATAAGGAGCAATAGAAATCATAGAATCACTTGGTTTCAAGTCTATCCCAAACTCAACATCACATCGAGGGGGTAGCATCACAACCTCCTCCAAGAAAACATACAAAAAATACCAAACAATCATTGGAACATATATCATCTTATCATCCCTCGATTCCACTGACAGTTCATTCAATAGGTAAATAATGGGCTCCACACACTGACTACCCACCTGAAAACTTCACTCAACAACGAAAACCACACTTTTTCCATTCACATATGAAAACAAAACTCTCCAATGAAATAATTTGATAACATCATGTATGGAATAAAACCATTAAATTTTGAGGATGATATCATTTGTCTAGATCTGTAGCAATAAAATATCCACATGGGACAGATGTGATCCTATCTCCAGTATACACTCCCCCTGCACACATCAAACAGGAAATTCTGGCTTCCAACTGGAATACTCAACACCAGGGGCAAGAAAATAATTTTTATGTCTAGTCCCAGAGAATGCGAAATAGTGGTTGCAATAAAGGAGTGAAAATCTCTTGAATCAAACAAGGCACAAACAAGGGTTCTAAACAAACTGATCATACCTATGAAGATATTTGGACCCTCTGGAACTACTACCTCCACTGTGTAAAATTGACCACACCTAGTTCTTATGCTTCTATACAAATGGCCAAATATATTTCCATGCTTTCTTGAATATGAAGAACATCTTGAGTTCAGCCTCTACCTACTTCATCTCCCCTCAGTAGAGAAAAATCAAGCTTCCCCTAGTAAATAAATGGTCTCACTGGAAAATACTACTAAGACTGGAACTAAACTTGTCCACCTCCACCAAACTAAGCTTGATGAACCATGGGGAACTAGTTCTGGAAATGATTATTAACCCCACAACCAAAAATAATTAGCACAAAATTCCCCTAAAAATCAGGAAAACCATTGGCCCCAGAAGTTAGAAAATGAAGATGTTGAAGTTAAATCCCAACCAGTCAAAACCTCTAGTGTCCTGGAGCTTAATATTTTCCACTGATAACTAATCTTCTCGAAAACTCATCTAGATCCCCAATTTTGATAGACCTCTTTTAGATTGCATCTACTCAATCACCTCTACCTTATTTTGAACCTCTAGATACATCGGTAATGTAAAAGAATTAATTTTATAATAGATATAAGGACAAAGTGGCTACTCAAGATGTCTCATATTAGACTCCTCGTCTAGAAAAATATACAGGGAAAAATGAAGAAGGGCCTTGAACTTAGTTCACATCTCTCACACTAACATGATACCTTGATAAACAGAAAGAATATCATGCCTCTTTACTATCTTCAAGGCTTATAAAAGGAACTCTGATTGGAACTCCGTCAAGAATTCAACCCACAAAACACCTTCCTTCTTCTTCTTCCCAGATATATATTCCACCACTAACGCATATCTCCTTGTATCTAATAGACTTCCAAAGGTTCCCAGTACCCTTTTGGAGCCCAAATCAAAATAAAATTGATCTCAATATCCTCCAAGCAACTCTTTGTCTCCACATCTGAATCAATGTCCTTGTACTTTTCCAAATCCTATCACTGGAATGATTGAAATTTACTCTGCCACTATCCATCCTCTTCAACTAGATCAAACGTATATCTATCAACCAGATCATCCTACTAATCCTAAACTTCTTGAGCTACACACAAATGATGACCAGGAACCGTTGGGTAATGGTAAACAATGATTTTCTAATCCTTGTAGTATAGATTTTCATTAAGATTTATTTTAATTAATTTTATTTATTTTTTCCATGTTAACCTTCCCAAAACAACCCAATTAAAATATAAAAACGAGTAATTATGATGCATGTACTTTTCCTAGATCTATACACTACAAGAAGTTCCACATCACTTGGTAATTCAATAAGCTCAAATCCCATAAACTGGATCACGTAGAGGCCCTAAAATCCCATTTCTTGGCTGGTCTCCCTGACCAATGTTATGCACCAAGGTTATCTAGAACTATTTTAATACTATCCCATGAAATCCTCATGGTTTCTAGCTCTAACTCCAAAATATCTTATAAACATCACCTTTGATACCATTCTATCATAACCCCATCCCTCTAAAGATTCCCCTCCTAGGATGGTAATAAAGAAAGGGAGATAATGACCCCTAACTCCCACCTCTAGTAGGACCTAGTTTGGAGACTAGTACCAAGGGTATAAAAATCTCACAGTGTGGGTGGAATTACCCTTTATAGGAAACAAGATCGAGAGATAAGATGAATCATCCACAAAACAACTAAAATGAACATATAAAAAGAATGCCAAAAACCATCCCACATGCATGTATAAATAGAACTACTACAAATACAATAATATATCCAAAGTAAAATAACCAAAAGAAAAGCTATAATAGAGACACAAAATCTATCCAAAGGTCTGAGCTAGTAACTCCCAGCATCATCCATGAAATCCTCCTAGAAACCTAAAATAAGTTTCATATACATAGGGTGAGGATACAAGTATACTTAGTAGGAAAACCAAAGTATGTCCTGAAAATGTGAAAAAAGTATATTTATGATCTTGTGAGAAAATAGCAGAACCAAACAACACTTAAACAGGTATATTAACCATCCCTACCTCACCAAGTCATGATCACAAAGTAACACAATCCAAGTAATATAATATAAAGTAAATAACATCAATTATAGGGTACTCTGCACTAATTTCCAACTGTTATGCCACTCTTTCCTAACGTTGTACGTCCTGGCTATCACATCCCTTTTGTATACCACGTCACACCTCACCCTCACACACTTGGGCCTCACAACACATCAGGCCCGCACACACCTAGGCCTCACAACACATCACGCCCACACACACCTGGTCCTCAAATAACATCCCACCCACAAACACATGGGCCTCACAACACATCCCACCCACACACACCTAGGCCTCATAACACATTTCGACCGCACACACATAGGCCTCACAACACATCACGCCTACACACATCTAGGACTCACAACACATCAAGCCATATCTCATCCCAAATACACCTGGTAAAACACATAACATATCATCAAGAAGACACCTAGGGAAACAAATCACATCTCACCCAAAGATACTTGGGCCATCAAAACCCCCATCTGAAGCACTAATAGACCTATAGCCATCATAGACTATATCATACCTTCCTCACCTGGAAGAGAGAGAACAATAGAGAAGGCACTCATCCATATGTACACTTCACTGGATGTAGGGAAAAACACCCCCCCATGTGATGTTTAATTGTTTGTCACAAATTGATCAACTTGGGTGGGGTGCGTATATAAATTACCAGAATATAGAAATATATGTATATTATCAAGAACCCAATCACAACCTATGGTTTCACAAAAAATACAACCAACTCACAAAACCATCAATTTTGTGGCCACCTATAAATACATTTATTAGTATCTTCAAAAATAATTTCAAAAGGTGAAGAGCCCTAATAAATTAAAGTGAATTCACATTCCCTCTACGTCTAACACCCATTAATTTCATTATTTGGTGTCAACTGCATTTAGTCACACAACCCATCATTAAATATTTCATTAACCACCTTCATCTGATTAACCAAACCAATCCAAAAAATTTACAACAATATTAACCCATTATTTATTTATTACATCATTACTTGGGAATCTATAACAACATAACCTCATATTACAAGAAATCTTTCATCCAAAAAAGCCTCATTGCAGTTCCCCAAAAGCATGGCCAAACAAACTATCATCTTGGTGCCCCAGAAGTAAGGCAAAAAAATCTATCACCATGTTGCCCCAAAAGCATTTAGAAAGAAACTATTTCCTTGATTCCCCAAAATCATAGCCAAACAAACTATCACCTTACCACCCAAAAACATTTCCAAACAAACAATCACCTCGGAACCCCAAAAGAACGGGAAAAAAACCATGTATCACCACACACCCTATTACAAACATCCATTATTATCCCTCAAGAATGACCAAACTTCACAACATATCATAGTAATTTACACATATTTACAAAGAGTCTTTTATCACAATACACTTTTTTTAGGGGTGTTATCACACAACCAACATCCTGGAGAAACCATTTAATTATATAAGTATAAGTAATTAACCAATTTCTATTTTAGTTGATATCACAACAATCAAACAATCGCAATAAATATATCCAATTCAAATAAATCAACCAATGACCACAATTTTAAGTAGGGAATCAAGAACGTACAATTCACATTATCATAATCATATCAAGGTTGTAAAAACATGTGAAGCATACCTCTCTACCCTTAAATTTCAATTAACCAATTTATTTATCTCAAATTAATTCAAAAAAAATAATATATATATATATATATAATAATAATGTATAACCCCTCCCACATGTTATATAACAAGGAGAAACGAGGGAAATCCTACTCAAGGAAGCCTTCCAACTTGATGCACACTGTAGAACGAAGAATAATTACCACAAACAACAACCACACTATGAGGAACCTATTATCAACCTATGACACACCAAAGATCCATTGAAACAAAACCCAAACACACCCCAAACCAAAGAAACGCCACCAAAGTAGATCCCCGAGAGAAAAATTGAAGAAAACAACCAAGAAAGGGAAAGAATTTACCACAGTCCAACAACAGATTACCGATGAACAACCATTGAGGACAACAGATCGAAGAGGGATAAAGAAGGGATTAAAGGACGCCTATGGTAACCTAGGGTTAACCCAAAATGAGAGTAAAAAGATAGAATGTCTGAATTAATAAAATTTTGGCCAAAATAATTTTTAAAACTGCGCATGATCATGGTATTACACTATGTATAATACAATTTCACTTCATGTAATACCAGGGTTTTGGATTCCACAAAAAAATCATTGCCTCTTCATTTTATTATTTATTTTTAAACCATGAAATATTACATATCATGAAACCCTCTTTCATGACTTGTAAAATTTGTACACATCATGAAAACTTATGTACAAGCCGCAAAAATAACTTTTAGGTTGTGTAATCTACTTAAATAGCATGTAATCTCCTTGATTCTAGCCTTTAGAATATGAACTTCTCCAGACTCCCTTCGAGCCTCCTTTGAACACCTCCAACAACCAAAAATAGAAACTTAATGGATCGGGAAGGCCAGAACCATTACAATACCCTCCCAGGGTTCAATATACCAAGCATGCACCCACTAATATAGGGGTGTCTATTTTATCATCTAAGATTCATACTCATGAAAACATTACTAGAACGGAACTACGCATCTAAAATACTAAACAGAAATTTAGAAAATATTTTATTCTTAAGGTTTTGACCTCTACTGGGCTAGCCCCTTAATTATGCAAAGAATAAATCTGAAATAATTCCATGATAGAAAATTCACTAATCCTTACTACCTAATCTCTAGGTCCAACACCCCCTAGGAAGTAGCTAATTGAAAAGAAAAAGCAAGCTTCATTTTCCTTCTCAAGGTAATCCTCATGGAATCTAACTAACCTATAAATGACGTTTCACACTATGAAAACCTCTAAAAGGTTTCATATTTAAGGCCTTTAAATGATGCTCATTATTGTAACATGTTAAATCAATTCATATAAGAGACTATCAAGAACCAATTTTCTAGGAAAACAATATTAAGAATTTCTTTCAACTAACACTATACAGCATTAGGAAAATTAATCTTATAAATTTATTTTTAACCATTTATTTATCCATAGGTTTATCATAACTAGGCTTGGTTAATTAAAATTTTAGAGGAAATATATAGATTAACGCACCCTTTAGGTTGCTACTAGAATTTTAATTAGCTGAAAAATCACATAACAAAGCTCACAGGTAGGTAAAAGGTATTTAACTATTAGGGGAACTGGTAAAGTAGGATGTCACTGTACATTTATACCACATTTATAATTGACTACTGAAACACTAAATAACTATACCATATAACATAAACATATCCCCATGGGGTTAGGAACTAAAGAGTGAGAATAAAATAAGTTAACCTATGTGGGTCACATTAAACCAATATGGTTTTATTTAAATTCAACCTTTTAAAATTTATTTTCTTAGATTTCAAATGACTTTAGTGGGTTTAATTCATAAACCTTTTGCCAAACTATCCTACTTGTATCTAGTTGTCCATAAGGATTTGGTCAAATTTATCACACCCTCAAAGGGTTTATATTAAAACCAACATGCTCTAATCTACCTAATAAATTCAAGTTTTTAATTAGGTAATTTAGTGATAAGAGTATTCACTCCCAAATTATAGAGGTATAAGAATTTATAAATTGAAATTTATTATATGTTTATCTTACATTAATAAGTACTGGTTTAAATTATTTTTTAAAATTAGCTTATGTAAAGTTTAAGTCCCCAACTAGTTTAACTCATTAACCATTCATTTATGATCCAAGATTCAAAAAAAATCCACTCAATGGTCTAGTTAGATGATTCACTATTCCAAAATTATAGCAGAACATGACTTTATAATTTACAATTGACATTCATGTAACTAAAACCAAATTAGCACTCTTAGTCCCAAAATATAATAAACCCATATATGATTGTTCAATTATATGGGTTACCATTATCAATTTATAAGGGGCCATACTCATTATAAATTCAAAATTTGGCATCTATTTAGTTTCAACCATCAATGTTTCATCCCATGAAACCAATGGTTCATGGATCAAACATAAAATAATTAGTTGATTAAATATAATTGCACCATCATGCTATGTATGGAAAAAAATTTAGGTTGATGCAAACATTTTATTTAATCAACCATATATCATGAATACAATAGGAATTCCATCACAAAAAATAGGTATAGGTAAGTGTGGAAACATTCATGGAAAGTTACTACAAAATTAGGGAACACTCAAACTTGAAATATACAACTAGGAATGCGATTAAAGTACCTAACATGTTATATAAAAAGAATTGAAAATAATCACTAAGTAGGGTATAAAAATCTGCATCCATTGGGAAATCTATAATATAGTCTACATGCCATGGAATATTGATGGAATGTGAAATTCAATGTGCCTAAAATGATGCATTAAAAATACCTTATTTTCATATTAGGCTAAGGGTATAATCTTTAAAATCCATAAATCAATATAAATTGGAATTACAAGAGTATCCCAAGGATAAATAATGATCAATTTTAATAAAAAAATAACATAAATAACATTCACATCCCTGAAAACTTGATCCTTCCATTGTGAAAGGATTTTCCAGGCCCTGACACAAGCTATTTATCAAGTGTCAACACATCCCAAGTCTGGTGTATACCATTTACCAAATAATTAATCAAATTAAAATAAATGTTTTATAATAACACTTGTAACATCCCAACCTAGGAGACACTAAAACAGTGCCACGATCCAGTTGGTCACTTGGCCTCAAAATAACATCCCCATAGGTCAGATTATGTGATATAGTAGCAAGTATATAAAGTCATTATAGTGGGGATACTATACCCTTTGGATTAGAGATAAATAACACAGAATCATTGATAAATGAATATTGGTGGAAGATAATAAAAAATGGATAACCTATAAATGAAAAAAATGGCCAAACCTATATAAGATCCATACATAAACATGTTATGACAAAAATAAAAATAAACATTACATAGAAGGAATACATAAAAAATAGACTAAACTGAAATAAAAAATAAATAAATAAATACTCCATCTTCAAGAGGTAGTCTATGTACATGCTTAGTTGCTACTCCCAAGATCCCAATTATAGATAATATGATAACAACATAGAAGAACAGTCCAGGTCCTAACTTGCAAATAGGATGTTGTCTATATGAATTCCAAACATATTCTCGAAGGGGGTGTGAGAAAAACTTGGTATACCACCAATAATGACATCTAAATCAATCCATTCCATTTATATAAAATAAATTAGTGTGCATGTGTAATAGGTAAAGAAATAAATACATAAATAAAAGTAATAAGTTAGGCTTAAGTTACTCAAGGAAACCTAGATAACCATACCTACTTTGGCCTAATATGGAATGTCTCTACACACCTACTATCATGTGTGTGTTTGTATTCATATTTCAGACCATCATTTTCAATTATATACATGCACCAGTATGGTCTTTTGGTTTAATACCAAGGATTCCACCTGAAGAAGAAGAATAATGAGTTTTACATTATAATTAAGGGATATTTTTCATGTATCATAAAGTAAGGTAATCCTTGACTAGGGATTCCATGCCTGATATCATAATGTAAGGGGTGTATTTCCTTGGGATGTCATGCCTAGTATCATAAAGTAAGGGACACATTGCCTAAGGGTTATATGCACATTATCAGAAAGTAATGGATATCTTTACCAAGAATTCCATGGATCGTATTATAAATTAACAGATTTATTTCCTAGGGAGTCCATTCATATTATCATAATTTAAGGGACCCCTTTCCTGGTATCATGTTTAGAGGAATCCACTCAAAATATGATCTGTTAGATTGTCCTTCCATAATAAGGCCACTAGAAACAATCAAGGGAAGTAGACCCTTAGTATAACTCATTTTATATTAATTAAAATCCATTGGGTTGTTTCATTTTAGAAAAATTATAAGTTCATGGGAGGAATGAATGACATAGTATATGTTATCAAGTCACATTTAATTAATCAATTCGCTTTTTGATTCATAAGGCAACACACCTCAAAAGGTGGTTTTATAAGAAAATGGGGAAAGCTCAACCTACCATTCATTTAAATTAATTAAAATTTATCATCCAATATTTTTACTTCAAAATACAAAATAAAATGATTCTAATAAAAAAATCCTTATAACATCAAGGAATTAGACAACACATCCCAAGGGTGGATAAAACTTAAGGTAGACAATAGTAATTTGGGACATTCTAATTGAATTCACCCTAAGGGGTTGTTCTAGTTGTTTTCATAACATCTATTGATGTAATATAGTTCTAATATCATCAAGTTCATAGTTTATGAATTAAAGTTAAATCATTTCATATTTTAGGAGAGACACCTAGAAAGTCTGGCATGAGGCACAACAAAAATATTATATAAACAAGATAGAGTTTTCATAAAATCTTATAGACCACCTACCTTGTGTTTAAGATGGTACAATCATCCAAAATCAAGATTTTATTCGATATGAAATCAATGAAATAAAAATATAAGACAAATTCACTAAAAATTGGTTAAAATATCTTGAAAGGATTTAGCATTTCATACAGTAAGATAATCAAAGAATAGAAGATAGAGGAGTTATAGTTTTACCAATGTCTATATAATGAGATCAATAGGGATAAATTTGGATTCCGGATGGAGGAGATCCATCCATTACTTGGAGGAGACCAAAGTATATCTCCCATGTTAGGGAGATTCTATTCATGGAGAGGAAATAAGTTGGGAGGAGACTTAAAAATACTGAGGGGAAAATGGAATTTTCTAGCTCTAAAAAGAGTCACACTGTTCGGAAAACCATGTGGAAACTATGCAGTTGGATCTATCCAATACATCCACCTCACACAGCTCATTAGAACAATTTGAAAAACTATGTGTGTCCCATGTTCACCCTCTACCTAAAGGGGACCCCTCCCTTGGAAGGATGCAGTGCACTGTTTGAAAAATTGTGTCTCATCAGTGTGGGTCATCCTAGACCTCTTCCTCAATATATATAGCTTCCTCGACACCATTCATAGTTTATAAAAATTGTTACCCTTATGGAAAGTTGCCACATGATTGATCAATATGGTTAAACTAACCCTGATCCAACCATTCACCTCCGATTGTTTCATCCCAAAACTGATTTTTTGGAGCTCGATGCTTCCGAAACTCATTTGAACTCCCAATACACCACCAGAGACATAAACTTCAACAAAAAAACACATTAGGTGTTATAAATATTGGAATTATGATCCAAATATCATTTTAATATTTGACCCATCCACATAAATATATGTTTTTAATTCCCTTGATATTTTGAACCCGGCCTAAAACACGGGAAATTACAATAACAAGGGATAATAAAAATTCTTATATAAATCCACAGTGGTCAAGTCTTCCATGAAATTATCTGAAATGTGAATTTCAAACTCAATATATAATATTTTTATGAACACAAATTCATATATAATTTATTCTTGTAATACGTACTTCATAAGTAATATTTAAGACTTGGGAAAATCTTCACTAGATACATAACATATTTCATTTATGAAAAGAAACCAATTTATAGTATATTAATCATTACGTAATTTTTTATACTTAAGAAAAACTTGAAACAAAATGATTTTAAGAATAAGTATAATTTTTTTAATGTAATATTCTATACTTTGACAATTTTTTTATATATAAGAAAAATTATTACTCTACTATAGTGCATGAGATATCTTTCAATATCCAAGGGAAATATTTAGGATATTATACTTGGAAAAATTATTCAACTCATAATAACATAAACTCATAATAATAATCCCATATTAAAAAATTTAAAAAATATAAATAAATAACCCAAAATTAATTTAATTTAGATTAATTAGTAAAACATAAAATGGATTTTGTAAACATTGAAACATATTATGGAATTAAATATCTTGGATCAACATCACTTTATTTCACAATATTCTCCACTTTTTTTAGATTGAAAAGAAATTTTTATAAGATGGTGTATCATATTTATATGGAATAATGAAAATGAAAAACTATTAAAATATAACACTAAATAGAATAAGGATTTGGAAATGACTTGTATTTTAAAAGTAACTAATATAAATTCAAAAAATATTGAAATTTTTAAATAAAAAAAAGTGAACCAAAAAAAAAGAAAAGAATTAGTCATTTATATTTGGTTTTGGGTTTTTTGATAGTTTATGGCCTTTAAAATTGGTTCTAAATTCAAAAATAGGATGTGATAGATTTATTTTTAGATTCTCCAAGAACTTTTTTTTATTTTAAAATCTCCCTGAGAATAGGCATGATTTATTTAATAAAAATATACCATATTCCTCATCTTTCTTGGAAGTTCTAGAATATGTTATCGTAGAAAATGAAGTAGTGGATGAAATTGGAGCTTACTTTCATGAAAATGTTGTAAATTACATATCCTATTCATTATATTGATGAAATTTATAGCATATCATGGAATGGTAAATATAGGCATCACTATATATCCAATGGTAATATTAATTAGGTTATAAATAGTTCTTAGAATATGATGGTTTTATCCAAGTTTAGAGACATTAGAGGAAACTCGACATGAATTTTAAAAATCATACACTACAATTTTGTGGAGGATTATATATATATGATATTTCCTAGTTATACCCAAAATAAGTTATTTTGGAATTACTACATATCTGATGAAAATAGGAAAAAATCTATATACAGTTCTGGGAAAGGGGCCTCTACACAGATCTAGCTCTAATGTAACAGTGAAAGAGATAAATATATGGGTACCATAGAGAAAAAAGAAATTATGAAACCCAACATAAATTTTAAAAGGTCTCATAAACCTAAAATAATCTATCATGGAAATAGAATATGTGTTTTGGCCTTGGATGAGATATCCAGGTGTTACTATATATCCCATGGTAATGGGAATCAATCCATGTGTAGTTTTGGTAAAGGGATTTTTTTCATAGGTAAACTAGTAAATTAGGGAAGGAATATGTATCTATATCCATAAAATATTGTATTAATAATGGATGCTATATAGATCAATCTATTATGAAAGGGGTGATTTTTTCAATTTGAGGTCTCATGGAATAAACCATTCCAATCAATTTTAGTTCATATGGGAATGACAACTCCAAAATTTTTAATTCATGTGAGATAGAATATATACAATACATTTTATGGAAATGTGGTAGGAACCTCATGGAATTTATTTTTATTTCTTGGAACAAGGACCTTATTATAGTGTAATGCCATAAAATATTGACCAAATTGTCACGTGGTTTATACTTATGTGATTTATAGCCTCCCCAATAATGTCTGTAATGTATAACAGAATAAAGCGTATTGATATTTCATATCTGAATAAACAAAGTGGATACAAAAAAAGTAAATCTACTCTATAAAAATTTCAATAGAATATTATGAAATTCTGATGGTGGGAATTATTTGACCATTATTAATGGAGAAACCACCACCACACTATTAAAAATTAGCACATGGATTTTGGATGACTTTCTTTCTAGAATGAAAACATTCCCTATGTGTTACTTAGTTTCTTGAATACAAATATGTTGTTAATTGTCTATTCCTAGGAAACCCATAGGATAATATTTACTCTGGTTTGCGGTTTGTTCATATTATTTGATAGACCCATTACTAATTTTTATAAGAGTGGAAACCAAGAGGATGTGCTGAAGGTTTTTGGTATTCGAAGAGGATAGTTTTAACTCAAGGTTGTGGGTTTATTAGAGGAGTATCTTGAGTCATGGAATTGGGGAGTCCAAGATAATTATCTCAAATCATGACCTTTGGTTTATGGTGATATAAAAATCAAAATTTATGAAGTTGATTGGGAAGAAGAGGATAAATTCAAAATATTTTATAATAATTTGTAGTTATACAATTATGTACTAGATATGATATTTGGGAAAAATGAATTATCCCTGGTATAAGAGGAGGGTAAATTAAATATCACCAAAAATATATTAAGGTTTGAAGATATAATGGAAGCAATAATATTAATTTTTTTTAAACTCTTTCATTTGGGTGATAGAATATTGATTGCAATATAACCTTCAACTCTCTCAATGAAAATAGGAGAACCCTATGAAGATGAATCACATAATAAAAGAAGAAGGAACATAGTTTAAGGTTATTTTTAATTAACTACTCTAATAAATTTAATGTTATTGGGGATGTACCAATCACAAAAGAGTTTAAGGTCATGTAGTAATGACCTCATTTAATATAATTTAGGGTCTTGTGACTAAGACCTTTTGTTATGTAGTTTAGAGTATTATGATGAGTACTTAGTGTTTTTACAGTTTATAATCATAAACCAAGGACTTAAAATATATATTTTAAGAAATTATGATGAGGGACTCATATATAATGTGGATTTTAAAGCATGATACTTTTCTATCAGAGTGAGAATTACTTGAATGCATATTTTATGAGTTTTTGGATTCTTTATATCTATCAGCCCTTTATTTATCAACTTTTGTAAAAAAATCCTTAATGATAAATAATCACTATATTATATTCTCCAAAATTCAGTGATAATAATAATTGGTATGATATTTAATAATTTCTTCCTTGGGTATCCTGATCATTGGAATCTCAATAAGGTTATGATCAAATAAATAGATAAAATATGTGACCACATGCTCAGGCCTAAAGGAAGACTGTTTTTTATATCACTAAGATATGGGAAAGATAGATTATTTCACACACTTTGTGTGTTCAACTTAGGTTTTTCACATGGAAGAAGTGGAAACATTGATTTTTCTAACTCCATTAACCCATCATCTATATTCTCTTAAGGACAATCCTTAAAGATAAATCAATATTCAATTTTATTCTTTAACAATAAATTTTAGAGGAAATAATAAGCATGATCTCTAAAATCTTCCCCCTTAGGACTCTTGATCCTTAAGATCTCAATCAAATTATTCTCTATGGAAAAGGTAAAATACTTAGCAAATTGGTCATGTTGGAAGGAATATAACTTATTTCATATGCCTCTACTAGGTTTATAACATTTATCTAATAAATGGAACAAATACCTTGATAGGAAAAAGAACATTATTGAATTTGATATTTATATGGTAGTGACTTAATAATGATCAATTAAAGGGTATATGTTTAGTATATTTCTGATTAGAAAATTGATAGTTCAACTCATAGATAAGAGAACTTATAATGTCTTTGGGACTTCATGGTGGTCACCAAGGTCAAAAAATGTATGTAATACACCTGATGGGGGTTAAACGATATTATAAATACCCAATACTTGTGGTTTGGGTACTTCATGAAAAATATGACCACTATAGTAGGATGTTTCCATTTAACCATGGGGAAAACATCCTTATAGAAACACTTTAATTATTTTCTATAGAAATAAATTTTCTTAGTGAAACTGAGTGATCTATTCTTCAATAGGTATGGTTATGATAGATTAAAGTGGATGATGGATTGGGTACATGATAATGATCTTACCTTTCCTAATGGAATAGTGGGTTTCTTATGATGTAATTCTAGGTTGGTGCCCCAATAACTGGATCTATATTTGACATTAGTTATATTCCTTATTAACATTACATTATAAGGAATCAATATTTTTTAAGACTAAACATTATTTAGAGTCATATAAAGTATCTACCAAATATTTTTCATCAATGATCATAGTATAGTATGATAAAACCTATTGATCTTTAAATGATTGTATAATTGTGTAATTTTATCGATCAAGAGTTTACTCCTTACGATTAGGTGAAAGTTATTTAGACTTGACTAATAAAATGTTAATTTTAATATAGCCTACCATTTCATAAAAATATATATTCTTAATGTGATTTTCCATTACCCAAATAAAATTTAATGAGGTGAACTAGTGCTCCTGATTATAAGATAATCAGGTTTGGTGGCCGGTTCTCGTGGTCTTGTTCGGTGGTATGGTTCCCATTGATGTTCCTCTGGGGATAAGATCTTGTTTTTTGTAATGGTTTCCATCGTCTTATTTAGAAAGAAAATAACTATTCTTCAAATGATGGGAGAATGAAATACATGAGGGTTCAGAATAATTTTTAAATCCTTAGGGACCCTTGTTTATATTTTCCTTACTTTTTTTAGTTATATCATATCTTCGGTGCATGAGAATTTGGAGGTGCTATAGTATGAGTTATAGATGTATCTCCATATAAGTAAATATATGGAAGCTTAAAGAGGGGTTTAATTAAAGTTGAAAGACCATATCAATTTCTCACCCACTCATGAAGATCAAATGTTCAAAATTTACAATTTTTAAATGATTAGAGTATATCAATGTATAAATACAATGTAAAATGGAACAATTGATAGTTATAAACTTACATTGACAAAATTAGTAAAATAAAAAATTAAATAAATTATACAAAATAAATAAAACATAGAGTATTGGATAATAATATAGATACTCTTATAAAATATATTATATTAACAAATAGTTCCTATTAATGGAACACTTTCCTTTTATTTAAAAATAGTAGGAAATTTGATAACCTGGTCCTAGGTATTCAAGTTCCAATCAGGCTCTTATTAAAATAAATCCATTGGTAGGTATAATATTTGATCTGGGAACGTATTTAATAGAAAATATATCAAAGGAAGATCTACCCCCAATATCCTCTTTGATCACAATTATTGATAGTAATTCTAAGCACTCAATACTTCTTTGAACAAAATTTTTAAATGATATAGTTTTCTAGCCACTAAAACTATTAAATCATAATGATCAATGAAGAAAAATTCCTCACTTGGATCTTATCAAACTCATTCATCATAAGAAGAAATATTAAAAAAGTAAAACATAGTTCTTTTATGATATATCTCACACAAACGTAATATCAATGAAAACCACACTATAAAAAAAATATAACCAAAACTCTCAAGGTAATGAGATGATGCATGGGTGGATTAAAAGTTTCCATTATTATATGTTCCCTTACTAAAATTTTTCATTATAATTTATAGTCATTTGTGTAAATAAATACTCTGATTTTTTGGTTTTGGTTACAATATCATCAAAAGTATCAATCAATATTTTGATGAATATAGCTCAATATTATGATAAAATAGTTCAACATGGATTCTCAAATTTTTCGAATTTAGATGGTTCACTTTAGATCACTAGAACATGAAAAATCATAAATTAATTATTCACAACATAGATCATAAAAAACAACTTTATGTTAGATAAAACTCATTATAATGTGTATTAAAATTTTTAAAACAAAGGAATCAATTGAGTCATTTCATTCAACAATATATCCCTTTTTGATAATCTCAATACATGAAAGAGAATATAATTTTAGCTAAAATTTAAACTATAAAAATCTATGTAAATATTGATGAAAATACCTTCCAAGTTTAGTATCTATAAAATTTCAAATCTTCAATCTTTTACATGACTCTCCCTTATAAAATTAACAAAAACAATAGTAAAAATAAAATATTCCCTAAATAAAGTGAAAAATTACACTTCTCATAATGATACCCCTTTTTTATTTTCAAATATAAATATAAAAAAATAAAAAATAAATAATATAAAATGTTAAATAATATGTCCCAGATTCAAACTCAAATAAAAAAAATTATTTCTCATTCCCTTTTGATTTGTCCCACTAGGATACACATTTTCATTTGTGGATTTCACAAAATAATAGGGTAAAAACATATATTATTCTTAACTTCTAGTAGTATCTCTTGGATTCAATTATAATAATAAAAATAAAATGAATCCTTATATAGTATTATTAGAAAAAAATAAATAAATATAACAACTTCAAAATAATTAAAGAACAATAATATCAATCATTCATATAACATACATAGAAAAAGGTGAAATCATACAACAATAATTAGAGTTTATAAAAAATTTGGAAAATATAAACAAATATTAAATTCATTATTTTGTAATATATTTTTAAATCATATTCTCTAGATTTTTTATCCACTCCTATTGATCTTTTGAAAATTCATTAACTCCCTTTAACACATTTTAATCCTTTATCTCACACTATTGTTCCACTATCTTTAATTATTTCTCTCTTAACTTATAGTTATTATGTTTATAAATAATATTGGCATAATAAAATTATTTCTATAAGGGTACATAGTCAAGTAAATATTGAATTTTTGAGGTCCTAATTACTTTCATAATTTTGGAACCACTTTATATTATATAAGTGTTGCTCATAGTTTTCATTAAAATTAGATGAGTTAAATTTCATTTCAACTTGTTAGTATAAAATATACATTATCATCTATGAAATTTGAGAATATATTATAGTATCCTAAAAAGGGTTATCCTTGAATAAATATATGGAAGGATTTATATGATTTTTGACACCCTCATCAATTGTTTATCCATCTATAATTATTGATTCTCTATTATTTTACTTCTTAATAAATCATCCTAAGAACTATCTTTCAAATAAATATTAGGTTAAACTCTAACGTTTTCATCACTTGGTGTACATATACCTTAGGTGATATATTCATGATATCAATATTTCTATAGGATTGAGATTTCTGTAATTTTTCAACATCAATTCCATTCTGGCCATAAACATCCACAGATTCCATAAGATAAGGATAACCAAAAATGATTCTTCCAAAAATTAAATTAAAATTATCATAAGCTATTATTCTTTATAATATGTTTTATATGTTATTATGAAATTATTTCTATTATTTTTAATTGAATATACTAGAAAATATAATCATTATTTTCATAAAATTTATCCAAACAATACAAACTCCCCTATCTAAATTAGTCAAGAAATAAAGAAACGTTTTCTACATATAAAAATTTATGTATTTCTGGTAGTAAACTTATATATGAAAAATAAAACAATATGTAAATGTATGAAAAAAAATTAAGAGTAAAAATATCATATGTGAAATTATATGATTTAAAAAATATTCATACATAGAAGTAAAAAAATGTAAAAGTAAAGTGTACCACGTACTGGATATTATAGTCCATCTTCCATTATTCATCATCCTTTCTTTGTTCAGAAAATATATTCGAGGAATATAAACTTATTTAGGTCTAAAAACATTCAAAAATATTAATTTTAGCACCTATATTTGACCATTTTTTATGTGATCATAATCCACTAAATCCTTATATCTGAAACTTCAATGAGTTTTGAATTATTGAACTATATTCAAGTAATATCATTTCATTAGTTTACTCCTCACAAATATTTTTTGGAAATGGTGCAAATCTTGGAACAATGTAATTTGATTTAGAATGAGAACTTTTTGTGGATTTTCTATAAATTCTAGAAGTTTCCATTTTTCGATTCATCTATCTATATAACTTATCAAAATTAATCCTTCTAGAAGTAAAATTCATATGTCAATTTTTTATGTTCTAAACTTATGAATTAATATTAATTACTTCATTTCAATCAAAAATAGTAATGGTAGTAGACATTCCATCCAACTTTTAAGTAATTATAGAAATTTAATTTTTTCTATAGATATCTCAACATCCTTTCTACATTACTCAAGAAGTTAATTTTGAAATATCTTTATTATACTTAACTAGATAATCCTTCTTAGTAAACTAATCTAAAGTCTCATGTTTTTCTTGAAGAAATTTTTGATAAGTTTCTTCCACTTCAGTGATATATCTCTCAAACTCATCATATAAGGGTTATTCTTACTTATTATCTCCATATTTATATTCTAGTGAAAAATAATATATAAAATCAAAGATAAATACAGCAAGGATTCATCTATAATTTTACCCATGAATTATATTCCATTATAAGGGGGATTAGCATAAATTTTTTTAATCCTCTCACTATTTTCACTATCTGGTTCACTACTATCTTCAAAAGATGAATCTTTAATAAATACTCATGTATCTATAATAGCTATAAATTATTATCTTCCATTTCTATTTGATGATCTATTGGATTCCTTATCTTTCTCTTTAAATGTAGGTAAATTAGGTCTAATGTGTCCTAATGTTTTACACTCATAATAAATAAATTCATATTAATCTTCATTTCTATCTTTTCTATTTTTCTGGTAATCTATTCAAAAATTATGATATTATAACATCCTTCTATCCAGTTTTTCAAACTCTCCATATATAAGTTCTAGAAAACTATCATCTGAACATTTCTTATAGATTCTTCTCAACGTACTTTCTTGGTATGTTTAAGCTCTAAAAGTTAAATATTCGAGAGTGAATATAATATCCGCTCCATTTTAAATTCTCTCTTTCTCATCATATCACATTAATTTTTTCTCATACTACTTGATAATTCTAATTAAATCATCCAAATTAAGATATGTGATATTCTTAGTATCATTAATTGTTGTTGTCAAATATTCTTATTCTTTTTGAAGAATATTTATAACAATCTCAACAAATAAATCCTCTAAATGTTATTACTCACCAAGAGATTATAAATTATTTACTATCATCATGAATATATAGTACACATGGTAAAATGGATTCACTAGGTATAAATTCAAACAACTAATAATATTTTCTCAACATCTCTCTTTTAGTTTCTAAAAATTTTCATATTATGATTTACATGACTTATAAATTTTTCCATAGTCCAAATTTTTTTCTATATGATGAAAATATGATTCATATATTCATTTGAATCACAAAAAGAAAAGTATTTTATACCTAGAAATTAAGTTAAAATTAGGCCTTCTCTTCATGAGTGAAATTTTGAACTTCTTTCTCAAGAATATTATAATTTTTACTCAACATAATAAAATTACCAACACCATAATTTATAACATTGGTTTTCATATAGTCATGATGATACTCATAATCATATCCATCAAATATAAGTGGGTGATTTGGATTAAGATTTTATAAAAATCCTACTAAAAATAAATCCTACCATATTGAAACAAAATATCTTTTCTCTATAGAAAATTATTGTAAAAAACATATATAATTTTTTATAATCAAATATACAATATATAATTCTATAAATAGAGTAAATATTTAAAACCCTATGTTTTTCTAGATACATAAATTTATAAATGATTAATGTGGGGGAGAATTAATGTTTAAATTCCAACTCAATTTCCTGACCACTTGTAATTATTGAGCATTTGGAAGATAATTGTTTTTTAAAAATTAGTGTATATCGAATTATAAATACTTAGGGAAATAAAAAATCAGTAGTCAAACACCTAAACTGAGAACATAAATAAAATGAAAATTAAAAAATAAAAAAAACATGGTTATTACATAATAATATAAATACACTTAAAAAAATTATGTTTCCAAACATTTCCTATCAAGGGAACTCTTCAATTTTAGTCTAAAACAATAGAAAGTTTAATAACCTGAACTAAGGTTTTCACATTATAATAGGGAACTTATTCAACTCAACCCATAGGTTATTATAAGATCCAAACCATGCAATTTTTCAATGAACATCAGTATTAGGAAGCTCTATTATCGACCACCTCTTCAATCAAGATGATTCGAAGAAATTCAAAGAACATAATACTTTATAAAAAACAATTCAAAAATATATAGCTTTATATCCCTTGAAAATATTTGATCACGGTGATTAGTAGCTAAATATTCCTCACCAAAAATATCATCAGTCTCAATGATTAGAAGAAAAAAAATTGAAAACATAAAACTTCTATAATAATACACACTCAATAATAATCTATAATAAAAACACACACAAAAATAATGAAACTAAATCTCTCAAGGTAGTGATATGATACATGAATCGATTGAAAGAATACAGTATAGAAAGTGTCATTCCTTAAAGCCATCGATCCATTTTATAGCAATTGATGTAAATATCATCTCTGGGTAATTCGTGTTCTATTAAAATTTCATCAAAATTAGTAATTTATGTTTTTATGAATGCAGCTCTATCTTCTAATAAAATATATAATCATGGAATCTCAAAGTTTTGGGATTTATAGGTTCACATTAGTTCATCAAAACATTATAATAAAAAATTAATTCTACACAACCTAAAACATAAAAATAATAAACATAAATAAAACTCGATATAAAGTGTATAGTGAATTTTAAAACCAGGGATACAATAGAGTCATTTGACTAAACAACATAGGGAATTGGGGACATGACTAGTTGATTTAAATGTGTCATAATAATGGAATGTTCTTGATTCACTATATTTCATATCATATGATAATCAAAGATTTATATAATTCTATATGGGGCCTTTTCCTATTCTTATCCTTCTTTATGGAGAATTTTTGGCACATATGTCACAAATTCCTTTGGATTTTAAAATGATACTTGACCATCACCAACCATATTTTACAAAAAAACATTGATGAAAAATAATTCCTTGATCATGTGACCCAACATATGATGGTAAGGGAAGTAATACGAGTGACCATTCAACCCTTATTCATCAATATTCTTGCTTTCTAGTAATCTGAGTGTGTTATTCCCTATGGTAGACGTAAAAACCCAGGAAAATAATCATTATTGAAGGAATAAATTTTATTTTTCATACATTAAAATTTATGTCACTACAATATTATTATCTTGAGGACGATAGCAATTATTTTTTCTTTGTCTAAATTCTTTATCTATGATGGTGGTTATCTATAAGATATTTCCATTTTTATTATAGTATCATACTCTATATGTTGTGTTATATTTTTAAACTTTTGGAACTCAATAGGGTACATTAGGTGGGTGATCATGTTTGAAAACTCATCAAGTAGTTTCATTATTCATATATCTAATAATAGTTCCCAGGGAAGCTATATTTTTAAGAAGTATTCCAAATTCTTACATCTTGTAATAAAATACCTGAATATATCATTCACATACTACTTTAAATTATATAGGTCAAAGATATTTATTTTCATAATCATAGAACTAAACTGATAAAAAAATTGTTTATCGAGATATTACAAAATTATAATAGACCTAGCTATAAGTTTATTATACCAAAAACAATTTGGGCTCTATAAGTTCTAAATTAATCTTCTAATCTTTCCAACCTATTGTTGTCTTGTGGTTCCCAACATTAGGGTACACTTAGAAGAAAATTATGTTATATTTTTCTCTAGATCTCCAATTACATTGAATATAAATAAGTCAATATTTCTAAAGTTTGGTAGAGGAGGAGTCCAGTTTACCCACTATGGATACAACTTCTTATCTGGTTATACCAATGCATGTAAAAATTCTATGAAATCCATTTAATTAGTAAGTGTATCTAGTAATTCATTTTATACCATAACTAGAGTTACACTTGGAAGGATTTCTTGATATGGTAGTTGATATTTCTCTAGTATTGGTAACTCATCATAATTAATCAGTGTTGTAGTCAAATGGGATGATTGATTTGGTCACAAATTGATAAGGTGGATCAATGTTGTCTTTAAGGGTTGATCAATACCCTCCCATTAAAAAGTGTTTTATAAAGGAGGATTCACAATTTTATCCATAATATCATGATCAGGGGGTTTTATTCCCCTAATTAATTCAGTATTTATTCACTTGATCTATAATAAACCATCCCAAAATGTTATCTAAATATATATCTGAGTCAATTATCCACTAACAAAATGAACATTCCTGATCTCTATAGAACATAGATAAGCACCTGAGCATCTATAATTAACCATTGGGAATGATTTCTACCGTAATAGAAAACAATGATCCATGTACACTATGGAAAAAATTCCAGATAAACAAATAAATACATATTTCTCAGAGTACAAAGAGACTCTATAAAAACTAAAATTAGAATACAACAAAAAAACTCATCTATTTGTGGTCCATGACATCCCACTATGTCCCAAGTCACATTCCCTCAATCACCCATGCATGAACCCACAAAGGAAGACGAGATCACAAGCACCTTCTATAATATCATAAAGCCTATAAAAACTAAGCGGTTAAAACAGGGTGTGAGATATCAAGCCTCGTAGGATTCCACCAAATATTATATGAAAATACTTTATACAGTAATTAAAATATGATAAAAGAGAAGTAAAATAAATTTATTATAAGGATTTACATTTCATAAATGAAAAATAAATCCATATAATTCATTTTACAGTATAGTTTGATTCAAAAATTAAAGTTTCAACATTTAAAAATAATTTACAAACCAAAGTTGTAAATATTCCATTTCATCATTTAAAAACTAAAAAATATTGAAAATATTTGAAAAACAAATTCCCAAGATAGAGTTATATCAATAAAAAATATTAATAACATGAACCTGATATTAATATTTGAATAATATTTATTACAATATAGTCAAGGTTAATCATCTCAATAAACAAATCAATTAATTGTGAAAATTAATCAAGAAAGGAAACTCTAAGGCCTAGTAGTGACAATGAACATTATTTTGTATTGAGTATCATGTATATAGATGTCATGGGTATAAAATAGATATGATAGTGAGTATACCATATAAAATATAATCAAAAATAATCATGACCAATCACCAGGCATACATCTAGTCTCATGGGTCTCAAGAAAACAAGTTTCATGAACACCCACTTTCCTAACCACATAACCATAGCCTGAACCATTCATATTATCTATGGATACACTATACAGGGTGTGAGTATGATATAAAAGTATAAATATAGTTCATATCATCTAAATACCCATGTTCCCATGACTAGTCAACGTTTTGAGTGAGATAATCAAGTTTTGAGGATGACAACGGGGATCCTTATCAATATTAATCATGGGATCATTCCCTCAATATTTAAATCATGGGACCATTCCCTCAAATCACATACCCCTCTCACCCTTTAACTCACTCAAGTTAATAATACCCTTTAAAAACCTATCAATGGTAATCATAATAATCATGTAATATATAATAAGGGGTTATCAAAAGAGAGGATCATCCTAAAGCACCAACTTGGCCATCAAACATTATAAATTTAAATTTAAAACCCTTTCTTAAAATCAACATTAAAATGGGTAATTATACTCTCTTTATTTCACAAGTATTTATCAAATTTAAAATGGTCCTTTAAACCAGTAATTTATTTAAAAATATCCCTAAGGAATTAAAAGGAAGGATAATTACATAAAAGAATTGAAGTTAGTTTAAAACATGTGTTTAAACCCTCTTTCCATGTAGATAAATCTCTCATTTAAAATAAATATAGAATTTATATTTCAAATAAATGGTTAAATAAAACATGGATGGTTATTGGTCTTTTCAAAAATTCATACATTTGAAACCCTTTGAAAATAATTTCATTTAACAACTCATTTTATTCAAAGAAATTAATTTCCCTTTTGGAAATAAAAACATGGGCCTAATCTCCCACTTAACAAATAATTTTCATAAAAGATCTTAAAGGAAATAAAAAACAATATAAATAAGACACATATTAAGAATAAAGAATAAATGTCGATGGATTATTAAGAAACAATGATTTTCTAAAGGAAATAAAATCATAGAAACACCTACATGGAAAATCATAGATCCAACTATAATGTATTCAAGATGTGTTTCCTCTATTTAAAATTACTAGTTCATGGAAGAGGGATATCCGAAGAAGTTATATAAGATCTTAGATCCATAATTCAACATTAATCATCCATGATTGAGAAAATACCAAGGCTGGTATAGAATCTAGGAAGAATGAATCAAGATAATAAGAGAGATCAAATGCCGTGAGAAGGAGAACTTAATGGAATAAGATCACAACTTTAATCGGAACTACGATATGTAAATAGATGAGATTGGGAGATCCAAAACACCTTTAGATGGATCCCAAAAAAACAAATGATCAAATTATGTTAGAATAGGTAGTTTTTGATGTTAAATAGGGGGTATCAGGATTTTAATTTTGAATTTAAAGGCATTAAAATACATTTTCAATGTTTCATGGGTTTATTCATATAGTTAGTATAAACCATTTTCCTAACTATGAAACTCAAAATTATCCACTAGAAGAGCTTCATGGTTTGGATTCATGGTTTTAAAAACCATGAACCCCCATCGAGACTTCTTGAAGAGGTTCCATTATTTTCATGCATGATTATACAAATTTTAAACCATCCTTTGAATCTCCAATAAATGGTTTATGGTTTCCTGGGCAAGGATGCATGGTTTTTACTAAACATTCTCTAACTATGATTAATCCCAAAATCATTCAACAATCATGATATTACTCAAAAAATAACCTGAACAAAGATCCAAAGAAAAGGGAATTAAAAAAAGTTCAAAATCACCAAAAATATTGTAACAGGATGTTATATTCTCCCTACCATAAACACTTACTATACTCAAAAAACTTCTAATATAAAATATATAATAAAATGAGACAAAAAGAACCCCCTCACTCACTTTGTGAGGTGTAAGGTCCTTAAATCAGAAGAAAGACTCGCCTAATATCATTTCAGATAAAAACAAATATTTACATCATCGAGAGGAACCAGAAAAAACTAGGAAGAACTAGAGACCTATAATTGGTCTCCCCACCATTAAATATTTCCAAAAAAAATGTGTAACATTAGAAAATGACATCCCTTCAACCCCAAAAAAGAGTCTTCGAACACTCTCCAAGGAAAAACATCTAGGATCCAATGCTAAACTCTCAAGGGAATGTCTTAATGAAACACATCAACGATTACAAAAAATAAAACACTCTAAGATCCACCTATGATAAAATATCCACAAGAATGAAATGACACTAAAAAGTATTTCTACCACAAGATATTACTCAATGGTAACCTATAAATTTTCAACACCAAGACACATACCTCGATGATCTCAACAAAACATATAATATAACCTCTGAGTACCTAGTCTATTAATAATTTATGTCATCCTAGTCACCTGAGTACAACCCCATGTTTTATCCAAGTACATCTGGAAATAGATCAAACATCAAGGTCAATGAAAAATAGGGCACAACACTCTTATTATATAAATAAACCTTTTGTGATGGGTTCGTCTCAAATAGTATTTGTGATGGGGAACTGCCTCATCACAAATAAGTCTCTGATTATATACATTATATATAAAAACCTTTTATGACGGGCCCTTCGTCCCATCACAAATACATTTTTTTAAAATATATATTTAATCTATTTGTGATGGGCTCCCATCGCAAAAGGTTTCATCACAAATACTAAACAAAGTAAAAAATATATTTAATAAAATTATGATTAATGAAAAAATATTATTAATATTATTAAAATAATTAAAAAAATAAAAAATATTAAAATTCTCAATATTCTCAAAAAAATATAAAAAAATCATCAAATAATATTATTATTATTATTATTAGTAAAATAAAAAAAAATTAATAAATATAATACTAAAGAAATATATTTAATAAAATTATGATTAATAAAAAATTAATATTAATATTATTAAAATAATAAAAAAAATATTAATATATTAAAATTCTCAATATTTACAAAAAAATATAACAATATCATAAAATATTATTATTATTATTATAAAAATAAAAAAATATTAAAAAAATATAATACTAATAATAAATATTAAAATATTAAAAACAAAAAAAATATATTCAATATTCCCACCAATATAAAAGAAAAAAATAGTAAATAGTTAATATTACAAAAAAATCTTGAATTCAAATGTGTTTAACATAAAAAAAATCATTGGGGTCGTCTTCTGGAGGTGGTGGAGGAGCTGTAGAAGATGGTGGAGGAAACTCCATCCCTAAACTATGAGTTAGACGGTGCATGTACTACATCTACACATGATGTTATTGCTGCTTCTACTACTACCATCGATACATCTCCTCCTCATGTTGCTGCTGCTACTTCTACTGACGCATCTCTTCATGCTACTTCTGCAAACTCTCTATAATCTTAGTCTGAGTTTGCAACTGTTATTGATACTGTGAGGCAGAGGATTATGCCACTCCACGAGATCCACTTGATCTAGATGTTGACATCGCATCCGTACCATAATAAGTACCAGGAGTCAAATGAGTGCTGATACCAACTACTCGTCCCTTCTCAAAGCCATACTGAGTCGCCTACATCCATGTCACCTCATCAAAATAGCAGGTACTGGTCTGATCAGTCGTCTCGTCCTGACTCTCAGCCTGTGTCTGTGAGGTCGCAGCCTCATATGACACCTTCAATTCCAATTTTAAATTAAAATTGTGAAAATATTATATCCAGTTAACTTTAAAACTGAAATAAATAATATTAACCACAATCTGATGTTGGCGATCACCTCTAATCTCTCTAGTGGTTGGATCACTATATATCCTCTGATAAACGTCAAACTCCATAATGTCGGGATGCTCGACTTCCTATAGAAATATAAAATAAACTATTTATATTTAAAGTTATATAAAATATTTAGAGAAGATACTTACTAGATCCTCTCTATGCATACTCAATGTATGGCTACCAGCTCGATATGTCACATCCTGTCTCCCTGGTTCTACCAGATCTCCTCTAAAATCCACCACCCAACTAGTGTAAACATAATCCATCCCAAATGTGAGATGAAATGTACTCTGGTCGGTGGTCTCTACACAACTCATTAGAATATATCACTCCTACTTTCTTAATGGTTGTCCCTCTAAAATTGTGCAAAAACTGACAGAAACGGTCATGCATAGACATCTGACATGCCGCATGGATGGCATCACGAATGCTATCATTTATGGGATACTATAAACCCAACAAATAATTTATAATATCAAGTTATTAATAAAATAAATTTCAAAATAAATATTATTTATTTATATACCAACAAATGATTGAACATGTCGAGCCACACATCAATGGGAATCTCTTCCCATGTGATTCATGGATGAGAATAATAATTACGCAAGATAGAGCTCCCTTATCCAACATCTACATGAGCAAAATTGTGAAAAATGAATAAATAATCAAACAATTAGTATATATATAAATAAATTAATGAAATATATATAAAATATACATGTTACCATACCTCTGTGTGCATGGATAAAAGCCAAGATGTGGACTTCACTCAGGGATAGGGTCAGGAATCATCAGTCGCGCAAGACCGCACCCCCTCCACATACCCCCTAAACCGCCTACAGGCTGAGGGTCAGGTGATCCAAAATCCCCCTCATCCAAAGGTAGATCAGCCTCCTGCAACTCGCGAAATAGATCAGGGTCCATATGAAACACAAAATGATTATTGTTAGCAGATAGTTGAAATAACTATTATATAAAAATATATATTAGTTATGATTATAACCAACATTTAACGGTGTCAATTTTCACCTTCATAATCATCATCATATATAACGATTTCAATGTCTTCATATTCCTCCTCGGCATAATGAATATCCATATGAGTTTCAGATTCATCATCTCTTATCATTTAAAACTAATTTTTAATATCATTAACATCTTCTTCATCATCGATCCTTAATTGTGGGCTGTCATCGTCGATATTCATGTCTCTGTGAAAAATATGTATTTTGAGAAGTCTCTTGAAAATTTTAAATTCCTTCCACATCAGTGGAACCACATTTAGTTAGAGTAAACTAGTTTTCCCGATATTTTATTTTTATTTTGCTCCACCAATAACTCAAGTCTCTTGAAATAGCACAGTACTTTGCATAATAAATTTTATGCACCTATTGATCCAGCAAAAATGGTTCATTTACTACAAGAAGACTTTTATATTTAATATCGATGATTCCATGAGTCTGATGAACACACAAGCATCTCTCATTATCTAACCACCAACATTTAAACGTCATTATGTAATTCTATCCTAGATATCATATCTCAATAATTTCATCCAGAATTCCATAATAGTCGACCTTAGTTTCTCTGTGATACGATCCTCTCAAGAAAACTACACTGTTTGTTTTTTTTTGATTCCCCATATGCATGTGTATGAAATCAAAAACCATTCACCATATATGCATTATAATATTTAACCATTTTGTATGGTGGGTTACTCAATATACACAGTCACTTATCAATTTTTTCAACATGTTGAGAAACCTAAAATTTTTTAAAAAAATTATCAATATAATAAATAATAAATGGAATTGTTATTAAACCATCAATAATTTAGGTTACCATTTTTTGAAACCATTGAAGAAATTTGTTTTATCTGCGTTCTTCAAGTTCATCTGCTATAATTTGTGGAAGTTTTTCTTGATATGATTATCATATAACCTACAAATAAAATAATTTTACATATTGTAATGTAAATTATAAAATAAGGGATAGAAGCACTCACAGTACAAGTGATGTAATTTCTTTCCAGTTGAACAGAACATATGTATGAGCTCTATGATGTCCATCATCTGAAAGCCATCATTCATGAACTCCACCGTACCCAAGATTTGGCTGATTAAAAACAGATAATTGATTGTCCATTTTTTCATTAACATTTCTTTCATTCCATCCCATGTAGTTGTGTTTTCAGGGATATTCAGATTTAAAATAATGAGAGTAGAAAAAATAAATTTCCTCTTAAAAATAATCTTTAGCAATTGAGCCTTCAACTATGGCTTTGTTACGTACTTTTTTATTCAATTTCTACATAAATCTCTCGAATGGGTAAATCCATAGAAACTGTATTTGACCTCCCCATTTATCTTCATGTGTTAAAGGTAATATCAGATGTTCCATTAAGTCAAAGAAAGTTGGCAGAAGGATTTTTTCTAATTTACAAATAATTACAGCAACATATTCTTTCTATTTTCTTATTGCATCGTAGTATATTTTCGCTGGAAAAATGTATCAAAAAAATATATGATATGTTTGTTATCGAATCCAAAATCATATAATTCAATAAACCTTTGAATCCAATCAGCATAATTCTTTCCATTATTACATGACAATCATGACTTTTTAATCTGGTAATATAACCATTTTTAACACATCTTCCCAAATTGGAATCATAGCCATCTGGAAGTCTCAAATATGAATCCACTAAAAAAATAATAAGTGACTCTATTTGGAAATTGTATAAGCTAATTTTGGCTTCATTAACCTCTGTGATCTGACATTTTCAAATAGTTCAAGTTTTGGTCACCTGCAAATTTGAGAAAGATCTAATCATGCCTTTATAGTATCTTTCGTCTTACCTAGTGTATCCAAAACTATATGAAATAAATTATCAAAATAGTTCTTCTCAATATGTGTGACATCCAACATGTGGCAGGCCAACAAATCAGACCAATATGGAAGATCCCAAAAAATTATTCATTTTATCCAATTATGTTCTTTCCCAAAGCCATGAATTTTCTATAGGTTTTCTATTGGCCCAAATGTATTGGGAGGTAATGAATATACAACTGGTTTTAACTTTGTACCTGAGATCATTTTTTGAGGTTCATCCCTTTCAATTGTACCGTTTCTGAAATGAGATTTGTTCCTCTAAAAAGGATAATCAGTTTGAAGAAATCTGTGATGATAGTCAAAATAGAAATGTTTTTTTCCATTGATGATCATAAAGGCTTTGGTGTATTTTATACAGTAAGGACATGATTTAAAACCATGTGTACTCTAGAAAAATAACATTCCATATGCTGTAAATCCACAAATCATCCACATCAATGCAACTTTTAATATGAAATTTTATTTCACAGCAACATCATATGTACTAACACTATTACTCTATAATGAATTTAACTCATCAATCAATGGTATCAAATAAACATCAATATTCTTTTTTAGATGTACTAATATTAATAAGTTCAAAAAGATATAGGTATCCTTTATCAACATCCATAGAGGTAAATTTTACAGAGTTATAAAGATAGTCCAACATGAATATTGACTACCATAATAACCAAACGGACAGAAACGGTCAGTACAAAGACCCAATCGCACGTTTTAGGATTCTAAAGAAAAAAATAGATGTATATGGACAAAATGATTCCATGAATCACTATCATATGTATGATTCATGATTTTATCAGTTGAAATCTTGGTTTTGAGTCATGACAACATTGACACTATGTTCTGAGACATAAATAAATGATGCAACCTTGGTGTAAGGGGGAAATATCTCAACTTTTTTATAGGGTTCAATCCAGACTTTCCTAGTTGAGCTTATTTATACCATGGTTTTCAAAATGTGTGGAAACTATCCAATGACGCATTTTCAATAGAATAAAAGATGCAATCATTTGGACATACATGAACCTTCTGATAACTAAGGTCCAGATTACGAACCAGCCTCTTAATCTCACAGTAATTTGCAGGAAACACATTTCCTTCTGGTAATAGTGTTTTAACTAAAGAAAACATATTATTAAAATAGTTTTTTTACATTGTATTATCTAATTTAATATCCATAAATTTTGCAACCGCTTCTAATTTTATTATTTTTTAACCAAGATATAATGCATCCTAAAGAGACCTCAATAACTCATAAAATTTAGATGGTGTTAACCCAGGAGTTAAATCAATATCACCTTGAGTTTCAGTTTTTTGAATAGATGGATCTGCAACATCATGTACTAAATTTTGAAACTGTGATGGATCCAGAATCAAGTTATTAGTATCTTCTCTGGATCTGTGTTCATCGTTTTGATACCAAAAAACATAATCTGGTTGAAAACAAAACCGTAAGAGATGTCCCCCAACATTTTCAAATGTTTCAAATGTTCATAGAGTACATTTTTTTCAAGAACACTTTATTTTTCCTTTTGAAAAAAATTCTGGTTTTGATGATGAAAATGATAAGAAACTTTCAATGCTCTCAATATATAGAGGATTTAAACCAAAACTGTTTGGATTTCTATGCTGATTTATCCAATCACGGTCATCTAATAATGACTATTGTTGACTTCCTTGTTCCATATTTTTCTAGAAAATATAAAATCATTACTGTTTTTTAATAATTTAAAATTATAAAAACACTATCTGAAAAAAAAAGATAAATAATTAAAACTACTTTTTAATAATTAATATTACTTACAGGAGACACAATTTTCAGGGGATTGAAGGATACTCTTTTGTCTGAAGGATCATTATGCATATTCATTCTCGTGCATATGAGAATGAATATGGGTACCTCCAAGAAGATTCTTCATTGTGATTTTAATGTGAGAAATTTTCAAGTAAATGAGGTGTTAGAAAAAGACCCACTTTTTGCTGATGAATCATCTTCTTGCAACTGTCACCGCCTGAACACATTATGAAAAACGTGGTCCTATAAATGCATATTCAAACTCATGTATACGAGATTTTATATTCATACGTAGAATAATACTTTTCATAATGTTTTGAGTCGGTAAAAGTTGAAAGGAGAAGAGTCATCGAGCAAAAGGAGTGCTGCCAATCTACTAGAAATTGTGCCAAATTATTAAAAGTTATTACAATTTATTATAATTTATTTTCTTCTTAATTATTCCTATTTCTTACTAATTATTCCTATTTGTTAATATTTGTGTATATTTCTTACGAATTGTCACTAATTGTTACTAATTGTTACTAAATGTTTACTAATTTTTACTAATTTCTTTCTATTTATTACTAATTGTTACTAATTTATTACAATTTATTACAATTTATTACAATTTATTTCTATTTATTACTATTTATTACTATTTATTACTATTTATTACTATTTATTACTATTTATTACTATTTATAATTATTTATTACTATTTATTACTATTTATTACTATTTATTACTATTTATTAATAATTATTACTAATTATTACTAATTATTACTATTTATTACTATTTATTACTATTTATTACTATTTATTACTAATCATTACTATTTATTAATATTTATTACTATTTATTACTATTTATTACTATTTATTACTAATTATTACTAATTATTACAATTTATTATAATTTATTACTATTTATTACTATTTATTACAATCTATTTATTACAATATATTACTATTTATTACTATTTATAATTATTTATTACTATTTATTACAATTTATTACAATTTATTACAATTTATTACTATTTCTTACTATTTATTACTATTTATTAAAATTTATTACTATTTAGTACTATTTATTACTATTTATTACTATTTATTACTATTTATTTCTATTTATTAATATTTGTTACCATTTATTACTATTTATTACTATTTATTACTAATTATTACTGATTATTACTAACTATTACTAACTATTACTATTTATTACTATTTATTAGTATTTATTACTATTTATTACTATTTATTCTTAATTATTACTAATTATTACTAACTATTACTAACTATTACTATTTATTACTATTTATTACTATTTATTACTATTTATTACTATTTATTACTATTTATTACTATTTATTACTATTTATTACTGTTTATTACTATTTATTACTATTTATTACTAATTATTACTAATTATAACTAATTTTTCCTATTTCTTACTAATTATTCCTTTTTATTACTAATTATTCCTAATTATTACTAATTATTACTAATTATTCCTTTTTATTACTAATTATTACTAATTAGTCCTATTTATTACTAATTACCCTAATTATTACTAATTACCCCTAATTATTACTAATTACCCATAATTATTACTAATTACTCATAATTATATTAATTCCCCCTGATTATTACTAATTACACCTAATTATTACTAATTACTCCTAATTATTACTAATTACACCTCATTATTACAAATTACCCCTAATTATTACTAATTACCCGTAATTGTTACTAATTACCCGTAACTATTACTAATTAGTGTTAATTACTATTAATAACTACAATTTACAACTATTAATTACTAATTACTACTAATTATTTATATACAATACTAATTTGCATTAAAAATTATTAATTATTACTAATTATAGAGAAATTGTACTAATAATTTCAATTTATTATTACAAACAAATAATGATAACAAAACAATTTAAATCTAATTTAATTACAACTAATCAACAATAATTAAAATTAACATAAAAAATTAAATAAATACTTCATTAAATAAAATATAAATACCTTTAAACTTGAAATCCTATTGATGTAGACGACTTCACAACTTCTTCATAAAAAAACCAACTCAGAGAAATTTTCACTCTAAAAATAAAGTTTAGAGAGAGAGAGGAAGTGATAATTGAGAGGAAGAGAAAGAAAAACAGAATAGGGGTATATAAAGGTTAGATTAGTTGCGACGGGACTATTTGTGATGGTATACCTGTTGCAAATAAGACTATTTGTGACGGGTCCCGTCGCAAATGCCTTTGCCTATATTAATTACTGTCGACGGTTAAAAGGGTATTTGCGGCGGGACCTGTCCCAAATAGTTTCCTACCGACACACTTTTGCGATGGGATAACATCCCATCGCAGAAACCTCTTTACTGCCGCTGGTATTTGTGACAAGTCCCATAGAAAATAACCTTCTTGCCCTTTGGCACACAGCCCACACGAAACCACACTTTACTTTTTGCAACGGGACCCCAAATCTCATCGCAAATAACCTCTGGGAAAAACTATTTGTGACAGGAATTAATCTCGTTGCAAATAGCCCGTCGGAGAAAGCTATTTTTCTCGTAGTGAGCCACAATAAGGAAAAACTCAAGTAGTTTGCACTCTGAGGTCAGAAACAACAAGATGGATCAATATCAACCACCACTGGAAGCTTTCCCCACTATGATAAAAGATTCACTTTATGGTCTATGGTTGGAGATTTATTCTTTTGAATCATATTTTTCCCTGCAGTCATAAGATGATGATCCCTAACTAAAACATCTTTTTCTATTCTACCAACTTACATAACCATTTAAAGTTGCCTAAATAGCCACACCATTTACAAACTCTTGGATTCTTTAAACATAACTTCTTAGGATGACCAAGTGATCCAAACTAGAAGAACAGAACATGCCTCTTCTTTCCCTAAGAATATTTTCCTTCCTCGACTATGAATAATGGATTCTTTCATTCATTTCATTTTTCTATCTTTGCTTCAGCTAAAAATGATCTTTCAACGGTCTCCAGATAAGTAGTAAATTGGTCTGTATGCATGGAAGTTAAAAGGTTTAGCATATATTCTCACTAAAGTCATTGCCAACAACCCTATGTAAGAATCATACTAAACATGAGAATTTCATGGAATAATATTCCATTGATAATTCATCTTGAATAAAACCCAAGATCTCAAATACATTATACTTCTTCATTTTCTAAGGACAATAAAACTGACATAAGACTAACTTAAAGAATTCACATGACATTATTTCATATATAATAGAGGGAATCACAACTTCCAACCACTCTTTCCTAGGCCCCTTAAATAAGTAGTTGAGAGTCTTGACCATCAGAGTGTCAAGAGACTTTAGAGAATAAAATATCCTATCAACTTATTTAATCCTCTTTACTTCCACAAGAGTTCATCATTATCCTTTGTAAGAAGGTAGATTCCAATTTAAGAAGTCCCATACGAGGCCCAAAGGCTATAATTTATCTATCTCCACCAATCAATATATATTCTGGGTAGAGTCATCAACAAGAGACACTAATTCTTGAAAATGAAAAGGACTAATCTGAAAACCAAACTGATGAAAACAATTTCTATCTTTCTTGAATAACTTTCTGGGATACATTTTTGAACATCAAAAAACCCAAGAATATAAACATAGGCATCAAAAAACACTCAAATAGAGAACAAAATATTTAAAAAAAAATCAAAAATCACTTTTATCAAATCATCATAGTTTTCAAATAATATAAGATTTCCCCATTTATAATACATTAATATTTCTTTTAAAAATGATAAATCTTGATATAAATCAATAATAGTTGTAAAAATAAAGTACTGGTTTTTTCAGATTAGTTTCAAAACACCCAATAGTTCTGTATCCGACGATACGTGGACCTGCTTTCCAAAGGCAGGCGTTCGCTGGGCGATTTTGCCAGCGACACTTAAGAACTCACATTGGTCGAGAGGATGGGAATTTGGGCTCATCGCACCCTTTTGGGGAAAATTATTGCATGTTCCAGGACTCTCTTATAGATTTAAGACGTATTTATATGTTCGTGAATCTTTGGTTTATACCCAATCATAGTATACATGGGTTATTCCTGGTTGGAAATGGTCAGCTAAACGCAGGGATTCAGAATCATTTAGGCCCGAGGTTTACCACCCCTCATTAGATTAATGATTCTGAGGAGTTGGGGCTCGTTGAGACGATGCTGATTTAAAGCCTCATAACTGGGCGCTCTGGATTTTATTGTCATCCAGGGGGAAAGATAATGACTGGGGCGTTTGGATCGAACTCGTGATACAGGCTTCCTACGTATCCTCATGAGATGAATCAGAATCCACATAGTTCGGTGGAGGCGGTGCCCGAGAACCGACGTGAGGATGGACTGAGGGTCCAATGGGTAGTGGGCTTGAACCTCATGGAGGCTTCCTATGTGTCATGCCTTGACATGGATCAAAGTCCTTGTAGTTCCCAAGTACAGTTTTACATCATCCGGGATGAAGAATGAACTCACGTGAAGGGGGTCAGAATGGTCAATTGTTGGGATTGAACCTCGTGGAGGCTTCCTACATACCATGCATAGTTCTCATGAGGGTGATGTCAGAGAACCGACGTGAAGATGGAACAGGGGTCCAATGGTTAATGGGCTTTAACCTTGTGGAGGCTTCCTACGTACCATGCCTTAACATGGATCAAAGTCCTCATAGTTCTCAAGTACAGTTTAACATCATGCGAGATGAAGGATAGACTGACGTGAAGGGGGTCGGGATGGCCGATTGTTGGGCTTGAACAGCATGGAGACTTCCTACGTACCATGCCTTGACATGGATCAAAGTCCTCATAGTTCACATGGGTTTGATGTCGGAGAACCGACGTGACGATGGACCGGGGGTCCGATGGGAAATGTGCTTCAACCTCATGGAGGCTTCCTAAGTACAATGCCTTAACATGGGTCAAAGTCCTCGTAGTTTGCATAGGGGTGTTGTTGGAGAACCGACATGATGATGCACCGGGGGTCCAATGGGTAATGGGCTTGAACCTCGTGGAGGCTTCATATTTACCACTCCTTAACATGGATCATATTTCTCGTAGTTCGCATATACAGTTTAACGTCATGTGGGATGGGGGTGGTGCCATGCTCAATGCTTACTCTAAGCCCATGTGAGTCATGCTCGGTGTGAGAAACAAGAGGCAGCAGTGACCTAACGATCATGTCGCGAACGGTGTGTCTGTGGGATATGGAGTGGGGCTTACGCGTGGGGAGGCCCGAGAAGTCGGGGCTTACTCCAAAATAGGGGCATGTGTGCCGCTGTGGAGTGGCAACGTTGAATGGGGCTTATGAAAGGAAGCTAAACGGGTGCCTTCCTCATGTCTGGCCATGAGGGCATCCCAACTCACTGGTGGGTTGAGGCATTTACCTATGAGCAAGTACACAATCAGGATAATGCCAAGGGTGTTGGAATCAGTTCAAACAAAGGGAGATGAAATGTGTGAATCAAATGCCCGACATTTGGAGAGCAATGAGGGTGGCATGGCGATGGAGGATAACTGTTGACCATGTTCGAAACACATCATCCATATCGTATTCTCCTGAAATGGGGACAAGCTAATGAGGGTCGACTGCTGACCGTGTTCGAAACACATGACCTCACTCAAAGTTTCGTCCAATGTCTTCAGGGGTGTTGGCCCAGGACGGTAGGTGAGCTGATGTGGCATTGGACCAGGCTGTTAGAGGGTCCCTTCAGATATTGAAGTGGATGAAGATCCGAATGAATGACATGAAAATCATGTGGTGGAGTGATGAAATGTTTGAACAGATTCCAATGCTCTTGAAATCACGCCACTATGATCGTGGATTTAGGTGTCTTATGCTTGGAGAATAAGGGATATTTTTCCTGCAGCAAGAGGCATCCTATGTTTAGAACATAAGGTGTACTATAGTGTATAGTCATGTATATAAGACTATTTCGATATTGTTTAAAGTCATATGGATAGGATGAGGGCCATACAGTTTAACGTCATGTGGTTAGGATGACTAGGTAGGAAAGACCTAGCAATGGTTGGCTTGGGAATTACGCAAGGGCGTCCCTTTCTGGATGAACCTTGCATGGGAGGTAGGTAATGGGATTATAGGAGATTCATGAGTAGTATCTCAACTCATGACATGTATATGATGGATGTTGGGGCAGCACAAGGGTGAAATGTAAAATACTATTGACCTGGACCAAAAATTTCACGGTGCGACTCTCCATTTTTCATGGGGGTCAGTGATGGTAGAAAAGGGATCGGGACCACAGCCCGGCACTGAGCCCGAGCGGGGGTGTGGGGGCGCATCCCCCGCGGTATGGACCAATGAGTGCATGGGGTTTTCCGCATGGGGCGGGCTGTGTAGTAGTTGGCGGTGGAGAGTTGGCTGGGGGGGGACTAGCCGCGATAGAGCTGGCCACGTAGAAGATGGCTATGAAGGGGGTATCCACAGAAGAGCCGGCCACGTAAGAGCAGTCGCGGAGAGGCTATCTGCGAAGGATTTCCATGGATGAGATGGCCGTAGAGGAAATGGTCACGGAGGACATGGACGCGAAGGAAATGGCCGCGAAGGAAATGGCCACAAAGGGCATCTACAAAGGGGCTGGCACCCGTCATACTTTGTGCCCGTAGAGGGGTTCCCACCTTCATTTCGCAAACAACGCTGGTCTGTAGAGGGGGTGTCCGCGAAGAATATGGTCGTGGAGGGACTATCCGCGTAGGAAATGGACGCATGTGGTTCACGGTTTGGTTTCTCCTCTATGCGGAAGAGTGCATCCGTGGACGATATGGGGTCCGCGGATGGTAGTGGGACTTTACTGCTGGGAGCGATTTCTCCAGTGTCTCCCCATGGGTTTTCACCCATCTTTCTCCCTTTATTTTGGGTTCCCCTTGGTGACTATTTATAGATTCGTGAAGAGGATGTATTGACGGGCACACGACACTTTTTTCAGAAGCCCATGAAGGAATCCCCATTTGGTTTGGACCCAGCCAGTATAGCTCGACTTTTACTTAGGTCACCCTTTTCCGGTTTTTGGCCTAACGGGATTTGTGCCTCTTTTTGTGAGTAGTTTAAAGTCCCTCCGACAAGATTATTATTACTGATGTTTTAGGTCGAAAAACATTGACCATATATGGTGGGCTGAGGTCCCCGACCAAGATTAGTTGATTAAAGGATGTCTCATTACCCTTCAGACGCACATGGGGGGAATATGTTTAGATTTGAATGACATGCAGAGCGTGTCTCAAGGCATGAGAGACGTATTGTCTTGCAGTGGTAGGAAAATCATCACCTAAGGAAGACTTGCCTTTGTAAGATGGGCCATGGGCGATCAATATGCAGAGCCACTGAGGGCATGGTATTCATAGTCATGCAAAGGTGTCCTTAAGTCAATGGATGTCCATTTATAATGGCCTGAGGACTTTATGGAAGTCCGGCTTAAGAAAACCACCATGGGTGGCTTGTAGAACATGAAAACCACTAGGGGTGTCTTGGAAAGGGTGTGTGACGTCTGAAAGGGTTTGGTAACATCTTTATTAATCAGGATTGTGGATGCAGGGTCCCTGTCCTTTGCATTTAGTTTGCATAGAGGATGGTTGGATCTTGGCACAGTTTAAAGTCATGCAGCTAGGACATTCTTCAAAATGGAACGGCTTCTCCGGGTTCTCGGTAATTTCATTAGTGGCGTTCCACCATATTTATGCAGGGTTGTGAAAGAGGTTGGTAAACTACTACTCAGTGAATCCCGAGATGGATATGGGGTCTCAAAGGCCAAGAGGCGTAGGGAGAGAATCATTGCCTAAGGAAATCTTGCCTTTTGTAGACGATCCATGGGTGATCAATATGTAGAGCCACTGATGGCATGGTATGCATAGTCATGTAAAGGTGTCCTTAGGTCAATGATTTCATTCTCACGATAGCTGGGCAACTTCAAGGAAGTTTGAGATTCGAGACCACCAGGGGTAGTTTACAAGGGTTTAAATCTTTCTGGTTATAGAGTGTGATTTATGCGGAGATGGTGCCTGGATACAGGAGAAACATTTGGGCTAAATTTCTCGGGAATGGGTGAAGTCATCCCTCCTCATGCTGGTGTGAGACGATGGTTTGTGCAGGTCTAGCCCATGCACTGAGGGATAGAGGAAACCTCTATTCCTGACTGAACCCACGACAGGTTTGACCGTGCAGTTTAACGTCGTGCAGCAAGGATGGGGAGAATTTTTGAATATGTTATGAAGTTTAACGTCGTGCAACGAGTAAATGAGAGCATTTTTTAATCCATAAAAATTCTTACCATTGGATTCATTTCTCTAGATGCTTAATTCTTAGTCTTTGTAGTTTCTCTCCAAGCAGAAAAGACATGCTCCCTGCAGTTTTAATCTTCATACAGTAAGGACGTAGTTTCAAAGGCCACTCTTGATCAGAATGTATCTGGGCCTGAACATCTTATCATGTCCAAGCCGTAGAGGAGGATTGATGGTGTAAACCGTGGTTTTGGGGCTTCTTGGATCAGGAGAGATGAGATGGGGGCTCTGAGGTCGGTAAGCATATGGGGCTAGGAAGAGTGTCGCCCGAGGAAATATTGCCTTTGGTAGACGGGCTAGGGGCCATCAATATGCAGGTCCGCTAAGGGCATGGTATGCATAGTCATGAAAAGGTGTCCCCGGGTCGATAAATTTCCATTTCTGATGGCCATGAGTGATTATGAGGATTCTTGATTGACCGGGCCACGGAGTTTGTCGTTTGGTAAGGAAATGTTTGGACATGTCGGGGGTGTTCATCCTTGGTTGTTGTCAAAAAATGAAGAGTTTACCCCACTAATTTATCTTGCGCATGGGGTATACCTTTACTCCATATAGTTTATCCTCGTGCAGTAAGGATGAAGTACTCTTAGTTTAACGGTCATAGAGTTCGGACCATCGGGTGACCATCGCTACGATCACCCAGAGGGCAATTGATTTAGGATGCTCTGGTATACATTCAACATGTGTGAGGGAATGAGGGTGTAAACTGTAACTCTGGGGTTTCCTGGATCGGGAGGTATGGCGTGGGGGCTCTGAGGCTGGTAGGCATACGGGGCTAGGAAGAGTACCGCCTGAGAAAATATTGCCTTTGGTAGACGGGTCAGGGGTCATTAATATGCAGAGCCGTTGAGGGAATGGTATGTATAGTCATGAAAAGGTGTCCCTAGGTCGATAACTTTCCATTTCTGATGGCCATGAATGATTATGAGAATCTGGGATTGATCAAAGTACAGAGTTCGGTATATGGGGATAATGGTGTTCGGGCATACAAGAAACATCTCCACCATAATTTTTTGTCGAGTCAAATTAGTTTAGCCATGGCTTGATGTTCACAGATGCATGTCTTCATGATAACCACAGGCGGACACATAGGCTAACCATGCAGGGATACCCTGGAAACATTTAGATATGAGAGGGTAATGAACTTGTAAACCACTGCTTCATAAATTTTTTGGATCGGGAGATATGATATTGGGGCTCTGAGGCTGGTAGGCGTACGGAGATAGGAAGGGTATCACCTGAGGAAATATTTCCTTTGGTAGACCGGTCAGGGGTTATCAATATGCAGAGCCGCTGAGGGAATGGTATTCATAGTCATGCAAAGGTGTCTACAGGTCGATAAATTTCCACTTCCGATGGTCATGAGTGATTATGAATATCCACAATTATTCGGGCCTTGGAGTCTGATGTATGGAGAGGATGAATCCAAATTAATGAGGAGTATTCCCATCTTGTTTTTCCATATATCTTGGGTGGGTCGTGACGAAGTCCATGCAGTTTAATGTCGTGCGGTGAGGATGAGGTCCATGCAGTTTAACATCGTGTGGTAAGGACGAGAGGTATATATAGCTGTTTTTTCTTTTCTTAGTGGCTGGGCTGGGGGATAAGATCCCGGCGTCACTATGTATCCTACGATGGGAAGGAATCAAGCCACACATAGTTCTCTTTGGAGTACACCTCGTACAGGTATGGTCCTTAAAAGGGGCGAAGGGGGGAAGGGGGCACATTTATTTTATTATATATATTTTTTTTTATTTTTTTTCTTATCCGTGCAGTATAATGTGTGTGGAAAGGACGAAGATCACACCCTGTGCAGGTCTGGTCCATACATGGGGGAATGTTCATTTTTAACTTCTTCTCCGTGCAGTTTAACATCATGCGGTAAGGACGAGGAATACACCACGTGCAGGTCTGGTCCATACATGGGGGAAAGGGAATTTTTAACTTTATTTGGGGATGGCTAGGCCAGGATGGGGGATCCTGGAGTCACAACATATCCTGCAAGGGTAGGAATCAAGTTGTACGTAGTTCTTTGAAAGATAATACACCCCATGCAGGTCTAGTCCGTACATGGGGGAAGAGAGATTTTTTCGATCTTTCTTATCCGTGTAGTTTAACGTCGTGCGGTAAGGATGAGGAATACACCCTGTGCAGGGTTAGTCCGTACACGGGGGAAAAAGGAATTTTTTTGTTTTATTCGGGGGTGGATGGGACAGGATGGGGAATTCTGGCATCACTACATATCCTACAAGGGAAGGAATCAAGTCAGACGTAGTTCTCTGGAATCCATGCAGTTTAACATCTTGAGGTGTTGATGAAGTACTCTTAGTTTAGGGTCATAGAGTTTGGACCATTGGGGCTTGGCAGTTTAACGTCTTGTAGCTTGGATGAAGTACTCTTAGTTTAAGGTCATAGAGTTTGGACCGTTGGGGCTTGGTAGTTTAATGTCTTGTAGCTTGGACGAAGTACTCTTAGTTAATGTTCATAGAGTTTGGACCATTTGGTCTTGGAAGTTTAAGGTCTTGCAGCTTGGACAAAGTACTCTTAGTTTAAGGTCATAGAGTTTGGTCCGTTGGGGCTTGGCAGTTTAACATCTTGTAGCTTGGACGATGTACTCTTAGTTTAAGGTCATAGAGTTTGGACCATTGGGGATTGGCATTTTAACATCTTGCAGCTTGGAAGAAGTACTCTTATTTTAAGTTCATAGAGTTTGGACCATTGGAGCTTTGCAGTTTAACGTCTTGCAGCTTGGACGAAAACTACTTTTGATTATGCGAAATACTTTGTCAGAAATCTCATATTTGTAAGAGCGGTAGTGAACTATCCATCCATAGAGATTAGCAAATATGCTCTGTTGGAGTAGACCCTGCATATAAAATATGGTCCCTCACACTTGGGCTCCAGTTTTAGAGGCTTTTTTCCAGGTATCATTAGGGTCCATAGGACCAACACCAATTCTCCTTCCAAGAAATACCAAAGATGAACCTTTTTATTGAAGGCTCATGTGATCCGGTTCTGATATACTTCCAGATGGTGCAAAGTGTGAAAAATCTTCTCATACAGCTATTCCAATTCACCTAGGCATTTTTATACTATCTCATCATTGGATAACTAATCACAAATGGAAACACAGAGTGAAGGCAATTGGAGCTCAATGGGCAGGACCGCTTCTATTCTGTATATTAATGAGCACGGAGTAGCCCGATTAGCGGTGCGAATCATGGTTAGATAAGCCCACAATTCATGTTGGAGTTTATCTGGCCATGATTTCTTGTCTTTGTTCGCCATTTTCTGGAGAATGTTGGATAGGGTCTTGTTGAAAGCCTCTATCTGTCCGTTGGCCGCTGCATGGTAGCGGGATGAGTGGTTAGCCTTGATACCATATTCTTGGTATAGTTTCTCCAATTTAGAAGAGAATAGGATGGTGTTGTTATCTGTCAATATGGTATGAGGGATGCCAATTCTGGTGATGATATTGGTTTTCACAAAGATGACAACATTTTTTGCTCCGAATTCCTTGAGGGATATAGCTTCTGCCCATTTGGAAAAGAAGTCATTTTTTTAGGATATAATTCAATTGTTTGGCCTTTGTGGGAGTATATGGTCCCACAACGTGCATTCCCCATATGGAAAATGGCCAAGAGTACTTATCCTGATGAAGTAACTCTGGGGGTTTGTGTATGAAGTTGGCATGCATTTGGCATGAGTGGCATTTTGTGGTAAAGTGGTCGCAATCTCGTGCAACGATGGGCCAATATTACCCAAGCCTTCAAACCTAGTGGGAAATATTAGACCCTAACTGGTGTCCCCCACATACTCCGGTAGATGTTTATTCTTTATCAATGTATCTGAGGAGAACTCTGTCAAGCCCTCGTTTGTAGAGGACCTCTTGCTGACCCGGGCCTCCGTATAGGACAATGTTGATCGCCCTTCTCTGTGTTTGCTCTCATTCAGCCCTGTCTGATGGGAGTTCTCCCTTTTGGAGGTATTTTTCAATCGGGGTCCTCCAGCCGGTGACAGGCATGTATGGTTCAGGGGCAGGACTCACTTCATTGATTTATTCTATCATAGTCTGAACAAACGGTAGTACCATTCGATGATGAGAAATACTAATAACTATTTCTTCCTAGTCTGGGTCATCTAGGGTTATGGCTGCATTGGATAATGCATCGGCCTGGGCATTCAGAGACCAGGGAATATAAGTCAATGTTGGTTCTGTGGGGAATTCCGCCATTAACCCTTGGACATGGTCAAATAGGGGAATCAAATCCTCCTTTTTAATAGCATAGTCACCATTGACTTGCTTGATGACTAGTTCTGAGTCACCTTTTATCTTAATGTGTTGTACTTGCACCTGGAGTGCCAGCTCGAGGCCTGCAATGAGGGTTCGATACATCACCTCATTTTTCGTACATCCTTCTGACAGGAGGAAGGAATATGGCAAGAATTCCTTTTCTGGGGACATGATTATTATCCCCAATCCCACCTTGTAAAATTTTGGATCCTCCATCTATTTCCTTGTAGGGCTTCGGTATGTGCCATCGATGTACATTTCCCATGTTGGGAGCTCCTCTTGAATTAAGAATATGTATTCATTAGGAAACTCGATGTCTAGTGTGGTGGTCCCTGTCGAGGGGTGCTCTGCCAGAAAATCTTCTAACGCCAGGCCTTTGATGGCCTTTTGGGGGGAAAAACTAGATGTCAAACTGTTGTAGGATGACTGCCCATCGGGATAGGGTCCCGGTCAACATTGGGTGGCTGAGGATGAACATGAGTGGGTTACTCCACAAGACCAAATGGGCTTCATGATGCTATAGATAATGTCACAATTTTTGAACTATGAAGACCAAGGATAAACAACTCTTCTCGATGTTTGAGTATCAGGTTTCAGCATCGATCATGGTTCGACTGAGGTAATGGAGACTATTTTCACTATTGGCGTCATTTTTTTGTGTGATGATGGCTCCCAATGACCGTTCTAGGGCTGTCATATATAGGATAATAGGTCTCCCTTCAACCGGGGGCATGAGAACCGGTGGGCTTAAAAGGTACTTCTTTAGGCTATCGAACGCCTCCTTGCAATCATCTTTCCATTGGTAGGTAACCCCCATTTTCATTAACCTAGTTAAGGGAAAACATTTTCCCGCTAGGTTGGCTATGAACCGCCTGATGTAGGCCAGGTGCCCTTGTAATTCTCTCAACTTAGTGAGATTGCGGGGAGGTGGCAGGCCAAGGATAGCCTTTGTCTTTTCAGGATTGACTTCGATGCCACGATGGCATACGACGAAGACAAAGAATTTCCCTGAGGTAACCCCGAAGGCGCACTTCAAGGGGTTCATCATCAAGCTAGGTTGTGTAATTTTACTGAAGATAGCTTCAAGGTCTAATAGGTGATCTGAGAACTGTCTCGATTTAACCACCATGTCATCTATGTAACATTTTATTAATTTCCCAAGGAATGGTTTAAAGATACGATGCATGGCATGTTGATATGTGGTGCTAGAATTCTTGATACCAATGGGCATGACCCTATAATAGAATATTCTTTGAGGGGCTCTGAAGGTAGTGGATTCTTCATCTTCTCGGTCCATTTGAATCTGATTATACCCAGAATAACTATCTGTGAATGAGAGAGCCTCATACCTGGCTGTTGCATTGATTAATAACTCGGTGATCAGGACTGGGAAATCATCTTTCGGGAAATGCCGATTAAGATCTCTGAAATCAATGCAGAGGTGGATTTGTCCATTCTTTTTCTTGACGGGGACAATGTTGGCTAAACAGACGGGGTATTGGACCTCCCGAATGAATCCTTCTTTAATAAACTTATAGTCTTCAGCCTCTATTTTAGAAGCATGTGAGGGGTGTGTTCTTCTGGTAGCTTATTTATAGCCCCGGGGGTCTTCTGGAAGACCAAAGCTGTGCATCGCCACTTCGAGATCAAATCCCAACATTTTCATGTAATTCCAGGCAAATAAATCCCAGTGTTGCCTTAGGAAAGAGGTATATACCTCGTGCTCCTTGGGATATATGGTCTTACTAATGAGAGTGGGCCTCAGGTCTTCCTTGGTACCTAGGTTTATTTCCCTGAGCTCATCCATAGTGGTGGAGATACCTTCCTCAAATGCGGGAGGTGCATCCCTGAGATCCTCCTCCTCCTCATTCTCATCTTCTTGATCCGACGGGGGGAGAGTTTCTAGCCCAAGCTCTTGGGGGTTTGAGGGAGCGGAATCATGGGCGTCCCCGCTTAGGTACTCATCCCTGTGTTGAGGGTTAGCGGTCATTTCCACACTGCTACGCTCCGCCGTTATAGCTGCAGTCATGAGGACAGTTGAGTGCATGTCCGGACTTGAACCCCTGCTCTCAATGTGGTTGATGGGAAGTAAGTAGTCTCTTCCAAGCTTCCTGAGGGGGTCATCAGGAACTATTTATAGGCCATTTGGATTGGGGATCCATTCAATACCATCTAGCAAAGTCTTCTTCTTCTTTTTCTCATAAAACTCGGTGTCAATGTAGTGTGACTCGGAGAGGTCGAAAGGGGCCTTGTCAGCGGGGAATGTCCCACTTTGTCCATTGACGCAATATTTGATGCACTAGTGGTAGGATGAAGGAATGGCCATATTCTTATGGAGCCATGGCCTTCCATGCTGGGCATTAAATGTTGTGTTCTGTCAGACCTCCAGGAATTTTGGGTAGGCCACAAGGTCGCCAAAATAGTTTTTAGCTTGATTTGTCCCACTAGCTTCTGTTCACTCTTGTTGTAACTTAACAGAGTTGGGGATGAGGGTACTAGGTTATTCTCATTGTAGCCCAGCTTACGGAGTGTTCTTAGGGGAAGGAGGTTAACTCCAAAGCCATTTCTAATAAAGACTTTATGGATCTCAACATCATTTAGTGTGTCGAACACATATAGTGGTTTGATATGTCCTTTCACGATGGCATCTTCGTCCCGATTGGTGAAGGAAATCACCACATTCCATTCATCTGGGCCAGTCTCCGTTCGATAAATCTCAATGGCATCTACCTCGTCTTAAAACTCTTGGGGGTTGAGCAAGGCTTCTATAAGTGCCTCCCTGAGGTCTACTGACAAACTCAAGGTGTCTAGGATCGACAGTTTGGCCGGTACCGACACCAGCTGCTTAAGGATGTCGTATTTCTGTTCCAGTGTCTAACGCTTCTCTGTTGGCGGGAGAGTTTTAGTGTGCAGCTTAGGAATTGGAATACATGACGATGAGGGACCAGTTGTGAGGTTAGATGTCGATGATTCCCCCACATTCTGGGGACTCGGCTCAGCCGATCTCTTTGTGCGCACTAGGTGTCTAGACACTTGTTCCTCCTCTGATGGGTACCGTAGAATGACGGGGGTAGAGTGGCCACTTGTGTAGGTGGAGGGATATTCTTTCTTCTGTTGAGTCCGTTGAAGGGATCTCCCATGGGTTTCCACGATATTAATAGTTTGGGCCGGGGTAAAACCATAGGGTTGGTTTCAGTCACGTCTGCATCTCCCCTGGTATCCACTGCTTCTACGATTCCCCCTCTTGACCCTTTGTGGAACTCGGGTTCATAGCCATATCCTTTGTTAGGAAATGATTCCCTTAAATGAATTATGTTGATGGAACCAAAGATTAGCTCATCATCCTATGACAGGTCGACCAGGTTAGTTGTCCCTGATGGTGTCGATTGGTGGGTCGGTGCATGTGGCACCAAGTTTGGGGGCATAAAATCTGACAATGTTGGGGATATCTTCGGATTCATTACGGACTGCTCCTCTTGAAATTTTCTCCTCCCTTCTTGATTACACCTGGATGACCGGCTCGTGTAGAGTTGTGAGGCTGATATTGTCAGATGTGCGACATTAGGGGTTGTTGGTGGAAACACTGGCTACTATAGTTGAGCTAAAAGTATGCCATGAGCTCGGTTTATAGTCTTTAGAGTCATCCAGTTATCAAATTTATGCCTCTTTTTTCTGGTTACTTCTTTCCACCCCTCCCCCTTGTTAGAGTCAGTGGTATAAATGTACGTCACATGTGTTGGGGGTGGTCCCAGCTCGACCTTCCTGGATTCTACCATCCTTTGCAGGAGGTCTTTAATGATGAAGCATTCTTGGATATTGTGCCCCAACATCTGATGGTAGGGATAGTAATTTGTACTATCATCACAGCTGACTTCTTCAGGCTTCCTTGGATCCGGGAGGTAGAGCAAGTTGCAATTCATGGCGGTGATGAAATAGACACAGACATGGTCCTCTTGGAATGAGTATACTTTGTGTCCGTGTTCCTTGACCTGGTTCCACTTCGATCCTCTTTGATCATCCCACTTAGGTGGAGGAAGCCACTGATACACAGAGGGCCCTTGACGATTTGGTGGGGGCCTAAGCAATGGAGTAGGCACAGGGACTGGCTTGAGCGTGACAGAGGACACTTCAGCTCTAACTGTTCTCTTTTCAGGAGCCTGTGAGGCTATTCGGGACTTCAGCTTAGTCCACTGCAGGGAGTCTTCAATTCTCTGGGAAATGGAATAGAGATTACGGAAGCCAGTGGTGCACTCCACTGGTATGAGTGGTGTTAGAAGCACATCTCAAAGGTTATTGATGCATATGGAAAGCATCTCATTTGGAGGCATTGGCCTGTTAAGATAGTAGGTCAGTCCTTTCCATCTGGTGATGAAATCTGAGACCCTCTTATTCTCCCTCTGTTTGCAATTCATGAGGTCACTGACCGTTGTTTTAGGAAACGTCGAGATGAAGTGGAACAGAAACTGCTGCTGAAGGTCTTCCTAGATTTTTATTGACTGGGCGTGCAGACTCGTATACTAGATGAAGGCAGATCCTTGAAAGTTCTGTACGAAGCATCTGAGTTTCACTGCTTCTTGTTGTTCCAAATCGCCTGAACCATTGAAAATATAGAATACAGGGCTCCCAAAATTGGGTTAAGGAGGTGTTTTTCTCACCCAATCTATGTAAGGATTTCACTCTGGCTGTATCGGAGCGCGTAGATCTTCAATTTCTTCCAAGTGAGCTGCCAGTGCCTTGATGGTGTTGGCAAGTCCTTGTTTTACATCCTGTTGGGCCTGGTCTTGGGTTGGTGCAGCCTAAGGCATTGCTTGAGGGTCCGGCTCAGCCGGCACCAAGGGTGCATATGCCATTTGGGACACCTTTATAGGGTTCAAACGTACTTTCTATGGTTGTTTCTTGAGTGGAGGGAAGTCTTGGTATTCACCCGAATCCATATTCAGGTATTTGGATAGACTAGGCACCTCATTTGGCAGGGAAAACCTGGGTCTCTGAGGAGCACTTACTGGGAGTGCAAGGTGTGGATCTTCTTGGGAAGCACTATCAATTAGACGATTCATTTGGAGTAGCTCGGTGTTAAGTCGGCTCAATACTTTCATTTCCTCTTCCTGTCAAGTAAATCTCTCTTTGATCATGAGAGGATCGTTTTTATCTAGAGAAGGAGGTGGGTTGAGGGTAACCGATCCTTTATTCTTATCCTTGTTTGAAGCTCGTAGGGTCGGTATAGGATGGTTGGCTGGAAGGGCGGTCATATTTAGGGCGGCCTAATGGCTCCGGTTGTGCACACCTGGTGGTTCGTTGTGAGTCACATCCTGACTAGAACCATTGTCTCCCGATCCATCTGGATTTTATTCATCTCTAGTATCACCCATGGGGATAGCCTCTATGGCATTGATGGATGCTTATCACAGGGTGGTGCAGATATCATGTTCCAAATAGGAAGAGGGTCTCCCGCACTTTTTACTGGTCCTCCCCTTCTTGTTCTGGGATTGATTTCGGACTTCTTGATGAAGGGTGACACGGAAAGTTCTTTGATGCGACCTTATAGTACGCCTCCCTCTTGAAGGGGATGATGATTCAAAGGATGGGATAGGGTAGGAACCTACTCTTATGATTTTCCTCCCTAGGTAAGTGAATACTAATTCTCGTGGGGGAGATTTTTTTTGAGGTGGTAAAAATTCCCCCAGCCCTGAGGACTAGGGATGGCTCTGTTCCCTGGACACTGAGTCTCTTCCCATTTTTATTGGTCTTATGGGGGAATTTTTTGTTAAAAATTCCCCCATCCCTGTAGGATAGGGATTACCCTAGATTGCAGCAGCAGCTACTGCTATCGCTATTTGCCTGATTTCACGCGCCCCCATTCAGGGGTGAACTGAATCTGAGGCTGAGTCCACCTGTGAATCAATCTTTTCTGGGGAGGCAAGCAATGACTGCTGATTGGCCTCTCTTAGACGAGAGGACTACTGTATGATTTTGGTGGCCTAATTTAGGAGTTCGTAAATGGCTTGTTCCCATCGGGTCTGACGCTCCTGAGACTTACTCAAGGCCCATCTTTGTTGGGTGTGTCGTCTTTCGCGAACATGGAGACCACTCGATTGTTGTCTGTACATGATGGCATTGCAAGATATTACACCAAACGGGTTCCTTGGGGCGGGGAGCAGAGTGAAATGCAGAGCTCTATGTTCTCCTCATTCTCTGATATGGACTCCCATCGGGGCATCACCAATAAGGCGACACAACCGGTGTAGTGCATGGAAGCAGGCTAACTATGGGTTCCCTTTATGCCTCTCAGGTCGCTGTTGTCGCGCCTAAGGAAGAGCTTCCAGGTCGATGCGACATAGGAGGTCTCCAATTGTCTTGACATGGTCTACATACCCATCGTAGGGCAGGAATCTTTATTTCAGCCAGTGGAGGGTTGTCCATATATTGGAGCAGATGTCGTGCGCAAATTATTTTGACAAAGTCCTGGGTATGTCGTATTGAGAGGTGGTTGTGGGCCAAAACATAACTGTTATACCATATCTGGCCAGTCGTTTCCTCAGGTGCAACATGTTGGCATACTCCTCCACAAGTGATTCCTCTACCTGGTCAGCCCAACAAAGAGGTTCACTAATAGTGTGGTCGGGGATAGTGTGGCCGATAGGTATTGAATTGTCATATCGGAGGTTCTGGGGCGGTTCTGAAGATGAATGTGGTCCCAGACCATCTCCTGATTAAAGAAGGATGTTGTTAGCAATTGACTAGGAATCTGACAAGCTTGATCCTGTCCTTCTGAGTGCCTCGGTATATGAGGGATTTTCTGTTCTAAATTCAGTAGGGGGAGGACCTTCCTATCGATATGATATGTTACTATGGGGAGTACCTTCACAATGGCAGCTGCAATGGTGAGGACTACCATTACAGCTGTCTTAGGGGGAGAACCTGCGGGGCACACCCTAGGGAGGGCCTTCACAATGTACCGCAATGAGAGGAGGGCCTTCTCATTGATTGATGTCTCTATGGGGAGGACCTCCGTTATTCGTGTCATTATGGCGAGGGCTACCATTACTACTTGACGCCTCACCTCATAGAGGACTTTTCCAGTGCCTACACTAGGGAGGACCTCCAAGGCGTGTAGCATTGTTACGGGGAGGGACTTCGCAACAATTTCCATCATGGTGATGATGACCATCATGGTTGGACGTTCGATGTGTATCCTAGGGAGGACCTTCAAGAAACACTGTGACAAGGGGAGGACCTTCTTGTTGCTTAGGGCCATTGCAGGGAGGACCTTTACAATGGTGGATGAAAAAAGGAGTACTACCATTATAGCTTCCGCAGGGAGAATGTATGTGGGGTATACCCTAGGGAGGTCCTTCAGAATGTACTGTAATGATGGGAGGTCCTTCTCATTGCTTGACTTCTCTAAGGGGAGGACCTCCATTATCAGAGTGGTGAAGACTACCACCGTGATCTAATGCCTGGATGTGCAGAGTGTCGTTGCAACGTAACCCCTAGGGAGGACCTTTAGGGAAGGCCACGACAAGGGGAGGGCCTTCTTGTCATAATGAGACGTCACTGCGGGGAGGGCCTATGTAGTTACGACTACGATAGCGAGGGATACTATCATAATCTGTGGTCCCACTTCATGGAGAGTGTTTGTAGTGTATACCCCGGATAGGAACTTCATGGTGGACCACAACAAGTGGAGGGACTTCTTACTTCTTGATCTTATATCCACGTGGAGCACTGTCCTGACTCGCATCAAAAGAGAAGCTCTCATGATCGATCATTATATGCCCGTGGGGGAGGCCCCCGCGGGTGCTCTGGGGAGGACCTTCAGAGATGCTGGTAGCGACATTGCGGGGAGGGCCTTCGCAACTGCTATTGTCGCTCCCATAATATGGTAATGGGTGGGAAGGGTATTTATCCTTTGATATTCTCTTAGCGGCGTTGGGAACACTAGCTTCCAACAGAGCGGAGTCATGAACCCGCTCTTTATTTTCCGGCTGCCTTCAGCACATTCAGGGTGCTTTCATGCAGGTAGCAGGGACCGTCTACTGTTGATAACGGAATTCTCCTTTGGTTCCCTTTTAATTGGGTCCCTTGATGCTGATGGGATATTCCGACAAACATCTTGACTTTTAGTAGGGATATATCCCTGATCTGGAGCATCCACCGTGATGGACGCGTGTCCCCCAGCTGGTACGAGTGAAGCTGCTCGATCTAGTTTCCCTTGTATCGTGGAATATGTCCGACGACCCTCCTGGGTGGAAGCAGGGATGTAGATCTACTTTGAGGCAGTTGTCTCATCTCCTAGATGAGTCGCCTCAATTGGGGAGATGGGCTCACAGGCCCGAGTCCTTGCTGTTTCCACTGATGCAATCACATTCTGAAAAGTCTGCAAGATATGATCTGGGATTGATACCTGCTCCTCTATCATTTCCAAGATATCTAGAGGTACATCTTTGGCTGGAATGGGTATGAAGGCACATTCCGGTATTGGAGTGGGAATATCCTGCTCTGGTCCTTCGGTTGTCAGTGGGTACGGAAAATTTTCCTGTGTCGGGGCAGGTAAACGAATCTTCCCCTATGATAGGATATGCCGGTTTATCTCTTTGTTTTCCACCACATCAGGATGGAAAACTTTACTTGCATCTGCAGGGATCTGGTTCTACATATGTTGGTTTCCCATCGTATCAAATCAGTAGCCTTTGTTGGCCGGGAGCCGTGCCCGCCTATTAATTTCCGCCATATCTGGATGGAGGGATATGTTGATCACCACCACATCGGGATGGTAGGCGTCAAGAGCATCTACTAGGGACTGGTCCTGCAAGTTCTAGGTCACCACCATGTCTGGCTGGTGCGCTTCACGACACTAGATAGGGAGATGTGCCTACTGGGTTGGTGTCATCCTATGTGAGTGACGGACTTAATGGAGCTCGTCGGGGATGTGTGCCTGCTCATATGATGCCACCATTTTTGGATGGTGGACTTTGGAGGAGCAGACAGGTGTATGTGCCTGCTTGGGATACGTCTCCATGACTGGGAAGTGGAGTTCCCCCTTAGGGACAAGGTTGATGACCGGTCTCTGGTTGTCTGTTTGTCACCCTCGTTAGGTGGTCTGAGGGGCCGGAGCTCGGGGAGTGTGGGTCTGGATCCTCAAGGCGACATCCTTCTTATCATGAGGATATTGATTCACGGCGTAACCACGATGACGCCTTCCATCGGGGGCCTTAGATCAAAACCCTAATTCAGTGAGGATGAAGTCCTCCGTGTCGACCTCATATGATCCCTAAGATAAGGGAGGCACACATTGTCTCCTTCCAAGGATAAACTCCCGAAATGGTTTGAGATGGAAATAGGAGCCGTCTGGGTCTGATTTTCTGGCCACTGTTGGGCAGTCAATCGGTAAGACTTGGTGGATTAGAGGGTGTGCATGGCCGCCTCCACCGTTGGGAGAGTACCATTTATATGGTACTCACAGATCAACACATCTGAGACCCAGCATTGAAGACGCTAAGTCGGTGACGGGGTCCTTTGTTGGTGAGGAAGTCCGGTCATTGTGTACCATGAAGCACGCACCTGTGAGTTCCTCCATGATTCCATTAGATCAAAGGGAGTTCTGATTGGTATCTGTTCAAATATTTTAACAAATACAAATGGAAAACCCATCAAAGTATCATCTCATAATCTCATTCGCAATTAATGACCTTGCTTGGATCTCCTTGTGAGTATAAGGGGGAACATATTGAGATTAGGTTAAATCTGTCATGCTTGGTTAAAGATTCACATCGTGTTCACCATTTTTTGTTTCGGATCGGTTTCGAAATGCCCAACGGTTCCATATCCGATGATACGTGGACCTACATTCCAATGGATGGTGTTCGCTGGGTGATTTGGAAAGCGACACTTAAGAACTCACATTGGTCGAGAGGATGGTAATTCGGGCTCATCGCTCCCTTTTGGGAGGAATTATTGCCTGTTTTAGGACTCTCTTATAGATTTAAGACGTATTCATATGTCCGTGAGTCTTTGTTTTATACCCAAGAATAGTATCCATGGGTTATTCCTGGTTGGAAATGGTTAGTTAAATGCAGGGAGTCAGAATCATTTAGGCCCAAGGTTTACCATCCCTCATTGGATTAATGACTTCGAGGAGTTGGGACTCGTTGGTACGGCACTGATTTAAAGCCTCATAACTGGGCGCTCTGGAGTTTATTGTCATCCAGGGAGGACAGATAATGACTGTAGCATTTGGATTGAACCTGTGATATGGGATTCCTACGTATCCTCATGAGAAGAATCAGAATCCACGTAGTTCGGTGGAGGTGTTGTCAGAGAACCAATGTGAGGATGGACCGAGGGTCCAATGGGTAGTGGGCTTGAACCTCATGAAGGCTTCCCACATACCATGCATTGACATGGATCAATGTATTTGTAGTTCTCAAGTACAATTTAACATCATGCGGGATGAAGGATGAACCGATTTGAAGGGGGTCGGAATGGCCAATTGATGGGCTTGAACCTCATGGAGGCTTCCTACATACCATGCATTGACATGGATCAAAGTCCTTGTAGTTCGCAAGTATAGTTTAACGTCAGGTGAGACAAAGGATGAACCGACGTGAAGGGGGTTGGAATGGCCAATTTATTGGATTGAACCTCATGGAGGCTTCCTACGTACCATTCCTTGACATGGATCAAAGTCCTCGTTGTTCCCATGGGGGTGGTGTTAGAGAACTGACATGAAGATGGATTAGGGGTTCGATGGGTAATGGGATTGAACCTTGTAGAGGCTTCCTACCTTCCATGCCTTAACATGGATCAAAGTCCTCGTAGTTCACATGGGTGTGGGGGCAGGGTTGGTGCATACTCTAAGCCCACAATGAGTCTTGCTCGGTGTTAGAAACAAGAGGCAACATAGACCCAATGATCACGTCGTGAAAGGTTTGTCCGTGTGGAGTGAAGTGGGGCTTACGTATAGGGCGGCTTGAGAAGTGGAGATTGGGACTTACTCCAGGATGGAGGCCCAATAGCAACAAAGCGCAGCGGGAGAGGAAAAGGGTACCCCTGTGTCTATTTCCACTCTTGGTCCTTGGCACCGGGGAAGTACGAAGGTGCATGGGTGCTACCTCCAACAAGAAAGGCTAGGGACTTACACCAAGGAGGATACTCGAGTGCCACTATGGAGCGGAAATAGTGAATAGGGCTTACGCAAGGAAGTTTCCCGTAATGTCTTCCTCATGTCTGGCCATAAGGGAATCCCAACCCACTAGTGGGTTGAGGAATTTACTTATGCTCCAGTGCACAAGAAGGATAACGACAAGGGCATTGGAACCAGTCCGAACAAAGGGAGATGGAAAGTGTGAATCACATGCGCAACATTTGGAACGTGTTGTGAGTGTCATGAAAATGGAGGATAACTGTTGAACATGTTCGAAACACAGAATCCATATCACATTAGACTGGAATGGGGGCAGAAAAGTGAGGTTCGATTGTTGATTATGTTTGAAACACAAGACCCGACTCGAAGTGTTGCCCAAAGTCTTTCGGGGGCATTGGCCCAGGACGGTAGGTGAGATGAGGTGGCATGGGACCAGGCCGTTAGGGGATCCCTTTAGACATGCAAGGGAATTAAGATCCAAATGAAGGATGTACAAATCATGAGGTGGAGTGATGGAATGTTTGAATGGATTCCAACGCTCTAGAAATTATGCCACTCTAAACATGGAATGAGGCATATTATGCTTGGAGCATAAGGCATCTTATGCTTGGAGCATAAGGCATCTTATGCTTGGAGCATAAGGCATCTCTTTCATGGAGAAAGAGGCATCCAATTATTGAATGAAATGGAATGCTACAGTTTATAGTCATGTAGAGAGGATTGTTTCTATATAGTTTAACGTCATATGGATTGGAAGAGGGCCATATAGTTTAACGTCATGTGGTCAGGATGACTATGTAGGAGATTCCTAGCAATGGTTGGTATGGGAATTACGCAAGGGAGGCTTTTTCTAGATGAACCTTGAAAAAGGAGCTAGGTAATGGGGTTATATGAGAGTCATAAAGAGTAGCTCGACTCATGGCATGTATGGGAAGGATGTTGCGGCGGCATAAGGGTGCAATAGAAAATATTGTTGACCCGGCCTGAAAATTCTATGATGCGACTCTCCGTTTTTCATGGGGGTCAGTGACGGTAGTGAAGGGACCGACCAGGATGGTCGGGACCGTAGCCCGGCACTGACCCAAAGCTGGGGTGCGGGGGCGCAACCCTCGCGGTATGGAGTAGTGAGTGCATGGGGTTTCCTGCATGGGGCGGGCCGCGTAGAAGCTGGCCGCATAGGATATGCTCGTGGAGGGTATCTGCAGAGGAGCTATCCGCATAGGAGCAGCCGTGGAGAGGCTTTCCACGAAGGGTGTCCACGGAGGAGATGGCCGCATAGGAGCAGCCACGGGGGACTGGCCACGGAGGACCGAGCCGCGGAGGAGCAAGTCGTGAAGGAGATGGTCGCGGAGGTTATACATGGAGGATCTGACAATGTAGGAGCATCCGTGAAGGAGATGGCTACGGAGGGTATCCGTAGAGGAGTTGGCTGCGTAGGGGCAGCTGCAGAGAGGTTGTCTGCAAAGGGTATCCGTAGATTAGATGGTCACGGAGGAGGCGGGCCGCGTAGAAGTTGGCCACCTAGGATTTCCGCGAAAGAAATTTCCACTAACGGCTGGCTGCGGAAGAGCTAGCCGCATGTGGTTAGCGATTTCATTTCTCCTCTATGCGGAAGATTGCATCCGTGGATGATATGGGGTCCACGGATGGTTGCAGAATTTTTCTGCTGGGAGCAATTTCTCCAGCGTCTCCCCATGGGTTTTCACCCGTCTTTCTCACTTTACTTTTGATATCCCTAAGAGACTATTTATAGAGTAGCAAATAGGAAGTATCAATGGGGCCCATGACACTTTATGCGGAATCCCATGAAAGAATCCCCACCCACGGACGACTCGGTCATCTGGGGATTTTTGGAACCGAGATTCGCATAATTGCTCCGTGGACACATACCTCTCTGCTTCTGTTCCGCGAACGACAAGGTTCGCAGTTGCATATGGATTCTGCCTCCTTTTTGCGATCAAGGAGTTTTGCATCCACATACTCCTTCCGCCCCTGTTTCACGAATGATGGCATGCGTGGCATGGGTTGGTTGGGGCAGTTCACGACGGTGGACCGGCCTGGCGTTTGTCCTGCTTCGTGACCGCGTTGGCACTCCCCCCCCCCCATTTCGCAAAGGACAACATCTGCGGGAAGGCAGTTTTCCGAACCGGCCATGTACTATGGCTGGGAGCCAGTACACATACTAGTTTGGTCCTTTTCCATGTTTTGGGGTAATTGGATTTCCCCTTTGCAGAATTTTCAGGACCCTACCCCATTGCATATAAATTATTCCATGGTTTCAAAAACATTATTCCAATTTTCCAATTTAAAAAAACACTATCATATTAAATCCGTTAAAAAACAAAATTTCTTCTCAAAAAATTCTTTAGAAAATCACATTGTAATTAGAAATAAGTTTTTTCAAACAGAACATTTCATAAGAACACAACTTTTGGTAATTGTAAACACTTTTCAAATCAATCAAAAAAAATTAAGCCAAAAAATTGGTTTTCAAAAAGGATTTTATATTAAAAAAAGTTATTAAAGATAAAATAGTCACATAATACCATGAAAGAGTCAACACCTATGATGACCAATCAAAACAATAACCCACCAAACTAACCTCACATAAGTGGGGTTATTTTGGAAAAAATAAATAGGGAACCAAGTTTAGATTTAAGATAAAAGAATTCATGGATTGGTTTAATGGGCTAGTAAACCACAAAATAAAACCTCACAATAGAACTTAGATTGACTTGTAGAATATTCACATTGATTATTTGTAGTTTACTAAACCATGAATGCTGGGTTTATGTAGAGACATGACCCCTGAAAGCCCGAAGCTGATGTCTACTACCATTACCTTGGCTTGATTACAAGGAATAAAATCATGAAGGGCCAAATATTTTATTAGTCTTTGTAAAACAAATACTTACATGAGTGTTGTATTATAAATAAATACAGTAATTACAACATAATTTTTTTCTTTTCTTGGGTAATAAAGTTATTCCATATAGTGTATCCTTGTATATGTTTCTTATTAAACTTATTGGATTCTTGGGGAAAGGGAATAAAATAATGGTGATCTCAAATGATCAGTAAGGGTGAAGTACAGTAGGATCAATAATGAATCAATGATAATTGTCAATATAGAAAGGTTATAACTGAAGAAACATTCCATGTAATCAACAAAGTGACAAATAAGTGAATAAACAATATGAAAAGGTAAATAATTGAAATAAATGTCATTAAAATAAATAGATAATTAATAATCAATATAGTAAGAAAAATAATAGAAATGTCTGCCATTTAATCAATGAATTGATGATGAAATGCATCCATAGACGTGTCAATGAAAAATATCATGGATAAATAATAACTAAATCAAAATTGTGTAAATGCTTAATTATTGGACTCCATGTTTCCTAGTTACATGGCACCTTTACCTTCAATAACTTTCACAAGACGATTTAGAATATCAAGTAAAAACCCATATAAGGATATCCAACTGACTCGTCCCATGAGACTACCAATTCATCAAGGGATTATCTATAACCGGGCCTCACCCACTACATACCTATGTAAATCATTCTTCATATATCAAATAATATATTTTACAATGTTCCTTATCAAATATCCATATGGAGTATAAGATATGGATTTATCAATATTTCTTCACTATAGGATAACTAAAAATAAGGGTTTTGATGTTGATTAATAGATATTACATTGAAATATCATTAAGAAATTATTAAGGAAAATAATCTATAAATATTTCAATGTTTCCCACACCACTTCGAAAATTTGGTTCATAATTACCCATGAATTAAATAAAACTTAGAATATCATTAGAATAATGAGATTTATGATATAACATGTCAAAATAAACATTTTATGTTAAAATTATATACGGTTTAGGAAATAAACATATCCATGATAAATGATATTGATAATTAGGGGAAATTCAATGTCACAGGATTATAGGAAATTGTTTGTTTTAAATGGGGATAACAAAGGGATAAAGGAAGTGAATGTTAATAATATTATACTTGAATCGATCAATAATAAACCACCTAGAGGAAGAATAAGGATGGTATCAATAAAAATACCCTAATTGAAGTAAAATAAAGGGTTATTGTTGTTGATTAATTAAAATATAAACATTAAAACATTCTTGAGAAAAATATATTTTTTTAAACCTTTTCTTTGAAAATAAATTTAAAAAAAATCTTTTAAAGCTAACCATTTAAATTTTTCAAGTAATATTTGAATGAATTATGGCATGTAAATATGTACATGTCATACAAGGTAAAAATAAAATTTCATGTATATGGTAAAAATGTTAAAAAGGTACCTTATTTGGAAAGAGACAAGAAGTTTTTTTTGAAAAAAATTGTTAAAGAAAAAAAGGGTAAAAATTTATTCAATAAATCATTTTGGAAAGGGTAAAAACATATTTGAAAAAATTTATAGAAAAATGGGTTTTTATAAGAAAATAGTATCTCTGACTAAATAGAGAAATGAAGTTGAGTTTTCTTAAAAACATTCTATATAACATTTTAAGTACCAAAGAGTGGTAAAATGGTATTATTACTTGAAAAATATTGTAAATAGCCATAGGATAAGAAAATTAAATTATTTGTTGAAAAATTATTCAATTATTTTCTATGATATAGATTAAATTGTAAACAATCCTGAAAAAAATGAGATTGTGAAGTAAACCCATTGAAAAGACCATAATGTTGATGTGAGAATAAATAAATGAATAGTTTTTGTGTCTCAAATTTAAATCCACAGAAAATAAATTTATATAAATAAATATATATTAAAATTTTATTACACACATAATCTTGGAATATTAACAACAATAAGGAAGTAATATAACCCAATGAAAAGGAATCTGGTTGTGAAATTATTTTCCACTTGGTAACTTTTAACTCGAATAACCTTAAAAGAAATAATTAAAATTGAAAATAAAAATACCATGGATATAAAACAATTCATGTTATAATATATCCAAATGGGTATTATATACACCACATAAAAGAAATAAGTGTTGAAAATGAATTTTATCTCACAGATGTAAAAAGTTGGATTAAAATCCATTACCCTGCATTTCCTTTCAGGTGAACATACTTTATTTTACTATATAATGGTTTTAAATATTATAATAACTTATTAAAAAACCATATTAATATTTATTATATAATATATTATCTTATTATAATATCTTATTACTTTTTTGTTTGTAATCTTTCTTTATTTTCACTATTTAGGGTATTAATTGCCTAGTTTTTTAAGTATGTTTTTACTTGTTACTTGTTGTTCTTATTACATAGATCATGAATTTAATCATATAAAGAATTTAAACCATTATTTAATTATAATATATATTCAGTAAATATTTATTTATAATAATCCATACAGTTTGGATATATGAAATTAAATGCATCGTTTATGGAGATGATAGGTCATACATACGCATGAACAATACTTTCATTTCCTTAACATATTTTCAAAGAATGAAAAGTAAATGATATATATGTATATGTATATTAGAAATAAAATATAATATATATTTCATATACTTTTCATTTTTTTATTAAAACTGTGTTTTATACATTCCATGTATAGTGTGAACGAATCATATCGCTTTGAGGGGCGGTAGTCCACACTCCACAAACGATGTTATCGTATTTGAAAAAAAAAATCATAAGGGTATGTGGTGTATAAATATTACAGAAGAATAATGAAATTATAAATATCATAAATATCATATATATAATATATAAATAGTTTTTCAGTCATAATTTTCAAACATGAGAGGTGGTAATGGAAAAAAACAAGTGACATCATTTCATGAGGTAGTAGTTCACCGTACCCATAAATGGTAAGTTTGTTACCCAATAGAAGGAATTGGGTGTAACTGAAGATATAAATATGAGAATAAAAAAATAATAGTATATTTAGGATAATTATGTTTTTATATAATCATAGAATAAGAATATTTGAGGAGGTGGATAATGAAAATAAAACAAAAGAGCTTGAGGAAGGTTGTTACCACTTATTCGAGTAACTCCTTTTGGTTTTCACCAAAGGGGTTCCTTGGATAGATTTATACAAAATTTAAGGATTATAGGTTGGTTTTATGGATTTTTATGATCTATTTGGAAAGATTTTGTTCAATCAAAATTTTCTTCAGAGGTGTGAGGAAGAGGGAGGTTTGAGTTCCTTTTTGTAGTGGATGAGGAGTGGCATTCTTGTAAATTTTTAGAAATAGAATTTCACCCTTGTTTTTCCTATGAAAAGTGGATCCAAAAATGAACTAAAATGTATACAATAGAATATATATTATAATTAGGTCTATCCATTTTATTTTGAAAAATATTATAGGTCAGTAGGGCCCTTATGTTAAAGTTCTAGTCCCTTGTTAATCTATTTTTTCTCTTAATCATTGTAGTTAAATTTTAATTACATTCACTAATATTTTTGTAAAAAACTAAGTTAAACATATTAAAAATTAGAAATTATTATGATTAAAATTTTGGGATCCATTTTTTAAAATTGCAATCATATAAATGGTAGAAATTAATTCAAATTTAATCCCATAGATAGGATGATAAAGCGGGTTTTTAAAGTGAAAATGTTCAAAAGATTGAGATGTGTTTATATCCAATTTCAATGTGAAATTGATTAAAATGAACAAAATTTGATTAATTTTTTTTATAATTGATATAATTTTACTTTTAAGAACAATTTGTAATATAATTTGACATTATAAATAAATTGGACAAAAAAGCAATTTTGAATTAAAATTCAGTGGTTTTCACTATTCATTAAAAAAATGAAACTTCACATAAAAATACAAAAAAACTCCCCCCAATCTAATTTTTTATGTTAATATTTAAAATATTAAGTTTAGTTTGACATTTAATATTTATAAAATTTCAAAAAAGTTGATTTAAAATAGGTTCTCCATTAAAAGACGGTAAAATTGCTTTTATAAAAATATAGGTTTTTATGTATGAAATCGGGTTTGTTCTTATCATATACTTATCAAATATATTGGATGAATATAAAAAATATTTTATTCAATATATAATATATCTATTACATTAATATCACTCACTAATTTATTTAATTTATTAGTATAAAACATATTTTTGAATATAAAAATAGTTTTCTATTAAAATATTCCTTTTATATTCAACTATTCTTCCATTAATTTATAATTAATTTATAACTAAAAATTTCACTTTATATTTGTGTAAACCATATATTTTCATAATTTATTTAAAACTATTCATAACCACTAATTTATTGTCTAGGTTATATCTAACTGAAAATTAACTTTCTTTTTATTATCATAACACTTTTAAGTAGATAGGTTATATCTTATTATATTAAATAATAATATTTTAACAATATATTTTTGTTCAGTAAAACTCGGTCTTCTATGTAATGATAGTCATAAAATAAACTCATTATTGTGTTTGACGCATGCTAACTCGGTATCATGTGCATTCTAATCTATATCATGGGTTAATTTTATTGAAATAGTAAATATATTATGATGTCTTAGAATATCATATTCTCTTACGTACATGGTGTTGAGTGTAATGCACGCTATTGACTATAATGTTCTTACTTTATAATTTTGGGGCATTATAGTGAAACTCTTGTCATATTTTCATTAGCACCCAAAACTCATAAGAGTTTTCCAAAATAAAATATGATCTCATTTGGAATCTAAATGTTAATCAACATCAATAAACCAAAAAATCATAAGAAAGACTCAAGTCCCCACTTTCCATGGTAACTCAAGACTCATTGTAAATAAGTAGTGATCACGAAACCATTCATGAACTACCTTTGGAGTCCCAAAACATCCTTAATATCCTTATTACCTTGAATCACTATAAATAACATAAATGATTTCAAGAAGGTGCACTTCCTTTCAAGGAAAGACATCATCTTATACCATTTGTAATTAAACAACCCATAATTACATCTAAATTGATATCTGAGTCAATTTGAAACTAACCCAAAGAGAGTTACAAATCTCCATAGGTTGGGGATAAGCACCAGAGAATTCATAATTATCCTTTGGAAATGATTTATCCCCCAAGAGAAAACAAAAATAAAATTACATAGGGGAAATAATTTTAGATAAAAAATCAACACATACATATCATATTACAAAGAGAATCTATAAAAACTAAAAGTGGGACCTAACAACCAAAACCCATATCTTGGTGGTCTATGACCAACCACCATGTACCAATTCATCCATCCTCAATCACCCAAAAAAAACCCAAAAATAAATATGAGAGAATGAACACCAGTTATAAGATCATAAAGGCTAAAAACAACAAACTGTACAATCAAGGTATTAGCTATAGATACCAATAGGATTCCACCAAAGAGTTTGTGTAGATACTTTATAAGGTAATTCAAATATTATAAAAGAATATTATAATAAATTGAGTACAAGGATTTACATTTCATAAAAGAAAAAAAAGGCATAGAAATCATTTTACAATGTAGTTTGGTTTAAAACATAAGTTTACACATTTAAAAATCATTTAGCAAACCAAATTTTAAAATATTACATTTCTTCATTTTAAAACCAAACCATTTATTGAAAATATAAGAAAACTATTTAATAATATAGATTAAAATAAGTCAATAAAAGTAATAACATTCACATAATATCAAGATTTAAATAAGAGTTAATATAATATATTCAAGGTGCTTCATGTCAATAAAAAAATCAATCAAGATCAAAAATAAATCAAGAAAGGAAACTCTAGTTGTAATTAGTGAGAAAAAAACACTATTTTGTATCAAGTATCATATATATAGATGTCATGGGTTCAACCTAGATACAGTAGTTTTTTCACCATAAATAATCTAATCAAAAATAATCATTACCAATTATTGGAATTATATCTACTATCATAGGTGTCAAGAAAACCATTTCCACACACACTCACTTTCCTAGCAACAAATTTGTAGCCTGAACCATTCATGATCTCTATGGATCCACTATAAAGGGTTTAATTCCACTTGCAAAGGATAAATCTTGGGTACCTCATCTAACTAACCAGTTTACCATGAATAGTCAAAAAACATTATTGAGATAATAAAATTTCAAGGATAATAATGGGGATCCCTATCAATATCAATCATGGGATAATTTACTCAAAATTTCAATAATGGGATCATTCCATAAATTCACATCTCAATATCACCCTTGAACTCTATCAAGTTAATAATACCTTTTAAACATCCATCAATGGGAATCATAATAATCAAGTAAGCCACAAAAAAAGGATTATTATAAGAGAGGATCATTATAATGTTACAATTGGGATATAAAACATTATCAATTTCAATTCAAAATCCTTCCTTGAAATCAAAATTCAAATGGGTAATCATACCCGCTTCTTTTACAATTATTTATCAAATTTAAAATGGGCCTTTAAGAAAATTATTTATTTCGAAACAACCCTATGTAATTAAAAATATGTTTAATAACATAAAAGTCAAGAAGTCATTTTAAAACATGGGTGTGCACCCTCTTTTTATGTGAATAAATCACTCATTTCAAATAACTCATGAATTCCCATTTCAAATAAAGCGGTAAATAATATAAGAATGTTTCTTGAACATTTCAAAAATTCAATAATTTGGAACCCTTTGAAAATAATTTCATTTATCAACTCATTTTATTCAAATGAAGACATTGCAATTTTGAAATCAAAACACAAACCTAATCCCTCACTTACACATAATGTTCTTAAAATATATTAAAAATAAATCAAAATCAACATACATAGGGATCATATTAAGACAAAGGAATACATTTCGATGGATTATTAAGAAATAATGATTTAAAAAAATAGGTAAAATCATAGAAACACCAATATGGAAAATTTTATATCCAACCATAATGAATCTGAGATGTGTCACCTCCATTGGTGATTATAGAGTTAAGTAAGAGGGATCTCAGGAGAAGTGATCAAAAATACTAGATTTATATTTACACATCAATCATACATGATTCAAAAAATACCAAGGATGAAATAGACTTTAATAATAATTAATCAATAGAATATAAGAGATAAAACACCAAGAGAAATAGAACTTACCATAAGAAGATCACTACTTCGATCATTACAATGATCTTCCATGAGATGAGGAAGGAAGAGAAAAAATGGCTCTAGATGAATCCCAAAAATTAAAGGATAGGATTATGTTTAAATTGGAGGTTCTTGGTGTTAAATAGGAAGGTATTAATATTTTAATTTAGAATTTTTGGGCATTAAAACCCTTTTTTCATAGTTTAATTGGTTAGGGCACATGTTTTGTACTAACTGTGTGCCTAACCATGCACCCCAAATAGAGCCACTAGAAGAGATGAATGATTTAGCTACATGGTTTGAGAAACTGTGTGCCAACCATGTACCCCCACCCATACTATTGGAAGAAGTTGTGTGGTTGGGATAAATGGTTTGAAAAACCATACACCAAAAATGTACCCTCCTCTGGATCTCCAATAAAAGTTATATAGTTACTTAGGAAATGTTTCACGGTTTTCTCTAACCATGAACCAACCATGATCAGGCCAAGAAACCTTAAAAAATCCACATCTTCCTCAAATAAAAACTTTATGGAAGATCAACACAAATGGGAATAACAACAAAATTTCAAAATCACCATAAATCTGGTAATGTGTTGTTACATGATCTTTTCTATTTTTTCCTTTAATTAATTGAGCAATTATTTCTTCAATTGAGATGATCACATCATCTTTGGGTGGTGGGTGGTATATGGAAATGCCTAACCCTTTTCCATTTTCATTAATTCTCACTTACTGTGTAGTCAACTATAAAATATTTATAGGGGACCCCAAATGATGGAATTTTATTTTATTTTAGGTATTTACTCTTTCCTCATGTACCTCTATGTGAGTGATATTCCCTATAATTTACTACTCGTCATGTTATATAAAAATATCATGTTCTACAGTATTGATTATCTCTAAACTACTGGTATTAACTGATTTGAAACATGTGTAAAGAAATATAGATTTCCTTATAGAATATATATTTATAATTTTGGTATTATCCTAACCAATGGTAGATATTATAGGTGATAGTGTGGATATAAACTCCCCCAACCCTATAGGTTAGGGTTTCCTTTGAGATATTACAATTGCTCAAATAAATCCCATTGCTTCCTGGGTTTATATTTATATATTTTATGGATGTATAAAGATACCACAATGAGTAATTATATATGGGTTAATACTCTTAGATATTGGAGAGGGGTTTGGTGACTTAGTCACCAAGCCTGTATTTAAATAATTATGAACCTTTATGATTTTGGTGATCCTGAATTAGTATTGGGAAACTATTAGGATACACTAAATATCATTAAGTATATTATATGTTATATGTATGTGTACCTTCTCTTTAGTTTTAGTAGTTAACTACCCCTGGTGGGATCTCCATATGGGTTCCCTAGTATACATGATTGGGGATGGAATGGTTTTATCTAAAATTTATTTTATAATTGAGGTCCCACATCAGTGATGGTCATGGTAAATGTAATCCATACTAACAACCTCTTGGGTAGTTTCATAGATGTTGTTTACATCCTCCTCAGGCTACCTAAGATTATGAGGGTAAGTATTACCTTTCACCAGGGATGGACTTTAGAAACAATTTTATGTGGACATGGGAGTTGTATTCCCATGTTGATTTTTCTTTTTAGTGTTTCCCTTTATTGATTCAACCCTTATAAATTAGCATGGGATATTTCCAAGGTTAAAATTATGCCTTCATGGAGGTACCCTTTCCCCCACTATATTCACCAAATAGTTTTGTAAGCAGTAGGTAGGTGAGGATATATGTTGGTGCCTCGATGCTGGGGCAGTTGTAGTGGTTATAGTGACATAGGATAGTGGTGTCATCAGCTATTGGTCCATATAAACCCTCATTAATGTGTTATTATCCCTAAAATGGATGGGGATTCTAACTCTTTATGGCATTTTCATCATAGATTTCATTAGGATTCATAGGGAAAATAAGAAAAAAATAGTCTTATATCACTAATAAGAATGAATTTTCAATAGACTTCTTTCTTGAGTAAGGATTCACATCGATTTCTCCATTTTGTTTCTGATTTCTTATGTTCGTCATTCCCCACAGTCCTATTTTGGTTGTTTTGAATCTCACATGAATATCCTAATTTTCAAACATGGGTGGCATCTTGATAACCTAGGTTGGCGATGATGGAACCTTTTGTTAGGTGAGAGGATGGGAAGTCATCTCATCCCTTAAGAGATCTTATTTCCAATAATTGGACTCTCTTAAAGATTTATGACATGTTTTTAACTCCTCGCTAGTTAGAATAAATATTGTACTTATGAAATTGATTGGATTTAAATATTAATTTTAGAGGAAACATCACATTGGGATTAAATTATCCTAAATTTCATCCAATTATTTGGTCACTCTATAGCTTGGAGCCATTTAGGAAGGCACTCTAGAGCTTATCAACATATAGGGAGGAATTGGACACCTAATAAATAAATCATAAGGTGTTGTCAATTGGGAATTGGGCTAATGAAAGGGAACTTTTTCATATCCTTATGAGTGGAATAATAACCCAAGTATTTTGATTCCACTTAATGGGACGTGTTGTACCTTTTATAGTCATGTATTGAGGACCACAATGGTGTATTTTAAGTCCATACATCTATGAGAACTTGAAATTAGTTAAAACTCATGTGAAGTTGGACATATGATATAAAGTTTAAATTCATATATCTAAGACTATGTGTTTTCCCAAAACTATTGTACAATGATTCAAGAGGGGTTGAATTGAGTTATTATATTTCGAACCATGTTAAAACTTACCTCTTCTGAAGTGATTTAGTTTTTCTGCTTATTTAATCATTTTTTGAAATGGAAAGTAAATAAAAATAAATAGAACGACCCAGGAAGTTTTTAAAATTTTTTGGGGCTAAAAGTACCTACTCTAGTCCACTCCACCAGCACTAAATGTGATTTTGGTGGTTTTCATTCTGATTTTTTCCTAGAGATTCCAGAGCTAGGTGCAAGTAGCATTCACTTGATTTTTAGGTTACAAGTTATTTTTTCAAGATCTACTATACATGACTTATCCACAATCTTTATTTCCAAATATATTACAGGGATAATATTCTTATAGTAGAAATGAAATGTATAAAAATAAAGTTGAAATATATAGTACATAGTTATAGATTCTCATTAATTTAAAAATGATGAACTTCTTCTATAGAATGTGTTTGTCTCTAAAGTGTATCTCATGAAATAAATATTTGACTCCATTAAGTATATTCATGTAACCACATCAGTAAGAATATTCTGATCTTATTTCTTTTTTAGTCACAATATTCAGGAAAACTTGTATGTACAGAGGTAGGAAAAATCATAGCTCACTATAGTTTTAAATATTCAATCACTCGAATTTTCATGTTCCTTTAATGTGCCAATATTTGTATATCAATAATATTTTTTGAAATATATATATAATATTCAAGAAATAAATCTAAGAAAATCAATCTGAAATATACTCTATAAAAGGTAATTATTTATATATCTATTGAGAAAATTATTCAATATTCTGTAAAAACAACAACTAAAATAACTAAGTCATAATTTAAAAATACATCTCACTTTTATAAATATAAATAATTATAAATATTCTCTTATAAATCTACAATAGTCAATTCTTCCAGGAAATTGTCTAAAACTTGTATTTCAGACTCAATATGTAATATTTTTTCTACAATAATTCATATGTAATATATTCTCTTAATTATTACTTTATATGTCAGATTTTAGACTTAGGAAAATGTTCACTAGATACATAACATGTTTCTTTTGTGAAAAAAGAATGTTTAATATATTCATCAATACATAAGTTTTTATACATGGGAAAAACAATAAACATAAAGTTTTTATGGATGCTAATGTTTTTTCTCAATTGTAAGATTATCTACTTTTTTATTTTTTGATACATATAAAAAATTATAAATCTCCTTGAGCACATAAGATATCATCCAATAGCCAGGAATAGTATTTAGTATTTTATACATTGAAAATTTATTCAACTTACAATAACATAAACTCATAATAATATTCCTATATTAAAAATTCATATGATATCAATAAATAACCTAAAAATCACTTAAAGTGGATTCAATAGTAAATCCTACAACGGATTTGGTTAGAATTAAAACATATGAAAGAATTAGATATCTTGGTTCAACGTCACTTTTTTCCAATATTCTCCCCTTTTATGAGATTCTAAAGAATGTTTTATAATTCAGTCTAACACATTTATATGACATGATAAAAATGAAAAAATATTAAAATATAACACTGAATAGAATAAGAATTTGAAAATGAATCATATTTAATAGTAAACAATATAAATTCATAGAATAGTGAGATAGTTATATAAATAAAAAAGAAATAAAAAACAAGAAAATTATCAGTATTTTGGGTATGGGTTTGGGCTTTTTGAAAGTTCATGGGCTTTAAAAATGGTTCTAGGTTAAAAATAGGGTGGGATAGATTTATTATGAGATGATACAAGACCTTTTTTGTCATTTACAGTCTTCCATGGAATAGAAATGACTTCTTTATACAATTTCCAAGCATGTTCCCCATTATATGTGTTAGTTGTAGAAAAAATTATCTTAGAAATGTGTGTAATAGATAAAATTGGATCTTACTTTCATGAAAATGTAGTACCTTCCTAATCCAATTCATTATATGATATTGGTGGTCCAAAATTATCACTTAACCTCTTTCTTATAATAAGAAATTTATTTTTATGCATAGGTCTAGGGCTTTTATTATCTCTGTTTTCATAAAAATATTTGCCAAAGATGTTTGATCTAGAAACATTATAATATTTATGGTGATTCAAAAGAACTAAATATCATTTCCTTAAAGAACATGTATAATTATTTTACATTTATATCATATCTAGGTGGTTAAATAGTCAACAAGTAACTTATTTAATATATCTAAATATGGTTTACAAATAATAGGTGTAGTAATAGTTGGTTCAGGTATTTTACCTGTATATACCAAAAGTTCCTTCCCTTTAGAAGAATCTCTCTAGAATCCAAAATCATTATGAATATATTCATCAAAATATAACATGGAATATAAGTAAAATAGATCATTAAAATCCTTCAAAATATTTTTTTTATTGTCACCCAAAAATTTATCATTTTCACATAAAAGAGTTTCCCAAATTTTTAGAAACATTATACTTTCCTAATATTCTCCAAGATTTTATCAAATAGATTCCATCAGATTTGAGAATCTGGTTTCCACTATATATACAAAATCATTTATGGAAATCTTAAATTATTTTATATCCTTCTTATTTTCTATGCATAATTTTTTAACCTTAGAAATTAATTTGTTTCCTTGATGTTTTGAAATTTATCTTAAGTGATAGAGTCACACTATATAGATATAATCATGTCATTAATAATATCAATGTCTAAATAAATAGCCTCCAAATTATCTTTAATATATTTTTTTCTTATAAAATATAAAATGAAACATGTGATTAAACTAGTTGTAAATTCTTCACTATTTCATTCCAAGTCTTCAATATTTCTTCAAAATTATCCAACTTCTCTTTGGAAACCATTTGAGATTTAATCTATTAAAAATATGTCTTCAAAATGGAATTTAAAATCGAATATTATAATTAACCTTTTTCTTATTTCATAATAGTATTCATCTCAAATACATCTTCTTTAAATAAATCAAAATTACAAAATACTTTTTTATAAGAAATTTACTTTCTCATCAAAATTTGGATCATATCCATTATTCTTAGTAGATTGTGAAGAAATTTCTTCACCTATCGTATCATGTATATTTTATGGTATATTATCATCCATAAAAATTATACACCTCCTGATTAAAGATAATAAAACATCTAAATCGTAAATTTTATAAGTGAAATCCTCAGGGGGATAGCTTTGGTCTCCTAATGAGATCTTCAACCAAAACTTCTTTAATCACTAACTCTTATACTTCAGTTATTCTAACTTCAACAATCGTAGGTTCTAGTAAGGTACTTCCATGTCTATCCAAAGTAGTTTCAAATAATTTACCTAAATTTATAAAATATTTCCTTATAGGCTCCACCTCAATAGGATCAAGGATATATATATATCTTATTTAATTTCTAGATCGTATTCAATTTGTTAAACTTATTCTTTAATAGGAATAAGTTCGTTCAAGGATATATTCCATAGATAAAAAAATTCTTCAAAAATATAGTTCCCATAGGGTTTTTTTGGTCAAACATAACAATTTATAGCTCATTCAAGGCTACTCCTTTCTCTTTAAATAGAAGAGTATAAATTCCCCCATAGGAGTAAATGTTTAATTTCACCCTCCCTTTACAGTAGTAGTTCATCTATCTTAAAATTTAAATAGGAAGATTTATCTTTGTATCATTTAATGTAAGTCATATAAGACATATATCTTGTATGATCTAATTCTCAAACATGACTTCTCTTTAAGAAATACCATTATAAAAATATTTTTAAATAACATTATCCTCCAGTTCTAAATCTTTTTTAAGTTTGTTCTCTTTATTAAAAGATACAAACTAGAAGGAAATATCATCCATTAGTTTTATTTATTCATATATAAACATTGTCTGAAAAAATATATTATTTTTTTCATGTGAATTGAGATGTTATTCATCCATTTAAAAGAAAAACAGAAAATTTCATTATCATTTAATTTTGAAGTAACTAGATCTTAATTATGAAAAACAATTGTATAAAAACTTTTGATAGAAATTAGGAACATTGATTTATAAAACTAACTTGGTATTATTAACCTTGAAAACATATTCCCATTAATTAAAACATAAAACAAATAGTGCCAAATTTTTATAATAACATGAAACATAGATAACATTACTAGGAAAGACTAATTTTTCTGAACTAGTAGGTCTTTCTTTCTTTAAACTTCTAGAAGAACCGTTATTTAATATCTTTATATTTCCCATTATAATATGGTTTTTTAAGACAAGGGTATGGAATTTAATAAAATATTATATATGTTTCAAGATAATAGGTAAAGTTCGATACAAATGATCAAATGAAAAAATATTAAAAAATAAGAAGTTCAATTGTCACTAGATATGAAGATGACACAAAATATATTATATATGAAAAATTTATGCAACCAAAGTAAATATATTGTGTATAATGAAAAAATATCAATATATTAAATATTAAGGCTTATAATATTTTGAATCTTGTTAAGTAAAAACATAACATATAATACAAATAATTATTAAAACATAACATGGTCATAAAAACAAGAATAATTATATCATGATTATCCCTTATTAAAATCCCTCCACGGGTTATAAGAGGAGATGAGACTGACCCCCAAATCCCTCCTCCAATAATCCATGGGTTGACGACTAACACCAAGGGTATTTATCACAAGTATAGGAGGCATTACCCTCTTAATTACCAAGAATATGTAAATAATACACTAATAAAAACCATATATATAAATGAATGAATTAACATTTCACAATACAAACTATCAATATATAAAATAAGATGAAATAAAACCCAATAAAATGCAAGACCAAGCTCCTAAGATCTAATCTCGCTATCTGAATAGTCATATTTTTTAATCTTCCTCAAACTATTCTATAAAAAACTCAAGATACACTATTATGGGGTGATCATCTAGGAGTAATTGGTGGGACCATATCTCAAAATATAAAAACATCCATTTGGAATCAATGTGTTGATACATAAATGTCTAGGAAAAACTATGTAATACAGTCTAGGAATAAGAATATATTTAGTTATCCAATCATAATTAAAACAGATGTAGTATATATCAATAACAACCAAACAAACCAACCAATATACAAATCCACCTATGATGTGGTTTGGGCCTCTTCTCTACCAACCCTAGTCACCCATTGTTCCCAACACTGTATCACTAGCATCGGTCTATAAATCCACCATATCTAGTCACCTCTAATGTGGTTCGAGCCTCATCCCTACCTACCCACGTCTTATGTAAGTCCCAACATTCTCAAACTAGAATAATTCTATAACATCCACATCAAAACCAATTCAATTATATCATCATGTTTTATATCTCATGCATCCCATAATAATAAAAATGTTACATAAAACATTATAGATCCTAACCAACACATCACGTCAAATATAAGCCCATATACAACTCAATCTTCAAAACCATGAGTATAATCATTTAGTAATTAAGCAGAATGATCAAATAAAATAGAAATCATCTTTATATAAATAGATATTACAAAAAGGTAATTGCATTACCAATAGTCAATTTCTCAACTTACTCATTCCATTACATGATTAAAATTCATCACATCATCATTTGAATATATCTAGGAGCTTCAGAATCAGGAAATCCTAACTGTATAGTAATTCATCAATTGTCACACACATTAACAACACCCTAAGATGTATTACTAATTTATTTACTTAATTAATCATCAAATAAACCATAAAAATGGTTTCATTGATAAACATATGGATAATACACTAATTAAAGTTCTAGTTACCACTTAATTTATTGATTTAATTTGTTATTTAGTTATTATGTCATGTGATTATTCCACTTACAAACTCATCAAATTTTTTATATTAGTTAGATTAACATAAGCATCAACCCACACCTTCTGATGACTAAGACTCACACTTCAACCTCATACCACTATTTCTAAGTAAAACCCAATCCAAACCTACTATTATAAAACTCTATAAGCCTAGAAAACCTATAATATATTAATAGGAAATCCCACTCAAGTCTTACCTCAAACTAAACGTCTCTCAGCACATGATCCCTCACAACACCACACTGAAAACACCCCTTTTCTATGAAAAAATCTCACCCACTTTCCTTTTAACCATACTAAAAACACTACCCAAAAAGTAACACTATACATCCTTCTTTAAAGGACCTATAGTTTCTCAATAAACTCCCCATAGTTCAAGGAATCATACTAAAGAAATTAAAAGAACACAAGGAAGAAACATACCTAATGAGGTGACCAGAAATACTCCCTTAATAACCCAAGTTATAATCCATCCCTCACTAAAATACTAAAATATAAAATAAAAGACTAGAATATAATTCTAAAACATCCTTGAACATTACCATAAGATTTCATCTTATAAGGATATAAGAATCCACTTTATTTTGATAACACCTAGATACTGTAAATTCCCTAATTATATACTTAAATCATTATTCATATCAGTCAAAATTTATTCCAAGTTACCTACCATTCAAATTCACATTATCAAGGTACTTCCAATTTCATTAATTCAATTCCAAATTTACATTTTCAACCTATTTTCAATATTCCATATATATTACAACATTATGTTATCTATAAAAAAACAAAAACATTAAAAAATATATAAATTACTAGTTCAATGTATTAGTAAGGGGATAAAAAGGTATTTAGTCAATATTCTCACCTTAACACTCTTGGGTCATGTTCTTGTTCATAAATTATATAATTTAAATTTCATATTTTTAAAAATAATAACATAATATTGTAATTATAGTATATAATTTAAAATAAGTTATAGAATATTCATAACAATAAAGGTATTACTGGTCAAAGGAAACAAAAAAGAAGAACCACCAAGCATTTGCTTCCATTAAACCAAACCAACATTATAAATCCAAATTGAACAGGTTATTAAAATGAATAAACAAATACATACAATTACCCATTCCCTTAGAACAAATAAGGTAAATAAGGAAGAGTGTGAGAATAAAATCATAAGTTAAATGCAACCGCTCCCCATAAAATAAACTATCCCATCAAGCTTGAGGAGAGAATAAAGAAATATCGTGAATAAATTATATTGTGGGATGATCATAAATGCTTCGAGTGGTATAAATAATAAAGCCTTATATGATTTAATGGGTTCATTTTAATTAATAAAATTATGAATTCACCAAGAACTCATAATAAGGGGAAAATAATCAAAAAGGAATAATTATATATTCAATTATTTGATTCTACTAGATAAAAATCAAAGGGATTTAGGTTTGAAAAGGGTATAATGGATGATTCTATAAAATATTAAGAATAGATAATGTCATATGATATATTAAAGAAATAGATCCCCTACCTTCAAAAAATATAGGAATTTATACAATAATAGAACTAAAGTTTTAAACAAATAAATCTACAATAATATTACTTGAACAGTTAAAAACGTGTTCAATGTTATTCAATCAATAAAAATCTTCCAAATTCAAGGAATATTTTTTCAAAAAATACTAAGAAGAAGAATAGGTATTGATTCTCAAATATGATAAGAAACTAACCTTGGATCATGTGAAATAGATTTTTGAAGCCAAGGACTAAGACCAATCCAAAGGCTCTCAAAAGCCTCCAAAAGGTCACCTTAAATCACTCAGGGTTTGAGAGAAATGATGGAAAAAATAGGAAATAAATGTGACTTCAGAATTTATATAGTAAAGGATTTTAATAATACCATAGTAAAACACCCCTAACCATGATGTAGAGGTTACGGTTCCCACTAAAACTACACCTCAGTAGGGAGGGCCGCATTATCGTGATCTTATTCAAAGATACCCTCCAGAATCAATAGTGTAAATCCCAAAATATCTTCCCCTTTAAAAAAGTTATCAAAAACAATCCTATAAACCTAGGTAAGAAATATAGTTCATCCAATACACCATGCTAAAAAGTTCCCCAATCCAGTAGATTCAAATAATTTGATTCCATAGACTCCATGGTTCAACTAAAGGTATTTTCTTTAGTGACCCTGAAATCACCAGGACCATCAAGCCAACCACATGTGGATTCATGCTATAAATTCTATGGATATACTCCAAACTTTAATTTTCATAAATTAAACAAAATCCCCAAAACTTCTACACAATGAAACCCCAGTAACCATACTGAAACAACCCTCATTCAGCTGAAATTATAGCTCCTTCAGTACCCCTAGTCACATATACTTCACTTTGACACCTTAAATCACCTAAAAATAGAAATAAAGGACTCATAAAAAACCAAAATATTACATAAAATACTTCCCCAAGAATTATAATCCTTAATAATTTAAATAAAACCCATTAATGGAAAGTGGGAAGGTATGTCACAAAAAAAACACCCATAAGACACATCTCAAACAAGAATATTTATATAATAATATATCTATTAAATAATCATAAATAAAGGATGAAACAACATTGATATATCTTAAAAAAAATCCATGTACTATTTATACCCCTTAATTTTCTTGAAAATAATTTATTTTTTAACTTTTATAATGTTGTTCACCAATTCTAGAAAGAGAGAGAATACACTAATTTAAACACAAATCAACGAACTTTTTTATTTCAAAAACAATATTTAAAAACCTAGAAGTCAGTGAAATTTAAATTTTGAAACACTTTAAGATAAATAGAGTCAAAAAATTATAGGAAGAACATTTCAGATTGAATGTTTCCATGAATTTAAAATTATTGATTTATTAAGAAATAAATAAGGTTATCGGAGCCAGACATACTCACCTGAATAATTTCAAATAGAACTCACCTAATATTGAATAACTACCCATAAAACCCAACCATGTGTCTAAATAAAACAATATTGTTCATAATACAAGGAATACTATACACTATGGGGTAGTCATACTATTAATGACTCATAGTATTATCATGAAAACAAATCTACTCATTGGACATAGGGAACCTGATCTACTCAAACCCAAGGCTTCAAGTTGTGCTCGAACCCTAGAAGATCATATCACTATATGATTCTATGATCCTTAAGGATTACCACTCAGAACATCTATCTCTATCAGATATATAAAATTCTTCTTTAGTATCTTAAGAAATTATATGCAAGGCATCCCATCATGGTCTCCACACTTTAACTTGCACCATATTCAAGCTACATTCTAAAGAAAACCATCCTTTATTGCAACATACAATCATTCTAGAGTCCTCACTAACACTAAGGAAACCTCATCATATTTTAATCATTCCTCAGCCTCCTAGATAGATGCTCCACCATAGAAATTCATTAATTTCTATTGTTGGAACTTCAAAAAAGCTTCATCAAAAGGTTCTACTTTCTTCTTACCACTTTAAATGTCTCAATGATGTTTTGATGGAATATCTTTGGTAAAGCATAAAATAACCTAGTTAGAAAACACCACATAAATCAAAAAAATCACAAAAAAAATGTAATAATATAAATGAAAATGCATCCATGGTAAAAGAACACCCAAAATTCCCTTTCATACTATAACCACATCATCATAATAAGAAATAAACACTAAAAAGACTATCTCTAAACCTATATCAACCATCCTAGTTTTATCCCAAACACCTTTTCACACCATTAATTATTTATATCCCACCATCAAAACATCCACCATATATCATCATATATAGTAAAATAATGGATATTAAAAATAATATCACAATATTCCATTCTATTAAATTTTACCAAAGTAAACAAATCTCATGTGTACAGTTATGTCTTGAATTTATGGAGGGTTTTGAAACATTGAATTGGGGGTGGGGAATAATTTTGAACTGAGATTTGGAATTTAATTCCCAAATTTTGGACCCTTTAAAAGAGATTATTTGTATATATAATAGAGGTTAGATGGTGATTAGGAAAAGTGGGAGAGCTTTGGAAGGAAGTTTGGCTAGTCTAGCTGCAGTCTGCAGCCACCAGCTAGCTGATGTAGCTGGAAGTGTCTCGATGTCCAATACAAATTCCACCATCTAGATGGGTGGTTTAAATTAAGGTAAAATTACATTTAATTTATACCTAAATTATTTGTATTTTTAATCCCTCTCATTCACCTAGTTTTATCTTGTATGATAGGGGGCTTTCTCCCCTTGGCTCTCCTCCTTTAAACCATTGAAGAGGGGTATTTTAAGGTGTGTTTCTTGCTGATTTGAGGTATGATATTTGAATCTGATGGACTTTAATGATCATTTCCCCATTTTATTATTATTTTATTTTCTTTATTTTATTTTTTATTGATATTTCATTTTTTAATGGTGTAATCACCCATTTTCTATGGGTTTTTCAGGAATCCTAGAAATAAGACATATTGTGATAATGTGTGCTCATCACCATTCATTTTTTGTCAAAATTACATCATATAAAGTATTTATTTAAGGTTTTTTATTAATTTTAATTTTAATTATTGGTTAATTTGTCGATTTATACAAGTTCTTTGACCCGGTTAGTACCAGGGGTCCTCTAAGAACCTTCTATAAGTTTTTTGTCATGGTTCTAATCTGATGGGTTCACCGGTGAGTGAAATAGAGATTATGAATCTTTTAAATTAAATTTTTTAATTAATTATAATTTTTATGATTAATTAATTATAGATAATTAGTTTGATGTAGGAGCCCTAGTGATGAATTAGGCTTCGTTGGAGCTTGGATGGTCTTAGACCATCCTTGGCGGAGCTATTAGCCATTGGTTTATGAGGGTAAAATCATTTATTAAGGTAGGTGGTGATTGGTTATTATCCTATGAATTTTTACATTTTTTACGATGCTTGTGATGTGTGGTCATAAACCAAGGGAACTAGCTTGTTTAGTTAAAATGAATTACTTATTTTTAATATTTATTTAAATGAAATTCTTAAAATAGACATAAAATGGTTCCAAGTCCATCATGTCATTTATGCACTAGCTGGATCACCTCAATGATTGATATATGAGGCCATAATTTAAATTGAAACTTTCTGGACCCCATGGGGTGATCCTTATTTAAAAAAATAATTGGGGAATAGTATTCCTTACTTATGATCCATTGAGTACCTCTAAGTGGAGGTGTTAGATGACTTGAGAAGGGAAACCCTAGTAGGTGGGGTGTAAATACTTGAGATGTGTTTTTGAATAGATGAATAGATGAATAGAATATAGGTAGTATGGACTTATGTTTGGTTGAGTTGACGAACCTTGAGTGACTTTGTACCCTGAGATTGGTCATGAACCATCTCTTTAGATGGTTCTAATGTGAAAAACCCTAGTGAGGCTCTTGGGACCATGGAATGTTTACTATAACACTGATGGATCTAATGTATTTTGAGTATTGGGTGTTGACCCAGAATCCAGCTATAGGCTAAGGATTCCATGTGGGATTCCTCTAATAAAGTGATTAACTTGGGGACCTTGAGCGTGTGCATGTGGTTGTGAGTCTATATGTTTGTGAGTGTCACCCTAGAACTTTAATTGACATATAAGACTAATGGGGATGAGATGATGGTATTGTGAATAGGAATTTATCCAACCCTTGATTTGGTTTATTTTATGTTTAGTTATAATATTTGATTGACTATTATTTTTGGGAATTGTCCATAGGCCCTAGAATTGTTGTGGTTGCCTAGGATTCTTGGGAATCACCTATTGAGATGGATGAGACCGTGGGATTCTCAGAATTTCTGGGATCTAATCTCATAGTATTTTGGGGGTGGATCCCTAGTTTGATTGGAATCCAATATGGTTGATGTAGCAATGTATGACTAGTGGTGGTTTATAGGATCTATTATCTAATTATGTGATAGTTTTTATACAAAAATGCCCAAGATTCCTGATATTCCTTTGATATAGAGATGAAATTGTGAATACCTAGGGTTCCTGGGATTCTAATGGTGAAACCATTAGATCATTGAAAATAAGTGGGGCCTTCAGGATATAAATGTAGGTATGAGGTTATTTTTGTAAACATATCCTTGATAATGGTAGTTTTACATCCTTATGGTGATTATTGTATCCCCTTGATCAATTCCTAGTATACCCCTTAAGATCGAGTGGACACACCAAATATGGTATTGTTGAGGAACCACGTGTTTTGGATTCCCATGAAATTAACTATGGTATCCAAGAGGTTATTACAATTGATTTCATGGGTCTCCTAGTAATTATTCATTCCTAGATGTATAAATTTTTCTAGTTCCACCCTATCCTAGGAATAAAACTTTGGATTGACATTGAGGACACCCATATACTACCATGGGGTTCAGTCTAAGGGATCAATGATGAGGGATTCCTGGTGAATACCCAGGTTATACTACTCATCATGGTGAAGGTTTGATCCTAGGATCACCAAGGTGTAGATATAGGTCTCCTTCAGGTGATTCTTATTTATAGATACACTGTGGAAATGGTCAAAGTGGTCAAGGTCATGCACCTAAGGATTTATGGTGTTTTTATTTACTTATTTGTTTACTATAGTTAATTTATTGATTCATATTAAGTATTTCACATGTCCATATCACTATATTTCCATTTTGGGGGACTAAATTTTTGTTTCCCTACTGATTTATATACTCACACCATGCCTGGGCCAACACTGTACTTGGGTTCCCAAGAAGACTATCATTTGTTCATAGGTATAGGTTGGGTTGAAGCCAAAGTATAGATCATAAATAAGGATAGTTAAAACATAGTACATTGATGTGAGGTGTGTCTTAGTGTTATATAAGACCATCATGCCTTTATATTTTGTTCATTTCGTTTTTTATATTTTATCAGCTCAGTAGGCGACCTCTCTTGTATGCCCATATGTTAGCATTTTATTTATTATCACATGTTTCTTTTATTTTATAATCTATGTACTTTGATAGTAATGGATTGGGTATAATACTTGGTTTTTAATTTTATGATTTTTCAATTTGATATGGGAGTATAGTTTCCCCATGGTCACACCCTATACCCACACTCTTAGTCGACATCCTTTAGCATATGGGAAGGTACACTTGAGGTCATGTGGTGAACCAATTTGGGATATCAATCGAGTGACCTCTATACTAGGGTGTTTCAAAATGGTATTACAACATTTTATTTTCATTTATATTACTATTTAGAATATGACATCTAGGATATATAGGGATGTATCAAAGTTTATGATGGATATTGGGATGGTGTATCATAAACACCTACTCTGATATGAATTTTTGGTTACTAAGGGATTTAGAATATTTTTCATGGTATGTGATGTTATGGTTATATAATTTTCACCTTGTGTGATACACATGAAGTTTTAGTTTATGAATTGTTGGATTTTTTCTCTTGGCATATTGTAAAGAAACTTGTTATGGGATTTTGTCTCCTGGTCATAAAAGCAGGAAGTGTCTCATGCATTTTGATTATGCACATAGGATCCTTATAATGGATATGCTTAACTATGTGTGATTTTAAAACTAATGAGATTTGTGGTATTTAAAACTATCGATAATATCTCATATGATGTTTTACAATTTATGTTCTTAGTGTAATTCTACTTAGTTAAACCATCATGTATATACATTTTCTTATGATAGAAGTTCATGTTGATCTATAGTGAGATTTTCATCGATGATGATGACACAATCCCTAAATATATTTGATATGATGTGACCCTAGTAGGTCAATAAGGTATGGGGTTCCTTAGTGGGAAGATCTAGTGGGTCGTTATTATTTTGATTCATTAATTTAAAGTTTCGGTAACAACCAATATGGAATTTTTCAATATAGCTTGCAATAACATTCCACTTAACCAAACCATGTGTTTTTATTCATCGGATATGCATTATATAGGAAACTTTTGTTGATTATGGTAGTGATGAACAATAATTTTTTGATTCTAGATGGGCGGTCTCATGGGTGGATACCCTATGAGAATCGATGCATGGTGGGATAATGGTTTTTTCCAAGGGAAATTAGGATGTTGTGGGTTATGTGAGACCCTAGATTGGGTGGATGGAATGTGAGATTCCTTGGTTTAGACCCTTGTGAGGTTTTGTTTCTATTCTCGGTGGGGGACAAAGTGACCCTTGTGACATGACTCGTGATATTGGGGATTCGGTGGGTTTTTTGTGGTAAGGTAACTAATGAGAGGGGTTAGTGTGAGTTTGTGTTTTTATTAAATACATAAAGCACAATAAGTGCTTAGAGGTTTTCATCATAGGCATGATGATTCCCTTAGTTCATAATAAAGAACCTTGAGTGCCTTGGTATTGAGGTTGGCTTCAGAGGGTGGGATCATTTAAATGCCTGACCCAAGTTATGTTTTATGTTTGTTGGGATAGGAATTGGTGATGGTCATGAGAGAGCTAAGGGATGATGTGTTTTATGAAATGTGTGAGAATTTCTCGATAAGAGTGGCTTGTGGGTGGTGATAATCTAACTTATTAAGGTTTTTCTTGTGATGTGGTTACAGTTAATCCATGTGTTGGTGAGTACACCCATGGATGATCAAGGATGGTGACACACATTATGAGCTAAACTTTTGTGGATTTTGTGAATGAAGTTCCCATTGTATAAGAAGAGGATCTAAATTTTGTTTTGTGTTAGTGATTGGGTATGTGTGTAATGGACACATCTGACTATTAATATCGGTGATATAAAGGATATAATCCATAGATTTTATATTTTTTACCCAACTATGTAATGATAAATAAATTCCAATGATAAGGAGAAGGATACTAGTTATTGTTATACGACCCCTCCATGAGAAATACCATCAATGTGTGAAATCGATTGTTGGATAATTGATAGGTGATTTTGGTGCAGGAAAGAAAATTGGTATGGTTTCCTCCATATTCCTCATATAATACTAAATATAACCTTTATAATGTTTTTTTATGGAGTTTGAGAGTCATATTTTGGATCAAGATGATTTTAGGTGATCCAAACGTGATCGTATCAGTGGTGCATTGGTGCGTACAACAAATAATTTTTAAGGGAAGTCATTCAGAGTATCTTTGACTGGAAATTTTTCATATAATTGGACATTTTGTGATGGAAACCATTCTAGGGTCATCTTATGAGATGTGTTTGTGATGTTCAAAAAATATTCATAACTTTTTAGGGGAATGTCGGTGTGATTTTTTCATGTGTATACGGTGCAGACACATCTATTTTGGATTATGTATGGGAATTGAAAGTTTGTATTTGTGTTTAATTATAATTCCTTAATGTGTTAAAGTGTGGTATTTTGGTAATCATTCCCAGCATGTTGTTAGACTATTGAGAGTATGTTTTAGTGGGAAATTCTAATGATGGGAAGGTGTCATGGTTAGGTTTTCACACTAATAAGACAGACTCATAGTGGGGTGAACCATGGAATTGGTGATTATTTATAAGGTTTCATATTTTAAAATCAAGGTGGAATATATTGCGTAAGTGATTTCCCTATGTTTTTGTGATAAATGAAAAGTCTTATATTTGTTTTCGTGGATTAATCAATTCGTGTTCGGAGTCATGCTAAAAAAGTTCCTTTTCCTTTAGAGTTAGATTGTGGATGTTGAGTTGTAATTGGTTACCAATGAGGGTCAGAAGATCCAATTAGGTATCCACCATGACTTATTGAGCATAATAATTATTATGGTGGGTGGTTTCTAATATCCTATGTGTATGGTCGGGTCTTGAATTTCTAGAGAGTTTTGAACTTTTGAATTAATAGAGGGGATGAATTTTGAACCAGTATTAGGAATTGTATTTTAGAGTTTGTGACCCCTCAAAGAAGATATTTTTTATATTTAATATATTTTGGATGGTTTATGGGAGTAGTGAAAGGTATTTTGAAGCATGTTTGGATTTCTGAGATACATTATGTAGCCAAGAACTAACTGGTTGGTCTAGCAGCGGCATGTTGACCACAATAGGTACCACCAGCTATCCAGTGGGATTAAATGGGATTAAAATTAACATTTTCCCCCACACCATGATTATTTAGAGGGAAAATACATTTTACTCCCCTTTTTTGAGCTTGTACAGTATGGGTCCTTATTCCATTGGTTCTCTTCCTTCAAAACCTTTATGAGTGGGGTTCTAAGGGGTGTTTCTCAATGATTTTTTTATAGTATTTGACTCTAATGAAATCCAATGATATTATTACCCCCTTAATTATAATTTTCACTTATCTATTTTAGGTTTCTATAGAAATTTCATGGGATAACGGTGAAATATGACATTTTTTATGGGGCTTTAATGCATAATAGAGAGATTACATCTTGTGATGAGGTTCTCTCATCATAAATCATCATTTGGTCAAAGGTATAACACATCATGGATTTATTTAAGTTTTTTTCTTAATTTTAATTTAAATTAATGATTGATCTGGTGACTCATGCTAGGTATTTGTACCATGTTGGTACTAGGATGCCTCTACGATCCTTCCATGGGTTGTTGGATATAGTTCCAACCCAATGGGATCACTAGTGAGTTAAGTGTCGATTATTTATATTTTAAAGCAAATTTTTTAATTAATTATAAATGGTATAATTAATTAATTATGGATTTTTTTCCTTAATATTGGCAATTAGGTGATGATTTAGGTTTGGATAAAGCTTGGAAAATCTTGTATTAGACTTGGTAGATCTATTGTCTTATGGTTTATAAAGGGAAAATCATTTATTGATGTAGGTGTACCTCATTTCTTTCCCTATGGATTTTTTATATTTATTTTATGATGTATTTGATGTGTAACCATTCCACCATGGTTTATTACCTGTTTAGTTAAAATTAATTACAATGTTTTAATGTTAATTTAAATGAAATGATCAAAAATGGAAAAAACAAGGTGTGAAGGCCACATTAGAAATTTTTCATTTTCTTAATTGACTTAGACACCTATCAGTAAGTTCATAATTTAAATGAAAACTTTTTAGACCCCTTTGGGGGTTCTTGTTAGTCAAAAAAAGGTCAGAGCATAGGTTCCCTTACATTTAATCCCTAGGGTGCCTCTAAGTAGAGGTGTGACATGACTTGAGAGGGACATCCCTAATAGGTTAGGTTATACCTTTTGAGATGTCTTTAGCTTAGGTGAATAGAATTTAGGTAGGGTAGAATTGATCTTGGGTGATTGTAATGAACTTGAGAGACCTTGTACCATGAGATGGTTTGTGTGCCATCTCTTAATATGGTACCAATATGAAATACCTTGGTGAGGCATTGGGGTCCTGATGTGTTTACTATGAAATTTATGGATGTGAAATACTTAGAGCATTGGGAGTTTATATATAATGTTTATGGAGGATAAGGATTCCAATTTGTATTCCTCATCACAACTAGTGACTTTTGGGACCTTGAGAAGTGTGTATGGTTATTGTTGCGATTATTGCTCTAGAACCCAAAACTAAAATCTAATCCTAATGGGGATGACATGATGTTAACTTGTATGGGAATTCTAAAATACCATGATCCTTTTATTTTATTTTTTTATGATATGTGATTTTACATTATTATTAGGAATGTACCATAGGGTTTGATGTCATTGTGATTGATTTGGATGATCAGAAATCACTTGTTGAGATAGATAAGACCCTAGGATGTCTGGAATGATAGGTATTTTGGTCTCATAGTATTTTGGGGTGGATTATTGGTCTGAATGGAATCCAATATCAGTGATTTAGTGGTGGGTGACTAATGTTGGTTCCTAGGATCTAGTATATGGGTATGTGATAGCAAGAATATAGTAATTCCTATGATGCCTAAGATTACATTGATATAGTGTTAGCATTTTGATTGCATGGGGTGCCTGTTATTTTAATAAAGATACCATTAAACCATTATGAATGCCTAAGACCTATGAGATCCAAATGGGTGTATGAGGTGTACGGTGAAAATATATCCCTAATAATAAATGTTTTAAATCCTAAGGGTGACAGTTGGATCCCCTTTATTGATGCCTAGGATACCCCTTACAATATAGTGGATGCACCCAATATGGTACAGATGAGGATCTGCGTGTTTTGGATACCCAAGAAATTGACTATGGGATCCAAGATGGTATTCCATTTGATTTTATGGGTATCCTATGAATTATCCATATCTGTACATATATAATTTCCTATGTAATAACCCTCTTAGGAATCATACATTATACTAACATTGAGAATTCCCAGGTACCATCGTGGGGTTTAGCTTGAGGGCTCGGGGATAAGGGATGGTAGGTGATTCCCTAAGTTCCACCTCACATCATGGTTTATATGTGAGTATGGGATTCCCAAGTTGTGTACACATATCTCCCTAAGGTTATGATTATCCTCAAATACATTCCATTGCTTTCTATGCAGGTATAGTCAATTGGGGTCATGAACCTGAGGATCTAAAAGTTTTTATTTATTTGTTTGTTTTCTATAAATTATTTATTTCTTCTTGTTGAGAATGTAATATGCACATATGACTACATTTATAACTATGTACAGGGTTGCATTGGTGTTTCCCTACTAAATTATGTACTCACACTGTACTTGGGTCACCACTACACTCGGGAACCCATGAATACTCTCACTTGGTTGCAATTATAGGTTAGGCTAAGACTCAGGTTTTGATTGTTGAGAAATATTTCTCAGTCTTGGGATATTGAGGTTTGGTGTGGATAAAAGTGGTATTATATCCTTCTATATTTATTATTTAGTTCATTATATTTTTATATGTGATCAAATCATTGGGTGATCTATGTTTTATATCTATATTCCAATATTAAATTTTTTATCACATGTTTTCATTATTTTATTATTATTATACTCTAATGGTTGTGAATTGGGTATGATCCCTAGTAATTTATTTTATGATTTTACACACTGATATGGGGGAATATTCTCTCCACGATCACACCTCATACCCCCACTACTAGTCAGAAACCTCTGGAATATAGGTAGGCATGCCTAAGGTCATGTGGAAAACTTTTCCAGGTCACCAGTTTAGTGGCCTCTGGACCAGGGTGTTACACAAAGAATTGTCAATCAATCACTAGATTATTTAAACATTAATAATTAATGAAACATTTAATTATATTATAACCAATTAAGAAAAATATTAGTAACCCAACACATAATATTCAACAAGTATTAAAAAAATCATGGGGTTAAACATAGAATATTTATATTCACATTCTCTTGTCATTCGATATTTACGAAATTTTCATCACATTATTGGGATAAAAAACATCTTAAATTTATTTTTAAACTTACCATAAGTTTACACATTCTTTTCTATCATGATTTATACTCAAACTAGTTTATATCATGCTCATTGAATTTCATAGTAAAATCTAGATGAAAATTTGAGGACATCATTCTCAATCATGGCATGGACAACAATTTACAAGGAATATTCCATGGAATGATTTCATTACTCATATAATTAATTAATATTAGAAATTTTTTATATGTTAATAAATATTTATATAACATGTTACTTCTAAATTAAATTATACAGAATTAATTTATTATAAGAAAATAATGTGACTGGCATATGTCACAAAATTTCATTAATCATATAGGATATATATTAGTATTCACAACTCTATATTAATTTGTATGTAAAATAACTCATACATGAATATTTCATTCAATTAAAATAAACTTCATAAATCATAAGTTAAACTTAACTTGTGAAATGAAATTTATTTTTAAGAATTGTTATAATTTTAAACATACTACTAAAATATTTCATTCAAAACATTTTATCAAAATTAGAAGTTAATTAATAGGCTCGTGCTTAATGGAAAAGGTTTCTATAAAGAGTTGCACATAGTAGGATGACATCTTAATCATGCTTCATCATTAGGGGGAAATATTAGAATGGACTTACATTAGTTTAAAATAGCACCTTTAATTCTTAATGTGCTTCTAATGATTCATTATTTAACATGCATCAAGATTTTTAATTACACAACTAAAAATGACATGCTAAGGGAAGAAAGTATAATATCCCATAACAAGTTTATAAGAAATAATGTATAAATATATCATTGATTAATTTATTAAAGTACATGAAATTTAATTATGAGGATAACATAATACCAACAAAGGTTAGCAAAAATAAACAAAATAATCATAGAAAAAATCATAAAATCTAACTTTGCAAGAATCCTATGAGGATGATGTATGAAACTGTATTATATCTTTATCCTACAACTAGTGAAATTCCACCTAAAAGTTCTTAGAAGACCAACAAGGTCCTTACAACATATCAAAGTGGGGCCTAAATACCTGTATTATAATAGATTTCTTCTAACTTCATCACATATTAGTTTTAACTAACATTGATTCCTTACCAGACCCATACAATCTAATAAACTAGAAATAATAATATGTTCATTCAACCAAACATAATCAAAGGATATATATCATATCTCAAAAATAACTAACTAACCTAACCAATATACCAAGCCGCCTATAATATGGGAAAGACCACAAAGCTACCCACCCTAGCCTCCCATATGAACCAACATTATCTTATTAGAATCAATCTATCAATATACCATATTGATTCAGGTTTGATATGGTTTATTCCCTGTCCCTACCAAACCCAACCTCATATAGGGACCAATGTTCTCTCCTTAGAATCCTTATATAATATCCAAACTGAAACCAATTCCATTTCATCATCATGTCCTACACCACATGAATCCCATTGCAATAACAACATTACATAATGAACTAATAGATTCTAACCAGTGAATCACCTCAAATATAAGACCATATAAAGCACAACCATAAAAACCATGAGTGGAAAAATTATTAATCAGGCATAATGATCAAAGAAAACATAAATCATTTTTATATCAATAGATATCACAATAAAAAAGTACCACCACCAATAGGGAAGTTATATAGTTACCCATTCCATTAATTGATTACAAATTATCCCATAATCATTTTGATATATTAGATAGGTTCAAAATAAATCTATACTAACTGCATAATTATTCCTTCATCAACACACTCTTAAAAAATATCGAAGTTTTATTTCTATATTATTGACTTAATTCATCATCAAAACAACCATCCAAATGGTTTCATTATTAAACATATTTCCACCACACTGATTCATGTTCTAGTTACCACTTCATTTATTTATTTACATTGAAATTTTGTAATTAATTTGTGTGATTATTCCACTTACCTACTCATTAAATTATATATGTTTGTTATATTAACACAATAATAAAATGAAAACAACCACATCTCACCATTTCCAATGAAAACCCAATTAAACCTACTGTTATGAAACTATTTAAATCCCCATAATATATCCTATACTAATAGGTAGCCCCACTCAAGTCCTATCTCTAACCAACCAACTTTGAACACATAATCCCTCACAACACCACACCAACACAACCCTTTCCTATGCTAGTAACTCACCCAAATATCCTTTCAACTATACTACTATTTTTACCCAAATAATAACACTAGACCTCCTTCTCTAAAGGACCTATAGGTTTTTAGTGAACTATAAAAGGTTAAAGGCATCATCCTATGGGAAGAATAGATAAATAAGGTAGCAACCTGTCTAATGTGGTTAGAGACAATACTCCTTCACTAACCCATGCTAAAATTTATCCCTCACGAGCATAAAAAATATTAAATAAAGGACTAGAATATAATTATAAATCAACCCTAAACTCTACCATAAGAAGGTATCTTATAAGGAAACAAACAACCACTGACTTCAACAATACCTTGACACTGTAAATGCACAAATTTAATACTAAAATTTGTATTCATATCAATCAACATTAATTCCAGGTTACCTTCCATTTAAATTACTATAATCAAGGTACTTATAATTTTATTAATTCAATTACATATTTAATTTTATATAAATTTTATATATTTTATATAGATTTCAACATGATTTTATCCATAACTATATAGAAGTAAAAAAAATATTTAAATTACTCATTCCTCATATAAATAATGGGATAAAGAGGATGTTAGTCAGCATTATCACCTAAAAAGTCCCAGTTAATGTTCATATTCATGTATCCAATAAATCATATTCCATATAATTTAAATATAATAATATAATAGGGTAGTTATGGTGTAGAAATTTTAAAAAATGAGAGAAGAATCATAATAAGAAAAGTAAAATATATCACAAGAAATTCAATAGAGAAAACATTCAGAATCCCCTTCCCTTAGACCAAAACAAATTGAGCCTAAGATATGGGATTACTAAAAGGAATAAAAAAAAGGTGTATAATGACCCATTCCCCTGGACCAAACAAGGGATCAAGGGAAGAGTGTGATAGTAAAGTCATAATTTAAATGCAACCCCACCAAACTAAACCATATCTAGTGAGTCTGATGAGAGAGTATAGACTTACCATATCTAAAGAAAATTTTGGTTTGGGTTGATAATAAATAGTTTAAATGTTATAAATAATAATGTCTCATTAGATTAAATTGGTGGTTTTAAATAAATATAATGAAAAAAATTCCAGGAACGCATGTGAAGGGTATAACAATTGAAAAAGGATTGGCAATATTTCCTATAATTTGATTCAAGTGGATAACAATAGAATGGATTAAGATTTTATATAGGTAACTCAAATGATTCTAAAATATATCAAGAATGAATAATTTTATAAGAAAGAAGAAAAAAGAAACAACCTACCTCAATAAAGATGATCAATTCGATATTTAGATAACAAAATCTGAGAACGAATGACTCAAAAATAAGTTTATAGAATATGTATCACCATGTTCATCATTATTAAATCAACCTAAATCCACCAAAACCAAGAAAAAATGATACTCCCACAAACACCCAAGAATTATAATAGGTAGTGATTCCAATATATGGGAAGAAACTCACCTCAAATAATAATGAATAAACCTTATAGAGATGAGGACTAAGGTCAATCCAAGGGATCTCAATAGTATCTAAAGGGGAAACTTATAACACCTTGGGTTTTAGAGAAACTAGTAAAAATAAGAGGAAATTGAATTAAATTATTAATTTATAAAATTGTAGTTTTAAATAGGACCATGACGCAACACCCCTAACTACGCAATAGTAGTTAAGGTTCTCACAAAAATTATGGCACAATAGGTATGACCACAATTCAATGTTTCTAGTCTAAGTTCCACTCTAAAATCCACAGTGAAAATACCATAGTATATCCCAATTTAAAAAATCAATCAAACCTAATTTTATAAACCCAAGGAAGAACCAAAACATAGTTAGGGAAACATGTTTCCAGAGTATTAAATCAAGTAGATCCAGGAATTAGACTCATTAGTTCACATCATAAAACCGATGTGATATGTTGTAGTGATCCCTAAATCAATAGTTCCACTAAACCAAACACTCAGGGTTCCATATAATAGAGGCTATGGATACACTTTACTATGTTTATAGTGAAAATTAAACAAACTCCCTAAAAATTCTCCACACCACAACCTAAACAACCATGCTATAACACCCCTTCTTCAGTTGAAATTTCATCTCCTTAAACACCACTACTCACTTATCCTTCTCTCATGAACCTATGATCACCCAGAAAATAGATATTGAGAAAAACTAGGCCCATAAAAATTATAAATAAAATTAATTAAACTCATTTAAATTCAAATAAACTGAATTAATTTTTAATAAAATAAAAAAGATTAGAATAAATGGGTTTAGATAAAATATCTTCAAATTGATGTTCATGTCAATAAATTCAAGAGAAGTGTCACATTTTTTATGTTTTTTCTCTAACGAAATGATTCCAAATATGAATGTTCTTTTTCATAAAATGGATTATTAATTTTTTGGAAATATTTATAAAACTAGTTTTATAACATTTGATTGGAACATATTCAAAATTGAAATTAAAATCCTTCAAGATGTGTTTCAGTCACAACACATATGTACAACAACTCCGATAACCTTATTTTATCCATAATATTTTTGAAATTTTAATTGATGTAATTCATTTTTTTAATTATTAATACCCATGTTTTAATTTGTTTAATCATCATGTGGGGGTAATTGCATTTTTAAGGGAATTTTTGAAAAATAAATAAAATTAAATGAAATAAATGTTTTATTAAGTTTTATTATTTCAAATAATTTTATACATGTTATAGGAAAAAATTTGCTAATAAGGGCTAAACATCAACCTATGGGAAATCCAGACACATTATAGCCCCTTGAAGGGCCACCAGCCAAGCCACCAATAGCTAAGGCCAGTATATGCGGTAAAAGAGATGTCAAGGTCATGCATGGAACATATATGAGCATAGTACATTGGTGAACAGGGATCAAATTCATGTTGTAGTAGGAGGAAGGCCTCACCGATACAAGTTGGAGAATGGTGGAATTATGGTTCCTTTGGCCCACATCTAAAATAACATCCTCTTATTATATAGGATTTACTATATGGAGAATAAATCCCATGGAAATCTGTAATGTGGGATTCACTTCATCCCAGGTACTATTGAACTTGATTAAAACACAACCATTTATATCCATCACACACCTCTTCATTCTTGAATGAATGACTAGCCACTACCATATTCACTATGTTATAGATCCACCATGGCCGAAAAAAGGGAATCTCATGTGATAGTGAAAAAATGAGAAATGCAACCCCACAAGCCCTACCTTGCACTATAATATGAAGAATCATGTTTTGGGTGGAGGGAGACGAAGGTTTCAACATATGATCACCCATACGTAATATAGAGAACTAGTGAAATACACTTATGTGAGGGTGATATACCCTTTTATGAGGGTTTGTTACCCTTATATAGAATCCATGAACTATATAAGGGTAAATTTATTACCCTTAAACATGAAAAAGAATTAGATGTTACAATTATGCAATCCAAATCATATCAAGTTAACCTTATACCAGAGAGAGCGACCCATACGTTGCACCATGGAACCCTGTTACTTGGAGAATTATGAAAAGAGTTTATTTATAGTCTGAATCCCTCTCCTGTGGCTAGAAGTAAATGATAATAATATATGGAGCATTTAATACAACTATTTTGTTGATTGGAAGGGTATTTTAGTGATGAATCTTAAACATAATAGTGTTTTCACTATCATGTGAATAAGCTTCAAATGGTAGTAGTCAGGGTTAGAGAAGATGATGATATTGTGATCATGGTACCCATGCTACATCATATCCATGCATTACATGAAAGTAGGTTGTTCCATTATAATTATCATATACTATAATAAGGGTTTACCTAAATATTTCAAATTCTCTATATCTTTGGGATTACCCACATGGTACATTCCCAAATTGGGGAGTTTGAATAAGGATCGTGCACTTAGATCCTCACCAATAAGTGGGGATTCAAAAAAATGATAAAATAAGTAAAAGAGGCTAATAGAGAATTAAAATAATTCAAATGGAAGATATTTTCAAGGTTTAAAGATATTTTAAATGACTCATCAAAAAATGAAAATAATTCAAATAAAGATATGGGAATTATTTAGATAGGAGAGATAAAAGAGGGAAAATATAGAGGAAAGAAGGAAGAAAATTTTAATTGAATAGAGTAAAAGTGAAAGAATTTACTATAGGTGCTTCTTATAAATAGAGAAGGATACTAATGTGGAATGAGAACATCGAGAGCTGAAGGGCCCATAATTTCTCTGTCTTAGAGAGGTAATACTGCTGCTAGAGTAGAATTCTAATGTAGGTGGTAGAATGGATTAGTTTTATTCAACATCTAAAGTGAGAGTATATGAATAGGTTCATTTTCAACCATAATGATACATAATTAATACTTACATTTATTTTTATCTCTTGTCTATGTAATTGTGAATTCCAGTGTTAGTTATAGAAGTAATACACGTAAGTCCTCAATTTTGAATGGAGATTTTCTTTTTTCACTAATTGTTATATTCATTTATCTTAAATCTATAGTTTAAGCATGTTCGTTGAGAGATTAGTCATGAATAACTATGTGTTTAAGGGAAGGGTGAGAACAAGTAAGGGTATGTTTACCCCAAGCATGATTCTATTTTATTTTTGATGTTTTTATATTTTTTTTAATATTTCATTGTGAATTCTTCCATAATTTATTCTTTATTATTATAGAGAGAGTGAAGACCCTATGGGAGGATACCCAATGCTTAAGTCTAGTGGGAGAAAGAGACAATATTTAACTTCACCATCCACCTTTGAGATTAAACTTAATGCATATACATTTCCTAGGTTACCTCAATCAAAGGAAAATATGGGAATAAATAGTCTTATTTGGTGCTAAGAGGCTATGATGGAATTTCTTAAGGAGTCTTTTGGCTAATGGATTGATTACTTTCAAAAATAATATTGAATTTACTTTTATTTCTAAACAACCATCCATGTAATCATTCTCATTTTTCTTTTTCATATCCATAGAGACATAAATCCAAATATATTTATTTCTAGTTTAATTTTTATATTATTAATTTGTGACAATTTCAATACTATTGGATCATATAACCCTTTTCTTCATTGGATTGAACCTGTACTTACTAATATTCTACATTACAATATTTAGTGTTGTTTGGTTATTATAAATTTAAAATTTTGATATGAAAATATGATTTAATGTCTTCAGGGCATGATAAATTTCTAAAACCATTTATAGAAATACTTAATTTATAAATTCAATGGTTAGTAAAAGAATTTTCTTCCACCTTTTTGTTTTATTATTTTACATTATATTATTTTTTATTTTTTCCCATTTTTGCACTATATTTTTTTATTTTTGATCTGAGATACAGGTAAAATTAATTCCGACATCTATTTAGCAATAGATATTTCAATACCCTCACCTAAAATTGAAAAAATCAAGAGGTAAATGAAAATCCTTAGATGGAAAATTCTAGACCAACTGAGAGTGACACAAATACACCCAAGTTAAGAGTAAACTCTCCAAATAATATAATTTGAGTTAAAAAGAGTATTTTACTCATGGAGAAGAATATGGCTAAGTATGATGAAGGAATTAAGTAAGGATCCAAGGTTATGGTCCATATTTAAGATCTATTTGGAAGCATAATTAAATATGAGTTTGAATCTAAGGTAAGTTCATATTTTAAAGTTTACTATGAGTTCTCCATGGAGGAAACCTACCTAAGCACTAAAGAGAAAGAAGAAGTTAATCCCTCCAATTCTAAAAAATAAGACAAAGTGGAGCAGGAAGAGATGGGATATATTGAATTATGGGGGATCATGCTTGACATGGTGGAATATAAGAATCAATAACCTGATGAATATGAATACCCCCCAACACCAACTATAGATAAGTACTAAGAGGCGAAGGAGGAGGAGGAGGTGGAGGAAGAGGAGGAGCGGGAGGACGATTAGGAGGAAATAGGGTGGTTATTGAAATTGTATAGTTAAGTGAAAATTTTGAAGAAGAGAACCCACCAAATATGGAAAATGTGGAGAGTTATAAAGTGTGGATGGATCATGAACATCTAATCCAATCATTAGTATTTCCACCACTGAGAACCCTCCACCAATTGAGAAATTGAGTTTCAAGAGGAGGAAAGGTAGAAGAGCTACACCAGACAATTTTCAAAGGTAAAATCGGTTCAATGAGAGATGGTTTTCTCTATACCCTACTCCTATCATGTGATATAAGATGTAATATTAGGCTTAATGAACTTAATAAAAGTATATTTTAGGAGGAAAATAGAGTTTTATTTATTTAATTTCAAAGGATTTAGGATTTTAGTTTAGGATGTAGTGAGACCTCCCCACCCATTATTTTTTAAGTTTAATTGCATGGACCATATTCTTGCATTGTTTTATTTCTTTTGTAAGAATACAATGAATAAAGGGAAACATGAAAAAAGTAAAAATAGATTCATGATAAGGGGAATAATATTTAAATTTCATTATTCATATATACTCTCATATTTTATAATCCTATTTGGATTTAATGAAAAAATGCATACACACACTTAGATTAGTTCTAGTTTTTTTATTAATGAAACATATAATTTTATTTTTTGGGAACCCTGTGATGGATTGTTTTAATTTTTAAATTAATATAATTTAATAAGTATGATTAGTAGATTAAATTATTAGAGTAAAATATAGGAATATAAATTCAACTAATCATGATTTTTCTTTTCATTCACAGGTAGATGATACTTTACCTTCCATACTTCATGATTTGAATTTATAAAGTTCATGTGGGTTAATTATTTATTATTACACATATCATGAGTGATTGTATTCAATTACATATGCTCTAATTTATAAGACGTTTCTAGACCAAATTTTTTCCAAAATTTATTAGTTAATTTCTTGATATAACATGGGAAATATTACCTATAAGGACATGAATTTGATATTATAAATGAGATGATTTTGAAAAAGTCGTTATCAAAATTATTAAGGTTTTTTTATGTGTATATTATCCTTGATAACTACCCTACATTGATCTTAATTTTAACCCTTAGAGAATATTAATGTCTTTTGATAGGAATAATCCACATTAAAATCCAATTTAATACATTACTAACCATAATATAATATTTTTCATGATTTTCAATGTTCAAGTATGGTGGGAGAATGAATTTCTGGTGAAAAATGGGATATCCATTATAGAGGAAAAAAACGTATAATTCTTATTTCTTATGGGAAAATTTTCATGACATATTTCATTGTATTTACAATTTAAACCTCTATGAAAAGAAAGAAAGAAATATGAAAAATGGGTTGAGTTATGGAGGGCCCAAAATCACCATTACATGACTAGTGGTTTTTATGATTTTTGGTTGGGAGTGAATGTGATACTTCTCCCTCATCAACTTTCAGAAAATAGAAAAAATAAATAAATATAAGGAAAAAATATAGAGGGGAAACTCATTCATTATTCATTAATTTTCTTTGATATTGGGGATGTGGGGAAGATTTAATATCTAAAAGGATAATTAAATTGTATTTAATTTTATTATCATGCATTATACTTAGAGATAGACCTCATTTTAAGATTTATTTATTCATTAATTAATTAACTATCATCTTTTAACTACAGATCCATATGATCCTAATTTTCAAATCCATCATGATTTGTAGTGATTTTGGTCTCTAATAAGTAGAGAATATAGGACTTGGTCAAGTTAAATGTTTGGTACATTTACTTTGGGTATGAGGAAATCTCCATAAATATTTCACCTTGAGTTATGAGAGAAGAAAAATGGTGGGGCAAATCATGATTGGAATGTTAATAATAATATATTAAGAATCTTGAATAGAAGAGAAGATAAGTTGTATAGTTTTAATGGGAAAATAAATTACAATGTGTCTAGTGAGGAGTTGGAATCATTTTCATATGTAACAATTGAAATTTACCTCTCCCCCATTGATAATATTCTATTCCATTAATTTTGAATTTTAAATATTGGTTTAATGGTGGTGTCCTTTTTAATTCATAGTGGAGGTATGTTCTTGAGTACAAGAATGGTTTAAATATAATGGATTTGATAACCTTATTTTTTGAATAATATTATTATAAATTTAATTGAAAACATAATTTTTTTTAATTTTTGATACATATGTTTTAATTTGTAATCATAATTTCTAGGTAATTACATTATTGAATCATATTTTTTAAAAAATAAATAAAAATAAATGAAAAACGTGATTTATAAATTTTTATTTTTTCTAAATATTTTATATATGTTGTAGGTAAAATGTGCTAGTAAAGGCTATCCCTAAACCTGTGGGGAATACACACACATATAATCCCCATGAGGAGTCACAGGTCAAGCCACCCATAAAGAAGTCCAGTTCATGTGGTAGAGGAGATGCATAGCTCGTGTATAGAACACATGGGAGCAGAGTATACCAGTGCATGAGGATCAAATATATGTAGTTGTGGGAGGAAGGCCTCACTGGTGTGGGGTGGTGCATGGAATCATTAGGGTCTCTACAGTCACTATCCGGCTTAATGGTTCTACCAAAATATTTATTATATAGTGAAGCCAACTTGTAGAAATATTCGATATGGGATGTGATTCATCCTCAGTATTTTTCAACTTGAGTGAAATGCCACCATTTTTATACAAACCATGTATCTTTATTCTAAGAAAAAAGACACATTGATACCACATTAGATATATTGAAGATCCCTTATGGATGAAGTAAGTGAATCTTGGGTTCCACAATAAAAATGAGAAAAAATACACTGAAGGTCCACCCTTTAATTGTAGTAGGAAATGATGTGTTGTGAGCGGTGCGAGACAAAGGTTGCAGCATAGGATTATCCTTATGCAAGACATGGAATTATAGAGGTGCCATTACATGAGAGAAATATACCCTTATGTGAGGTTGAGTTACCCTTTTACCACATCTATAAGATACATAACGGTAAATCTTCTTATCTTTATGAAAGATAGAGGATTATAGGTAACCCTTATGTGAGCTAAGGCACTATGGGTTAACCATACACATAGAAGAGTGACCCATTTGTTTCACTATAGATCCCTATTGGTCAAAGAATTATGAAAATGGTTATTTTGATGTCTGAAGACCTATTATATATTAAGATATTAATGAGAAGAGGATGAAGGGAAAGAGATCGAGCTATGTTATTCAGTGGGAGTGTAATTTGGTGAATAATCCACTATGGTGTAGTGTTTCCACTATGATGTAGAGATGCTTCAAAAAAAATTAGTGAGGGTTGGAGAAGAAGAAGAGGTTTCAACCATGGTACCCATGTTATATTTTATCTTTTCATTCCATGCTGAGAGGTTGTGATACAATAAACATCCTATGTCGTAATAAGGGTTTACCTAAATATTTCAAATAACTAATATCTTTGGGCTTACACATGTGGTACAAAACTAGTTCACAGATTTTGAAGAAGGATCATGTATATGAAGCCTCAACTATAAATGGGGAGTAAATATAATCCTAAAAATAATGAATATAGGTCGATAGGGAAATAAAGGTTTTAAAAGTAATACCTTTTAAAGGTTTAAATGGATTTATAAAGACTCTACCAACACATGATAAAAATTCAAATGAACATAAGGTAATTATTTAACTAAGAGCTGGAAAATATTAAAGAGATAATAAGGGGGAATAAGGGATAAAAATTCAATGTGAATCAATGAGAAGTGGGAGAACTCATAAATGGTGTTACCTATAAATAGAGAAGAATGATACTATGCAAAGAGAACATTGGGAGCATAAGGGCCTAGAATTTCTCTGACCTAGAGGGGGGGTTACTACTAGAGTGGGATACTAATGTAAAGAGAATAATGGATGATTTATATCAAATATCCAAAGTGATATTAGAGGATTAGGGTTATAGTTTACTATGATTCTACATAATTAGAACTTTCTTTTCTATTTATCTCTTCACTATGTAATTCTGAATTCCTATGTTGGTATCGAAAGTAACATATATAAGTTTTAATTTTTCACAAAACTTTTCTTTTAAAACTAACATTTCTATTACTTTTACTTGAATACATAGATTATTCGTGTTATTTGATAGATTAATCATGAATAACAAGGTATTCAAGGGAAGGGTGAGAACCAGGAAGGGGGTGTCTACCTCATGCATGATTATATTTTATTCGTGATTATTTTTATATTCATTTTGTATTTCCTTATGAATTATTCCATACTTTATTACTTAGGAGTATAGAAAGAGTAAATATATTAGGGTATGATGCCCAATGTAATTAAGGGGAGTGGGGAGTGAGATCCAACCTTTAAATTTACCTTCCACCTTTGATATTAAAATTAATGAATATGATTTTGTTTGGTTACCTAATCAAAGGGACCTATGTGATTATATAGTCTTAGATGATGCTAAGAGGCTAGGATATAATTACCTAAGGTTTCTTGTTGATAATGAATTCACTACCACCATAAATAAGATTGAATTAGCTTTTATTTATAAATAACAATCCCTAGAAATATTCACATTTCTCTTCATCTTATCCATCAAGTCTAAAATACTAATTTATTTATTTATTTTTTAATTTTTATTTTAGTAATTCATGAAAAATGTAAACACTACTAGACTATATGACCATTTTTCTCAAGGTATCAACCACACACTTACCACCATTCTATGTTCTAGTAGTTAGTGTAATTAAGTTATTATCAATTTTAAATTTGGATATGATGGAAGGATTTAACAATGTCTTACAAGAATATAAAACTACCATTATAAAAAAATTTACCTTCATTGTTAGATAATGTAGTAGAATTTTGTTTCTTACTATACTATGAAATTATGGGTCTTCCCTTGAAGTGGAAGTTTCCTGGGGTACTTTTCATATCAAATATATAACCTCCAAAATTAACATCAAAATATGAAATTAAATCAAATCCATAAGTTCTTGTAAAAAGTAAAAAAATATATATAAATCCTTTTAAATATATTTAAATACTTTTAGTAGCATTCAAATGATATTCTTTAAGATAATATTAAAATATTTCATGTAAATGTATAGTAAACATGATGTTTGTTCCAATTTCAATTAGATATAACAAACCCCCAATTATTTATTTATATATCTTGTTTTCCACCAGTTTCATAGCCTTATACAAATAATTTTTAATATTAAAAATCATGGGATTTGAATATGCTTTACTATTTTCAAGTTCAATCCTTTTTCATAGGTCATATATGTACTTCCTTTGATTTATCACATTCCTAATGTCTTTTTGAAATATTTGAAAACCAAGAAAGAGATTTAACTCCATCTGGTTAGTTGAACCAAAAATCACATATTTAACATAGATTTTAATAATTAAAATATATGTAGATGAAGTTTTATTAAATAGTGTTGAATCTGGAAATCCCATAGAAAACAAATTTTGATAAAATAAAATAACTGAGTATTTTATACCAAAATCTAGGTTCTTATTTAAGTATATATAAATCATTAGAACATTTGAAACCAAAATTTAGAATAATATTATTTTAAAAACTATGATTTTTTTAAACATAAACATTATCCAAAATTAAACAATGTAGAAAATAAGAGTTAACATCCATATAAAAAAAATTAAAATTCAAATAACATGCATTGGATAAGAGGATTATAATGGATTCTAATATAGGTATTGGTGAAATTTTCTCCTCATAATATATACCTTCTTCTTGATTATAAACATTATTTACAATTATATCCTCATTCCTAAGAATCACTCCTAAATCATATTACTTCTTTATAAAAACATTTAATACCTATAACAGGACAATCATAGGATCTATCAACTAATTCAAAAATATTGTTCTTTTGGAACAAGTATAACTCTTATTGTATATATAAATCTCAAATATTGTCACTAAAGGCTTAATCTAATGTTTTTTATTAATGCTATGATAAAAATTTATAGAATTAAATAATTTTTCCATAATTTTATCTATTTTTACCTCTTTTATCTAAACATCCAATAAAAATTTATATGGGATGATATTTTATGGTTCTAGGTTGTATAAGTAGAACACTCTTAGTTTATACTATTTATAACCTTTTAGGACTAGTTTTTAATTAAACATGTTCTTAATCATCATCTTTATCACTATTAATTGGAGTATCAAGTCTTGTTTTATCCAAAGAGTCTTCGTGATTATCAGCGTGACTTTTGTTATGATCTAAATGGTCACCTTCATCAAAATTTTCAGTATTTGATTCATCAAATATCCTTGAATTTTATTAAAAACTATATAATATTTATAATTTAAATAATATAATAGAAATATTTCTTTATTTTCCTTTGGATAAAACTTACCATGATTATCTTTGGTGTTTAAAATATAAAATTTCCATCCAAAAACCATAAAGTATCCATATTTTGGGTTTTTATTATTTTATAACTCATTGGGTGTTTGCTTTAAAATATGACTTATTAGAACTATATTTATGACATATCATGTTTTTTTATAGATTCAACCCAAAAATTAGTAGTCATACTATATTCACATAACATGGTTCTTGAAATATCTTTAAAATTATTATTCCTCCTTTTACAAACTCTATTATATTGAGGTGTTCAAGGTGTAGAACATATATATTTAATAACATTATTTAAAAAAATGAATTAAATTCATTAATTTAAAATAAGTCATTATGGTCACTTTTCAAGGAAACAATTTTGCTATATTTTTTATTCTAAACAAATTTACATAAATTCATAAAGATGATATAAGATTCACTTTTAATCTTAAAAAATTAAACCCATATAAATCTTGTAAATAAATCAACCAAAACAAAAACAAAATACTTTCTACAAAGGATTGTGTTACTAAATGGTATAAAAAATTAAAGTGAATAAGTTTTAAAGGTCTAAAATTAGAAACCACATTTATTGATTTAAAATAATATTTTTATTTCTTGACTATTTCAAATTCATCACATAGCCTCTTTTTTCAAACATTAGTTAAGGAAAAATAGAAAAAAAATCTCCATAAACAAATTTCAATAATAAATAAACATTATAATATCTAAATATTTAATTTCAAATCCAAGATTCATTAATTTCTGTAATCAAATATTTTATATTTTTTCTAAAAAAATAATCAAGATCTAAAGTATATAATTTTTAATTTATAGGTTTTCTTTACATAAGAAATATGTCTTTAAAAATATTAAATTTATTATTATAGAAATTAATTCATGTATGTCATAGGCCATCACAAAATAAAATTTCTAAGTTTCTCTTAGTATAGCATAGTGGCTGACCATGATCATCTCACTTGAGGTGCTTCCAAATTTTTTACTTACTTATTCTAATTCAGATAAATATAATTGTTATTATTGTTTTAATTAATTAGGAAAGTAGTGAAGTATGAGTTTTTTTATAAAATAAATGAAATGAAAAACTAAAATAAAACAATTATGTGATTCTAATTATCATGAAATGAAAGAAAAATGATATTAGAAATAAAAGGATGTTATACCAGTAGAGTTTTCCAGGTAGTACCTTCATAATCCTATTTAAAAGATACATAGTGAACACATTCCACTGTATGTGCACTCACCTTAATCTACCCCATTTTTTGAAAAAAAAAAGTGCACTTAGAAATCAGCATCCACCTCCTCAACTGAGGTATAAAGGTTGTGGAATATGAAGATAAACCATATATAACTATGGTGAGGATTAAAACCACTATAAATAATCCTTATATTATCCCAAATCATAATTAAATCATGTTATTGGTTTCAAGAATTGGATTACTCCCCTAGGGTATTCCTTAGGATAGTTACTCATGACCATGTGCATAAGAGTTCACAGTGGAAGAATTCATGATGTGCAATGGATTCACATCATGAATTAAAAAATTAAAGAATAAAATAATAATAATAATAATGGAAGAGATATAAATATAAAATAAAAATTAAATGAAATTAAATTAAATTAAGAAAATTAAATGGATAGAATAAGAAAAGGAAATAGAAGAATATGGTGATGATGATGATGATGATGATGATTTTGGTTGAAAACACTTGGATAGAAACATGAATGTATTAATTTATTTATAAACTAAATTAAAATTACATAAAGAATATAATTAAACATAATAGATATTAAAAGAAAATAAAAATAAAAAAATGAGAAATAAAGAAGAAAATGAACACAGGAGTAGTATCCTTCGGCTGGTTCTCTCTGTGGGTGTCCATCCTCTCTCCTCGGTAGGCAAGCCTCGTATTTTATAGGTTGTGAGAAAAACCTAGGTCTTCATAAAATCCCAGTTATCTTTATCCAATGTTTATTTATCTTTTTTTGAAAAACTCATTCATATGAATTAGTGTATAAAATTTGGAAAACACCAGAAATATTTCAGGTGGACAATGTGGAGAGTTCACATAGGGCAGCATCAGCCTCAACAAAATTCTTCAATATGGTGAATGGAGACATGGGATTTTCATGGGTTTTTAAATGGTGGTTTTTACGTGATTTATCATGGTATGTTTGGAAGTGGTGGATCCTCCTTAACTCAGCCTTCATAGTGGCTGAAAAACCTCTAGATGGTCTTATGAGGGTCGTCTGAGGCACTAGAGGTGGTCCATGGTGACCTCGTGTAGTGGCAGTGTGTAGGGGATTGACCTTGATCTTATGGGGATTAAGTTATGGTGTTTCCTAGTGATATCAGTAGTGAGGGGTGGTAAGATTTGGTGGCAGTTTGGTGGAGTTTAGTGTAATCAATAGTTCTTGTGTGTCCAAATACGGTTGAATAGGATCGAGTGGGGTGAAATTTTTTTTCTAAAAAAATGAACAATAACCCAAAAAATTCATGTCCCAAATTGGAAGGATGAGCATGCTCAAAGATGGTATAAAAAATCTTGCAACTTCTGTTAGTCAGAAGCCTGCAATGGGGTGGGCACCCAAAATCACTTGCACACGAACATCTGTCGCACGCACTATATAGCCCGAGTGGGCCTTGTCCCAACCTTACTCCTAGTAGGCCATACACCAGCATGGGAATGATCACCAATGATTCCCTTACAATTATTTTAACCCTCACTTGGGATATTATGGTTGTTTTGAACCTTATGATCTTCGTATATGGAATGTAGGCACTTAGGTTGAGGTTTGTCCAAGTTGGATTTTATTTTTTTCTGAATAAAATATCAAAACACTTAATAAAATTCCCAAAAATATTATTTAATAAAATAAAACATTAGAAAACTTCATTTAAATATATTTTAATTCTTTAGTTCCAATTACCCATATGTTCATAAAATATTTCATTTCAATTGTATTTCGATTAAAGATCCATTTAAAATCATTGAAATTGTTCACAAATATGCATTAAAATATGAGTGTTTCAAATGCAACCACACTTAAACCATGATTTTCTTCAAGTATAAAATCTCAAATTGTAATCTTAGAGCTCACCAATGTTACCATTATTCAAATTTCAAATCTATGAAATAAAAAAATTATCAATGTTAAATAAAAACATAAAAATCCATATAAAATATATATTTAATTTCTCATTTGTTAATGAAATAATCAATTATAGTATTTTAATTTTTCCTATTTGAAAATTATGGAACATATTATTTTATACATTCTAGATATTTAATTTATTATTATTAAATCTACCTAGTTATGATTTACCACTCTTTTGATTCTTTTATCTAATAACTCATGATAAAATTTTAAGAATAGTTATGCTCATATCATGAGAACATCCTCTTTATCTATAGTCTTATAAAGGAACTACTTTCTCTACTTTGTAAAGAAAAAAGGCACATGAGATCATGAGAACATGCAATAAAGGTTCAAATGAGTTTGAGGCTTGAGGTTGGTATGAATTTGTGATTAAAAATTAAGGATCAAAGAAAAGTTTAATCTCTAAAGTATTAATAATGATATTAAAATTAAGATATCAATGAAATTATCCCCTTAAAAATAACAAATTCCACTTCCCAAGATCAAAGTAAGGTAATAAATAATGATATTTAATGAATTTTGTTCTTCTTCTTGAATTATTCTCTACTTTTATACTATTTTCAATTTAATTTTTCAATTTTTTTTCTTTCAATTTTTGAATTATATTATTGTAATGAATCTCATATCTACCACCTAACCACATATGATTAAATTCATCAGTTTGGGGATGGTAATTTTTTATATTCCTAAGTCATAGCCCTCTTTTTTTCTTTTTTTCTTTTCTTATTTTTTTTTACATTTCAATTTTCATCAATAAGGAAAAACTATAAATCATAATGAATTAGTCAATAAACATTTACCATTACCCAAGGCAACACCACCACAATTCAACTTCAAAATATCATGAAAATACAAAGAGGATGGTAGAAATGAAAAAAATGGATTAAAACATGCCTCATTCTTGTCAAGTTCATTCATGGTCACAATGGGATAAATAAGGATTAACATAAAGGTGGTATTCAAAAATAATATATTTTAAAAATATGCCTCAATAATTTTAAATGTATTTTTATAGTCATTAGCTTTAAAAAGTTCCAATGTATGTTTTCCTCGGTTCAATGTCCCAAGATCACTAAAAAAATATGATCAAGATAAAATATGAAATATTTGGTCTAAAAATGCTCTTGGGAAGGGGATATTTGATTTGGGATAGTCACTCATGTAATTAATAATAATAACAAATCAATCTACATTAATTTTAAAAATTCAAAGTGTGAAAAATTATGTTAGGTAAATTTTATTTTAATGTATTAATCAATTCCATAAAATAATAAGTCATAATTTAAATATTCATGCATCATTTTAATCATTAAATTCTTTATTTCACTCATTCAATCTCATTATCATTGAAATCTAAAATATGGATTCATTGGGTTTCTAAGAAACTCATCTCTCTTAGATAATCCAAGTAAATAAAAGATCTTAATCATAGGTAAACAATTTCTAGTTAAAATCTCAAAATAGGTTTTTACAAAAAAAAAATGGGGAGTTTAAAAGATGAACACTATAAGTGAACACCCTTTTGAAATGAAGATTAATTTTGAATTATGAAATTTTTTCTTCAGTTCGTGACATGAATCTATTTCATGATGTGAATTCTCATTTCGCAACCCAGTTCTGTAGCACTTTCACAACATGTATAATTTCATAATGTGTATTCAATTCATGATGTGTATTATTTCTAGTTTATAAAGTATCTTTCTACTGCCATTTAGTGTCATATAGATGGACCTAAAAATTAAAACCACTCTTGTAAGTAAAAGGACTATATCATTAAATCTAAAAAATGATAGAGGGATCGATCCTACATCCTAATATATTCCTAAATCTATTAGTTGAAATTAAAATTCATATAAATAAAATAAATGAATGAATAATTCATGGTTTGATCATATAAGTGTAACATGGGTTTTTTACTACCTCCAGATGGTCAGTACCAGTTTTTATCCATAATCATATAGTGGGTGGATCCTCTTTGAATTGAACCACCATATATAGATTTTTACAACTTCCACTTATTCTTTATTTTTGAGTAGTGATCCATTGATATAGTATTCCAAATCCTCTCCCTTCACAATTAAGTATAGCTCTCATGGCAGGGGTATGATGAAGTATGGATCATCCTTATTCTTGGATGTTACTTTTGAAGTCGTGCTTTTCTGGTCCAGTGTTGGATTAATATGAGATGCATGGATTGAATGATCAAAGGGAATGTAAGTAGTTATTTTTAATTGGAAAAAAATTAAACATGAATAATATGAAATGTTCAACCTTTTGTAATGATCAGCCTATGTCTTGATTTCCTTAGGTAAAACTACTTGTATCTCTTTATGGTCCTCCTCTAATTAGTGTTTAACAATATAAGGGAGCTCCATGTATTCCTAAACAAGTTAATGTGTTGTTTATTTATCATCATTTAAGTCAGGTCAAGGATTTAACAAATATTAATATTTAAAACATTAAGGATTGATACTCAAATTTTATTTAATAAAATCATAAAAGAAGGACTTTAAAATTAGATCATCTCCCTGATTTGGTTCTGGATCAATATATTTCTCAAAGATGAGTTCCTCTTGAATTTTTATGGTAGAAATTGGAGGTAGATAGTGGATATCATCCATATTTTCTTAAACTTCCACCACTTGGGTGGTTTTTTATATTCTATGGCTGGAAATAGGTATTCAGATTCTGATTCTTTAATATTTTAGATGGGAAGATCTCATTGCATTTTATCTTTTTACTAGTTACTCCAAAACTGATCTAAATATTTTCCTATATTCCTATCATCACATTAGTATTCATCATCACTATTTAACTCTTCATGGTACTACTCAATTAAATATTTGAAATGGTTGGGCCATGGACACTCATCAATTTTGGCCTCAACCACTTGGATGACTTCAGAAAAATTAGGTAAATCCAATGTTACATCCTTCTTAGCATTGAATATATTAAAGTCAGTTCAGAGTTGATCTATGATGACCATAAAATATTTAGGTGAGATGCCTATATATAAGCCATTTTTCTTCTAATTGGCCAATATCATAAGATCATCACCACTTCTTTGGTTGGATTCCTCGGTATTGTCTGTTTCTTTTTCTTACACCTATAATTAATTAGTCCATGCATAAAGGTATGGTATATTTTGATACATCATGAAAAAAAATATTTTAATGGGTTTTTTATATAGAAAACAATAAAATCTATATAAAATTAGAAAATTAGAAAAATAAAATAAGACACTAATTAGATTCTTGTAAAAGGTTCCAGTTTTGACGCATTCCAATTATAGGGTGTGGAAAAAGAAAATTTCTATGTTTTTCTTAGTGTAGTATAGTGACTGATCAGGGTCATATCACTTGAGGAGTATACAATTGTGTAATTACTTATTTTATTTCACCTATATCTAATTTCTTTTTTTAATCATTTTTTAAATTGATAAAATATGATTTTTGTTTTTTTTTGGAAAATAAATGAAATGAAAAACTAAAATGAAACTATCATGCAATTATAATTACCATAAAATGAAAACAAAATTGATATTAGAAACGAAAGTAAGTTCGCCTAGTAGAGTTTTATAAGGATTTACTTCATTACCCAATTTTAAAGATAATTAGTGAACACACTCCACTGTATGTGATCTCACCTTAATCTACCTCAATTGTGAATTCAAATTGCAATTAGAAACTACCAATTTCATTCCATGTACAACTCCTCAATTGAGGGACAATGGTTGTAGAATAGGAAGATAAACTTTAGATAACCACAATTAGGATTACACCCACTATAATTTATCCTTAGATTAACCCAAAGTATAATTAAAACCTGGACTTGGGTTCAAACACTGGATTACTCACTCGGGATATTCCTCGGGTCAGTTACTCATTACCATGAGAATAAGAGTAAATAATGGAAGAATTCACAATGTGAAATGGATTCATGTCATTAATTAAAGAAAGAAAATAATAAAATAAAAAGAATATTAATTAGAGAGAGATTAAGATATATAATAATAATAATAATAATAATGAATTTAATAAAATTAAATGGAGAGAATAAGAAAAATAAGGAAAACAAAAATAAGATGATATTGATGATGATAATCTTTTGGAAAACACTTAGATATAAATATTCATTGATTAATTTATTTATAAACTAAATTAAAATCAAATTGATAATATAATTAAACAAACAAAATATTAATAAAATATAAAAAATGAGAAAACATTAAAAATAAAGGAGAAAAAAAATAGTAGAAGCATCCTTTTGTCGGTTCTCTCTGTGGGAGTCAAGCCTCTCTCCTCGGTAGGCAAGCCTATTAATTTATAGGGAGTGATAAGCCCATAATTTTTCATCAAATCAAGATTATCACAAATAAATATTTTTTCCCTTTTTTTAATAAATCATCTGTGTGACTAGGTGTATAAAATCTGGAAAACACCTGAATATTTTTTGTGGAAAGCATGGAGAGTTCACACAAGGCAGCTTTGGACTAGACAACATGCTTTAATGGGGTCCATGGTGATGTAGGATTTGAATGGGCTTGGACATAGATATGTCCATGTGGATTTTATTAAAAGGCATGTAAGTGGTGGATCCTCCATCATCTGGCCTTTATAGTGGTCAGATAAAGCCTTAAGATGGTCTTATGATGGTAATTTGAGGCACCGGAGGTGGTTCATGGTGACCCCGGGTGGTGAAAGTGTAAAGGGGGTTAAGATTGATCTTTAGGGGTGTTGGTTATATAATTTTATAGTAATCTCAATAGCATATAATGTAAAAAGGTATTAGTAGTGTAGTGGAGGAGGGTAGAGTTGGCGGTGCCCATGTGTCCGAGTGTGGGCAAGAATAACCGAGCAGGACAACATTATTTCTCTAAAAAATGAACATTAACCTGAATAAATATGATCCCACATCATAATTTCAAGTGTGATCTATGATGGTATAAAAGATATCATATGGATTCCACTGGTCAGATTCTCATACTAGGGTGGGCACCTAGAATCTCTTTCACATAAATATGGGCCACACGCATTGTGTGGCCCGAGTAGGCCTTAGCTCAACCTTACTCTATATGGGCTTTACTTCCCATGGTAGAGGCCTATATGAGACTAAAACCCCATATTGGCCTACCACATGTGTCAAACCTGCCTTGAAATTTTATGGCTTGGTGGACCCTTGTGGTATGCCTATATGGAATATAGGCCCTTGGGTTGAGGGTTGGAAAAGATGGAATTTATTTTTACCTGAATAAAATATAAAAATGATTAATAAAATTACCACAAAATATTATATAATAAAATAAAACATTAAAATCATTAAATTGACTATATTTTAATTCTTTGGTTCCGTTTTACCACATTTTCATAAAACATTTCATTTCATGGGTATTTCAATTAAAGATTCATTCAGAATCATTCAAATGTTTCATAAATATGCATGAAAATATGATTCTGTAATAAATAAATAGAATATAATTCATTAAAAAGTTTATAAATACTTATTAGATTGTGATTTAACCCTTCAATATAAAATAATATTTTTATGAGGATATAATCTGGATCTCCAATGGATATAAATTCAATGATTTTTTTTATCATTATCGCAAAAAATTACATAAACTCCATTAATATTTGATAAGAATAGAAATTTGAGAAGTCACTACTCATGTTTCTTGAGAAAAAAATATCTATATACCATTTAACATTATATTTTTATAGCTCTTTCCCAATAGATATGTAAAAAACAAATGTTCTTCTACCTATACACTTTTTGGTCAAATAATGTGAGAAACTAAAGGCTTAGGTAACCAAACTTTTTTGAGGGGGAATATATTCCACCCTTAACTTTAGATAAATATTTAAAAAATATAGGTATGATAAATAAAACAAATTTAAATATCTTTAAAATATAAATAATTATCCTAATATCCATTAACACCATAGTGAAAACATATAGTAGTATACATAATCTTTCTAGTTGAACCAAACACAAAATAATTTATATAAAACTTTGGATTTGTATCCTTGATTCCTATTTCAAATTTTTCATTTATTTAATTTATTCTTTATAAGGATTATTATAAGGTAATTCCCCTATTAATCATTCTAGAAACCTATTTTAAAGATTATATTTCATCTAATAATTCACTAATTCTATTATCATGCAAGGCATCATCAAATATAACATTATAAGTTTATAATTTAATTCTAAAATTTGGTTAGATAAAGAATTATTTTCACTAAGAGTATAATTATATGAATTATTTTGAGATTTATGATTTTTATTTAGATTATCATATTTATCTTCAACAATACAATAGTACTTATTAATTTCATCAAAATTATAATTTTCTAATTCAGAATTAGCATAGAAGATAGATTGTACCTCTTCAGTTTAATCCATAAAACATATATTATCCTTTTGGATTGAATGATAAAGTTTATATTCAGGATGAGAACTGTTACTAGAGTCCTCAGAATCACTCCGGGTAGCCTTCATAGACTTTTTACCTTTCTTCTTGAAGTTTTATTTTCTTTAAAACTTATTTTTAGATTTCCTATTTTCTTTTAGTTGAGGGAATTAATTTTTGATATTCCCAATATTATTAAATACATATCATCTCACTTCCTATGAATTTCCATCATTATTTATAAATTTATTGAAGTATTTTATAAAACCTTTTTACTCATGTAAAATTTATTGAATTTTATTGCTAGTTGAGAAAGTACATCTCTTAAATTTGAACAATATGATTCTCCTTCATCATATGAGTCAAAAAATGTTTCTTTGAGATTTTCATAATCCTTTAAAGTTGAGGCTCTAAAAAAATCATTATCCTTATTGACTAACATATAATAAATAGATTCATTTTTCATTTTTACTTCATACATCATGAGTTTTGCAATCATATTTTTCATTTTCAACTCTTTGATAGGTGTATATTGTTTGATTTTAGAAAATATTTCACTCTATCTTGTAGGTAGATCCCTAAGAACATTCAAATATTTATCTAATTATGGAACTTCAGCTCCCAAGGTAGCAACATTATTCTTAATTTCATGGATTATTCCATTCATTTTTATAATTCTCTCTCAATGAAACATTCTAAAATTATAAAACATAAGTTTAGCGATATTATACGATAATTATCTTACATTGTATGTACCCTTATAGAAAACTCCAATAGTTTCCAAAATTTCATGGGTAGTAGAATATTGATAAACTCTATTAAAATAATTTTATCTTAATATATAAATTATGGCATTCATAACTTTTGAATTTAAATCAGAATCAGGTTCTTCATCAGCACTCCATAACTTAGAATCACTAATAAGAATCTTATTGGGTTTGACCACCTTCATATAAATTTCAAACCAAGATTCTTCAAGTATATAACCATTCTTTATTTCCATAATCCATGGTTTATTCTATTGAAATAAGGTTCTCTTACATAGACATGATTTCTCATAGGCCATTTATTGTAGAAAATAGAGATAGATCATTAAAATTCAATTGTAAAGAATATAGAAGACAAAATTCATGCTCTAATACCAATTGTTATCCTAGAACTATTTCACAATGACTCAATATGGGATTAAATTGAGTTCTGTAATTTCAAACCATGTTAAAACTTATCTGTTCTTAATCAATTTAATTTTTCCTTTTCTTTAGTCAGTTATGCAGTAGAATTTAAATAAAAATAGGTAGAAAGACAAAATTTGTATTTATAGTGGTATGGGGTTACAAGAACCTCCCCTAATCCACTCCACCAATGATCGTTGTGATTTTGGTTATTTGTATTTTGATTATTTTCTTACATATCACATAGCTAATTACAAGAATATAATAATTGATTTATAGGTTACTGAAACTTTTCTTGAACTATACATTACAAAACTTATCCCATAATATTTACTTTCATGTACAAGGAGTAGGAACTTATAGTATAAATGGATAACATAGAAATAAAGTTCCAGTTTATGGTGAATAATAACATATTCCAGTAAATAAAAAATGGTGAACTTCTTGAGAATGTGTTTTTATCTAAAGTGTATATCTAAAAATAAATATTTGTCTGTAATAAATATATTTACATAATCATGGTAGCATTAATCATCTGATCTTATTTATTTTTTTCTAATTGATTTTTAGAACTCATATTTATAGAGGTAAGAAACATCATAGTTTACAGTACCTTTAAATATTCAATCACTTGTATTCCTATATTTCATTCATGTATCAATATATTTATATTAGTTATCTAGTTGAGAATAAGTTTATAATACTCAATAAATAAATTCATCAAAAGTAGTTAGAATTATACTCCATGAAAAAAAGTATCCAAATATCCATTGATAATAGTCTTTGGTATTTTATTAAAATAGTAACTGAATTAAATCATTCATGCCTTAAAAAATTTATGAATTTGACGATAATAATAATAAATAACAATAAATATTCTCCAATAAATCAATAAGTATTTATTCTTCCATGAAATTCTATGAAACCTAAATTTTAAGCTCAATAAGTAATTTTTTCTCATCACAAATTCATACATAAGTTATTCATCCAATACTTATTTCATGCATGGGATTTATGATGTGAGAAAATTTACACTAGATACATAACATATTTCCTTTTCAAAAAATCCAACATATAAGTTATTCCTTATTACATATGTTTTCATAATTGGGAAAAACATTAGACATATGGGTTTTCTGAATAAAAAAATTTTTATATCCAAAAACAAGATTTATACCTTACGTGTTTTTTAATACCTAAGAAACATTATAACTATCCTTAAGTATGTAAGATAACCTCTAGGAAAAATATATAGTGTTTTATAATTAGAAGAAATATTCAATTAAGAACCAGATAAAATTAAAAAAATAATCCCGTGTTAAAAAACTTTATAAAATATCAATAAATAACCTAAAATTAATTTAATATAGATCCATTAGTAAAAATGCAATAGATTTTGTGGCTATAAAAACTTAAGATAGAATTATATATGTTGGATCAAAAACAATCTTTCCAATACTATGTGATATGAAATTTGATGTTATAAATATAGGACTATTTGGTGAAAGGTACTTAGTAATGGGTTGGTGTTGGAGTAGCACACAAGTGTCCCTTTTTGGTCAACTCTGGTAGGTGATCTAGGTGAATGTATTTTTGGGAAACCATAAGGAGGATCTCAACTCAAGGCATTTAAGGAAACTGCCACAAGTATCTTGAATCGAGGCATATGAGGAAACCAAGTGAAGAATATCAACTAGAGAGATATAAAAAAACCAATAGGATTATTGTATCTCAAGGTATATGAAGAAACCAATAGAATAATCTCAAATCAAAGAATTGATGTTGGGTTTACACATGAGCTTCTCATATCAAAATATTTTCATGGATGGCATTATTTTACACCCAATATTATGTGTTGGTAGACTTTTAAATAGGGGGAAACATGTGTTACAAGATACCAGAGTTAAAAGAAAGTTTTAGTTTATGTTAAAAGATGATTTTCTATAGAAGGAGGCATGAACACCTATAAATAGAATCTTTTGAAAATTAGGTTATCCTTGGTCAAATATTATATAGAATTATACCATTTCCTCCATCAATTTTTATATATTTTTGAAAATCCACTTTGGGTTAAGTGGGGATCTTACATGAACCACCATATTGAGTAATGCATACCCCCACAAAAAAAATTAAAATTTCAAATTTCAAATAAAAAAATTCAAACTAATTCAACATCACCGCCTTCATCCATATACTACCTCATGTCTTGCACCCAAACATAGAGTGTACCCATCATCCACACTAAACCAGTTCATTGGAGATAACCATCTACTAGAGTCTTACCTCACCACTGTAAAAACACTATAATATAAAACTACATACCATTAGAACCAAAACGTCAAGGCTTCTGAAAAACCACTATAAAGAACAAGACTAGCAGGAACCCAAATACAGGTATGAAGCCACCATGAGAGATGACTCCTAGAACATCATCATCCTCTCAAACTTTACATCCCAAAATACATTTAAAACCCGCCACACAAGTCTAACTAAAATAAGTGTAGTGTAATCTTGGAGAAAGAAGTAAGGAGATGACTTAAGCCTCAATATACTAATGTTTCCATGACCACTAAACCCTGACTTTGGAGCCAATACTAGGTGAATAATTAAAGGAAATCATCATTATCATCAAGTAAGAAATGCCAAAAAAATCCGTCCAACCATTCAATTCAAAACATGAATCAAATAAACCAAAAACCATTAAAAATCCATCAATCTTAAAAAGTCAGTAATGGGATCAAGGTTTTATGAACAAAATACAAGGAGAAACAAAGATAAAAAACAAAAAATTGTAGGAGTAGAATAATATTAGAGTTCTATGTGAGTGGGTAGGGTCAACTAAATTCATGAGGATTAAATGTAGTTGGTTTGTGAAGTATTTATGTGATCATCCTTATATGAATAAATTATTATGGAATCCTAAATGGATAATTTTAAACCGGAGGATCCATGAAGTTATTTTGAGGGAACGGTGTTATCTTGAAAGTCCTATATGGTTTCATTTTTTATTGATATAGTTTAAGTTCTAAGATTACCTGAGAAATTTTTTTAACGATTAAATAGATAAAATGATTAAAAAATGATGAGATTTCTCCCTTGGAATGTATGTTATATAAGAAAATATTCTCATTGAATTATGTGCCTTTTCCCTTACTTGAAGTGAGTTTTGGGTATTTATAAGTGACTCATGTAATCGCCTACCTAAAACCATCATTATAATGGATATAATTTGTTTTAAAGGATGACCACTTTGGATTTGGAAACAACACCCATCCACAAAAATGACATGTTTTCACAAAGGACTTCCATAATGTAGTCATGAAAGATTATCATTACACCACCAAAAAGAGATTCCCAGTCATGAATGATGTTACATAACTATGAAATATTATATTTATGCCATCATAAAGTGATTCCAATATTTGAATTATGTTATGTGGAATGAAGGATTTCCACTCTATCACTTCAAAGTAAATTCCTTTAATGAATGAATGGATCTTATTCAAAAATGATACGGTTTCTTATTGAAAAATTCCCCTTTTCCATTTTTTATGCTAAAATGAATCCCAGCTTAAAAAATATTATAGTTTATTATCCGATTTCCCATTTAGAATCCATGTGAATTCAAAATAAATTCTGGGAAATGAACTATGTCCCTAGCTATTGGGTACCCCAATAACATGAGTTTTCAAAGGCCAAAAATCGTCTAAAATACTCTTAAAATGGTTTTTATGGTTTGTCTAAAATTGATTAAATAAATAACCTAATCCCATTGGGTGGTTCTCATAAACATGTAACTAGAATAGGAAACATTTTTTATCTCTTTACATACCTTGGTTACTGAGCAGTCATGTGCTACATGGAGTATCATTTTCTTCTTCTTTATGCATGAAGATATTTCTTTCAACCTTGACTTGTGTTATTATGGGGAGTTTTGCATCATGTATTTTGTGTCAAAGTGTTTGGAACACATTTATCAGCACCAACAACATAATTTGAAGGAAATTTTGTATTTCTTTGATATTATAATAATTTATAGATTGATTTTTAAATGATAAAAGAAAATATGGAATAATATTGACTCTCTAGTTGAGTAAATAAGTTCTAAAAAAAGAGAAATATGTGGATACATCTAGTATAATTTTGATCACACACAACATGAAGGTCTACCAAATGCACAGTGAAAAATAAACAGTATTTTTTTGTTAAGTGGAGTTGAAAATTTTACTCATCATAGTAAATTTCATAGTATAAATCAGGAGAAAATTTATTAGTTACATGAAACAGAAATGGTCATTAAGTAATATAGAGTGAAATTAATTCAATACAATGAAAAATAAATAAGGTTTATTTAGTTGAAGTATAACTGGAAAATTACTCAAAATAGATGAGTTTTGTGATGTAGCATAGGATGTATTCTTGTAGTAGAATAGTTTTATAAAAAATATAATATTTACTCATCATAATTGAGGTGTTTTCTAGTGAACATATTATACCACGTTCAATGTTAAGATGTGAGACCAAGGACATTCACTCAACACATAGTGAAGATTTTATGATATTTAGTCATGTGAGAAAGAAATAAATTGTTTACACCATGCCATATTAAAAATGTGGGTTTCTTATTTTTTGAGATTCATACTCATCACATATTAAAAAAAAGAAACATAAGTATTTTAGATATTTAATTTTTCAAAATATATGACAAATAATCATATATCAAATAGAATCATATAATTAAAAATGGTTCTAGCTACACAATTCTTAAAAAATTAAATGTAATAAAATCATAAAGATGATTATTAGTTGGAAGTTTATAAATAATAAAAATAATTTTTTATTATTTGGAAACAAACAATAAGTTCTCATTTATGATAATTTGATCCATCCATTAGATATAGTTCAAAAATATTGTATTTGGGATATAAAATTCCAATCAATAATGCAGAAAAGTGAGTGAAGTGTGGAAAAAACTATATAAGGTCAAGAATACAAGAGAGAATAATAGAGAAGAAGTTAAGATAGAGCTTAAGATAGGTGTTGAACCAAATAACCAATAACTTATTTACTTTTTCCATTGAATCAAAAAATTCAAATGATTAATCCATCTTGAATTTGAAATCTTGAATTCATTATTCTATGTATATTTTCATATAGGGATTTTAGATAATAGGATAGTGATATTTTATATTATAAAGATTATTAATTAATCATTATAACACAAAATATATTCATCATTACTTTTATATTATTCAATGATTTATTCATATTTAGATCTTATTTCAATGAACCATATCTTGTATGGGAATCCCAGAAAGAGGAAATAGGTTGTATGTAAAGGAATGGATTTTCTCAAACCCATTCCTCTATCTATTATTATATATTAATGGATTTTGAGGATGATTTGTGGTAATTTTAGGGATTGGGAATTTTTATATTAAATTAAGTCAGTTTTAAATTAACTTTTAATAATTTTTAAATTTTGGATATTAAATTGATTTTTGGATAAGTAAAATATATTTCACAGTAATTTTCTTAAAAAAAGTTATATATTGGTTTTAAAATATTAAATGGCATTATGTTTTGAAAGTAGTCTCAAGTCTAGAATCAATATTATGTTTTGAAATTAGTATTGAGTCTGAACTCAAGATTATGTTATGAAAGTGTTCTAGATTCTAAACTCAATACTTTGTTGTGAATATTGTCTGGAGTTTAAACTCGAGATTTTTTTTTTGAATTTAGTCTCAATACTAAATTTGATATTACATTGTGAATTTATTCTCAAGTCCAAACTCAAGATCACATTTAGGGATTATTATCAACATATACCTCCATATTTGTATTTTTATAGAACCACAAATAACATGTACTTTTTATAAAATGGTGGATTTTAAATTAAAAATGTGAATATAAATATTTAAAATTGGGTATGAATGTAGGTGATTCATGGAGTGGAGTAAATGTTTCATTTTATTCCTTGTTCATTTTTATTGATATAAGATGGAATTTATTGAAATTTAAGGGATCCTCAATGTGGTTGTGAACCCGCAGTGAGTCTACATATGTGAACCATCCTCCTTCGGTATTTCATTTCCATGATTTCCTAAGAAAGTGAAGAAAAATCCCAAGAATAATCAATCAGTACTTGGCCTAAACTACTGTGACTCTCTCCATGACTCATAAAATTATGATCACCCCTCCCTTTTAATATACTTGTGTTGAAATCATGGAAACTAGGTAGGATTTTCTTTATATGTTTATAAAATTGCAAACTTATCTCTTCCACTTCATTATATTCCTATATAGAGAACCATCGTAGATTCTCACCTAGGTATTAAGAATTTATTTTTCCTCCTCTTTCACATATATAAATTGAGTTAGGGGATCTATATCCCATCACCTATATTTTGAAATGTAAATTCCCGGTATGTTGTGAAACATTATAATCCATTATTGATCCTTAATTATTTATTTTATCACCCCTTTGAAAATGATGATTGGATTATCATCATAATTTATTTCGATTGATAGCCCTTAAAAATTATATATGGGATACTTATATCATTATATTTTATTGAAACCAACCCTCGAATCAAATGATCAAACTTATTGTATCACTTTAACCTCTGATGATTAACCCACACTGAAAATTCCTTTAGAATGGTAAGTTATCACTCTTCTCTCAGGATCTATAGAGTTGGTTGGTTTCGGGGGGTGGTATTGTTATAAAATTTATGAATTTAATTAAATCAATCTTATATTAGACCCATGTTTAGTCTGGTAGAATAGTTCTTTGAATATTTTTCTTTATTTAATTATTTCAATATATATTTAATTATATCTCGGTTGTTTGAGTCCATTCATAATTTCTTGAAATTTATATTTATATTGGGTTGATTATTTTAATATCATCTGTTTATGATGATTGAGTGGTTTTTATTTTATATTATTACAATATATGAATCCACTTGATAAAGGGAATGTATTCTGAAAATAAAGGAATGGGGAAAAGTGAAATAGATGTGTAAAGTGAAATATAAGTATAGTTTCATTATAATTCCATTGTTGATTATATATTAAATATGTTCTTACAATTTTACATGAATTCCTATATGGAATGAGGGATAATACGAAAATAGATATGGATAACGGAATTTGAAATGATAGTTAAAGAGATGGGAATATGAGCATGTTCTGTTAACTCCTTTATTATATATCCATTTATGGTTTATGATTTGATTATATCATTTTACAACATATTTATGATAATATGTAGAATTTTATACTTATATTTTCACTATATTTAATTGGAATTGTTATTTTGGTTTAGTTGAACCTATGTCATAGCAATGTTTTAGGTATATTTTTCTAAATTTATATGAGTAAATATGAAATAATATGGAAACTATGATGACATGTGAATGTGAAATTATAATTAATGTTATATAAAGTACCTTATTGTAAATAAAAATATAGAGGTAAATCTAGAAATTAATATAGATAATGTGATTCAATGTTATAGTAAAGTAATTGAGGGACTTAAAGGGTAGGAAGTATCACTCAACCAAATGGGTTGATGGTATTATTTTTAGGACTATCATTTAGGAAAAATTCGATTATTTGGTTGATTAGAAGTTTATATCAATATTTTTATATTCTAAAAAGGATATATTAGCTAAATTATATTGATTAATTTTATAGCTAAAATGTATAAGTCTTGTGTAGGGAAGTATCAAGAAATTATGGTTATATTATTGGTGTTATAATTTTGTGAAATATAAAACTATTAAGAATTTTTTAGTTTATCATGTAAAGGTTATGTGATAGTTTATAATATTGGGTAGCTTTATTGAGGTTAAATTTAATTAACTAGATAAATTAATTGAAAAAAGTGAGTTGAATAATTAATGGTAGATAATAATTCATATAACTGTTTTAGTAATATCCAGTAGTAGAGATTAAATAATTAATTAGAATAGATAAATTTATAAATGATGGATAAGTTAAGAATTTTTTATAGGGTAATTGAATAATTAATGGTGTATGAATATCATCACAGCCTTTTTATTTTTTCTTAATGATATTTTTTCCATGATGATTATATTTATGAATTGTTAATTTGTCAGTTATTGTATCATTACCACTCATTATATGTTTTGATGTTCTCTTAAAGTTTAATGTATATTATAGCTTTTATTTTTGTTTGTTTGGTTGTTTTTTTAACTTATTTATTATTTATGTATGTTTAATATTATATATATAGTTTGTAATTTCTCAAGGTTTCAAAAAATAAAATTATGAAAAGGTTCTAATGGATTATGTTATAACATTTACACATTTCTCATAGGCTATGATGGATTAGGTTCATGATAAATTTTGGGTTGTGATTGATCTAAGTTATAGAATGAGTCATTTAGGTGATGGTATGGTGATATGGTGGATATTGGGGCTGTTAACATGGGTATAGAACCATGCTTTCCTATTATAATGATGTGATTCTATTGAGATGGTTGAAATAGGTTGAGAGTTGAGATTACTTGAGGATGTTTAGATGGATGGAATAGGTTCAAAGTTAGTCGTTCTTTTTTGTTATGGTGTTATTAAAATATGGTATTTATTTACTTACAAATTTATTATTTTATTAGACCATATTATCAATTAACATTTTTATTTTCTTGGTTGTTTCATGAATGTATGTCCTAGAACATTTATTTCACATGGATATAGAACTGATAATAAATATGATCCTACTATGTACTTCCAATTGATCATGCCTCTATAATTTTCTTGATCTTTTTTCAAGATTATTTTATGGAGATTAGATATGTTGTTGTTTAGGAAAATAAAGAGAATTATAGGATATTATTTATTATTTACTTGTATTTATTGATATATAGATATAGTTTAGAGTTTTTAATAGTCTTTTTATGATTTATATATATATATATATTAGATTTGATTTTTTGTGTTTTTTTTTAATTTTCTTGGGACTTTTATAGGGTAAATCCTTCCATATATAAGAAATATTCCCTTAGTGATAGTCATAAAACCATGTCCTATTAGAGGCGAGCATCAAGGGTCACACCCATATTCACTATTAACCCAATAGAGGTAATAGTAGGGGTGTATCATGAAAAAAATGGTATAATAAATTTTTTTGAGAGATAGGATGAAGTTTGGAATTACATACAAGATAATTTTTAGATGGTTTTTGAAGGGAAAAGGTTTAATTTAACCTAACTTATGGTGAAGGAGGGGTACTAGCTAGAAAACAGATATTTAAGTCCCCTTGTAAAGTATTTCAAAACCTTATGTCATAAAGAGTAATTATGATCTAGGTATCATGGCCCCCTATGATCCAATTAAAGGACCTTGATAGCCAACTAAGTGTATTTAGATGAAAAATGAACTAATTACATAGTACAAAATTTAGGAAGGTCGCATGAATCATTTTTATAGGTATCATTTAAGTTATGGTTGATTTTTAATTATTTATTGTGTGTTTATTTAGGAAAACGTATATTAATATGATGTAGTTTTAGTAATTCTATTTCATTAATTTAAAATTAATTGATTTATACTAGTTAAAATCATGCTTTCCTTGAAACCATGACATTATTTAATGTTAATCTTCTTGATATATAATTTTAGTTATATAATTTAAGGTTAAATTTATGTTAATTAACAAGATCATGAGATAATGTTATAAATTGTGAATTTTTTTAAACTAGTAAAATTAGTGTGATAATATGATTTTAATTATAATTATGCAAGTTTAAAATATTTTTGTTTCCATGAAAAATTATTTCTAAAATATTCTTTATTTAAAAATTACTTTTATATTCTATTGATTAAATTAAACAAATATGAAATAAATTTTTTAGCAACATGTTTTAAATTCTAACTTTTTTGATATGAAATATTATCCATGAGTTAATCCAAATGTTAATTTAAGGAGTTTATTGAAGTTGAATGAAAGTTACAAGTATGGGTTTTTTAAATTAAAGTATATTCTAGAATATAAATTATTATTGATTAGGATATTTAATTTAATTAAATACCATGATTCATGTCTAAATACATAATATACATAAATTTTATTTCTAATGAATGGTTTAAATTGATAAGTAATGTGTTATATATGAATTTATTATTATAGATAATGTGTATAAAATTATTAAATGAAATAAACTAATAAATATGTGATCATGTTAATAATGTGAAATATTAAATGTTGTTATTCTATATTGACCATGATTCAAATTTACTATGTGATTAATATTTCCATGTCTTTATTTATTATGCATCATACAAGTTTTCAATAAAAAAATATATGATAGAGAAAGTGTTATGATGTAAGCATTTAATAAAAATGTCTGCATGAATATGAATATTTTATATGCTATTTCCGAGAAATATTACTTCTAATGTTAATTAAATATCATGTGTTGAGTTATTATCTTGGTGATTAAATGTTATCATTCTTTATTAGTCATATAAATTCATTAAGACTTGTAATGGTTGATGATTTACCCTTTTAAATTAAATATTTGTAAAATAAATCATTATGAAAATTGCAATGATATCCTTAGAATGATTTGATATGATATTGTGTAAGAGATATGATTTATGATTGTAGAGTATGGTTATGTAAATGTGTTGAGGATTAAGTGATTATTGGCTCAAAATAAAAGTGACAAATATTTTTTATGAATTTTTTATTAGTCATTATTCAATTATTTGATGTTTTTTTTATTATTTTCTATCTTCCATTTTGTTTATTTGATAGTTTTTGTTTATTCATATTATAGAAATTGATTATTTAATTTCTAGCTTCTATTTACTCATTTTTTATTCATTTTTTATTTAATTATACATATAGTATTTTCTTAATTTTTGGTCATCGGTTTCTAAATTTAAATGATAAAGCACTACATTGCACATATTTATTTAGTGATTATTTCAACTATAGTTTTTTTTTTTGCTAAAAACTAATCATATAATATTAAATTAATTAATAGTATTGAAATTATGAAGCTATTGGAATTAATAAGAAGTGGTTGGGTATATTGGTTCTTGGATTATTTAAGCTTTCATTCTCAAGCTGAAACAATGTTATCTTTTTATTAATACCCATTATAGCATATGTTATGATTTTAATATATATAAATTCTAAAAATTTAAAACCTTTACTATGATTTAAATATAAAAACCAAAATTATGAATTGATTATAAGGTTGTGATTAGTTCTATGTTCTTGATATAATTCATGAAAAATTAATTCTAACCTTATTATTTTCCTTGTAAGTGTCTTGAATGTGATGGACAATATAGCCTAACCACCCAGATATGGATGATGTAACATGTCCTAAAGTAGTATTGATATTGTATTCCCATTTTTTTGAACCATATAATAATTGATATAAATAAATGATCCCTAGTGAATCTCTTAGTGATCGGTGGGTGGTTATGGTTGGAAAGTGAGGTTTTCTTATAGGTTGGTAGCTCAAACCTTTATTTATTAAAATCATTAAAGTTGTTTTGAACCTAATGTAAAATTATGTATTATGAAAAAGGGTGTGTGATTATTTTTTAAAAACATAAAAAAACAAATCCCACTTACTATAGTTAGAAAATTAAATTATAAAAGTTTTCTTAATTCATTTTGTATTTTAATAAATTTAAAGAGTTTTAAAGAATTTTTTGTTTATATTCAACTTGTCTTTCATTAATGTGTTTTGGTTTTCCTTAGTGGAAAGGATATTTTTTGAGAGGTTTATCGTGTTTCATAATTTTATTTATCGAGTTTTATTTTGATTATTGGGGAAAAGAATCATTTGAGAAGTATCTAAAGTATGGGATTGAATTTTCTTAAACCCCTTCATTTGTCTCTTCTTAAATATTGAGGGAGACTGGGGGTGATTTATAGTAATTTATGGGTTTGGGAAGTATTATATAAAATTAATTAAACTTTAAATTTATTTTAAAATAATTTTTTAATGTTTGGGTATTAACATTATTTTCGACTAAGTAAAATTTATTTCACATAGATTTTTATTAAAAAGATCATATTGGTTTTAAAATTTTACTTTACATTATGTTGTAAAAGTAATCTTGAGTTTATACTCAATATTATATTATGAAAGTATTCTCGAGTCTAAACACAAGATTATGTTGTGAAATTAGTCATGATTCTGATCATGAGATTATGTTGTGAATGTAGTCTCAGGTCTAAACTCAAGATTACATTATGGAATTAATCTCAAGTTTCACCTACATGTTTTGATTTTTCAAGATCCTCTTGTAACATAAATATTTGATTAAATAGTGGATTTAAAATTAAAAAATATATATATAAATGTCTATTTTAAATGAGGGTGTATTAAAGTGAGTCATATGGTAGATTAAATGCATTGTGTTATTCCTCCCCTATTTGTATCCAGATATATGGGAGTTAATGGGATTTTAAGGGAGCATCTAAGTGGTTGTGGATGTAACACTCCACCCCAAGGACACTCATCAGTTCCCTTACCAGGTTAATTATGTAGCCTCAAGATAACCTCATCATATTCCAGAGGCTCCTGGCTAGTAGAAACAGACTAATCAATAAATTGGTGATACTATGCCCTCAAATCAGAGTCATGAAATAATAAAAAAAACTTCTATATTAGAGTATAAATAATAAATAAACATCTACAATCACATATATAATATTTCCATACAAAACCTAAATATTGATCATCCATTGGTAAATCCAAAATACAAATAAACTAAAATATAAAACACACAGACATTGGACCTACAATCATCCATGGGCCCTACACACCCTATCTCTTAATACCCTTGAGATTCTCTAGCTTGATCCTTTAAAAATCTTTTGTCAGGCCTGAAATGAAAACATAAGGTCTGCATGTGTACCGAGATTCCCATGTATTGTGTGAGCGTGAAACTCAGTAGGGTCTCACCGAGAACCCCTAGTATAACTTTTCATATGCAAGTGTATGCATAAGTAAAATAAAAACATAAAATGATCATCAAGTCATTGTACACTAATAAGGCCACTGTGACACCTAACAAGGTACACACACATTTCATTCCATTAGGTGTTAACCAAAAGACCTAAACCCTTACTATACCTATTTTGGAACAATGTCGAAATCATGGAATTTCACAGATTTGCAACTTGTACCCAAAGAACCAAGGTAGGGAGGCATCCAAAACCTTGAACCAATACTTTCAGATGTTGTTTATGGTCAAACACATATAATAATCAACTCGTACCTAATATCTATTTGTACTTCCATCGGTGTAGCATCATTACATGACCCATACCCCAGGTTGTTCCCATTATACAACCCAATCCACTCCTGGAAAGGTCTTATGTCATCATTAACCCATACACTATAACATAGTACTTGGTTATCTAGGCCCTCTCACTCAAGTAAAATCCCCCTTCCATAACCACTACCCTATTACATAGGGTTCATCCCGACTTCATTCATGTACACTGACCTAGGTCATTCATGGAAATGTCCTCTTATGATACTTGATGAAATAAGGAAGATATTTTCCACTAACCCAAGCCACACCTAGAAGGATTCTAGAACCAATACCCTCATTAGAGAATGTTCATTAGAATGACTCATACCAACATACACTAGGGAGGTCCATAAAACATTACATCCCCATAGACTCTAGGGAGTCCATCAAGCACAAGCAAGCACACAGGGCTGCAGCCCATCACATAGATCACTAGCTCAACAAAACTAGGTCTATCCCCCAATTATCCTCCCACACCTCATCACACCACATCACATCCATCATGATATACACTAGGTCCTCCAAACTCAACACTATCTCTACTTGTCAAAATCACCTTGGGTTTTTCACCCATAGGTGACATTACTGCCTAAGGATCCCATGACCCAGACTCCAAGTTCGTTCTAACCTCTCCTAAGTTCCCACATCATTCCTGGTACTTCTACCTATGGATCTTCCCAAGCCTACATGCTCTAAAAAAATTATAATCCCAGATCCAAGTCCCAAACAACTCCTCTCTCTCCAATCATACTCCAAGACTATCCTCCATCCTTGGAAGAGAGTTCCTTGTCACCTGTGAGAGGTATAGTCATATCATCATCATCACTCAATCCCAATATTCTCATGCCTACCCAATAACCCTAGGAACCCAAACTAGGACACCATAAAACTCATCTTAAATCTCAATACCTTCTATAGGTCACTTATCAAGTTAATAAAATCTATTTCCCCTTGGAAACATAGTCATCGGGCAATCTTGATTCACATAAGTGCTAAAGAGAACTTCATCCAAGAAAAATAGGCCTAGAGGAATCTTATATCATCTAACAATGAAACTCTTAGACCCTAAAACCCATTCTAAATCCTCTTTTAGTATGAATTATTTCATGCTCATGCAAAAAAACATATTGTTTTGAAGTATATGGGGGAACCTTTCTCGATGCCAGAGTTAATCCCTCACCAAGCTCCGTCGATCCTCATCCAAGACAACCAAGAATAACCAAAACTCATATGAACCTATATCACACAAATATACATCAACTATTAATTATAAAAAAGTAATAATTAATTAATCCATTTAATTTAATTATCCATGATTCCTAAAAACTCATTAGACATCAATAACTTATAGTAATTGCAAGAAACCAAATAAAGTCCACTCCTGATGAATCCCCATATCTAGGATACACAAAAGCCTCAATTATTAATCCTATTCCAACGACCAATTTCTTAAAGATTCATCCAAACCCATAGGAAAAATCATTGAGTGATGTACCTTTATCCAAATGAATTCTGAAGGTGTGTAGATAACATCTCGGGTCATCCTATATACAAGCTAAGAAAAAGACCCACCATCTTCATTTTGTTCCATCTTAATATCATGTAGTTGAAATTGAATCCCTAAATGGGACCGACCAAATTAAGGCACAACAAATGGAAGTAATATTGGAGGTATGTTCTTACTTGGAATCGCAAAAAAAAGTCGCTATGAACCACCCCAAATCGAGGGGGAAGAATAAAAGGGGAGGGGTGGTTTGTTTTCTCCTCCCATTCATACTCTATACATCCAAATAAAAGGGATTTTGATCCACATTTTAATTAAAAAATTTACATACATCATTCATGGTGTGAACCGATTATTTACAATTTGAACCATCAAGGTAGGGGAACCCTCAACCCTATGTCATGTAATCACATGTCATGAACCATAGTTTCACACATTAAACCCTTTTTTGCTTCTATTTTTAGCATCCCTAGAGTCTTATCCTTCCTATGATGCTCTACCATGCCCCCATAATACCTATTGGGTCTCAAACCACATCTGAAAACACCCTTTATGGACATTCAACCCATAGGTTCCCAACATGAGTCCCGATTCCCAAAAAGAATCATCCACCAAAGGAAAAATATCAAATTCCATTAGGAATTTCAACACTATAACAATGTGGGTCATTAAAAACTCCCAACTATAATGCTTTTCATCCTTAATAATCAATGGTAAGATTTGAAACACATTTCCTGACCTATCATGGTTTCCAATTCCCTGGGAATATTTCATGTTCCAACTTTGGACACTCAACTGCACTTTCATTATGCAACTTCGACCACCAAAATCACCAATCATTGAAAGCCAATACACCCTCTTGCTACCAATTCCAACACTAATAAGGCACTCACCACACTCGTTTACCCCAACGTGAATTAGTGTCATAAAACAATTTATCATGAGCATTAAGGTTCTCCCCACCATAAGAATCCCCTTAACAAGGCTGATTCTAAACCATGGTTCTCCCAACCATAGGAACTGCCTACTAAAAACACCCTTTATAGTAGTCCAACAACCTACCAACTATATCCCATTTGATTCTCCTAATATGTTTCCCCTCTCATTGTGTCCTCCTTTAGGAATAATTAACATTCATATTACCTTGATATGAATTTCTATGAAACCTAATGGCTACACTCATTGATGAATACTCAAAATAAATATGCCCCTAACCCATTATTTTCACTAAGGACCCCCACATGTGGGGTCCTTCTCATACCTTGAGTCACAACACCAACATTTATTACTTTACAAGCATCTTTGTTCCAAAAGAAACATTCTTGACATTTCTTCACATTATTTCCCCCCTACATCATGTGATGAATTAGGTTCACCCCCTAAACCATTCCATAAAATGGTTTCACCCCCAGAACCATGTAATGAAATATATTCAACCCCTGAAACATGCAACAAAATATATTTTCATCCCTTGAAACATGTGAAAAAACCATTTCACCCCTTAAACATGATAAAAATTACTAGTTTACCCCCTGATCCATGTGATGAAATAGGGTTTCACCCCTGAACCACATCACGAATCCTGGATCACCCCATGAATAACCCTTGGATCACATCGAGACAACCTGGTTCCCATATTTCAATACATCGAATCTACCAACACCCAATCCAAACCCTAAATTTGGTATTACCCATAAGAACTAGATATCAATGAATCTTATCTGAGAATAGAACCTTGATGTCACATTGATCATCCACTGACCAGTATCACCATGCCCATGACCCTTCCAATATGAAGGTCACTTACCCATGATTGATACAGTGATCCACATCATAGTATTATAGTTATCATCATATGAATAACCCAAACTCTCATTCTCCATAGCCCACTCTTCATCCATCACCGCACATAATAACTAGATATGGTTGTCTCTCTCATACCTGAGCACTAACATAAACACCAACCAAATTTTTATATTCTTATCTCACCAAAAAAACATTTTCCTATATCAAATGGTGTTATCCCCACCATATGTATTCCCATATACTGCTCCTTTAATATCATCCCAAATGGGTCCCAACACCACTAGTCTCACCCATCTTGTTGATCATTGAAAACGACTGACTCCATCATTCATATCATGGTTTCCTGATCTAATGCTAATGTCACCTATTTTTTCCAAGGTATATTTTTCAGGTACGGATCCCTGATCCTCCACACCCATGAGAATCTCACTGGATGCACTGGTCACCTCACTGTAAGAGTGTCCCTAAACAAAAACCCACTATATTGGTACTATCGTTGTGCAACTTGGGTTCATCCAAATTCTGATAAATTCTAAAAAAACACCAATTTACAACTCTAAGGAATATTTATCCACCAATAACACTACCATATATTCTTTCCTTCTATTTACCCCTATTTCAATTGAACCCAATGGCTATACACTCTTGTACAACCTGATTGCACAACTAGACTCATGCTTCCATGAGTCATGTCTCATATAACATAGGATCACATGCCTAGCCCATTGACCATTCCCTATATGCATGATATACTCAACCAATATCCTAAGGCACCTTATTTTCCAAGGATAACCACATGACCACCTGATATATAGGAATCATCTCAATAACCATGATCATATGTCCATGCTCCCACTATGCCACCCAAAAGTGCATCCCAAGAACCACTGATCCAAGATCCCAACTGGTAAAGACCTATGAAACTAGCCTTGATATTATAAAATGTCCCAATTCTTCACATCAAAAAATACCAAGTAATTTAAAATGCCTTTTTCTAAAACCTCTCAAGGTTTTCACAAAACTGCCCAATTCGGTTAGGTAGAGTTCCACCAAGAATCTATATGGGAAAACATAATTTGGGTTATCATTGACGCTTTAAAAAAATCCATCCTAATGATCCAAAAGGGTCCATCATTCTTAGGGAAACTTATATCAGTCATCTTATCACCTCTCTAGAATACCATTATGTCATCGATTCATAACAAGAGAATCAAATTATCATACAAATCCCTGATGGGTCTCTATAAATTCCTTGATGAAGGGATAGTATTTTCATCACTAGATAACCTCCCTCCATAAGATCTACATGACATGATATTAGAAAGGATTTACACGATGTTTTAATAGATTATAATTCTGCCCGCACATTATATAGAGAAACAACGTATAAGTTGTTGTTTTTGAAACTTTAAAAAGTTGAGCAATAATCAGAAAACAACCCAAATAAATCGCTTATATGTCATAAGAATCCTCCTTGCCTATTAGAATGCATGTAAAAATTCTCCTTCCAATGGATCAAGATAAAAACATTGGTCTCTTTCTAATAAGCCAAGATCAAAAAACCTATAAGTTATAAATCCAAAAAATACATGTGTGTCATCGAAGATAAAATCCAGCAACCATAACATAAAAAACTAAGAATAGTAATCGCATTTCCCTATTAAACTGATCATCCTATTAGAATATGTATTCTCAATGAACCAGTATGATGTCCATTGAAATCTATGAAGCATTCCTAAACCATCATCCTATCATATCCACAAATCATAAAACAAATCAGAACCTATGATACCAGTTTATAACTCCCCACCCCAAGGAAATTCATCAATGCTTATACAAGATTCATTATGTGGCCTCAAGCAGGCCTCCTCATATGCCAGAGGCTTGCAACTGGTAGTGAGGGCCTAATACATATAGTGGGGAGATTATTCACTCAAATTAGAGTCATACAATAACAATAAATAACCAAAAAAATACACATAAGAGTATACAAAATAAATAAAAATCTCTAGTCACATACATGATGTTTTTATACAAAACATACATACCAATTTCCATTCATTCCATTACCAAATAAAATAAAACTAAAAGATACAACACACACACACTGGCCCCACTATCATTCCCATTACCCACACACCCTATCTCTTAATACCCTCAAGCTTCTCTAGATTTATACTATGTACAACTTGTTACATAACCTGAAATGAAAACATAAGTTTTGTATGTGCACTAAGAATCCCATATAGGGTTTGAGCATAAAACCTTATAAGTTATCACGAATCTCCCTGAGTATACACTGTCATATGCATGTGTATGCATGAGGAAAAGAAATTAATTACATTATCATCAGGTATTCATGCACTAACTAGGTTGTCATGACACCTGATGAGGTACACACACCCATCATTCCATTAGGTTATAACTAAACCACCATGAACCTAACCATACCTTCTTCATCTCCTTGAATAAATCCACTCATTTCCTCATTCCACTGCACTAATTCTTGAAACATACCTGATGACCTAGGGTAGGGACCATCCAAAACCTCAACCTAATACAAAAAAACAATGGGAATATTTATACATCTATAATATTCTACCCATCCCCAATATCTCAAGGGAGGTCCATTTATTTACCATCGTCCTATTACCCAACCCCTAAGGTGTTCCTCTACCATGACCCAATCCACTCATGTGAAGGTCCTCTATCATCGTCAACCCACACCCTCTCACTCAAGAAATGGTCATCTAGACCCTCTCACTTAGGTATAAGGTCTCTTTCCTAAGAACTACCCTATTAATCAAGGTATGTCTTGGCTTCATTCATGCACTTCGAGTTAATCCATGCATGGAAAATTATTATTCTAAAACCCAAATGAATATAGAATAGAATTTCCACCAACCCAATCCATGTCTAGAATTGTCATGGGCCCAGTACCCCATTAGATCATGGTTATCATCGGGACCCATCCCCATAGAAATTGGGGAGATCCATTATACTGACATATCCTCACAGAAGATGGGGAGACCATCATGCACAACAAAGCACATTGGGTTACAACCTCTAACACAACTAACCAGCTCATCACACCTAGGTATAGCCCTCGGATATCCTCCCATGCCTCAGTGCATCACATATCACCCCTCATGGTGTCTACTAGGCTCTCCAGACCTATCACCATCTCTCATCATCGAAGGTACCTAATGTCTGTCACTCACTAGTGACATTTCTACTCAAAATATCCCATGGCATGGACTCCAACTTTAGTACAAACACTCATAATTTCCATTATCACTTCTAGTCCCACTACCCAGGGACTATCCTAAGGCATCATGCTCTAACCTGATTGGTATCCAAGTGTCAAGTCTCAAACAACTCCTCTCGCTCTACAACAAGTCATGACTCACCTCTATCCTCAGTAGTTCCTCATCACTCATAAGATTTACAGTTTACACACCATCATCACTCAACCCCAAGACTCTCATGCCTTCCCACTATCCCTAGAAAACTAAACTAGTCCACACTATAACTTATCTTACATCCATGGACCTCCCAACGGTCACTCATCAACTCAACCAGAGCCCTCTCTCTTTAGTGACATTTTCATCAGGTGATCCCAATTCACTTAAGAAATAAATAGAAATTAATCTAAGCATGGGTGTCCTAGAACCATTCCATCTCATCTATATAGGGTACCCTTAGACCCTAAACCCTTAATAAAATCCTCAAACAATATGCATCCATGAATGCTCATGCATTAACAGACATATGGTTTGGAATTATAGGTGTCTCCTACCTCAATACCAAAGTTAACACCTCACCAAGATCCATCATGACACGTCCAATCCAACCAAGAATCTCTTTCAATATTATAAAATTGTCTCATGAAATGAGACATCAACAATTAATTATAAATAAATTACAATTAATTATACCATTTAATTTAAATAAGCATAAAATCTAAAAACTCAATGAGCATCAAACACTCAAAAAAATTGTAATCAACCAGATGCAGTCCACTTTTGACACTACCCAAGATCTAAGATTTAAAAGATCCATAATTATTACATATATTATAATGATTTTTCTATAATTAATCCAAAATTCTAGTAAAAATCATCAAGTTGTCTACCTTTTCAATGTAAATTCGAAGGTATACTAGAGATCATCTCGGGTCATCCTCTTTGCAAGTTGATAAAAACCCCAATCATCCTCAGTCTATTCCACCTTGATTAGGTAGAATCAACACTGAAACCCTAAATATAATTTACCAAATTAAGTTGAAATGAAGTAAATCAAGATCAAAGGGAGTATATTACCTAAAATCACTAGAAAATGACACCAAGAACCACCTTATATTGAGGGGGGAAATAGGGGAGGGTTTGGTCATTTTCCCCTCCTGAGCATGTTTTTTCTAACTAAAATAAATGGGAGTTAATCCACCTTTTAGTTAAAAAAACTATCTAGACAACCTTAAATGTATGAACTAATGATTTACATTATGAACCATCCAGGAAAGGAACCCCTAATACCTATTTCATGATATCTCAGGACATAAACCACAAGTTCATGCCATAAACCCTCTACTATTTCTGTTTTCAGCAATCCCAGCCTCCCATCATTTTATTGTCTCCCTCTTGAACCCAAGTAATACCTATAGGGTCTCAAAACAAATTTTAAAATACCCTTATGGTTCCCTGGGTACCTAACCAAAGTCTTAGTTCTCAAAATGAACCATCCAATAATGTAAAATTCAAATTATGTTGAGAATTTACGGCCCATAACAATGTGGGTCATTACAACCAATATGCAGTGAGTCTGCATATTTAGAATTCACCCCCTTTTTTGTTCTATTTTAATGATTTTTAGAGAGAGAGTGGGAGTATCTTGAGTGTATTTAACTAATACAAGGCCTCAATTCTAGTGGTTAACTTTTTGAGTCTTTGAATGATGGTTGTATCTCCCTCTTATTATATTGATGTAGAGATATTGGAAACTAGGAAAGTGTTCCTTCATGTGTTTCTTACCTTGTTTACTTATCTCTTCCCCATTATTATGTCCCTAAAAATAGAATCATTATAGCTTCACACCTAGACATTTCCAAGTAATTTTTCCTCCTCCATCACATCTCTAAATTGAGGAAGGGTATTTTTATCCTTTCACCTATCTTTTGAAATCTAATTAATTGACATGTTGTGAAATATCCTAATCCATTATCGAGCCTTAATATTTTATTTGATATCTCATTTTAAATGGATTCTTGTTTATCATCATAATTCTTTTCAATTAATGGACCATCTAAATGAGAGATGGAAGACTTCCATCGTTATCTTTTATTAAACCCACCCTTAAATCATATGAGTAAATTTTTTATATCACCTCAACCATTTATGACAAACTGACATTAGAAATTCCTTCAAAGATATTTGTTTTCACTCTTCCCCAGGCTCAGTAGAGATGTTTGGGTCTGAGGGTAGGGATTTATTTCTAATTTATGCATTTCATTAAATCACTTTTCCCCCAAGACCTTGTTTTTTCAGGGATATTGGATTTTCAATGTTTGTATTCATTTAATTATTTAATTTATTTTTTAATTATATCTTGTTTTTTTATTTCATTTGTGTTTTCTTGAAATTTCTACTTATATTGGGTTGATTTTTAATATGTTATGTTGTTATATTGATGAAGAGGTTTTTATTTTCTAATATTATGATATATGACTCTTGATGATAAAGTGGAATTATTATATAAATTAAACCAAAGGGGAAAACTATAATGGGAATGGAAAATGGAAGATAAGTATATTTTTATAATAATTTCAATAATTATTGTATATTAAATATTTTCTGCCAATTTTATATGAATTCCCATGTGAAATGGGAGATAATATAGAAATGGATATGGGGAAGGTAATCTAGAATAACAGATAAGAAGATGGAAATATTATTATATTCTTACAATTCCTTCATTATTCTATGATTTTTAGTTTACGTTTTTATTATATCATACTTCATTAGATTTATGATAATATTTTGTATTTATATGCATTTTTTCATGCATTTTATTGGTATTATTTATTGATAGTGTTCTTTTTAAATGAAAATAAATTTATCCCTTCACTTATTAAATAGGGTGTGTAACACCTTGATATTTTAAAAATATAACGATGTTTTATATCGTATAGGATACACAACACCAAGCCTAAACAAACTATTAAATATCATTATTTAAATATAATTATTATAATCTATCTATTAAATTAGAGGATATGAATATCATTAAATAATTTATGAAATATAAAAAAATTTCCTAAATAATATAAATGAATTGATAAATACTTAATAAATAATCAATCAAAATTTTTTTAAAGTCATTTTATTCTTAAAAAATGTGATTTCTTAAAAATGGTTTTTATTTCATTTTGTGAGAAAATATTATAATTAATTTTCATAAATTTTAGAAATTTCATTTTATAAAATTAATAAAAAATTTAAAATCATCATATCAAAATTAATATATGGTGAAATTTTTATATTTTTCTAAAAAATTTGATTTTTCAGTAAATAGTGAAAATGTTGATTTTTCAAATGTTGTCAGTTATTTTTATTAAATCATGTTAAAAATAAAATTATATTTTGGATATTTTATTAAAGTTAAATATTAACTATTTTATTTATAATAATATAATTTATTTATTTTTAATTAGTAACTTTCATGATTTTGGTATAAGTTTATTTTTAGGTATAAAAACTCATTTTTTCTGAAAAATATTTTTAAGTGCATAATGTTTCTCCATTTTAATTAATTAAAATAACCCCTAATAAGGAATTATTTAAATTAAATTTATATTATATATATATATTAATTTAAATCTATTTAATTATGATTTATACTCATGTAATTAATATAAGATCATCTTATTCTTGAAAAATACATTTCTTAAAAAACTGTTTTTCGACACGTTTTGCGGGTTCTTTTTTAAATTAAAATCTACCTATTTTATGAATTTAATTTGATAAAATTTATTTAATATCTATATTTAAAATAATTAATATTATTCAATAATTATAACTTATTTTTTAATCATAATGAATAGTGAAAATGGTGAAAATTAATTACTCTAGTTAAGGCTAAAACGGATTTACTGAGGGTTAAACCAAAATATAAGGGTAATTTTTCCAATTAAACCTTTATAAATCCTATATTATAGATATATTTAAACCTTATAATATGACACAAAAATAAAATATTTCCATTTTGAAGCATTTTTCTTTTCAATGACTTTATCATTTTGTAAATTTTAAGAAATTTCTTAGTGGGTACTCTCCCCCACTTATAAAAGGACACCACATATCCTCTCCTATACACACATAAATATACTTTTAGTTAAGTAAATAAATGAAAAAAAATCCTTTTTTAAATACCTAAATATTTCCTAGAGTCCTTGGTTTAATCATAAAACCAACATAGAGAAGCTTTCCGTGTAAACCATAAGAGGTTGTCCAAAGAAGAGGTATAGTTCTTAATTAAGAATTTTTTGTTTTATTTATTCTTACAAATCCTTCAAATATTATTCATCCATGATGAAATAATAACATCATTATATCACAAATAATAATATTTTATTATGTTAAGGGAATAAGCTGCATCAATATCCTCTTCCATTAAATGGGAAAAAACTATTGTTCATATGTGCAGTGGACTACTGCCTATCAAACTGATGTAATTTTTTTTCCATAAATTCCCCTTAATGATAGTTTTAATTATGGATTGAAAGTATATATATGATATTAATGACATATTTATCATTATAAAAATAAAAAATATCATTTAATATCATACCTTTTTATTCATTGAAAAATAATGACATCTTTTGTGTATACATATGGACTACCACCTCCATGAATTAATGTGGTTATTTCTTCATCACCAAATCACATGGATGATATATATAAGTATAATTAAATAGATAATAGGGTTTTTTATTAAATTTTTATCGTTTTATAATTATAAAATACCAATAACCTTTATTCTATAATGATCGTTAAAAAATGGAAACATCATTCATACGTACGTACGGCCTACCGTCTCCATGATTTTAACAAAATTCATTTCTCATAAAAATCCTTCATGATTAGTTTTTAAATTATAATTGATGTGTAAAAATAATAATTATGTGATTATTATTATTCTTTTTATTATGAAATAATAATCCCTATGACCTTGGTCAAATTTCCAAAGTGACATTAGACATATGATTCGAACATCATTAAATCGTCTGACTTGAACCTAAATGATTAATTAATTGAATATAACATGATAATAAATAAAATAAACAGATTAATAAATTATAAAAAGTTAATTGAGAAATTAAATTATTAATATAATTTTATTTTTCAATAATATAAACTACATACAAGATGATTCGAACTTGAGTTAAGGGATTCTGTCTCAATTTCCTTTCATTAAGGAATATTTTAATGTTATGCACCAATTTCTTTTATATGGTTTTGGTACTACTACTTTTAAATTTTATATCATGAATAACTCATAATTCATGTAATTAAAAGTTTTACTTTAAATTATTTTATCTAAAGGGTTTTGACATGAATGTTACTAAGGGGTAAGGGATTTTATAAATCAATTTCATTTCATTGGGTTAAATTACTTATTCGTCATCTTTGATGTGCTAATATTATGTGTGTAATTACATTTTATTACTTTATAATGTATTTACACTTGTTTATGTGGATTTATATTTCATACACAAAATAACTTCATTCATTTACTCTCACTTCAATTATATGATCTTTGTAAGGGATTTCGTCTCAATTTCTCTTCATTGAGGCATATTTTAAGGTTATGCAATTAATTTATTTTACATGATGTATATAATACAAATTTTATATATTATATCATAAATCATTTATACTTACATATATTTTAAGTTAAAATTCATTTTACTTCATCCAACAGGATTTGATTAGAAAGTTACCAAAGTTGTAAAGGCTTTATGTTACAATCTCCTTTATTTTTGTGATTGTCTATGTTCAAGGTTACTTTAGAGGGAAAATCATTTAAAATTACTTTATAGAACTGTATATATTTCATTATACTTTTTTAAGGAATTTGGTTTATATGTTTGGTTTCCATTTCTACCCTTTTTGAATAAAAAACATCAAGAAAGTTGTTTTTAAGTAATACCATTCTTTTATTTTCATTTAGATAAAGAATCTTTCTATTATATATCTATATTTTACATAAAATATTTTAAATAATGTTTTTAATATTATAAAATATTTTTTAAAATATTTTTTTCCCATTTTAACCATTTTACAAAAAAATTTAAAAGGAATAAGTTTTTTTTTCAAACAATGTACCTTTTGAATTTTTTTACAAAAGTGTGAAAGGAATGTTTTCTTTTAACTTATACAACATGAATTGAATTTTCCACTATAATGAACACTCAATTATTTTAATATTAATTTACAAGTTTCCATTTTTCTTTTTATATAAAATATTTCATATAATATATTAGGAATTGTTTGATTTTAAAGAAGTGATTTGAAACGGTTTCTTTAGAGATAATTAATTTTTAAATTAATTATGTGATATTGGGATGGTTTCCTTCAAATAATTATTCGTGAATTAATTATGTAATTTTGAGGTTTTTTTATGTAATAATAAATTGTAGAATTAATTATATGACTTTGATAGGGTTTCATTTTGATTATTTAATTGTTAAATTAACTAGGTAAATTGATGAGATTAATTAATGGTTGAATTAATTAATGTTATAGTTATGATTAGTTAATTGTCGAGTTAACATATGTAATTGTTGTGTTTAACTAATTTTTGAGTAATTATTGAATGGTATGTGGTTAATTAGTTATTGAATTGATTAATAGACTCAATTAATTAATTTATGATTTAATTAATGGATGAGATATTGGGGTTCTAGATATGACATTCTACATCCATGATAAATATATATGTATGATTTATAAATGGGTTGTGAGATAGGGATTGATAATCCAAATACTCAAGGGGTACTATAAATGGTGTTCTACATCTAGCATGTATGAAAATTTTATTTTATAGGATAGGGACTAATTCTCCAAATACTCGTGGGTTGTAAGATAAGTACTAATTCTCCAAATACTCATGACGGTGCTATACATGATGTTATACACCCATTAATTGAAATTGGACTATGGGTCCAATTGTTTTCACATGAATTTAATTAAATGGATAATGAAAGTCGATGTGATGTAATGATTTGTGATTTAAATATGAGAAATTGTTCAGACTCTGACACAGCCGATACATGTATTGAGATATGGGTATCCAGGGGAACCTGGGTATTTTTGTGGTTAAATAAAGAATATAAAATGAAGTTCTAAATAGTTTATTTATGCATTATACATATATAGTCTCTATTCAGACTCTTATTTCTAGATTCGATCCAAAGTAGGTATCTCTGTTAGGTGTCCCATAGGAACTTGGATGGGTTGTAGTTTATTTATTAAATTCTGTTATTACTTCATTATACCTACACATTATTTAATTATATTGAATTTTTTAAATTGAGTTGGACACCACTGGTCCTGGCCTACTGATATTTATATCTCACACCCTACTTAGGCCGTTATTTCACCGAGGTACCTAAGTAGACTCTACGTTTTTTTAGGACCTTGGATCTTGCTTGTTGTTGCTTATTTGTACTTGGGAGTTAGGAGAAAAGAAACAAGTGGGAGCTTGGGATGCTTGTAGAGATCACCCTTGGGGATTTGATTCTTTTCCTTATTTTTGTAATAAGATGTAAATCATTATATTTTGTTTACTGATTTTAGATATGTATACCCATGACATATATTCATTGTATAAACTGGCACTGGCCACTTTCTTTATTTAGTTGACTATTGCTTTATATCTACTTATTAGGTTGTTTGAGTTTATTATATATTTATATTGTTCACTTTGAATATGAGTTTATAGTCTCCCAAATTACTATCCACATAAACTCACTACTATTTGGAAACCTTGGGCATATAGGGAGATGCTTTTGAGGTCATGTGGTGACTGGTTCAGCTATTGGTTCGAGGGTAAGCTGGACCTGGACATTACAAAGTGGTATAAGAGGTTATGGTTTTCTTTATTTTTCCTTTTTCCTTCTATTTTGGGATGATATACAGGAGACTAGGAAAGATTTGGTGCTTGGTTAATAGACATTCCTAGGACTGATCACCCCACATACGGAAAATGGCCAAGTGTCCAGGGCTGGGAATTGATGTTGATATTGTTTGTTGTTATAGTTTATATGATTTCAGCTTTGGTGACTAGTGTACATTATACAGCTTATTGATTTTTTAAAATTTTTGAAATATTCCTTAGCCTGATATGGTATGTAATTTTCATTACATTCATCATCTTAGGCACTTAGAGATTCAAATTCCATGCATATGACATTCCATATAATTTAATTAGTAGGATGCCTGTTAATTTTGATTGTGTGCCTTGGGTGTAATGCCATGTTTGGATTTTATTTAGAATTACTCCTTGTATAACATGTTTAGATTATTATATTCAATGATTCCTAAATGTGCACCCTATTGTCGCCTATCGACCAGTCAAGGTTCTGATACTCTGCTAATGTGTATATCAGCACTCTGGTCGAATCCTCGGTGATGATACTTTTTAATAGTCGATTGTTTTTAGTTGATTGTATTCTGATTGGGGGGTTTGTTTGTAGAGCTTATGAAATAATTTATGGATTATATTTGATTTAAAAAATTGATAAATATTGTGGTGAGTTCATTATTGGGTATTTAAGATTATGATATCCTTGATATTTGCTTTATATTTCATTAAATTAATACCCACTTCACATGATGATTTTGATCGGAATTCCCAAGTGTTAAAACTTTAATCCAAGACATAACTTAACTTAGGGTTCTAATAATTACCAATACTTATTTATGGTAGTTTATTTTTGGTTCCAATAATCCATGTAATCCAAATATTAAGCAAAACATGTCATTAATCCATGACATATAAAGTTCAACATACACAATATTAACTCAAAGAATACTCATCGAGAAAAGGCTCTCAATCACTTCATATCTCCAAATTATAACTCACTAAAATGGTAGATTTACTCATCCATTTAAATTATTAGTAATCTGGTTATAATTAGTATGATGATAAATTAATTATATAATAAAAATAAAGGGATAAGAAAAGAGTAGTGCATTGAACACACACACAAACGATGAAGGGGATTAAATACAGATTTTAGATTGATAGAGAAAGAAAAATAAGGGAAGGGGATTAAACTTTATTTAAACTATTTTAAGAACATTAGTATTAAACTATATAATTTGGATGATAATAATAAATATTTAAGAATAAACTTTCATTAAAACAGAATTACAAAGAAATATGCTTACAAGATTACAAAAATTAAGAACACAAAAATAAATGAAAACAAAGAGAGCAGGAAAGGTATCTCAAGTAAAAACTTGAGTATTTAAGGTCCTACCAAGTCCTTGTAAAGGCTTTGGTCATGCCAATATGTGTTCCTCTCTTCTAAAATGCAAACCCTTTTTCAAGGAGAGGAGGGGGATGTATTTATAGACCAATGTTGTGGACTGATTGTATTCCAAAATTTTCCCTCCACTTGAATCACCGATTTGATAAATTAGACAGCTGAATCTGGAGATATGATCTTATTAAAAGTTATATATAAATATATCCTATGTCTACTCTAAAAATTTGGCTGCCATTGGACTTAAAGAGCCAATTTTATGGCTAGTTGATTAAAAAGAGTTAATCTATCCATTTCAATCCAAACATTTTAAATTCCAAAATGTGAATGGGTTTTTAAATATAAATATGTCTTCAAATATGAATGATTTCTTCAAAAAAAATTGGCCATCTATATATACTATTTCACAATGAAACATATTATCTTTATTTGATGATTACATCACAAGATATGTCATGAATAGTGTTCGGTTTTTAATTCCCGACCATAATGGCGGGCTAGACTTCACAGGATTTTTTGGACCCCTTAGAGTTGGGCCCTAAAATTTTTATCCATTACTCCTTGAATTGTTATCCGAATTCTTGAAAATAATTTATGAATTTTAACTTCTGGATTGATCCTAGTAATTCAATCTTCATGGATGGTCCGGTTTCCTCACAAATTCTGTGGGCCTTCTTGTGTGGTCCATATGAGCCTTCAATTGGAAGAATGGGCCCATGATCCCTTCTAATGAAATGTTTGATATTAAATTATGAATCCTAAAAAATTAGGAACCACACAATTTGGATTAGTAGGGTGATAGTTATAAATAAAATAGTAAACTGACTCAATTGGACTACTTCTAAAAATGCTCAAAAATTATACTTAGTATTAAAACATTAATATTTAACACAAATTATGCACATTTCATATAAAATAAGTAAATAGATTATATAATAAGTCATTAAAATATTAATAAAATCAACTCCCTCACACTTCTTCTTGTGCATGTCCTCATATGAAATAAATATAAAAACATGACAAAATCATTTTCACTCACCAACAAATATTAAAAAAAAAATTCTCCAATCAGGGAAGGTTTAGACTATTTCACTCATCCATATTGAATTACACCTTAAATTATTACCAAAACGATGTCCCAAAAACAACTCTTTTTTTCATGCTCAAATTTAGAAATAGAAAATGTGGACACTCAAAACTCACACCTCTGAAGATGATAAAATTAATTTGTGGAGGTTCACTCTTTCACTAACAAAAAGTAAAAACCTAAGAGTTTGAAAGAGCTCTCAACTTCCTTTAACTATCCTAAAGTTCCCAAAAATCAATAGGTCTTTTTAGGGGGTTTTCTATGGCTATAGGATGGTAGGAAGATGATATAAAAAAGATAAGAAAATGGGGGTAAAACACCAACATAGAAAAATCAAGGCACATTTTTTTTTGAAATGAAACATGGAAGGAAATGAAAACACATATTTATAAGGGAATGATTGTGTGAATAAAGACACAAGAGTGGAAGAAAATTTTAAGGGGATGAGAAGATGAAATATTTACATACCACAAAACTTCTCTCAAGGACATAAGAATATAATTAAAGTTTTCTTTTTCTCTTTTTTTCTCTTTTTTCAAAAGTTGATCTTGGAAAAGATCTCACACTCATATCTCAACCCATGATTAATCTCCTCACGACACTAATTTTAATATTCATAATAAGATAAAAGGTTGAGGAAGAGTTATTTTTGACATACCCAAGACACAACCCAATTTGTTTTAGTTTTATTTATTTATTTTTTTCTTTTTTTGATTTTTTACTTAATTTTAATTTTTGAACCCTTGTCATTAAAATTTTATCAATATGTCATAAGCATATATACATTCCCAAACCCCCACCAAAGTAAAACCTCTCCCCCATACTAAAATGGATACTTTCCCTCAATCAAATGATAATATGGTGAAATCAACAAAGGGTACCCAAAATTAAATCCATCCCCCCCCACACTTAAATTTAAAAAGAAATATGAAATGAAAATCCATGTTGATATTGGGTGTAAAAAGGTATTGGGCTTGTAATGTGGCTATCAAAGAAAAATTTTTATAGGCTTGAAGGTGATTTCAAATGGAGGATAAATGTATGGTTAATGGGAGGCTATTTTGTTATTCTGATTCTCATGTGGTTCATAAAATTCCTCTATCATATTAATGAACACTAAAGTAGGAAATTCAGCTTGAAGGTCCAAAAACTCAAAATTCACAAATGGGGGTGAAAAAACACTCATTTTGAAAAGATGGCCATAGGTATACTTGTCATGAAATCCAATGTTGGTTCTTAGAGTTGGGGAAAATCATTTTCCAAATCAAAAATTTAGAATTAAAAATTTGTTGGTTTTGACACAAAATTATTTATCCAAATTCATGATGAAAATACAAAAAAAAATTAGATGAAAAAATTTTTGTTGACTCCCCAAAAAGGTTGTACAATGTTTCAAAACTCGATGGTGAGTAATCATAACTCTTGATTTTTTTTTATTTTTTTGTTATGATAATTTTTTTGTTTTTTTTTTGTTTAGGTTTTTTTTAGTTTTTAATAAAGACACACCCACAAAAAATAGAAAGAGAAAAATAAAGGGTTTTATAAAGAAATTGGTAAAAAAATGAAAGGCAGAGGAAGAAGAAGAAAGAGGTGGAAGGAGGAAGAGAGACAGAGAGAGTTAAAGGGAAATAGGTGCCCCCTGATTTGGATTTGGTGGGTTTCCATCTCTATCTAGTGGTGGGTCAACTGCAAAAAGTTAGGGATCCAATGGAAGTCAATGTTAATCCAGGATTGTGCATTCTCTCATAGTGATGCTTTAACTGATGTCCATTAACCATGAATGTCCTTTTGGAAGAGGGGTCTTGGGCTTGCACAACACCAAATGGGTAAATGTTAGAAATAACAAAAGGACCTTCCCAACGAGAATTAAACTTACCTAGGTGAAGCTGAAATTGAGAATTAAAGAGCATTACCTTTTCACCTTCATGAAATACCTTTCCTAGAATGTGTTTATCATGGAGTGTCTTGGAATTTTCTTTGTAGAGATTAGAATTCTCTTAAGAATCAAATATAATATCCTCCATTTCATCCAATTGCAACAATCCTTCTTCACAAGATTTTTCACAATCAAAATTACAGGTTTTCATAGCCCAAAAAGACTTATGTTGGATTTAAACTGGTAAATGAAATTCTTTACCAAAAACTAGCCTAATACAGTACATCCCAATAGGTGTTTTATAGGTAGTTCGATAAGCCCAAATTGCTTCACCAAGTCGTTCAGGTCAGTCTTTTCTGGTGTGTTTTACAATTCTCTCAAGCACTCTTTTCACTTCTCTATTAGAACATTCATCCATGCCATTTGTTTGAACGTGATATGCAGTTGATGTTTTATGTACAACCCCATTCTTTTTCAAAATAGATTCCATGGTTCTATTACAAAAATGGGTTCTTAAGTCAGTGATCAAGGCACGAGGTGTTCCAAATCTATGGAAGATGTGTGTCTTTAAGAACTAACTAACAGTATGTGAATCATCATTTCTAGTGGGATTGTCCTTGACCCTCCTAGAAACATAATCAACCACAATAATAATGTATGATAATCCATTGGAAGGGGAAAACGGTCCCATGAAATCGATACCCCAAACATTTAAGATCTCATAGAAGATTAAAGGCTTCTGGGGTATTTTATTTATTTTCGAAATTGTGCCAAACTTTTGGAAAGAAGGACATGATTGACAGAACACATGTGAATTCTTGAAGAGTGAAGGTCAAAATAATCTAGAGTCTAGGACCTTTCAGGAGGTCCTTTGTGGTCCAAAGTGGCCACCACTAGGCATTGAGTGACAAAATTCTAATATGGAAGAATGTTCATTTTCAACAACACATCTCCTAATTACCATGTCTGCCCTAGTTTTCCAAAGTTTTTTTTTTCTTCCCAAAAATAGTATTTTGAATCACGTTTCAACTTCTTTTTTTGTTATTTTGAAAAAAATTCAGGAAAATCACCAGAAACCAAGTACTTTACAATTGGGGAATACCATAGTATTTTTCGAGGGAGAGATGAAAGGTGCTCAGTTGGAAATTCTAGATCAATTATTTTAGAATGAGAAGAATTATATATTCTACTCAAGTGATCATCCACATGGTTTTCTTTTCCCATTCTATCTTTGATTCCAAGGTCAAACTCTTGGAGATTTAGGATCCATCTTGTTAGCCTCGGTTTGGAATCACTTTTCTTAAGTAAGAACTTTATAGTATAATAGTCTGTGAAGATGGTGATTTTGGCACATAAGAGATAGGGATGGAATTTATCTAAGGCAAAAACCACTACTAAAAGTTCCTTTTAAATAATAGTTTAGTGAGATTGGGTTTCATCTAGTGTTTTTGAGGCATAATAAATGACATGAAGAATTTTTTCTCTTCTTGGACCAAGAACAGACCCAATGGACTTATCAGAATCATCACACATCAACTCAAAGGGTAAGGACCAATCCGGGGGTCAGATTATTGGGGCAGATGTAAGAGAAATTTTGATTTCAACAAAGTCCCTCTTTAAAATCTTATCGAAATGGAAAGTGACATTATTTTCGGGCAACTGAGTGAGTGGTAGGGAAATCCTACTAAAGTTTTGGATGAATCGCTAATAGAAACTAGCATGACTAAGGAATGAACGGATGACACAAACAGTGGTGGGTTCAGGAAGTGATTAAATTACTTCAATTTTGGTAGGATCAACTTCAATACCATATTTTGAAACTATGTTCCCAAGAACAATCCCCTTTGTAACCATTGTTTATGACGCTTTTGCTGGGGCACGTGCGTCCGTCCGCCTGGGCGCGACAGGCATGGCTTTCTTTTGTTGCCCCACATTCCAACTTTCCAAAGGCGGGTGGAATTCGCTCCTTATTCAGGGACGTTTTCTCCTTGATTGAAACCAGGATGATGGGATGTCGGTTCTTCCTTCCGTGGATTCCTCCTCGGAACTCCTCACCTAGTCCCGGTCTCCCTCATAGATTTAATACGTTGTTCGTGAAACTCTTCCCAGTTCCATGTTTACATGGACGTCGGTTAATTACACTGCTTCTGTCAGGACATTCCAAAGGTTCCGTTCAGGGCAGAAACCTTTAGTAGGGGGCGTAGTCACGTCGAGGCATCAGTAACATGTCTTAACGTTGAGGAATTGGTGTGTCTGCCTTTTTTCCCTTATTATAGGGCTTCTCAAGGGCGTGGAAGCCTGAGGAATCCCACATTGAGCGTGGGGAATCATATGACATAGGCATGTATCTGAGGTTTTCATCAGCTTCTTATGTTTAAAACAGGGTATGTTGCAGGTTTAACGTCCAGTGGAGACGGATCGGCCTGATCAGAACACTAGATGGAGTGGATCAGATTGAGGAATCCCCCTTGAAGGGATGCCGATATCTTGGTCAGCCCATGGGCGGCTTCCCGGATGTTGTGGAAGGAAGTGGAGTGGCACAATCTCACTAGGATGTGGCGTCCCGGGTGAGAATCAGGATGGATGATAGATGGATGAATGAAGTGGAGGGGGGATGAAATGGAACCGTCACAAGGGAAACAGTGAAGTTGGTCTTGAGCCTCGAATAGACCTCCTATGTATCCTCGTGGTAGGGAATCAAAGTCCGCGTAGTTCGGGATGGTTCCGGTGAACCGACGTGAATGTGGACCTTGGTCCAATGGTGTGGGGCTTACACACTAGGTTGCCCAGGTGTTGGTGGATCGACGTGAACGAAGTCGGAATGACCAACGGGTGGTGGGATTGAACCTCATAAAGGCTTCCTATGTACCATGCCTTGACATGGATCAAATTCCTCGTAGTTCAAATGAGATGAAGAATACAGTTTAACATCATGCGGGATGGGGGTGAACCGACGTGAATGGGGTCGGAATGACCAGGTGATGGGCTTGAACCTCATGAAGGCTTCTTACGTACCATGCCTTGACATGGATCAAAGACCTCATAGTTTAGGTGGTAGTTTTCGTCAGCGAACTAACGTGGAGGTGAACCCTTGGGTCCACTGGTGGTGGGCTTGAACCTCAGAAAGGCTTCTTATGTATCATTCCTTGACATAGATCAAAGTCCTCGTAGTTCGGGAGGAAATGGTGGGTGTCGGCGAACCGATGTGAAGAAAGGAACTTGGTCCGATGGGAGACGGTCTTGAACCTCAGGGAGCCTTCCTACGTATCGTGCTTTGACATGGATTAAAGTCCTCGTAGTTAGAGTGGGTCACAACGGCTTGTCATCAGACTGGAATGCAGTTTCATGTCATGTTGGATGAGGGTGGAACCGGGCGTGAAGAAATGACGGGTGGTGGTCTTGAACCTCTTGGAGGCTTCCTACGTACCGTGTCTTGACATGGATCAAAGTCCTCGTAGTTCAGGATATGTAGTTTAAGGTCATGCGGGACATGGATGTATAGTTTAACATCATGTTGGATGAGGGAATATAGTTTAACGTCATGCTAGGCAAGGTATTGTCATGGTCAGTGCTTACTCTAAGCCCATGTGATTCGTGCTTGGTGTGAGAAACAAGAGGCAGTAGAGACCTGACGATCACATCGTGAAGGGTGCGTCCGTGAGAAACAAAGAGGGGCTTATGCGTTAGGCGGCCCATGGTGCTGGTACTTACTCCAGGATAGAGGCCCGAAGTGCAGCAAAGAGTAGCGGGAGAGGGATTTGGGACCAAAGATGGAAGGCGCATCATTCCATATCACGCCCTCCACTGGCCTTGGTAGTGGGGAAGTACTAAGGTGCATGGGTGATACCTTCCGCAAGAGGGGCTAGGGGGATTACACCAAGGTGGTGGCCCTTCTCCCGTGGACATGCGCTACTCTGATAAGAAGGATATCATCCCCTATGGAGGGGTGATCCCATCTCTGTAAAGACTAGTGGGCGTAAATAATGTCTGAGTTGGGGGGACCCTACGTGCAAGGCACAGGGTCGGATCACAGTTTAACGTCATGTGTTGAGAACAAGGTGCTTGGAAGTTTAATTTCTTGTAGCTCAGACAGGGTGGGTTTACTCCACACCCCTAGGACTTACATAACTGGTACCCTCTTCCCCTTGGGGGAGGGAAGGTACCGGAAAATCCATGGTGAAGGCGGTCTTAGATCGAACCATCGAGGGGTCCGCGTTAGCATGGCTATGAGAAGAAGCAATAGCCGTTAGCGTGCCTATGCGAAGAAGCATTAGGCGAAGCAATTCTACGAGTGGTGTTGTCCATGGGACTTTGAAATCACATCGTGCAAACCTAGAGGGTCGTACGGGAAGAGGAATTGCCAAGCAAAGGGGTGTGCTTCCCGAAGTGGAGTGCCTTGGCCTTATCATGGGGCAGGGGTGTGAATGGGAGGTGCTTCTCGAAGTGGAATAGTGTTCGCGGAGCAATGTCTCGCGAAGTAGAGGTGCCTCGCGAAGTAAGGTGTTGTGAAGCATTGTGCTTCGCGAAGCACAGTGACCCTACCTTGGCATGTGGATCACTAGTATAGGATGGGTGTTTCGTGAAACATAAATGGTCCACGGCTGCCCGGGTTCCCTTGGGAATCCCCTTCCTTCATGAATTACCTGAGGCATCGCGAAGGTAATCCCTCTCATAAGAGGGGCTCAAAACGAGACAAGGCGAAGGAATCTCATGAAGAAAAAATACCTCGTGGAGCTCATGATTCCCGGGGCAAAGGGTTCTTTGCGATTCGGGAGTTGAGAAGCCAAAAGGTCAGACTTTCCATCCTATGGACTCAGGGGGAGCCCAGTATTTATAGGAAAGGGGCACCATGAAGCAGAGCTCACGCGGCGCGAAGGGGCGGCGGTTGCTTCGCGGCGGGTCATGAACGTAAACGGGGTTCGTGGAGTGTTACCGCCTCTGGTACTTCGCAGCAGACTCGCGAACGTCAGGGCGTTCGCAGAGCGGTACTGCCTCCTTCACTTTGCGGTGGGTTTTTGAATGTCAGGGTGTTCGTGGAGTGTTCCCACCTCCTTTGCTTCGCGGTGGCCACGTTGCTCGGGGGAGCTCCGCGTCGGGGCTTCACGAGGCAGCATGTGGGATACTTTTCTTTCTTTCCTTTGCGTTCTATATTTTGGCACCAACAAATGACCCCCCTCAGACTTAGAGCCGCGGAGGGATCGAGGGTCGAAGTTTTAGGGTAAATCGCCAAAATTATCGGCGGTTCGCGATGCGGACTCACGAAGAGGGCACACGGGGCGGCCAGCGGCCGCGCGGTCCGGACGCGCCGCGAAGATCCGCGTGGGCGGGACGCACCGCGAAGCTCCGGGGTCGCCTCCTATAAATAGGGGGGATGAAATCTCTTTTTTCCTCTCATGAATTTTTTCCTTTTGAACTCTCGACTTTGTGAAGCTCCGCGTACTCCGCTTCTGCTCTCCGCGAATCGAGTTTCGCGGCGAACCGCGAGTCTCCGACTCCGCGACTGCGCCAAGAGAACTTCTGCTTGCAGGGCGAGGTCAGGATTCTGGAAAGATGGCTTCCATTCAGGCTATCATAGAGAGGTCCAGGGCCAAGGCTGATGAACTATGCCCCGCCACTATTGAGGAGGAGTGGGATCTGAGTCAGTGGCAGCAATTCATGGATGCCACAAGTTGAAGGGTGGCGGAGCTGCAACGCTCTTTGGACGGGGTCAATCTGTCCATGGGGGGAGTCGATCCCTGGGTACTGTAATAATTACAAACATTTTAATGGTACTTTCATGCTTCAATTTTTCTTCTTTTGAATGTCATAGCATTCACAATTTCCACTGTTTTCATCAGTTCATTACATCCATACAATGTTTGTGGGACGTCCGGCAACAATTCCCAAAGCTCACGTGGGTCAAGCCCGATGTGAGAAACGGTATATAGTTGCTTCATCGTCCCACCCAACATAGAAGTGTAAACCAAACTTCAGGAATTTGGGTTTTGGATAACCAGTCCGGATTTCCAGAAAAATAGGAGAGACCAGTCCGGAGAAGGGAGTTCTCAAAACAGCCGAATTACTATATCTTCAGCGTGCTCTTATACACGAACGGTGCAACTCCAGGGGCGCTGAAATCGGTCTGAATAGATGGAAATGTGAAGTGTGAATCACGATACCCATTATTAGGAACACTGTGGGGATGGCATGATAATAAAGGAAAACCGTTAACCATGGCGGAGAAACGATATCCTTACTACGTTAGCCTAAAATAGGAACAACAAACGAGGGTCGACCGTTGACCATGATCGAAACATGGGACCAGGTCACCAATTTTGTCGATCAATCCTTCGGGATGTTGGCCCAAGATAGTAGGTGGACACTAGGTCAATCATCCATACTGTTACGGGGTCCTTCCAAACATGACTAGTCTTCCGGTACGCTGGCCCAGGACGGTAGGTGAGCCGATGCGGCATGAGACCAGGCCGTTAGGGGGTCCCTTCAGACATGAAATGGGATGAGGGTCCAAATAAGGGGCACACAAAGCATGGAATATGGAGTGATGGTTTGTCCAAATAGAATCCAACACTCATGTAATTACACCACCGTGGTAGGAGTATGCCAGATGGTCACATCGGTTTGATTATGGATCCTTCCTTCTTTGGGATAGGGCCTCTCTAGTTAGGGGGTATGTCACTTCCCAATAGGATCTTGGGGCATCCTGAACTTGTTAAGGGTAGAATCATAGTTACATGGTTCTCTACGAGGGGTCTGGCCAGGGGGCCGGAAAGTGGAAGAATGGGATTAATGATTCTTATGGGCTGGACCCTGGCAAAATACCAGGGTGTCTCTACATATCCCATGAGGGTTGGAATCAAGCCACACGTAGTTATAGAAGCACAGTGTAGTCATAGACCAACACTAGAAGGTGAACTCCTCTCTGGAAGAGGCTCTGATGCATCCCATGATTAACACGGGGCATCCTGAACCTGTTCAGGGTAGAACTGCAGCTTAGTGTCATGCGTTGAGGACATTTGGACTCCTGTAGTTTAACGTCATACAATAAGACGTGGAGAGAAGATCCCAGGGAGCATATGGTGTGGAAATTATGAAACCGACGTGAATGAGGACTTGGAGTCCAAATCACACCACGTACCCCGGGAGGAAACTCTCCAGGTCGAGGGACCAAGAGTGAGGATTATGATGGTCCTGAAGCAGAGTGGTCGGGTGTTCCTATGTACCCCATAAGGATGGGAATCAATCTATATGTAGTTCTGAAAGGATGATGAGAATCCTGGCCGTATTGGTACACATCCTACCAAAACTACTAAGCCCACGTGAGTCATGCTTAGTGTGGGAAACAAGAAGTAGAGGTGGGACTTTCCCGACACATAAAGGGTAAGGTTTGGGTGAAGGGATGGTCAGTGAATACCAGCCCCATAATACTAACGTGATCGTGTGGCGCACCTAGATGCACGAAGTGATAGAGCCAAGTATGTGGGAATTCTACTTGAACATGAGGAAGTGGAAATGTGTGAATCATGACGCTTGAGATTTGGATCACAATGACGGCGGTGTGACGATAGAGGATAACTGTTAATCGTGGCAGAAACGCATCATTCATATCGGGTTAGCCTATAATGGGGACAGACAAATGAGGGTCGACCGTTGACCATGTTCGAAACACGGGACCATGTCACAAATGTTGTCAGAGATCCGTATGGATGTTGGCCCAAAACGATCAGAGGTCCCTTAGGTCCAGAGTTCATGGAGAGCCCTTAAGCCTAGCATCCATGTCATCTGAGGGTCCTTTTGGATGTGGAAGAGAATGAGGATCCAAACAGCGAGCGCACAAAGCTTGGTCATGGGACGAGGGGAATGTCCCTATGAAAATCCCACACTTCGGTCTATTTGTCAAAATGCATCTGAATACGAAAATGAGGCATATTAGATAGAGGGATCAGAGTCCTTTCCTATAGGGAGATCTTAGTTTAGGGTCATAGAATTCTGACCATGGGTGGGAGGAAACATAAGAGGCACGTGATAGGTATTTACCAAAACCCGACGTGGATGAGGACATAAGCCCTAATTACCATGCATTCTTTGAGGAGTTCTTGATTCGAGGGACCAAACATGAAAGTTAGTCTGGGACTGCGGGGAAGTTCTTGGGCTCTCCTATGTATCCCATGAGGATGGGAATCAATCCATACATAGTTCTGAAGGGTGGCACGGTAAGGTACCAGTTCCAGGGAAAAAGGGTAAGTGCAGGCGCAGCCCTTGCACCAAAAGAAGCGGAATTTGATAAATATTGTTTGTCCTTTAAGGTGGGTGGTTTTTTTTGTGAAGTGACAGGCCTAGGGTAGCAAGCCATGGTGTCGCCACAAGAATCAAGCCGTGATAGGCGTTGAAAAATGGCATGGCACGTGACTAATACCCAACGTGATTTCCTCTACAACGAGGTCATCACAATGCAGTGCCGTTTTTCATCATGTGGCCAGGATGATAATGTCACATTATAGGGTCGTGTGATAGGACCAAGCATGCATTTTAACGTCATGCAGCGCAGACGTAGCAGAGACGATTCTAGGCGCGGAATGTGTATGGTGTCATGCGACATAACCGACGTGGATGGGGACATGATCCCTCATCATACCGTACACAGTCTCGAGAGAGGATCCTTAAGCCGAGGGGCACACATAGAGGTGAAAGGTGAAGGGGGAGAGATCAGCTCCCAAATGAGCTGGACCCGAAAACAATATGTTCGGGTGGTCCTATGTATCCCATGAGGATGGGAATCAAGCTAAATGTAGTTCATGATCTTAGATCTCAGACCAGGGGTGGATGAAAACTTTCCAGGTAAGCGCAGACCTCGACCGGATCCCTAATCCCACGTGAATTAAACTCGGTGTGGGAAACAAAGGGTGAAGATCCTTATCGCAATACCCGAAACATCCATCGAGGGGAAGTCGGTGAAGAGCCCTGAATGATGCCTCTGACACAACTTTTTTCCCCTAACGCGCATATGTGCACGGAGGAATAGTACCAAGAGTTTCGAAACTCTACTTGGACATGATAAGAATGGAGAAGGATGTGAATCGTGTAACCGACATTTTGGGCTTAATGGGGTTGGCATGGAGATGGAGGATAACTGTTAACTGTGGAGGAAAAATAGTCCCCATATCGTGTTAGCCTGAGGTGGGAACAACAAACGAGCATCGACCACTGACCATATTCACAACGCTGGATTTTTATCAATTTTTTGTCCGAAACCCTCAGGGGTGTTGGCCCATAATGGTAGGAGAGCCCTTGGGCATTGTATCCAGGCCATTCATGGGGGTCCCTCCAGGTGTGAAAGGTGATGAAATCCCTGATGAAGGGGGACACAAATCCAGAAAAGTGGGTGCAGACGAGTTCGAGTAGAATCCGACATTCGAGGTAACTTAAACAAGAGTACCCTTAGGCATATCGATGAACCACCAACAAGGGTTGATGAAGTGAATTATGAGAGGTAGGCCAAGGGGCCAAGGTGGGATAGAGATTTTCAAGAGATGGGACTGGACCTGAAGCTTAGACATTCGGTTGGTCCTACGTATCCCATAAGGATGGGAATCAAGCCATATGTGGTTCTAAAAGATGACCAGGGGTAGAATACCCTAACAAGGAGGTTTACGGCATGGCGGGTAATGAGGAAATAATCCCACACCATACCGCACAGTCATGTAGGAAAGAACCTAAGCCAGGGGCCCAAAAAGGCCAAGGGGACTAAGGGTAGGCCTCGGTGAGGGAGGCCGGAGGCTGGGCCTCGATCAGGATGGCCTGACTAACTTGCATTTTAATGTCTTGTATCAGGGATGGGGGTCGTGGGCCTGGAAAGGTCAAGGGGTCTGAGGTTAGGCATAGGTCAGGGAGGCCTGACCAATTTTCAGTTTAACGTCTTGCAATGAAGATGGGGAAAGAGATAATTGTATCTCATCTGGGGATGTGCATGTCATGGAAAGTAACCTGATGTGAAAGAGGACGTAATCCTACACCACGTTGTACATCCCTTATAAGAGAATCAGGGTTATGGGCCCGACCGTTGGCGCCACCTGGGGGGAAGTTTTTCACTTCAGGATGGGGCATAACCAATCACTGCACTCAATGTTTGGGACATCTTGGGGTGGACCCGAAGATCCAGGACACAGTTGACAATGTTAGAAACACAGCGTCCCTATGGTGACCTGATATGGGAGTAATAAATGAGTGTCGACCATTGACCAAATTCGCGACGCGGGACTTGTATCATATTGTTGCTCAGAAACCCTCAGGGGTGTTGGCCCATATCAGTAGGAGAGCCATTGGGCGTGGTATCCAGGCCATTCTTGGGGGTCCCTCCGGGTGAGGAAAGTGATGGAATCCCAGTCAAGGAGTGGGTGAAGCCTAGCTGTCTCCATCTGTGAAAGAGGCGAACATCTCTAGGGGACGTGTAATCGGGTCGAGGCTTGCTCGACATGAGTTGGGGAAAAACGTGTGCATCCTGCCATATGTCTTGACCCAAGGGGAAGATTTTGTCTTTTGGGCTGGGCCAACAGACGAAATGTCCGGGCATTCCTACGTATCCCATTAGGATGGTAATCAATCCATACATAGTTCATGAATTCCATACAGTTTAACGTCATGCGGTGAGGACGTGGGAGGATAGAAGAATGGGAGTGGGCACATGGTGTGACCGTTATAATCCTTGTATGAGCGGGGATAAGGAAGCATACTCCTCATCATGCAAGGATCCTCTGAGGAAACTATACCCAAGGGGGAAAGTGAAAGAGAAGAGCTCAAAGATGGGCTCAAGATGAGACGTCTGAGCGTTCCTACGTATCCCATTATGATGGGAATCAAGACATACGTAGTTCTTGAAGTGAAGTTTAATGTCATGCTAGATGAGAGATGCATATAATTTGGGGATATGTACTGTATGATGGGTAACCCAACGTGAATGAGGATATATCTCACACCACACCGTACGATCCCATAAGAGAGTCTGAGTCGACGAAGGCCATGGGGCCTGAGGCCGAGCCTCGGTCAGGGAGACCTGACTGGATTGCATTTTAATGTCTTATAGTAAGTACGGGGGCTAGGGGCCCAAAGATGCCAAGGGGCCTGAGGCTAAGCCTCGGTCAGGAAGGCCGGATTGGCTTGCAGTTTAACGTCTTATAGTAAGGATGGGGGGTAGGGTCCCGAAGAGGCCAAGGGGCCAGAGGCTAAGCCTCAGTCAGGATGGCTTGACTAGCTTGCAGTTTAACATCTTACAGTAAGGATGGGGGAGATCTTAGTTTAAGTTTCTAGAGATCGGACCATTTTTTAGTTTATCTTTTTGCAGGACGGTATCGCAGTTTCAATGTCATGCTGGGTGGTGGTGCAGTTTAGGATCATGCGGGACCATAACGTGCAGTTTAGGGTCGTGCGGGACCGTAACGTGCAGTTTAGGGTCATGCGGGACTGTATAGTTTAAGTTCGTGCAAGACCAAATATGATTTGTTAAAGTACTGCTTGAGGAACTTGGCATTGGTGGGAGGAGTTATGCGCTCACCATTCGTGGTCACCAAGGAGTATGCTCCATTGGGGTAAACCTTATGGATGATGTAAGGTACTTCCCATTTGGGCTCTAGCTTGGGCAGTTTCCTACCGAGGATCATTGTTGCTCGAAGGGCCAACACTAGGTCGGCCTGCAGAAAAGAGCGAAGGTGAACCTTGTTGTTGAAGGCTCTGGATATCTTATTCTAATGCCTTTCCAGATTGTACAGGGCACGAAGCCTGTTCTCGTCCAGTGCTTCCAATTCAGCTAGACGGATTTAGGACACCTTATCTAGCGCCTGCTGGTCATAGACTGCAGTGTGTAATGATGGAAGCTGGATCTCAATGGGTAGGACGACCTCAGCCCCATACACCAGGGAATATGGGGTCACCTGGGTGGAATTACGAGTCATCGTCTGATAATTCCAGAGGGCGTTGGGGAGCTTTTCCGACCAACTTTTCTTGTTCTAACCAACCATTATCTGTAGAATGTTAGAGAGGGTTTTTTGAACACCTCGATCTATCCATTTGTATGTGCATGATAATGAGAGGTATGGTTCGAACAAATATTGTACTTGGCATACAACTTGTTCAGCTCGGCTGCTCGGAAGTTGGTGCCATTATCGGTGAGGACAACGTGAGGGACCCCAAACTGGTGGATGATATTGGAGCTCACAAACTCGACGATGGAATGGGCCTTGACCTCTTTGAGTGGAACTACCTCTACCCACTTGGAGAAGAAATATTTAGCAGTTAGGATGAACCTACACTGGAAAGCTGTCTCCGGTGGATATGGTCCCACTACATCGAGTCCCCACACAACAAATGGCCAAGAATACTTGGTGGAGTGGAGAGGCTTTCGCAGCCGATGCAGGAAGTTGGCATGAACTTGGAATGCATGGAATCTCTTGGAAAACTCGATACAATCATGGATCATAGAGGTCCAGAAGTACCCCAACCTCCAGATTTGATGGGACAGCTTTGGCCCATCTTGGTGGGCACCACAACAACCGGCGTGAACCTCTTGCATAACCTGAGAAATCTCAACTCCTTGAATGCAATGGAGGAGCACACCATTGAAGCTCCGCTTATAGAGGATCTACTCAAGACTGGGACCGCTCTGGAGGGTAAATTGTAGTGTGCGGTGTCAGATTCGCTCGTGCTCAGCCCGATCATCCGGGAGGCAACCATTTTGGAGATACTCGACAAAAGGTGCCCTCCAGTCAGGAGTGGCCTAAACCACTATGTCTGATGAACCTGGGACCCCTGTCGTAGAAGGTCCAGCGGTAAGATGACTTACCCGCAGGCTGTTATTGTCCTCTAGGGTGACAGGGGTAATAAATCTCTGGTGTGCCACATGTATGATCAAATCATCTTGCTCAGGTTCTGCGAGCGACGCACCTAGCCATCCAAAGCATCAGCTCGACCGTTCTGTGACCGAGGGACATGGGTAACCTCTGTTTGAGAAGAGAACTAGGCCATTAGATGGAGGGTGCACTCCAAAAATGGCACAATATCCAGCTTCCTGACGACATAGTCACCATTGACCTGCATGATTTCTAGCTCAGAATCTCCTTTCACATGTAGATAGGGAACATCGATCTCGAGGGCCAAATCGAGGCCGGTGATGAGAGCCTGGTACTCTTCCTCGTTTTTGGTGAAGCCTTTTGAAATTAGGAATGAGTATGGAAGGACGTCTTGTGCTGGGGTGATGAAGACGATACCCAAACCCACTCTGTTGAGCTTAGGATCATTCAGCCTCTTACCGTTGGGGCTCCGGGAGGCACCGTCAAAGTGGATTTTCCAACATGATACGGCATGATCGGCTGAGAGGATCGCCTCATTAGGAAAATCCAAGTCTAGGGATTGATATGTGGAGGTTGGATGGGCATCTAAAAAGTCTGCCAATGCATGTCCCTTGATGGCCTTCTGAGGCACAAACCTGATGTCGAACTGTTGGAGGATCACCGCCCGCCGTGCTAGTCGGCCAGTCAACATGGGGCAGTTCAGGATGTACTTCAGTGGGTCTACCTAAGAGACCAACTTTACCTCATGGTGTTGCAGGTAATGCCGCAACTTCTATATGGAAAAAACGAGTGCAAGGCATCTTTTTTCGATAGGGGAGTATCTAATCTTCGTATCGAGGAGCATGCCGCAGAGATAGTAGAGGTTGTTCTTTATCTCATCATTGTTCTTGTGGGCAAGAAGCGTGCCGAGGGACCATTCCAGTGTGGTCATGTAAAGAACCAGTGGCTTTCCAGAGATGGGTGGCATCAAAACCAGAGGTTGGAGCAGATACTGCTTGATTTTTTCAAAGGTGGTCCAACACTCTTCATCCCATTTGTAGGCGGCACCTTTCTTCATGAGCCGGGAAAAGGATTACACTTTCCGGCCAGATTCACAATGAATCGGCGTATATAGGCTAAGTGGCCTTGGAGACCTCGAAGCTCCCGAATATTGCTCGGGGGAGGCATTTGGATGATGTCCTTGATCTTCTCTGGGTCGATCTAAATGCCCCGGTATCTAACAACAAAGCCAAGAAACTTCCCAGAGGTGACCCCGAAGGCACACTTTAACGGGTTCATCTTCAAGTGGCGAGAATAGAGGAAACCGAACACTTTCTCAAGATCTTTGAGATGGTCCTGGAACTGGCGAGATTTGACCACTAGATCATCCACGTAGCATTCCACCAGCATCCCAAGAATTGGCCTGAATATGCAATGCATGGCCCGCTAATAATTGGAACCTGCATTTTTCAGGCCAAAGGGAATAACCTGATAACAAAAAGTACATTTGGGAGCCCTGAAGGTAGTGGACTCCTCGTCCTCGGAGGCCATCCGGATCTGGTTGTTCCCGGAATACCCATCCATGAAAGAGAGGGCTTGGAACCCGGCCGTGAAATCAATCAATAAATCAGTCACCAGGAGGGGGAATTCATCCTTTGGGTAGTGGCGATTGATATCACGGAAGTCGATGAAGACTCTGATCTTCCTGTTCTTCTTCCTGACTAGCACAATGTTGGCAAGTCACTTGGGGTACTGGACTTCCTTGACGAAGATGGCTTTGATAAGCTTGTCAACTTCAGCCTCAACCATGGCACCATGGGAAGGGTGCATCTTTCTGGGAGGCTTCTTAAACCCATGATGGTTTAACGGGAGGCCCAGTTGGTGAACGGATACCTGAGGATCTCGTCCTGAAATCTTTCCGTAACTCCAGGAAAACACATCATGGTGCTATTTGAGAAAGTCTACGTACCGTTGCTGCTCCTCGGGGGACATGGCTGCATTGATCAATGTGGGTCTCGGATCTGCCTCACTACCAAGGTTCACCTATACCAGTTCATCAACTGTGGTAGAGACGCCTTCCTCAAAGGCGGGGGGAGCATCCTCCAGATCTTCTTCTCCACCCATGGAAGGATTTCCCGCAAGGGGAGCTTCTTCTGAGCTATCAAACCCTAACGGGTAGCTGGTGCCGACTTGGGTGGCGATGGTCATCATATTAGGAGACCCATTCACTACTGAGACCATAACAATGAAGGCGGTCAATCCTATCCCATCTGGCCTTCGGCCTAAGGGGCCACGTTTGATGAAATCAAAGCAGTGGTGATGTGTCGGCCTAATTCTATTGATTCCAGCCCGGTGGAAGAGACACATATGACGTATTGTTGTTGTCATAAGCCTAACATTCCGACACTACATAGGGGTAGGAGGTTCTTGGATAACCTGAGCCTAGTTGGTGTAGGAGTACGAGGTGATTTTCCGCCGTCTCTTGGACATGGGAACATGCCTTCCTTTCGTACCTGAAATAACAAAACACTGCCCCCTGTCGGGGGTCGTGGCCTCTAATCGATGGGTTGAGAAGATGTAGGCATCATCCAGGCCTGCCCTAGGATCACTTGTGACTGGGGTGGGTTCATCCTCACTTGCTAGGATTTTCTTATCCTTTCTCTTGTAATAGTCAGCGTCCAGATAGCGGGCTTCACAAGAGGCGAAAGGAGACGCATCTCCTTAGAGCATGCTTACTCGACCATTGAGGGAGTATTTGAGGCATTGGTGATACGATGAAGGGACCATTGCATGTAGATGGAGCCATGGCCTTCCCATCAATGCATTGTAGGAGGTGTCCTGGGAGACAACCATGAACTCGGTGCTGGCAATTAGGCCACTGAACTGGGTCTTCAGGCAGATCATTCCGACTAGGGATTGCTCGGTCCTATCGTATCCTTGGATTCTGAGGTCGGAGGGAGTTAAATCATCCTCAGACAAACCCATCTTTCGCAGTGTCCGAGTCGAGATTAGGTTAATCCCTGAACCCGTGTCAACAAGACAGCAGTGGACTTCCACACCATTGAAATGGCCAGTGACGTACAGTGGGCGAATATAACCATGTATGGGAGGGTCATCATCTTCACTAGAGAACGATATAACTTCTTGGAATTCGGCGTTCTCAATTTCCTCAGTGTGGAAGGCTTCCACAGCTGCTAACTCCATCTCAAACTGAAGGGGCTCCTTAGGGCCTTGGAAAGTGCTTCGCGCATTTCAGACGATAGGTGAAGGGCCTCAAGGATAGAAATTCTTGCTGTAATGCTAGCCAGGTGCTTCAGGACATCGTACTTTTGTGCCAAACGCGAGCCTCTGCTTACAGGAGGTCGTTCTGCAGTTGGAGGCATAGCGGGTCCTGCCGATTGAACTGGCGACTGGCTAGTACTGGGTACATCCCGCTGCCTACTAGTTGAGGCCTAGAGATTAGCCACCAGATTAGGACCGGACAACGGAGATTGGCCTGCATCCGGGTAAGACTGACCGCGATACAGACGAGGTAGCTCTGCCTGATGTAGTAGCACAAACGGCGGTGGAGGTAGATCTGAGGGCATCAGATGAGGTTGCGCATGCTGAGCTCTGCGCTGAGCCTGCTTTCTAGTTTCAGTAACATGCACGGCTTGACTGAAAGCTTCCACTGACGTGCCTCGATGACCTGTGTGGTTACGGTTCCGCTGATGTTGATGTTGTCTGGGGACGTTGGGGAGGTTCGTCTAGAATTCCCCCTTGTCGGGATTCATATAGGGCTTTACCAGTTCCACGGTATTAACTGAAGCGTACCCCTGACTGTCACTTGATGAATCATCCACCACTGGTGGATTCTGGGAGGAATCCCCATTTCAGGGGGCATAAATTTGCCAAGAGTGCAGGATGATGATGACAGTGGTGGAGCGTATTGCTTCTTCTTGTGTCGTCGCTGCTTGCCCTTTTGGGAAGAGGTTGGATGTGATGACAATGCAAAGGTACCAGCTGCTTCCTATGAAGGCTCTGGCTGATTCATGCGTTCCCAAATGATACCATGGTCATGGGCAATGGTTTTTCGAACCATCTAGTCATCGTATTTCTGAGACCCACGGTTGGAAACCTACTACCACTCACCTTCGCTGTCGCTACCGATATCTGACCTTACGAAGTAACCCGCTACTTGTGTCGGGGCTGGTCCCAACCTGACTATGTTGTTGTCGACCTGGTCATGAATCCAGTATTTAAACACATAGCATTGCTTGAGGGTGTTCCCCAGAATCTAATGATAGAGATAGTAGTTTGGATGATCGGTGGGATTCTCCTATGTCGGCCTTCTGCACTCGGGTAAGTGCACAATCCATTGCTCTAGAGCACTTAGGAAGTAGCCAGGGACCTGATTCTCATTGAACGAGTAATTCTAGTGCCTTCTTTCTAGATAGGGGGCCCTGGGAGCCTAGCCATGACGAGGGGCCGGAGGGGACTGCCACGGAGGCGGTGCTTGATTGTCTCGCCTAGGTGGTGGTGGCGCATTGCACGGGGGAACCTGTCGATTCTGAGGTGGTCGCTGCTGGGCAGGAGCCTATGCTTGAGGTGGAGGACCTCTGCGGGGTTGGTGCCGCTCATAGTAATTCTAGCTGCCCAGGGGCTTTTATCTGGTCCACTGCGGCGGTTTCGGATCTGGGAGCCCTCCTGGATGGAATCACAGGGGGCAGCAGACGTGCCTAACTAGCTTGTTGAAGAGCCTCCTCATTATGCTGAGCCTTATCTGAGAAATCCCGGAACCCTCCAAGGTAGTTCTGGGTGATCAAGGAAGGGACCAGCTCTGTTTTAACATTCCCTACACACATCGTCAGTAATTTCTCCTGAGTGAGCGGAATGTCGAGGGAGTATGTAAAACCTTTCAACCAGGTGATGAAATCCACGACTTGCTCATCAGGCCTTTGTTTGCACTTGAAGATGTATGTGATGCTGGTCTTTCACATGGTGGAGATGAACTGGTATAGGAACTTCCGGTGGAGATCCTCCCAGCTGGTCACCGATCTGATAGGGAGCTGGATGTACCAGAAGAATGTGGGTCCCTCCAATGTCTGCACGAAACATCGGAGCTTGGCGGCTTCTTTCTGGTCTGGGGTTCCTAGCATGGGGCCACACCTAGAAGAAAAATGGTCTAAGTGCTGCGGCGGGTTCCCTGTCCCGTTGAAGGGTGAGAAATTGGGGTTCCCAAAACCTGGGGGTGCAAGCATATCATCCACCCACGCGGGATATGGCTTGCCATCCGGTGGTACTGCCACCTGCCGTGTTTCCAATGCTTTGAGGCAGGAGATGAGTGCCGCTATAAGATCATCCGGGTGGGGGTCCCTATCTTGACGGGGATCCCTAATCACAAGTGCATTTCCAATTTCTTCGACTTGGTAGATGGCTTCAGAAGCCCGTGGAGCGACTGGAGGAACGGCCTATGGGGCAGCTTGGGGAACCCGGGCTGGATTTCTCATTTTGCCCCGCCGTTCAAGAGGGTTTGGCGAGACGTATCGCGCCCTCTTTCCGTGAGTTCTGGCTTCTACCCTATCTGCGGAAGTATCATGATCAGGGTTTCCCGAAGGCATATCATCGGGGGAAATTGTTCATGCCCTTGCTGCCCCGGCTTGGGATTACTATAGTCAGGTCGCCGCTCTACAGCGTGCTCGGCCAGGAGTTCGTCAACCAGCCTCTTCTGCTTAGCATGTTGTTGGCGCAATGCGGCCTTCTCGGTATCTTCATTTGTCTTCTGTACAAAGGTGAATGGGTTGGAGTGCTTGACAGTTCTGACGTGATTTTTACCTTTACTGGCAGTTTGACTGAGTACCAGTGACTCGGTGGGTATAGGGAGGCCTAGAAGGCTCCTCTGCTGATGGGTAACCCTCCCTGATGGGTCCAGTAGTGGTGGTAAACCCTTAGGGGGTAAGTCTCCATCAAGAAATTCAATCTCGTCCTCCTTGTCCACAATGTCAGCCATGTGTACCGCGACCCCTCTTGGGGGAATGTCCTCAATGTCACATAGCGAATCGGACTGCCGTCAGATAGGACTGGAGAGGAGGGAGGCATACTGTCCCCAGCCACAGACTTGCACATGGGGGTAGCTTCCCTGATGACTCTGCGAAGTACTTTGAGACTCTGAACGCATTTCCGTTGAAGGGTGCTATGGCGGCCTGGTGACTCAGGGCGTTGGGCCACAGAGAGTGCGGCCAAATCGATCAGGCGTCATTTCTTGCCAATTTCTTCAAAGTGCTCTCGGCTCCTTGGGTACACTACCCACTCATAACGAAGGTGGAAGTGCGTCACCCATAGGGTTCGGCAGAGGCACCCTACTTCCTCTAGGGTAAGGGACTCCGGCATGCAAAAGTTCAGCACTGCCATCGGAAAGAACTTCTCCGGGAAGTGATCCGCTGTGAGAATGTTCCAGAAGCTATTGGGCTTGGACTTAGGTTCTGGCCTCGTATTTCCCCACTCGTCAACCAGAGGCGGCTGAGGAACTGGTAGCGGTATCGAGGCGGACCGCTGGGACAGTAAGCTGGGCAGTGGAGAATACGGCGAATGAGATGACTGGCCACCGAATTCTGGGCCATCCTCTAAAGAGTGAGGTGACCTGATCATGATATAACGATATGATGGGCGGATAGCCACATCTTCTGGTGTAGGAACTGCGGTCACCGGCGATGGGTCATGCCGTTTCTCTACCATCATTGGTCCCCAAAATAGCTCTTCGTGATCTCTGGTATAGGTAGAGGGCGCTTCTAGTGACGACGGTGGTGATTTCACGGTCGGAACCTATAGAATTTCCACAATTTGCTCCTCCTGGATTTACCTGTGGAGAGAGGTGCGAACCCGGTGGACTTCACATTCTGGGAGAACGAGACTGACGCGCCTTGTTCCTGCCCTAGTCCTTGACATGGAGGAGCGGGGAGAAGGTTCCATCACTGAGTCGCATTCTGATTCAGAATCCAAGAAGTGGGATGGTTTGAACTCTACTTAGGCCTTCCCAGGACTCTTCTTGTGGCGGCGATGACCCGCTCTTCTTCCCCTAGATGGATATTCGAGACAAGGTTGGTTCTCGACCTGTAGTCTCGGAGCGGCGCTGGCACCATGGCGGAGAGGACTCCCGCTTGAGACATCCGGGGTGTGAGGGGCACCAGGGAAAATGTCTAAGGGTACATGGGGATGACCTCCATGGACAGCACCCTTGTGGGCGGAACCTCTGTTGGAATCGGCAGGAGCATGGGGAGGACCTACATGCTTGGTGCGGGTGGAGCGAGGATGACCTTCACCACTCGGGTTGCCGGGGTGAGGAGGACCTTCGCCAGTTTCAGAGAGGACATAAGTAGGATCCCCACATCGGAGAGGGACTGGATGGGAAGTGCCTTCACATCGACAATTGGGGGCAAATGGAGGAACTCCATACCCGGTGTGGTGGACGCGGAAGAGGCTTCCGCGCCGAGTATCATTACCATGAGGCAGGTCTTCCTTCGAGATGGGGGTAGCATGGGACATACCTCCATGAAGAGCTTTGGAGCGAGGAAGGCCCACGCTCTATGGAATGGTTGTACGGGGAGGACCTCCGTACAGAGTAACGTCACCGTGGATTAGTTCGCTGCGATCATCGCTCGGGCCTGTGACCCCGAGAGCCAACCCAACCTGCCCATGGGGTGGTTGGGGCCTCAGTCCTGGTCGGGTGAAGGAGTTCCCCTGCTCAGTGTATGCAGGGACTTCGTAATGCACGTCGGCAGTGGATCGGGCCATAGTAGCTGTTGATGTCAACGCCCCTTGACAAGCGTCCTCAGCTTGGGCCCAACGATGGCGTTGGGTCAGATGAGCAGGCACAGGTGGTGCAGGGGCATTGCCTACCTGCTCCTCTAGTAAAGACGGACGGTGGTGCTGAAGCGTCCGGATGGGGGGCCTTTCCTGGAGCCCTTGGATTGGGAATCTGACTGGGCTGAGCCGGACATCACCCACCTTATCTGCGTAAGGCGAGGATTTGTCAAGGTGTTCCAGGGATAGGCTCCCGAAACGATTAAATGTTGGGGTGGGGAGCAGGGTCTCCCTGCACAGCCTTTGAGGGTGGCGTTGACGGAGGGGCCTGGATGCCTCCAGGTCCATGTGGGCCATATCCCGAGTTGGGATGACCCCTTCCTCCTCATACCTATGTACAAGGTTGTTGATCACCCTTCGTTGGATGATCTCTGACAGGGAGAGGGGATGTGGGTGTCCCGTATTCATGGATTTAGAGTCCATCGTGACGGAAGTGGATCCACGCAGAGCGGCTATGCTGGTGTTGTCCCCACCCCTACGTAGGCGACCGGGCGGTGTTCGTGTCTCCATAGCAGCAACCTGGTTCTTGGGAAGCAGGGAGATCAACTCATCAGCACTGCAAGGAAAAGGATCGACAACCAGTTCCCCAGCGTCATTCCATCCTCCATGGTCAGTAAGAGGGATCCACTCCAACAATGTTGAAGAATGTAATGCTCCACGTTCTACTACCCCAACTTCTGGTGAGTTTCACGCCAGGCGCACTATTTGCTTGGCGGGACCCGGTGCTGGATATCTGGATCCGGTGACACGTCAATCTAAAGATATCTCAAACGCTACTAATCTCCATATTAAGGAGAAGAGTTTCACGTCTGGTTTACCATTTCTATTTCTGACGCTTTTTCTAGGGCGCGCGCATCCGTCCGCCTGGGCGCAACAGGTGCGGATTTCTTGTGTTGACCTGTATTATCACATTCCAAAGGTGGGCGGCATCCTCTCCTTATTCAGGGACATCTACTCCTTGATTGAAACCAGGATGATGGGATGTCGGTTCTTCCTTCTGTGGATTCCTCCTCGGAACTCATCACCTAGTCCGGGTCTCCCTAATAGATTTAATACATTTTTTGTGAAACTCTTCCCAGTTCCATGTTTACATGGATGCTGGTTAATTACATTGCTTCTGTCAGGACATTCCAAAGGGTCCAGTTAGGGCAGAAACCTTCAGTCGGGGGAGTAGTCATGTTGAGGCATTAGTAACATGTCTAAACGCTGGAGAATTGGTGTGTCTGTCTTTTGTCCCTTATTATAGAGCTTCTCAAGGGCATAGAAGCCTGATGAATCCCACATTGAGCGCAGGGAATCATATTACATAGGCATGTATCTGAGGATTTCCTCATCTTCCTATGTTTAACACAAGGTATTCCGTAGGTTTAACGTCCAGCGGAGAAGGATCGGCCTGATCAGAACACTAGCTGGAGTGGATCAGATTGAGGAATCCCCCTTGAAGGGATGCCGATATCAGGGTCAGCCCGTGGGCAGCTTCCCGGATGTTGTGGAGGGAAGTGGAGTGGCACAATATCACTAGGATGTGGCGGCCTGGGTGAGAATCAAGATGGATGATAGATGGATGAATGAAGTGGAGGGGGATAAAATGGAACCGTCGCAAGGGCGAAAGTGAAGTTGGTCTTGAGCCTTGAAGAGACCTCCTATGTATCCCCATGGCAGAGAATCAAAGTCCGCGTAGTTCAGGATGGTGCCGATGAACCGACGAGAATGTGGACCTTGGTCCAATGGTGTGGGGCATACACACTAGGTTGCCCAGGTGTTGGTGGACCGACATGAACAAAGTCGGAATAACCAACAGGTGGTGGGAATGAACATCAAGAAGGCTTCTTACATACCATGCCTTGACATGGATCAAAGTCCTCGTAGTTCAAATGAGATGTGGAATACATTTTAACATCATGCAGGACGGGGGTGAACCGACGTGAATGGGGTTCGAATGACCGGGTGATGGGCTTGAACCTCATGAAGGCTTCCTACGTACCATGCCTTGACATGGATCAAAGACCTCGTAGTTCAGGTGGTGGTTTTCATCAGCGAACTGACGTGAAGGTGAACCCTTGGGTCCACTGGTGGTGGTCTTGAACCTCAGGAAGGCTTCCTACGTACCATGCCTTGACATGGATCAAAGTCCTCGTAGTTCGGGAGGAAATGGTGGGTGTCGGCGAACCGACATAAAGAAAGGACATTGGTCCAATGGGAGATGGGCTTGAACCTTAGGGAGGCTTCCTACGTACCGTGCCTTGACATAGATCAAAGTCCTCGTTGTTTGTGTGGGTCACAACAGCTTGCCGTCGGACTGGAATGCAGTTTAACGTCATGCTGGACGAGGGTGGAACCTAACGTGAAGAAATGACGGGCGGTGGGCTTGAACCTCTTGGAGGCTTCCTACATACCATGCCTTGACATGGATCAAAGTCCTTGTAGTTGGGGATGTGCAGTTTAACGTCATGCGGGACATGGATGTACAGTTTAACGTCATGTTGGATGAGGGCATACATTTTAACATCATGCTATACGAGGTATTGTCATGGCCAGTGCTTACTCGAATCCCGCGTGAGTCATGCTCCGTGTGAGAAATAAGAGGCATCAAAGACCTGACGATCACGCCATGAAGGGTGCGTCCGTGAGAAACAAAGAGGGGATTACGTGTTAGGCGGCCCATGGTGCTAGGAATTACTCCAAGATGGAGGCCCAAATTTCATCAAAGCACAGCAAGAGAGGGATTTGGGACCAAAGATGGAAGGTGCCTCATTCCCTATCATTCCCTCCACTGGCCATGGCAGTGGGGAAGTACAGAGTTACACAGGTGCTACCTTCCGCAAGAGGGGATAGGGGGCTTACACCAAGGTAGTGGCCCTTCTCCCGTGGACATGCGCCACTCCGATAAAGAGGATATCATCCCCTGTGGAGGGTTGATCCCATCTCCAGGGAGACCAGTGGGCATAAAGAATGTCCGAGCCGGAGGGACCCTACGTGCGAGGCATGGGGTCAGATCACAGTTTAACATTATGTGTTGAGGATGAGGTGCTTGGTAGTTTAACGTCCTGCAGCTCGGATGAGGTGGGTTTACTCCACACCCCTAGGACTTACATAACCGGTACCCTCTACCCCTTGGGGGAGGGAAGGTACCGGCAATGCTGTGGTGAAGGGGGGTCACAGAGCGAACCATAAAGGGGTCCGTGTTAGCATGGATATGAAAAGAAGCAATATCCGTTAGCATGCCTATGTGAAGAAGCATTAGGTAAAGCAATGCTACGAGTGTTGTTGCCCATGGGACTTTGAAATCACATCGTGCAAACCTGGAGGGTCATACGGGAAGAGGAATTTCCAAGCAAAGGGGTGTGCTTCGCAAAGTGGAGTGCCTTGGCCTTAGCATGGGGTAGGGGTGCGAATGGGAGGTGCTTCGTGAAGCACTACCTCGTGAAGTATAGGTGCCTCATGAAGTAAAGTGATGTGAAGCATTGTGCTTCGCGAAGCAAAATGACCCTACCTTGGCATGTGGATCACTAGTACAGGATGGGTGTTTCGCGAAGTATAAACACTTCGCGGCTGCCCAGGTTCCCTTGGTAATCCGCTTCCTTAGAGAATTCCCTGAGGCTTCGCGAAAGGGAATCCCTCTTGGAAGATGGGCTCAAAATGAGACAAGGAGAAGGCATCTTGCGAAGAAAAAATACCTTACTAAGCTCATGATTCCTGGGGAGAAGGGTGCTTCGCGATTCGGGAGTTAAGAAGACAAAAGGTCAAATTGTCCATCCTATTGGGACCAAGTTGAATGGAGAAGAAAGTTTGAAGAGTTAGCCTTTGCAGAGTGTTGTATTTTGTTGTCAAAGAAGATAAATCAATTCACTTTGTAGAAGGATCACAAATCAGACGATGCTTTGCTGGTATGTATTTCACACAAATCATGAGTTAGGAGAACTTGTGATGCAAGCCTTATGTAGGAAAGGGGGAGAAATGATGATGCCAGTCATATAAAGCTTTGATTGGAAGGAATGATGATGTTGGGGGATAGGGAAGTTTCAGTTCCCATTTCAACTCTGACGATGCTAAAGCTGATCTAACAAATGATAAATATCACGATAGTGGGATTCATGATAAGAGCAGAAGAATGGTTATGGGAAGCAGTGAAGAGAGAAAATGACAAAGCAATGGACAATATGGGGATGGCAGAAAAGCACAGTTTAAGGTGGCGTCGTTTTCCAGTGTTTTCCAAATTTTAGGGCCTGAAAATCGGGAGATGAAGAAATGTGCTTGGCAAGGGATGTTGCGCACAAGATTGAAGATGGTTTATATTTTCACGTGCAAGGAGTTATTCAATGACAGAACATTGAAAAATGACAAAGGAATGGAGTGCGTGGAAATTGAGTCATGTTGCACGCAAAATTAAAGTGGTACGTGCAATATATGCGGGTTGCGCGAAATAGTAGCGGGATGTGCGAAAAATTAGCGGGATGCGCGAAAAAGAATGTTGTGCACGTAATATCAGCGGGTTGTGAAAAAAATGAAGTTTTCGCAAAATATTGGCATGATGCGCGAAATTGAGGAATGAAGTTTTCGCGCAAAAGGTGGTTCAAGATCAGAAGCTCGAAAATTGGCAAAGGCATGAAATGCGCGATAGATTGGAGCAGTGCGCGAAATATTATGTCACGGGAAAGATTGGGTTTGCGCGCAATATGGAATGCGGTTTGAAATTTTGCGCGCAATTTATGCTTCATGCTTAGAAGGATAAAAAATGGAAAAGGCATGAGGTGCGCGAAATATTGAAGCATGGCGTGAAATATGAAGTTGCATAAAAGAGTTTTTACGCGCATGGAGGAGGTTTTATGTGCGGATTAGTGTTTTTCGCACGGGTTCAAAAATGCCTATAAATATGAGGCTAACCCTTGTCAGTTGTTAATACTCGACACTTAGAAGAAATCTCGATCTCTGGTGCGCGTAAATTATACGCTAAGTGAGTTGTGTGAAAAGAAATAAGTTTTCATGAAAAGAGGATAGTTGCGCGGAAAATTGAGAAGTTGCGCGAAAAGAGAAAAAGTTGCGCGCAAAAGGGAAGTTGTGCGAAAACGTTTTTCACGCCAAAAGGGATTTTTACGTGCAAGCCATTTGAATTGCGCGCAAGGCACCCTAAAGGCTGCGTGAAATATTTTGGGTCTCCGTATGTATTCAGTAGTGCATAAGAGAGTTCTTACCGGCTTCTAGGTAAGAAAGTGAAGATTTGTACTTCAGAGAATACATCTGTTCAATTGTAAAGAAGCACTGAAACATTGTGTTACCCTATTTGTGCTAAGAGGGAGCACACGCACTATTGGATTGTTTTCAAAGTGCTGCACGAGTGTAAGGGTATATCCTACTCATTGTATTCCACATCAAAGGATTGTTTTCTAGTGGATTGTATGGTACTGGATTGTTTCCGTACCATACCAAGGACGTAGCTACTCTTGTTGAGTAGTGAACCTTGTAAATTTTGTGTTCCTGTGGTTGTGTGTGTTCAGTAGGGAAGAAACTCTTTAACAGGAGGCGAAGGTTGTTTCAAAAAGGGAAAACATAAAAAAAAGATATCACTTATTCACCCCCTCCCCCTCTCAGTGATACTTGGATCCTGACTAGGAACTTCACATCCTATGGACTCTGGGGGAGCCCAGTATTTATAGGCAAGGGGTGCCATGAAGCAGAGCTCACGCGGTGCGAAGGGGCGGTGGTTGTTTCGTGGCGGGTCGAGAACGTCAACGGGGTTCATGGAGCGTTACCGCCTCTGGTACTTCGCAGCGGACTCGCGAACGTCAGGGCGTTCGTGGAGCGATACCACCTCCTTCTCTTCACGGAAGGTTTGCGAACTTCAGGGCGTTCGCGGAGCGTTCCCGCCTCCTTTTCTTTGTGGCGGCCGCGTTGCTCGAGGGAGCTCCGCGTCAGGGCTTCGCGAGGCAGCGGGCGGGCTTCTTTTCCTTCTTTCCTTTGCATTCCATATTTTGGTGTCAACAACCATGAAGTGACATTTTTTAAAATTTAACACAAGGTTACACATGAAACACTTTTTAAGGACTAGAGAGAGTGAATTCAAGAAATATTCAAATGACTCACCATAAATGGTAAAGTCGTCCATGAAGACTTCCATGCAGTATTCAATGAATTAAGAAAAGACACTCATCATACACCTATGGAATGTTCCAAGAGCATTGAGAAGTCCAAAAGGCATTCTATTATATCCATATGTTCCAAAGGGGAAAGTGAAAGTAGTATTTTCTTGGTCCTTAGGTGCGATTGGGATTTGGAAGTATCCAGTGTATCCATTAAGAAAGCAACAGTGTGACTTTTCAGCAAATTGTTCTAGAATTTGATCAAGGAATGGAAGAGGGTAGTGATATGTTCTTGTTTCAATATTCAATTTCTTATAGTCAATGCTCACACACCATTTGTTATTCACTCGAGTTATGACTACCTCTCCATGATCATTTGTGACAATAGTTATACCACCCTTCTTAGATACAACTTAAATTGGACTAACCCATTCACTATAAGAAATTGGGTAGATAATACCACCTTGAAGAAGCTTGGTGATCTCTTCCCTAACTACTTCAAGTATGAGTGGATTGAGTATTCTTTGTGGTGGTCTAATTGGTTTGGATGATTCCTCAAGATGGATGTGATGCATGAAAAGGGAAGGATTTATTCCTGGTATGTCATATAGGGTCCACCCTATGGACTTTTTGTTTTCTTCTAACACTTGAACAAGATTTGAATCCTCAGTTTTGGTAAGTGAAGTAGAGATAATGATAGGATAAGAGTGATCATGGAAAAGGAATGCATATTTCAGGTGTTCAGGAAGAGGTTTTAGATCAGTATCATCTCTCATTTGTGGGTTAGACATCTCAAGAATGGATGAAGGGACTTCTGTTGCTTCAGATTCATTTTCCTTAATATTATCCAAGGTGGAGTTGTAGAGATTAGAGTTGATGTGGGATTCAAGGGAGTTTTCAAGATCCTCTAGATTGATGGACTCTATGAATGAGAGGTCAATATCAACTTCACAATTTATAACTTGGTTAATCATGGTACATATTTCACAAGATCCTTTATCATTTGAACATGAAGAACATGATGGATTGGGGTTCAATTGACTCTTATAAGTGTACTCAGAAGCAGGGATTGAGAATTCAGAGTGATCCTCAGATGGGTATAGCATGTCTTGGAAAATTTTTAACTTGACTAATTGCACATAAAATTCCATGGATAAGATGCTTAAATGGACATCAATATTAGTTCTAGCAGTCATGAGGAATGGTCTTCCTAGAATTAGGGGAGATTGAGAAGAGTTCGTCTCGCCTTCCATGTCAAGGACATAAAAATTATCAGGGAAGATAAGATCATTCACACGAACAAGGACATCCTCAATTATACCCTCAGGACTAGTAGTGCTTCGATTGGCCATTTTAATGACTACACCTGTTGGATGAAAGGGACCTAGACCAAGGTTAGAGAAGATAGATTTTGTCATGACATTAATTGAGGCTCCTAGTTATATGAGTGAATCATCGTAGTTGGAACATCTAATTTGGCATGGAAATATAAAGGTCCTATGATATTTTCACTTTATGGGAATATACTTTTGGGTGGAAACATTTTCAAAGGTCCTAAGTTGCCTATTGTTGGTGCACAATTCCTTACGAAATGTGGCATATTTATGGATTTGTTTAATGGAATCTAAGAGGGGAATGTTCAATTCAACACTTCTAAACATGTCGAGCATTTTAGGATTGGGTTCAAAGGACTTCTTTATCTTAGAAATGTCTTGAGGAAAAGGAATTGGTTTCCTAAGTGGAATGGAAGGAGGTGAGAGAATGACTTCAGATTCCTTTTCAAGTTTCTTTTTCTTTTCATTTTCTATGTCATCATTTAAAGGGGGGTTGGAGGAATTATCTTGAGGCATAGCAATTTTCTATTCCGATCTAAGTGAAATTTCTCTTACATTACCCTTGGGGTTGGGTAATGGTTGATCTGGGAGTTGGGAATAATTTGATTATTGTTTCTAGCTTAGGTGGGATGCAAGTTAACCAATTTGGGGTTCAATGTTCTTGAGGCTGGAATGGGTGAAGGAGTAAAGATCTTCCACTACACTTTCCCATAGTTTCTTGGAAGAAGAGGCTTGTCCTGAATTGGGATTACATTGATTTTGGTTCATGATATATCGATTGTATTGGTTTTAGAATTGGTAAGGCTCACTAGGATATTGAAATCTAGGAGGTGGATTGTTCCTTTGAGGTTGATGAATAAAAGGATAAAGTTGTTAGAAGTTACCAACACCATGACAATATTAGAAATGGTTTGGGTTTTGATGAGGGAATTGAGGGGGATGAGAGACAGAATTACCATACCTTGGGCCTTGGTTATAGGAAGAATATAAGGGATCATTGTGAGGTTGGTTGAAATTTCTAATGAACTGACCTAATTTTTGAGGGTTGGTGTTCCTCTGAGCATATGTTGCACTGAGCTCCATTGGTCCAGATGAATCAGATTGATCGTCTTGAAGTTGTGGACAAGTGTCATTTGGATGAGATGGAGAGTTGCATATTCCATAGTTTTTTATAGGTCCAGGAAACATTGATTGTGGAGAAGATGAAGTTGGGGCTTTGGTAGCCACATCTAGTTGTCACAGAAGACCTTTAAGTTCACTCATCCACTCTTTCATCTTATTTAGCTTTATCGACTGTCTATCTTGGGATTTTTTGACTTGATCATGTTCTCGAGTATGGAATTATTGTGTGTTCTCATCCATGTTGCTTATGAGATCTCTTACAGCTGCAAGAGTTTTATCAACAAGAGCACCGCCACTTTCGGCATCAATGAGGGTTTTCTCTATATCCAATAACCCCTCATAGAAGTATTATATAAAGCTTTTGTCAGGGATTTGGTGGCGTGGGAAGGTTTCAACAAGCTTTTTTAACCTCTCCCAATACTCATGGAGCGATTCTCTTAGGAATTAACGAATACCACTTATTTACTTTCAGATAGAAGCAATATGAGAAGCATGAAATAATTTCTCTACGAAGAGTCACTTCATGTCATTCCATGTGGTTATAGAACCAGGAAGAAGGTAGTAGATCCATGACTTAGTAGTGTCATCTAATGATAAAGGTAATTCTCATAGTTTGATTTGTTCCTCATAAAACCCTTGTGGATTCATGGTGGATCATACCACTTAGAACTCTTTAAGATGTAGATGTGGATCCTCACCAGCTAGCCCATGGAAATGAGGGAGAAGATGAATCAAACCCAATTTGAGTTAGAATTCAGATTCTAAGTTTGGATATTTAATACCAAGAGTTTGGTAATTCATATCCTGGGCAATGAGTTCTTTATGTGTTTTTTCCCTAGGATTGGCCATAGCTAATTCAATTGGTTGGACAAGGACTGGTTCTTGAATTATTTGATTATCTATTATGTTCCTTCTAAGTTGGAGAAGTGTTCGCTCAATTTCAGGGTCAAAAAAATCTAAGGGGTTGTTTGGGAGGCTACGGGGCATTCATAAAGATGTTTAAAGAAAGAGTAATATGGGTTTTTCTTTGTGTTTTTTTTTTCAATTTATGATTTTTATGAGAAGGCAGGTTTTTCTTTGTTTTTTTCAATTTTTTTTTAAATTTTGTTTTTTGGGGGTTTTTTTAATAACTAGAAACTAATGACTACATAAAGCACCATCCCCATGAACTGATCCATTTGGAAAGTGTAGTCTATTATCTCCTATCGACCGGTCAAGGTTCTGGTGCTCTGCTAATGTGTATAACAGCACTCGGGTTGAATCCTCAATGATGATACTTTTTAATAGTCTATTGTTTTTAGTTTATTGTATTATGATTGGGGGGTTTGTTTGTAGATATTATGAAATAATTCATGGATGATTTATGATTTAACAAATTGATAAATATTGGCGTGAGTTTATTATTGGGTATTTAAGATTATGATATCCTTGAGATTTGCTTTATATTACATTAAATTAATACTCACTTCACAAGATGATTTTGATCGAAATTACCAAGTGTTAAAGATTTAATTTAAGATGTAACTTAACTTAAAGTTCTAGTAATTACCATTACTTATTTATGGTAGTGTATTTTTGTTTCCAATAATCCATGAAATCCACATATTAAACAAAACATGTCATTAATCCATGATACATAAAGTTCAACATACACAATATTAACCCAAAGAATACTCATAGAGTAAAGGATCTCAATCACTTAATATACCCAAATTATAACTCACCCCAATGGTATATTTACTCATAAATATAAATTATTAATAATCTGGTTATAATTAATATGATGGTAAATTAAGAAGATAAGAAAAAAAAGTGATAAAAAAAGAGTGGTGTGTCGAACACACACACAAACGATGAAGGGAATAAAATACTGACTTTAGATTGAATGAGAAAGCAAAAGAATGGAAGGGGATTCAACTGTATTTAAACTATTTTGAGAACATTAATATTAAACTACAAAATTTGGATGAGAATAAGAGATATTAAAGAAGAAACTTCCATTAAAACAAAATTACAAAGAAAGAGACTTACAAGATTACAAAAATGAAGAACACAAAAGTAAATGAAAACAAAGAGAGGAGGAAAGGTATATAAAATAAAAACTATAGTATGGAAGGTCCTAAAAATACCTTTTAAAGTATTTAGTCATGCCAATATGTGTTCCTATATTCTGAAAGGCCAACCCTTTGCAAGGAGAGGAGGAGGATGTATTTATAGCCCAATGTTGTGGACTGTTTGCATTCCAAAACTTTCCCTCCACTTGAATTTCCAATTTGATAAATTAGATAGCTGAATCTGAAGATATGATATTCTTACAAGTTGTAGATAAATATATCCTATGTATACTCTGAAAATTTATATTCCATTGGACTTAAGTATCCAAATTTAACTTCGGCTGATTAAACAGAGTTAATCTGTCCATTTTAATCCAAACTGTTTAAAGTCCAAAATGTGAATGGGTTTTTGAATATAACGATGTCCTCAAATCTGAATGATTTCTTCAAAAAATTCAGCCTCCTATTTCTCCTCTTTCGCATTGAAATATCTCATCTTGATTTTATGATTACATCATGAGATATTTCCTAAATAGTGTCCAGATTTTAATTCCTGGACAGAATGGTGGGTAGGACTTCAAAGCATTTTTTGGGCCCCATTTTCTTGTAGTTGGGTCCTGAAATATTTATCCATTACTCCTTGAAATTTTTTCCAAATATTTGAGGATAATTAACTAATTTTTACTTCTGTATTTATCTGAGTAAGTCAATATTCATGGATGGTCCAGTTTCCTCACAGATTCTGTGGTCCTTCTTGTGTGGTCCATACGAGCCTTAAAATGGAAGAATGGGCCCATGATCCATTCTAATAAAATGTTGGATATTGAATTATGAATCCTAAAAAACAATAACCACACAATTTGGATCAGTAGGTTTATAGTTATAAATAAAATAGTAAACTGACTCAATTGGACTACTTCTAAAAATGCTCAAAAATTATACTTAGTATTAAAACATTAATATTTCAAACAAATTATGCACATTTCATACAAAATAAGTAAAGGGAGTATGTAATAAGTCAGGAAAATATTAATAACATCAACTCCCCTATGATTAACAAGCTTTTTTTATTCTAGAATTCTATGTTATACCATAATTCTATGTTACTACTTGTGATAACATGCTAGAGACGTTTTGATGTGTAAATGGATGAATTTGTGAAAATCGATTGGTTACATTTATAATGGGATCTAATTTCAGTTTCAAGTTTTATGGGTGTATTATAAATATAAAAAGGGTAACCCATGTATTCAAATCATTGAAAAAGGGCTTCTAAAGTTAAAATTTTAAATGAACATTGATTTTGATGAATGGGATCCAAATGCCAATGGTAAGTTGTATGGGTGCCTTATTGATTGGTATATGTCCACCCATGTGTTTGATCACTGTATAAACATAGAGTGTCAAGAAATGGTTATAAATGTAAAACTGTTCAGTTTTGACTGAATGAACTATTGTGGGTTTCTTTTTGAAGAACCTGGATTAGAATAAATGGGACCCTCGGAGGACACCTCTGTGTTAAAAAGGAATTTAGATGCTAAATTACCTATTTAAAATAAAATGATTCTAAATGTAAAATGTTTAAAGGGGGTTTTTCTTTGTTTTCACTATGATATTTTTATTGTTGGTACTGTTTAAGTGTCATTTTCCCTAGTAGGAATTTTAGGTTTTAAAGAATAACACCCATGTTTTGAGGGGTGTTCATTGTATATTTACTCTTGGATTGGGAATAAGCAATGAATAATGCTTGGTTCAGAGGGTTAGACATTACTTAGACATGGTTAGTTGTTAAATACATTCTTGTATTGACTCTATAGTAGAGAGATTGGGTAATTAAGGTAAGATCATCCCACTGCTCGGGAGGAATTTCTAGGACTCATGTGTTTTGACATGACAACCGGTTTCGAATTTCATATTTCATGTGAGATGCTGATGTGGTTATCGTGGTTCATGCAACGTCACATCTGCATTTGAGGTGTTTCTGAAAAATCATTCTTGGGAGAAGCTAGTATTTTCATTCCACAACATGGACACTCCAAAGTTGGATAGTGTCACATCAGTTACAATAAATGTAGTAGTTCTTTCTTGAAATAATGACTTGATAAGGTTGGAGGTGTGTGAATTTTTTTTTTGTAAACTGTGTTTGTTTTTTTAAGATTTTTAGTTGTATGTTTTGAATGAACATGAACTCCTTAGGTGAAATAAGAATCAGGTTTTTGTTGATGATGCAACGGTAGGTGAAGATGAGCTTTTCATAAGGAATTGACTGGTGACAGTTTGAATGATCTTATAGTGACCTCAGTTTACTCTTAGTGTGCTCTTTTGATTGAGATGATCATGTCCCCTATCTTGACCTCATCCTAGATCCATTGAGATATTGTTTATCTTAAATTGTTCTAAAGTTTTAAAAATAGTTGGTCTCGATGAGTAGTTGTTATCTGGGTGGTATGCCGGATGTGTATATCTTTTGGTTATGCCTATTTTTGTGTGGGGGAATGATATTTTTAAAGTACCCTTTTGATGGATTGTCTTGGGAAGGTCACCGGAAGTTGGGTAGGGACTTTTGTATACATGAAATTGGTGTTAAAATAATTTTAAAGTCATGCTTCCAGTTTAACTATGGGTATGGGTTTCATGTTTCAGTGATGTATTTCAAGGAAAGTAATGTGTCTCGGGGTTCTGAAATGTTTAAAGGTGTGTTATTTGTTTGGGAATGCAATGTGATCATTCAAACAAGGCTTCTTGACCTTGGTGGGTTTGTTGATGTTGTAGTAGTTCCTCATGGATTCTCGGGGGTGAGAAGTTTTTAAGGTGAGTAGTTTGTAGAGTCCCATGTTTTTGGACCGGGCTAAAATATGTATTTTTTTTGAAGTTTTTCATTTACTTCATGGTTTTATTTTAAAACCAAGCTTCAAAAAAAGTTTCGTGAGTTGGGATCTTTTAAAGTGTTGATAATGGGCTTAGGTAAAATTATGAGGAGTTTCACGGATGGCTTGATGGGTTTTGGGAGACCAGACCAAGAAGTGACATTTGTACAGGTCGTGCATGGTTAGTCAAACCATACGGGTAAGTCATACATAATAAATAATGTGTCCAGTAGTCGACGCATGGTCTTCGCACAGTTTTTCAAACCGTGCCAGTCAAACCACGTGATCTATCCAGTTTTGAGTTTTAGGTTAAATTAGATTAATTAAATTTATGGTTGAAAGGGATTTAATTAAATAAGTTGTTTGGGGTTTCTTTTAATTAAAATAAAGGTGATATAATTTAATTAAATAATGTTGAAGTGGAGAAGATATTTAATTAAATTGAGATGAAAAGAATTAATATTATTTTAAATAATGATGAGTTGGAGACTTTATTCAATTAAATTGAGATGAGGATAATTTAATTAAATCACATGTAAATGAGGAGTTGGGGGTTATCAAAGAAGTAAAATATTAAATGGTTATATTAAATGATGTGTAAATTAGGATTTGGATTTTAATTTAATTAATTTCAAGCTAAATATGAATTTAATTAATTAATGCGAAATGGAGGTTTTATTTAATTAAATTCAAGGTTAGGAAGAATTTAATTAGTCATTGTGAAATTGGGGTTATTATTTAATAAAATTGGGGTTCATAGAATTTAATTAAATAACGTTGATGTGTTGGAAATTTTAATTTAATTAAATTGTGTTTAGTGATTTTAATTAAATAACAATAATTGGAGAAATAATTTAATTAAATTTAGTTCGAACGAATTTAATAAATGATGATTAATGAGGTGTCGGGGTTTTTTTAGTCAAATTTTGTGAGATAATTTAATTAAATAATGATGATTGGGAGAATTTATTTAATTAAATTTTGTTGAAATGGATTTTATTAATTGAATTGTAAATGATGTGAAAATGGAGAGTTTGGTATTTATCAAAGAATCATTTTAATTATATTATAATAATAATAATATGGGTGTTATTATTATTATTATTTATATTATATTAATTATTAAAATTTTATAAGTGAAATAAGGAGGGAGAGCCACTATAACAACCCATACATTACATACATTGTTATTACTTCAGAATTGAATTATATTTATTAGAACATATAACAAAACCATGAAAGGACCGTATAGGTATAGTGTCTTTAGAAACTGGGAAACATAAACAACTGGTTTATAAAGCATCTACATTGTCTCCCATTTATTTCATCATATTTAGAGTCCCTTTTGTCATATTCTACTTAATACCCTTATTCCTAGCCTGGGGAAAAGAAAACATACAAAAGGTTGAGCTTAAATGCTCAATAAGGGTAATCAAAGGAAATATCAATCATATCATATTCATAAGAACATAACAGTTTGAAAATATTAACCTGCAAAAGAGATCATAATATCATAACATGGGATAAATCATGGTAGTGAAATGTAATCCCAATAATCATATCATAAAATATGAAACTTTTTGACATACACACATAATCATAAAGAATCATTTCTTAGTAGTCAATACTCATTACCAAGACTATCCTAGCAGACAAAGTCCATTTCTGAACCGAGTTCACTCCTCATTTCAGTCCTGTATCACTAAACCAGATTAACCTATTGTTCCAGCCATGTCTATCTCATGAGATATAAATATTTACCTAATTCATTGGAGGGAGATATAGGTCACACACATCTCATAATGATACCATTCTTATGTGTGCCACAAGATCACAAATCATACATCATAGCATAACCCATTCAATAAAAATGGGATTCTTAAACAGCATGCCATCATAACATAATCCATATAAGATAAAAGGACATCATAAAATATATTCCATTATAACATAATCAGATAAATGTAAAAATAGGGATAGAAACAGAACCCTATATTATCTTAGATGGAAAATAATTTTGATAAAACACTTGAACTCCATTCTTGAGTAAAATATCCTTTCTACTTCAAAAACATTTTTTCCTTTCTTAACATGTCATACAATTTTAAACTGAAAGAAGTTGATTAAAAATAAACTTTAAAACTTGTAAAATAAGATTCATTGAAATAATGTTCTATGAAATCATAAAAATCCATTCATTCTGTATAAGTTAAAAAAACATTCTTCTCGTACTTTGGCCGGAAAAGTCAAAAAGTACCTCGTACTAAAAACGACAAAATATTACTTTCATATCTTTTACTAAAAACTCACCAATGGGTAAAATTGGATTTAAAAAATTGTTGGGGGATAGGAATAATATTACATATTTAGGAAACATGTATGTGTATGATAAGTATTCCCCCGTAAATTCTAAAGTATAAACAATCTAAAATAAAAATGAGATTGCGATATTTCCCTTACCTTAGGTCTGATATGCTTTGTTCATGTCAGAACCTCCTGTATAATGATTTAAATAATGTCATTGACTTATTCCATAATCATACTCATTGTTATGATATCATATATGGTCATATTCTTAGCTTCTTATTAGTAATATTTCATTTCTACTTGTTATTCGGGTGTTTATTTCTTTATGTTCTTATGCATGTTTTATCGAATAAATTCTTATTATTCTTTTTAGATTATAGATACCTCATTTCCATAATGGTATTAATGTAATATATATCATATTTATTCATTAAATTCATTTATATAATCATTATTCAATGAATATCTTATAGAATGAGTCTCATCACATCATGGAGATGGTAGGCCGTACGTATGCTCGAGCGATGATATCATTCTCATGATCATGGAATTGTATTTAAGTGTATGTATACTATTTTAAAATCAATATAATTTTAAAATAATCATATATAGTTATTATTTACACCATTATACCCATCTAAGTAAGGTGGTGGTGGAAAACATATTACACCATGGCGTGGAGACGGTATTCCGTACGCACGCACGCGCGGTGATTTCATTTTCCATAGGATGGATAGAAGGTGAAATAGGGTTGTTTAATATTTATAATAACATATCAGTATATTAGTGATATTTATGTTATTATTTCATAATTAAACAACTAAAGAAGAAGAATTATAAAAAGAAATAAATCTGAAAGAATTGGTAATGGATATTACATCTTCTTCGACACGCCTCTTTGAAACCTCTTCTTAGGGCACTAAGATTGGTCGTTCAATAATACCAGGACCTCTAGGATTTTTCTAGGGAAGTGGAGAAGATAAATTGATAGGGTGTTTCTGATATTTAAGGCTCAAAGTGGTGTGAGGATGAGAGGTAGGAGGTTCCCTTTTATAAGGGAGGAGAGGGGCACCTTTGGAATTATAAGAAATATTAATTTATAATAAATTACAAGCCCATTTAAAAACCTCCAAAATGACTTAAATACAAATATTAGATGAGATAGGGTTGAAATATTATCAACCAATAAAATTTAGACAAGTTGGTAATTTATTTTAAACATTATTAACTTGATTTATCCTTATATAATCTATTTAATTTTATTTGTTTTAATAAAATTCTAAATTTTAAATCATTATAAATAATTACTTATATGTTGTGAATTATCCATAATTGTATGATTTATTAAATTTTATACCATATAAATTTTAATTTATAATTTTTAAATATTTTTGTGATTTTTAAACAATTTTATAATATGTAAATTTTATAAAATAACAATAGTGTCAATTTTGACACTATTAATTTATTAGAATTTAAATAAAATATATACAGAAGATATTTTCGCACTAAAAGATTTAATAGATTCATAACATGTCATTTGTATCTATAAAATTAGTGGAGCACATTAAATAGTTCATATAATATTTATTTTAATACTTTTAAAATAACTTATTTTATAATTAAATCAATACAATAATTTCAACATCACTATTGTGTCATAATTAATGATAATTATTTAATCCCTAAAAATTATAAATAAATTAATATGATTTATATACTTTTATTATATTTCTGGAGAATATTCTTGTTCGAAGTTTCATGAAGTTTATCACTAAATTAAAATTATTATACTTATAAGATTTAAGAGAGTGACATGTTGTCACTTTCTTTGGTTTTAATAATAATTATATTATTTCATGGTCAAAAGTCCATGAAATGAATATAGTTATATCCTTAGGTGATATGGGTATACTTTTATTCATCCAATAGGATTTTGGAAAATGTTAGGGTAATTTTATAATCTTATTTTTACCCTTAATAACCATATTTATCTTTAACTGTAGTAAATAAAAATTACCGTAGTTAATATTCTTAATATCAAAAAAAAAGTAACCTATTAACATAATTTGTACTCACTTAATCCAAATATGGAATCCATTTTTAAAAATTCAAAACACAGGAGTTGCAGTAATTAATTTAAAATTAATCATGTTGTTAAGCCAACGTGTTTTAAAAGTTAAAACATTACCAAAGATTGAAATGTTTTTAGCTATGAATTCAATATAAAATTAATGATAATGACATAAATTAAATTAAATGGTAAAAATATATTCTATTTATACTTTAAAACCATTAAATGTTATAATTTAACCATATAAATTATTGTGATGAAAAAAGTTGTTTTTAATTAAAATATAGCATGTTTTTACTATTCATTAAAATATGAAAGTTATCAGTTTAACATGAAAAATTTGTCCAAAGTAAATTTTTATATCCTTAATCCAAAGAAGAATTTTATTTTTACAAATTGAAATTATTAACTTGTCAAAAACTAGATTTAAAGTTGGTGCTCCATCAAAAGGCGGCAAAACTGCATTTTTTGAAAAATACTTATTTTACCTGAAAAATTTTATTTTGTTCTCGTACCATGTTCTAGAAAATATGTAAGATGAATAATAATGTTATAAAATTCAAAATTCAATTAATAATATTCATAACGACTAGTTTATAATATTATAATAATATATCATTGTTTAGTGAAACTCAGTATTGCGTATTACACACGCTATCAAGGAAGGTCGTGATTGCGTGTAACACAAGACAAGATACTATTGTGTGCAGTGAAAGATTCCTTTTATGTGGCGTATAACATAATACATAAAAAATATATTTCTCATAAAATATCAGGGTGTTACATTCTACCCCCCTTAAAATGAATTTCTCCCTCGAAATTCGTCACTTCGTAAATAACAGATGAGGATACCTCTCCCTCATCATATCCTCAAGCTCCCATGTAGCTTCTTCTAATTGGTGGTTCCTCCAAAAAACTTTCACCAAGAGAGTGGTCTTGTTTCGTAGAAATTTTTCACTACGATCCAGAATCTCTATTGTTTGTTCTTCATAAGAAAGATCTTGCTCTAGCGGTATAACTTTTGAGCTTAGTATATGTGAAGGATTAGGTATGTACTTTCTCAGGAGAGATACATGGAACACATCATGAACTTGAGAGAGATTTGGTGGAAGTTCCAATTGGTAAGCTATCTTCCCAACACGATCCAATATTTTGAAAGGACTGGTATACCTAGGGCTCAACTTTCCCTTCTTTCCAAATCTCATTACTCTCTTCCAAGGAGATATTCGTAAGAACACTTTATCACCCACTTCAAACTCTAGGTATTTTCTTCCGTTATCGGCATAAATTTTTTGTCGACTCTGAGCTTCTCTTATGTGTTGTTGAATAGATCAGACCTTTTCTTCCATCTCATCAACAAGATCAGGTCCTAATATCTTTCTTTCCCCAACTACATCCTAGCAAGTTGGAGTTCGACATTTCTTTCCATAGAGACATTCATAAGGAGCCATATGAATACTGGAGTGAAGGCTATTATTTTAAGAAAATTACACCAAAGGTAGGTGTTTATCCCAACCACCTTTTAAATCCATAGATCAAGCTCTCAACATGTCTTCTAGAGTTTGAATTATTCTCTTAGACTGACCGTCTGTCTGAGGATGATGAGAAGTGATGAAACTCAACTTTGTATCTAGAGTATGCTAAAAACTTTGCAATAACTTCGATGTAAAACTCGGATCCTGATCAGATATAATGGAAAGTGGTACTCCATGAAATCTTACCACTTCCTTCACATATATCCTGGCAAGCTGATCCAGAGAGAAATATTCTCTAACAGCAATGAAGTGTGCTGACTTCGTAAGATGATCAACTATAACCCAGATAGCATTATTGTCTTTGGATGTTTTAGGATGTCTAGTGACAATTTCCATAGTGATGTTTTCCCATTTACATTCTGGTATGGGTAATGGTTGTAACATCCCCTTAGACTTTTGTCTCTCAGCTTTAACTTGCTGATAAACTAAGCATCGAGAGACATATTTAGAAACATCTCTTTTCATGCCATCCCACCAGAAGTACTCTTTCATATCCCTATACATCTTCGTGCTTCCAGGATGAATAGAGAATGAAGAACTATGAGCCTCATCCAGCAGCTCCTTCTTTAATTCTGGGATGGGAGGAACACAAACCCGATTCCTGAACCTTATTATCCCATCACAATCAAGGTTGAATTCAGGAACATTTCTCACTTTCTTTTGTAACTCTACATCTTCTTTTTGTGCCTCTTTAATCTTCACATGTGTAGATGGTTGAACATTCATTTGAGAAAGATAAGATTTTTTCCCTTCAATTATAATTCCAAGATTCATCCTCTATAAATCCATAAATATTGGATCTTTTTTGATCCTCTTCATGGATAAACTAGCATGGTCTTTTCGACTTAATGTGTATGCCACCTTGTTTGATTTCCCAGGGTGATAATGAATTGAGAAGTCGTAATCCTTAATCAGCTCCAACCATATTCTTTGGTGCATATTCTGCTACTTTTGTTTGGAAATATACTTTAAAATTTTATGATCAATATAAATATCACATCTTTCACTATAAAGGTAATGCCTCCAAATCTTTAATGAAAATATTACCAAAGCTAACTCCAAATCATGAGTTGGGTAATTTTGCTCATGGATTTTCAACTGCCATGAGGCATAAGCTATCACCATATCGTTTTTCATGAGAACACACCCCAATCTCTTCTTGGATGAATCACTATATATCACAAACCTTTATCCACTACAAGGCAGTGTGAGCACGGGTGCACTGGATAACCTTCTTTTCAACTCCTTGAAATTTTCTTCACACTCCTCCGTCCAAATGAACTTAACTCCTTTTCGAGTCAACCTGGTGAGTGGATTAGATAACCTTGAAAAATCTTTCACAAAACATCGATAATATCCAACCAAACCAGGAAAACTTTAGATCTCAGTTACTGTTGTTGGTCTTGACCATCTTTCGATAACCTCTATCTTTGTTGGATCCATAGATATCCCCTATTTTGAGATTATGTGACCCAAAAATGAAACTTTTTGAAGCCAAAATTCACACTTGGTAAATTTGGCATAAATATTCCCCTTTTTTAGGGTCTTTAAAATAATTCTCAAGTGTTCTTCATGTTCTTCCTTGCTCTTTTAATATACAAGAATATCATCTATAAAGACTACCAAAAACTGATCAAGATAGTCTCTAAAGACTCTATTCATTAGATCCATGAAGATAGTAGGGGAATTAGTAAGACCAAATGGAATCACTATAAATTCATAGTGTCCATACCTTGTACGAAAATTCGTCTTTGGTATATCCTCTTTGTTTGACCCTTAATTGATGATACCCTGAACGAAGTTCAATCTTGGATAATAATTGATCTCCGCGTAGTTGGTCAAATAAGTAATCAATGCATGGGAGAGGATATGTTTTCTTGATAGTGATCTTGTTAAGTTCTCGATAATCAATGCAGAGTCTCATTGATCCATATTTCTTCTTAACAAACAGAACAGGTGCTCCCCAAGGTGACGCACTAGGGTATATGAATCCTTTATCAAGATTCCCTTGGAGCTGATTCTTCAATTCTTGTAACTCAATTGGGGCCATTCTATAAGGTGTCTTTGAAATGGGAATAGAACCCCATATGAGTTCTGTTGAAAACTCAACTTCACGATTTGGTGAAAGACCTATAAATTTCTCTGGAAAGATATCATCAAACTCTCGTACAATGGGTGTATTCTTAATCATTAGTTTCTCTCCAACCATTTGAGATAAATAACTTTCATTTATTGGAATCAAGACCCATAAGAAGGAAGAAATTTCCACTAGAAGGTTATATTCATCCTTGCATCGATAGATGATAGTAGATTGATCAAGAATATTAAATGTGATTTCCCTTCTTTGGCAATTGATATGAGCCCCATATAAAGAAAGTCAATCCATTCCAAGAATAACATCAAATTCTACTATAGGAAGGATCACAAGATTTTCAGGAAGCACTTTCCCACAAACTTCAATCAGAGAAGAATTGTAAACTTTTGATGTGACTGTTGTGCCATTTGGGGTTGTCACAGCTAACTCAACATCTAGTTGTTGAGGTAGTACGGTGATACCCTTAGAAAATTCTTCAGAAATAAAAGAGTGGGTGGATCTAGAATCAAATAAAACATTTTTCTACTTTAGAGTGGATGGTAAGTGTACCTTTCACCACTTCGGTATCGTACTCCACATCACCGATATTAATTTCATGTGACTTTCCTTTATCTTTGGCCTTAAGAGTTTGTTGACATCGATCATCATCAACAACCCTTGTATTAGGGCATTGATCGGCATAATGACCCATCTCCTTGCACTTGTATCATTGAAGTGTAGGAGGTGTAGTCTATATAGCCTTTTCTTTGTTCACATCACTATACATATTTTTCCCATCACTGTGGAATTCAAATGCTCGATGACCCTCTTTTCCACATTTGAAACATTTACTTGTCCCTTTTAGACAATTCCCTCCATGTTTCTTTCCACACTTTGAGCATAATGGAAAACTCATCTTATTTTTAGTGCGGTCTTTATATTTCCCTTGGAATTCCATTTTACTCTTCTTATCAAACCCATATGACTGATGGGTTACTCTAATCTCAATCTCAACCTTGAGAGCACATCGAACAATTTCCTCGTAGCTATTGAAGTCCCTTATGGATAATGCCCTTCGGATACTTTGTTTTAAGCCACTAAAAAATCGATCGATCTTACTCTCGGGTTGGATAATAATCCCATAAGCATACCTTGAAAGCCTTATAAAATTTTCTTCGTAGGTACCAACCGATTCATCATCCTTTTGCTTCAGTTCAAGAAACTCCTTCTCCATCTTTGTTCGAATAATATGAGGGAAGTACTTATTGAAAAATATGTTCTTGAACTCATCCCATTCCATGGACTCAATTTCATCCCTTTGCCTCCTATTCTTGATAAGATTCCACCATTGATCAGCTTCACCTTCCAAATGTTATACTGCTAAGATGACTTTATCATGTTCAGAACATTGTAGAACTAAAAATATATTTTCAGTGGTACTAATCCATTGTTCAGCCACTAATGGATCAGAAGACCCACTAAATGAAGGTGGACGCTGCCTCATGAAGGATTCAATAGAATGTTGCTCCTTCCTTTGCTCGTTTAGAATTCCTTCATGGTTCATAGCTTGAGAAAGTTGTGTGAGCATGGCTAAAAGATTTTTCATTCTAGCTCCCATAACATTTGATTGCTTAAGGGGACAATCATTGCATTACCCATCGAATTCAACATTAACACGGTTCCTTTGGGTTCCATCCATTGACTAAAACCAATAAACATAGTGTGAGAAACGTTAATCATAATAGGAAAACCACATAATCAGGAATAAAATTTTACACTTAAGGTTTTATCTTAGGTTATTCATGGACCTTTATAAAATACTAATATTGTGTTCTATTCTTAGACATATCCTTAGGGTTCTTACTAAGGCTTTCACATCCTAGTTTCCAAAGGTTGACTATACCTTTCCTCTGATACCAACTATAATGACTCATACTTTACATACATTGTTATTACTTCAGAATTGAAGCATATTTATTACAACATATAACAAAACAATAAAAAGACCGTATAGGTATATTTCCTTTAGAAACTGTGAAACATAAACAGTGTAGGAGGTGTATTCTTCTCGTACTTTGGCCGGAAAAGTCAAAAAGTACCTCGTACTAAAAACGACAAAAGATTACCTTCATATCTTTTACTAAAAACTCACCAATGGGTAAAATTGGATTTAAACTATTATAGGGGGATAGTAATAATATTACATATTTAGGAAACATGGATTTGGATTATAAGTATTCCCCAGTAAATTCTGAAGTATAAACAATCTCAGATAAAAATGAGATTGTGAGATTTTCCCTTTTCATAGGTCTGATATGCTTTGTACATGTCTGAACCTCCTGTATAATGATTTAAATAATGTCATTGAATTATTCTAGAATCATAATCATTGTTATGATATCATATATGGTCATATTCTTTTCTTCTTCTTAGTAATATTTCATTGCTACTTGTTATTCGGGTGTTTATTGCTTTATGTTCTTAAGCATGTTTTGTCGAATAAATTCTTATTCTTATTTTTAGATTATAGATACCTCATTTCCAGAATGGTATTAATGTAATATATATCATATTTATTCATTAAATTCATTTATATAATCATTATTCAATTAAGATCATGTAGAACGAGTCGCATCACATCGTGGAGACAGTAGGTCATACGTACGCACGAGCGATGATATCATTCCCATGATCATGGATTTGTATTGAAGTATATTTATACTATTTCAGAATAAATATCATTTTAAAATAATAATATATAGTTATTATTTACATAATTATACCCATCCAAGTAAGGTGGTGGTGGAAAATATATTACACCACGGTGTGGAGACGGTATTCCATACGTACGCACGCGCGGTGATTTCATTTTCTATAGGATGGATAGAAGGTGAAATAGGGTTTTTTAATATTCATAATAACATATAATTATATTAGTGATACTGATTTTATTGCTTCATAATGAAACAACTAAATAAGAATAAGTAAAAGAATAAATAATTTTGAAAGAATTTGTTACAGATATTACCTCTTCTTCGACACGCCTCTTGGAAACCTTCTCTTAGGGAACTAAGATTGGTCTTTTAAGAAGTCAAGGACCTCTAGGATGTTTCTAGGGAATTGGAGAATATAAATTGTCAGGGGTTGGCCGAGCTTGAAGGCTCAAAGTGGTGTGAGGAGGAGAGGGAGGAGGTGCCATTTTATAAAGGAGGAGAGAGGCACCTTTGGAATTATAAGAAATATTAATTTATAATAAATTCCAACCCCACTTAAAACCTACAAAAATGACTCAAATCCAAATATTAGATGCGATAGGGTTGAAATCTCATCAACCAATAAAATTTATACATGTTGGTAATTTATTTTAAACATTATCAACTTGATTTATCCTTATATAATCTATTTAATTTTATTTGTGGTAATAAAATTATAAATTTCAAATCATTATAAATAATTACTTATATGTTGTGAATTTTCCATAATTATATGATTTATTACATTTTCGACAATATAAATTTTAATTTATAATTTTTAAATATTTTTGTGATTTTTAAACAATTTTATAATATGTAATTTTTATAAAATAACAGTAGTGTCAATTTTGACACTATTCATTTATTTGAATTTAAATAAAAATATATACAGAAGATATGTTCGAAATAAAAGATTTAATAGATTCATAACATGCCATTTTTATCTAGAAAATTTTTGGAGCACATTAAATAGCTCATATAATATTTATTTTAATACTTTTAAAATCATTTATTGGATAAATAAATCAATAAAATAATTTCAACATCACTATTGTGTCATAATTAATGATAATCATTTAATCCATAAAAATTGTAAATAAATTCATATGATGTAGATAATTTTATTATATTTCTGTAGACTATTCATGTTCTATGTTTCATGAAGTTTATCACTAAATTAAAATTATTATACTTATAAGATTTAAGAGAGTGACATGTTGTCACTTTCTTTAGTTTTAATAATAATTATATTATTTCATGGTCAAAAGTCCATGAAATGAATCTAGTCCGACCCTTAGGTGATATGGGTTGACTTTTATTCATCCAATAGAATTTTTTGAAGTGTTAGGGTAATTTTATAATCTTATTTTTACCCTTAATTACCAGATTTACCTTTAACTGTAGTAAATAAAAATTACCGTAGTTACTATTCATAATATCAAAAAATATAAAAGTAACCTATTAACATAATTTGAACTCCTTGAATCCAAATATGAACTCCATTTTTCTAAATTCAAAACACATTATTTGCAGTAATTAATTTAAAATTAATCACATTGTTAAGCAAAGGGGTTTTAAAAGTTAAAACATTGCCAAAGATTGAAATGTTTTTACTTATGAATTCAATGTAAAATTAATGATAATGACATAAATTATATTAAATGGTAAAAAAAATATTCTATTTATACTTTAAAACCATTAAATATTATAATTTAACCATATAAATGATTGCGATGAAAAAAAATTTGTTTTTAATTAAAATATAGCGTGTTTTTACTATTCATTAAAATATGAAAGTTATCAGAATAACATGAAAAATTTATCCAAAGTAAATTTTTATATCCTGATTCCAAATAAGAATTTTATTTCATCAAATTGAACTTATAAACTTTTCAAAACTAGATTTAAAGTTGGTGTGCCATCAAAAGGTGGCAAAACTGCATTTTTTGAAAAATACTTATTTTACCCAAAAAAAATATTTTGTTCTCATACCATGTTATAGAAAATATGTAAGATGAATAATAATGTTATAAAATTAAAAATTCAGTTAATAATATTCATAATTTCTAGTTTATAATATGATAATAATATATCATTGTTTAGTGAAACTCAGTATTGCGTACTACACAGGCTATCGAGGAAGGTCACGATTGCATGTAATGCAAGTCAAGCTACTGTTGTGTGTATTGAAATATTCCTTTGATGTTGCGTATAACATAATACATAAAAAATATATACTTCTCATAAAATATCAGGGTGTTACAGCCACACAGCCTGGGTGAGGCGTGACCCCCCCCCCCCCCTCTCATCTCTCCCATGGGTGGCACACCACCTATCCTCTCGGCTCCCTCTTCACATACTGAATTGTGGTGGTATCTTCAGAGAAGTTTTCTTTATTGGTGAGGTGAGTACTTCTCTATGGTTCCCATTGTTCACATCGGCTATTTCGACTCTCTTTCACCCACAACGCACTCATGGTTTAGCACTCATGGGTGGCGCACAACCCCTCCTCCCAGCTCCTCTTCACGCAGCAATCTCTTTCTGGTTCCTTCATGAAATTTGTTTATATCATTGAGGTGAGTCCTTATCCATGCATTTCATTGTTTACATCAGTTTTTCAGCTCTCCATCACCCAGTCTTCATTATAATGAAACCCTATATTGAGGTTTAATTTGTTTTCTTCTTTTATTCTAGTTCTAGGTGGTTTAGAAGATGTCTCAAGACCCATTGGTCCGTATTCTGATGACCACCGCCAAAGGAGAAGTGGTTTGGATCATTTTGGTTCACCACCATCATTATAAAGTAAGTTTTATACCCATTATTTGGTTTTTCACCCCTTTAATTATTATGTATGGTATAATTTAGTTTTTGTTGATTATTTTGGTGTGTGTTGGTCCCTGCCACATTAATTGTGAGTATTAGTTATTGGTGTTAGGTTTTGCGATCAATTCCAAGTACGTGTGCACATTAATGTGGAAGTTTGTATGGATGATCGGGGCACAATTTGATTTAGGAATCATTGGATTAGCTGAATTCATTGAGGTAGGGTTCTAAACATTTCCTAATTAATAAAATGTATCTTTATTGATTTATTTCTTTTGATAAAGTTGACTAAAATGTTGGATTAAATTATTATGAGATGATTAATTAAAAATTAATTTTATTCTTTGAGGTAGTGAAATAGATAATTAATCAGATGATTAATTATGAGTAATTAATTTGGTTGAGTTGAGATAATTAATTATGAATTAATTTTGTGCTTTGAAATGATAATTAATGAGGATATTAATTAGGATTAATTAATTTGTTTAAGTTGTGATAATTAATTATGAATTAGTTATGTTCTTTAAGATGATAATTAATCACGGAATTGATTATGATATATTAATTTGGTTAAGTTTAAATAATTAATTATGAATAATTATGTGCTTTGAAATGATAATTAATCAAGGAATTAATTATGAGTAATTCATTTGGTTAAGTTGATATAACTAATTATGTATTAATTATGTTTTTTGATATGATAATTAATCGAGAGATTAATTACAAGTAATTAATTTGGTTAAGTTGAGATAAGTAATTATGAATTAATTATGTTCTTTCATATGATAATTAATCGATGAATTAATTATGAGATGTTAATCTGGTTAAGTTGAAATAATTAATTTTGAATTAATTGTGTTCATTGAAATGATAATTAATCAAAGGTTTAATTATGAGATATTAAAATGGTTAAGTTGAGATAATTAATTATGAATTAATTATGTGTTATGAAATTATAATATTGGTAATTAATCAAGGGTTAATTATGAGATATTGATTTGGGATAAGTTAAGATAAACAAATTGTGAATTAATTATGTTATATTAAAACTTCTATCTTGAGATAATTAATTTGTGAATTAATTATGTGATACTAAAATGGTTACTTTAGAGATAATTAATTTGTGAATTAATTATGTGATATTGGGATGGTTTCCTCGAGATAATTATTTCTTGAATTAATTATTTAATTTTAATATGGTTATCGTGTAATAATTAATTGTAGAATTAATTATATGATTTTGAGAGGGTTGCCTTTTGATTAGTTAATTGTTAAATTCCCATGAGAAGTTGATGAGATTAATTAATAGGTGAATTAATTAATATTATAGTTATGATTAGTTAATTGTTGAGTTAATGAATGGAATTGTTGTTTTTAACTAATTTTTGAGTTAGTAGTGAATGGGATATTGTTAATTAGTTATTGAATTAATTAATAGACTCGATTTATTAATTTATGAATTAATTAATGTATGTGATCTTGGGGTGCTGGACATAAATTTATATACCCATGATAAATATATATGTATAATTGATAAACGGGTTTTGAGATAGGGACTGATTCTCCAAATACTCACGCGGTGCTAGACATGGCGTTATACACCCATCATGTATACAAATTTTATTTTATGGGACAGGGATTGATGCTCTAAATACCCATGGGTTGTGAGACAAGGGTTGATTCTCCAAATACTGATGAGGGTTCTAGACATGATGTTCTACACCCATTAATAGACATTAGACTATGGTTCAAATTGGTCATACATGAATTGAATTAAATGGTTAATAAAAGCTAATGTGATGTAATGATTTGTGATTTGAATATGAGAAATGGTTCAAACTCCAACATGGTTGATACAGGTATTGAGATATGGGTGTCCGAAAGAACCTGGGTATTTTTACGGTTAAATAACGAATATCAAATAATATGTTAAATAGTTTATTTATGTATTCTAAATATATATCTCTTGTTCAAACTCTAATTTTCAGCTATGATCCAAAGCAGGTATCTTCATCAGGAGGGGTTTTTTATTTATTCAATTCTATTATTACTTCATTATACATGCACACTATTTAATTGTATTGAATTGTTTAGATTGAGTTAGGCACTGGTGTCCCCTACCTACTGAGATTTATATCTCACACCCTACTTGGGCCGCCATTGCACTGGGGTTCCTAAGTAAACTCCACTTGTTTTCGAGACCATGGATCTTGGTTGTTGTTTTTTTCTTGTACTAGGGAGTTAGGAGCAAAGGACTGAGCGGGAGCTCAGGATGCTCATAGAGATCACCGTTAGGGCTTTGAATATTTTCCATATTTTTTTACTGAGATATAAATCATGCAATTTTTTTACTACTTTTAGATATGTATCTCCATTACATGTATGCATTGTATAAACTTGCATTGGCCACTTTCTTTATTCAGTTGACTATTTCATTATATCTATTTCTATTGTTGTCTAAGTTTAATATCTATTTCCATTGTTCACTCTGAATATGAGGGTATAATCACCCCACTGACTATCCATAGACTATCGCTGCTTTTCAGCAACCTCAGGCATACGGGGAGACGCGCTTAAGGTCATGTGGTGACCGGTTTGAGGGTAAGTCAGGTCTGGATGTTACATGATTTCAAATTGAATAGGGTATTTTAATTAAGAAATATTCCATTTGATCTTTTAAATATGTTTTTATAAATTATGAAAACCTTTGATGTTATTCATTGCTTCTAAATTTTGTATAAATGTCTCCTACACTTATACCTATTTAATTATCCCTTCCTCTGATGTGGCAATACATGTCTTATATTCATTTATCAAATTCCTTCATTGTAAAATTTCCTTTGATTATGATATGATGAAATATTATAAAACCCATTTTATTTATATGGATAATTATTATGTTTAGGCCTTATGATTGATTTAATTTTTTTTTCACACATAATCATGACCATGTTATTATGGGTGTACCTAGATAGCACTCTGATGCATTGGGTAAATCTTTTTTCTCGTGAGATGTTATGTATGGGATAAGGGAGTGAACCTAATCAGTTATGAGACTTTTTCCACCATGTGTTATTGTCTAGGTAGTTATAAATGACTCATTTTTATATCCTGTTATATATTTTTTCCACATTTACTATATTTATATGATCTTATGATACTGTATTCTTTATGTTATGCTTCTATGGGATTTTTCAGGAGTCTGCTCTTTTATGCTATCATGTTATACCTTTGACTCACACATTATATTTCCTTATCATGTTTATTCACTCAATTGTATTTTTAGATAACCCCTTCCTTTTATGTATTCCATAAGTTATCTTATGTAGTTATAGAAGATCAAATTGATTTAGGATCTCATTATGAAGGATAAAGTATGGATATCATGTTTTATTTTCCTTTTGATGTATTATAAACCTAGTTTTCCAATGACACTAGGCCTCATGATCTTTTGGTTGTAATTATTGGATATTTATGTTTAAAAATCATGTAATAATATATATTAAAGTATTGGATTGATATACTTGGTATCAGATAAAGGTATTGTTATTTTTTGGTATTAGTACTAGAATACTTTAGTGAGAACCCTAGGGATAATTCTAAGTATAGGAAAATATACTAGAATTTTGGTAAAGGATAGGGTGAGTGGTTTCCAAAATCTAGAAACTACAAGTGTATGTGGATATAGAATAGTTATTCCAAGGGGTAATAACTCTGAAAAGATAACATTGAGATTTGACTCACTTTTCACCCGGTGCACAACAACAGGTCTTGTTTTACACTTTTTTTGACACTCTCAGGGGATATGTTTTTGGAAATTCACAAACTCTTTATGAACCATCACGAAGGATTTGAACAGATGATAATCATGTATGACCTAGGTTAAACCTGGGGTATCTTAGATTTAAAATAATTTTTCATGATTTATACATCATATAAATTATTTTTCATTATTATGATTAATGTTTCTCACACCATGATATTTTTTAGTCAATGGTTGGAACCGGGAGGAATAATGTTAACACTAAATATGATAGGTAATGTTATGGTTATGAGAAACCAAATAGAATTATGACTGAATTGAATGATATTTTGATTATTACTAATCATATATCATGATATGTGATTAATAACATGTACCTTAACCAACTCTCAGACTCAAAAAATAAGAGAAGGATAGAGTCTACAATGAACTCAAGTGGTAGAGACCAAAGAGTAAAGTAGGCTCATTTATTTCATGTCAGAAATATTGGAAGATACACCTAGGATAGTGTCTCAAATGAACAATAAAATGTTTTCTGTATGAAAAATAAGGTCATATAGAAATTAATTACCAAAGAAAGTTATTTAAATAGCCATTTATTGACCGTTGTCTTATATGTGGAGAACCTTGACATTATCTGATTCAATTGCCAAAATTTTATACCAAAGAAGTACCTATGTTATATTAATCATTGAGGTGAAAGTATTTACATATGTAAATTTGATAATTATATTTTATAAGTATTTTTATCAATGGTATTTTGGTTATAATAAACATGAAACATCTAAATATTGTTATTATTTTTGAAATAATATAATATTTTAGTATAGATTTATGGTGATATAGTTTATTTATAAAAATAATTATCATAAATGATTATGTAATATACATTTTTTATGATACTTTAAGAGTGGTTGATTTTATTTAGAGATAAATTTTAAATTTATCTTGGATGAGAATGTGATCAAATCATTCAAATATTTAGGTTTCAACCTTATTTGGGAATATTTAAAATAATTTTAAGTTTATTTATTTATTAAATGATATAAGCTGAACTTTGGGTGTTATTATTGATGATTTATAGATTATTTTTGTATTTAATCATATAATGGTTTATTCATTTTGGTAATTATCTTTCCTTTTTCTAACCATTTTTGGTTTTTGTTAATTTCTAAAGATAAAAGGAATATATTGTTATCCTTTTGTGTAATTATGTGGTCTGTAAGAATTTTATTTAGTGATTTTGTAATAAAAAATCATCTTTAATACTCATCATTTGGATGAAGAGATTATATTATGGTAGAAATTGATTAAAGGATGAAATTATACTTTTCAAGTGTATATTTCTTATATTCTTAGTCAATATGGTAATAAATTCTCCAACTCTAGGAGAAGTATCTTGAAATGAAAATGTTATCCTATTACCTTCATTTAAGATGAATTGATGGTATTTTTTATACCCCTAGGGTTTATGGTTTTGTGGTCATTAACATTCTCATGATCATTCACTTTATTATGATCAATGATATTTTTCACTCTCCATAATTATTAGGTCATCAATATTTTCTTCCATGTATATATTTTCCCTTCCCACTAATTTTTCATGCTTGTAAATCTAGTTATTTTTTATTGAATATGACCTTTATACTCCCCTTTCTCTCTTATTAAGAGGGTGTTTTATTAACCCTTTTTATAATGTGGGATTTAAAAAAAATTATTTTAAAATGGAAAACCTCTGATTACTGAGATCAGGTTCAGATTACAAGAAAAAAAATTATTAAATTGCAGAATAATGTAACACCTAAAGATTTTAGAAACAAAATTATGTTTGATATCATATATGATACACAACATTGAGCCAAAATAAACCATGAAATCTTATTAATTAAATATAAAAGTTATAATCTAATCATTAAATTAATGGGAATGAATAGTATTAACATATTTATGAAATATATATAAATTCCCTACTCAATATAAATTTATTAATAAATTCTTAGTAAATAATCGCTAAAATGTTCAGTAAAGTAATTTTATTATTTAAACAAATCATCAAAATGGTTAATTTTTAATAAAATATTATATTTAATTTTTATTACTTTTAGAAATTTCATTTGAAAAAATTGATAACATTTTTGAAATCAATATATAAAATTTTATTACGTTGAAATTTTGATATTTTTCTAAAAAGTTTGATTTTTCATTGAATGGTAAAAATTACCAATTTTTAAAAAACAATAATTTATTTTCCTTAAATAAAGTAATTTAAAATTATAATTAAATTATAAAATAATTATTAAATTTAAATATTTAGTATTTTATTTATAATAATCTAATTAATTTCTTTTGAATCAATAATTTTTAATTTGGTATAAGTTTATTTTTAGTCTTAAAACTCATTTTTTATTAAATTGTTTTTAAGTACATAATGTTTCTCCATTTTAATTAATTAAAATAAACTATAATAAGAATTTATTTAAATGAAATTTATATATTCTATATCTATATATATGAATTTAACTTCATATAATGATGATTACTAATCATTGAGTTAATATAATATCATCTTATGCTTGAAAAATATATTTCTTGAAAAATCTTTTTCGAAATGTTTTACAAGTTATTTTTTAAAATTAAATTATGTAACTTATGTGAAATGAATTTGATAAAATATCTTCCATATTTAGAATCATCAAAATTAATGTTTTCTAATAAGTTCAATTTAATTTTGGGTAATAATGAATATTAAAACAATAAAAATTAATTACCACGGTTATGGTTAAAACTGGTTAACTGGGGGTTACACCAAAATATTAGGATATTTTTTTCAATTAAACTAGTATAAATCATTTTTTGTGGGAATATTTCATCCTTACAATATCCCACCTTCTAGTATATGTCTATTTGGAATCATTTTCCTTTGTAATGACTTTATCATTTTGTATTCTTTTAAGAAATTTCTTAGTGGTTCCTCTCCCCCACTTATAAAAAGACAACTCCTATACACTATTATCAACACTTTAATATACTTTTGTTTAATTAAATACATAAAAACCCCTTTAATCCATCCCAATTCCATATATTCCTTGTTTTATTCAAAAATAATCCTAGGGAATCTTTTGGTGTAAACCTTAAGAGGTTGTCCAAATAAGAGGGATAGGTCTTAATCTATCATTTTTTTTTTATTTATTATTCCACCTAATTAAAATATTATTAAACTATTATGATATAATAAAATAATTATCTCATATATAATAATATTTTATTATGTTAATTTCATAACCAACATCAATATCCTCCTCCATCAAATGGGAAACAAAACTATCGCTCGTGTGTACCGACTCACGATCCGATGTAATTCATTTTCCCTTACAACCTCTTAAATCTAGTTGTAATTATGGATTTAATGTATATATACAATAGTATTATTATAAAAATATAAAATTTCAATTAATTTAATAATTTTAGACTCGCTGAAAAATGATAACATCATCTGTGCATATGTGTGGACTACCACCTCTATGACGTGATATGATATGTTATTAATCACCACATCACATGGATGATATATATAAATATATTTAAATAAATAATATGATATTTATGATATGATTATAATTATATAAATAAAAAATAATACTTAACTTCTTTCTATAATGATCGTTGAATAAGGGAAATGTTATACATGTGTATGTATGGCCTATCATCGCCATGATTGTAACACAGTTCATTTTTCATAATCATCTTTAATGATTGGTTTTAAAATTATAATTTATGTATAAAAATTATAATCATGTAATTATTATTATTATTTATATGATTAAATAATAATATTTTTTATTTTATTCAACTTTCCAAAGTTTCTTTGGACATATGAGTCGAACATAATCAAAACATTCAACTTAAACCTAAATGATTAATTAATTGAATATAACATGATAATAAATAACATAAAATTAATAACAAACCTGAAAATTTTATTAATAAATTAAATAATTAACATTATTTTATTATCTTTGAAGATAAAGTATGTATGTGATGATTCAAACTTGAGGTAAGGCATTCTGTCTCAATTTCCTTTCATTGAGGAATATTTCAATGTTATGAACCAATTTATTTTATATGGTATATATATATTAATAATTTTAAATATTATATCATTAATACATCATAATTAATGATATTTTATGTTTCAATTTTAATTATTTCATTCCAGGTTATTTTAATTTAAAGTTACCAAGTGGTAAGTGATTTTATAACTCAATTTCTTTTAATTGGGTTAAATTACTTCTTCATAATATTTGATATGATAAAATTATGTGTGTAATGAAATTTGATTATTTTATTTTGTATTTACACTTGTTTTATAAGTATTTAAATTTGAAACAAAAAAAATAAATTCATTGATTTATTCGCACTTCAATAATACAATATTTGTAATGGATTTCATTTCAATTTCCCTTCATTGAGGCATATTTTATTATTATAGAATAATTTATTTTATATTGTGTTTATGATGATACTTTTACATATTATATCAGGAATCCATAATAATTCATGATAGTTTAAGTTACAATTAATTTTACTCCATCCAAGGGGGTTTTATTTAAAAGTTATTAAAGCAATACAGGCTTTATGTTACAATCTCATTTCTTTTCGAGATTGGTTATGTCCAAGGTTAATTTAGGAGGGGTATAATATAAAATTATTTTCTTGAAAAAAATATATTTTATTCTCCTTTTCTCATGAATCTGGTTTACATGTTTGGTTTTTATTTCTTTCCTTATTGAATAAAGAAACATTAATTAATTTGTTTGTAAGTAATATTGACCTTGTATATTCTTTTAGATCAGGACTATTTCTCTTCTAGGTATATATTTTCCTTAAAATATTTTAAATAATGTTTTAAATATTATCCAATTATTTATTAAATATATTTTTACCCAATTTTTACCTTTTTACAAAATAGTTTTAAATGAATCTTTCTATAATTTTCTTAACAAGGTGCTTTTTAACTTTTTTACAAGTGTGAAAGGAATGTTTTATTTTAACTTATACATAATTAATGGAATTTACCATCATTATAAAATCTCAATGATTATAATATTCCTTTATAATTTTATATGTTTATTTTAAAATAAATTTGTTTTTTATAATATTTTGGAGATTTTTAGATTTGAAATAATTAGCTTAAAAGGGAAAAAGGTAATTTTCTCAAGAAATATTTCATGTGATCTTTTAAAGATGTTTTCATCAATGAAGACAATATTTGATGTTATGGATTGATTATAAATTCTATATAAATTTATCTTAAACATATACCTATATCATTATCCCTTCCTTTTATGGGGTAATACATTCTTTATATTCATTTCTCAAATGCCTTCATTATGAAATTTCATTTGATTGTGATATGAGGCAAGATTATACAAGCCATTTTCTTTCATTGGGTAGTTCTTATGATTGATTTTTTTTTAAACACATAATCATGAAAATTTTATGATGGGATCACCAAGATAGCACTTAAATGAATTGATTAAAACTTTTATTTCATGGTACATTATGTATGGGATTAGGGGGTAAACCTAATCCATTTTGGGACTTTTGCCACCATGTGATATTTATTGGAGTTGGTGTCCTAAGACCAATTGTTTATAATTTTATTTTATATATATATATATTATGTTGTGAATATTAATAAAACTTCTTATTATATATTTTTCATTATTTTTCATGACTCTGATGTAATAATGTCCTAGAGTATATATTGCATTGATATGATCATAGTAGTTCCCCGCTATAATGAGAACCTTAAAGTGCTATGAATATATTATTAAATTTAGTTATATGGTTGGATAACTTACTATGATGGGACATATAGTACATAGACTATCTAGTTTGAGTAATCATAAGAAGATGAGGCTTTTTCTCATGAAGTTCACACTTGGTAATCTTTAAGATGAGAGATTATGAGAACAGACCTGCCAATAAGAATTCTACATGTTTTGGTGTCATCATATATTCTTATTTGTGAGTGTGTTTAATAGTCCTTAGTCTTTATAATTATCATTAATGCATTTAATGACTCATGAACTTAGATTTTATAGAAAAAAACGATGATTCTATATGTTTGTAGTGATGTAGGGTACATTGGGTATGTCATGTTTAACATATCATTAATGGAAAACATGACGATGGATTTTTCCCTTCCATCTTTATAGAAGTTCATATCTCTACCCTTTGATTAGAATAGAATCGTCGCATTAAATTTCATGGCCAAGGTAAAATTATGAATTTATTTCAGATATTCAAATAAATATGTGGCAAGCATATAGGTTGGTGACACATATGTACAACCTACATGATGAGATGTTGAGACAAATGAATTATATTGCAAAGTAAGAATTTTTATATGGTTTTCATCATTACGACATTAAGTTCTTTATCTTAGGTTCTTTTACCCATTACTAGAAATTAATCTTGTATTTTAGATAATCCCTCCTAATTTTATTGAGAAAGAATCCAAGAATGTCAAAAAATAAGTTTTTTTATGATCTTGATTAAATTATATTCAAATTTAATTAATTGAATAAATATTATTCTCAAGAACAAGGGATAATTTTTTTCACATCTTATTTCTCTCAAATATTTATTGATGAATGAAATATTTAAATTAAATATTCATTCAAGTATTCAATAAATTCCATAGAAGTTTGAATAGACTAATATCATGTTCGATGATAAATCTTAATTAACAAGTTGATTAAAAAATATTTATCGTGCAAGTTGGTGGATGAAAAAAAATTATTATTATATGGCATGGGGTTTATTAAAAATTATAAAATTATTTAAGGTTAACCATGAAATTAAATAATATTTTAACCTAAACCCTAGCTCTATAAATAGATAGTTATGTTTATTGTGTAGGGTGTGAAATCAAAAATAGAGAATTGTTACACACACAAAATTCTCGCTTGACTCCTCCTTCTCCCTCCTTCTATAGAATGAGAAACGAAAGAGAGATACCTTAAATATATAAGGATGAGTGATCAATAAAAAAATGCAAGAAAATCAATCAATCATTCTAGCACCCGATGATTGATTAACATTTCTTGGAGATTGGAGGATCACATGTGGATCACCACTATAGGGATTCTATCCTTATATTCTCATAGCACAATGAAGGAAAAATTAAAGGGTCTTTTTGGATGATCAACATTCATATAAAAGAAAGAACCTAAGTCAAGGTATTCATTTCTTCTGATATTAAATAATTTAATTATAAATTTGATGTGCAATATCCTTTCTTGGGGTTTTGGGAAACATAATATTAAAAGAAATTTTAATATATCTCCCACCTCTGCATGTTTAAATTTCACCCAGAACCAACAAGTGGTATCAAAGGGGTTAAATTTTAATTTATAATTATTTATTTGATTTTTGATCCATAAATAATCATGGTTGAATTTTAATTTCATATTATTCATTATTTAATAAATTCTTAATTAACATGTTATCAGTATGTTAATCATGTTCGTTCAATGTTCCATGGTCTTAAAGGTCTATGAACAAATGAAGAATGGCCAGATATACCGTTGGGAATTTCCAATTTTCGTTCAATAAGAAAGGGTTACATGGCTTGAATATAGAGTATATGTTGTGTACCCTAGTATATTCCACCTGTCTATAGCATATGATACCTATAATTCCACGTATTTATTATATATAGTGTAAACTGCATGTTGATTGAAAAACCCGGAACACGGTTGTCATATTACACAATGTGTATACAACATACAAGTAATGTAGTTTACATGGGTTAGTGGCATAAATCATGAAATGTTTGTGGTCATTATACCTGATCAAACCACATAAGACTGACAACCTATAGAATTTATGATATACATGACATGTATGTGGTGTACAAAATGTGTAGTTCATCAATTCCTCCATCCAAGATACACATTTAATCACCAGCATTGTTATCGGGACACACTGAATTAGAGATGCAAAATGTGTTGCTCGCAGCACATGTCGTGTAGTCCCTCACCTGAGAACACACTAATAATTTCAGTGGGTTTCACAAGAACACGAAATTCAGACAACATAACTTGTATCTAGATTGTACATGTCATGTGATACTAAGGAGATACACGCCGAGTCTAGAAAGTATTTCAGGAACATGATAATGGGATACATGATGTATATCTAGCATATACATGTTGTATAGTCTGGTTGAATAAAAATGCCAAATTCTCATGTGTGTGACCCAAATACATGGTGACAGAGGTACACGGTGTGTATCTAGATAGAAAACGTTGTGTAGTCACTCAATTATAGTAAAAAATAAATTACAATAAATTGACAATTTCATCTTTAAAACCATATTGTTTTGATTGGCACGTTAATTTTTTGAAAATTTAATAAGAATTTTGAAAAAATTAAATGTTCAATTAATTTATTATAATAAATATAAAATTATTATTTCATTAATTTATTTTTATTAATGATTTTATTATGGTTATCTCCAAGAGGATTTGGATGGTCATTAATATGTAAATTAATTAATTAATGTATGTATGTATGTTTATGTTCATAATAATTAAAAGATAAATAAATGAATGGTAGTAATTTTATTTTGTGTATATGTTGCATGTATGACTGTTCATTAGATATACCAAGACTATTGTCTGTGTTGAAATTTATTTAATTAAATTTATTGAATTGGCTTGCAATTATTTATTATTAAATTAAATTTGATAGCTTGTAAGTCATCCCTCCCTCCATTATTTTGTAGGACCTACTTGTCCAAAGATATTTATGTAATCCCCCTTCAACTAATCTTTTGGTTCCCATCACTTGTGTGTAAGTTATAAATACTTTTAATTAATAGAGTTTTGAAAGGAATGTGGAGGCGGTTCAAGATGGAAACATAATGATCCCAACCCAGTTATTGCATAGGTGGATTGGTGGAATGTTATAACTCATGCCAAGACCAGCAATAGGATTAATTTCCCATAGGTCATAGTTTTATTTAATGTTTGGTCATTAAATCAACCATTAGATAAATATCATGAACATTTAATTTAATTATTTATTTATTTCTATCAATGTAATTATTTATTTTATGGATGAATGTCTACAATCACATAAATAAATGGATTAATGTGCAAAGATGAAATTTAAATAAATGGATTATGTGTAAATGTTTTATCCATTATGGTTAATTAATTAAGTAACATCAACTTAATATTAACAATACATGTAAAGGATAGAACAATATAAAATTTATTAATAATGAATTAAAATACCTCAATTAAATATTAAGTTAGAATTATCCTTCCATTGCTTTATTAGGAATGAAATACTTAGAACTAAGTGTTTGAGCAACCCTCATTAGGACCCTTACTTTTAACTTGGAGTTCTTATAGAGGTTATGGATTGACATGACCATATTCATTTAAGATAGGTATCCCTCACTAGACTTGATTTAACTTGAAGGTAACTGTTAAGAAAATCCAAGTAAGGGTTTCAGGATATGGGAGTCTACTCAACAGATCAAGGAGCTACAATCCCACAGTTGGAAAAGATATGCCTACCTAAATACCTTCAAGTAGCTTGACCAAACTTAGTTGTGGTTATGCGAAGGGGAATATGGATTGTTTCCACTAGAATTTCATAGAAATTAAACATTATAAGTTCAATGGTGAGGGTTTTTGGGACTTGATAAAATAGTAGGAGATTTAATAATAATAAAAATATTATTTATCACATGATTTGTCATCAAGAAAAAGTAATAATAATATGATATTTAATTGTAGAATAAAATATAAAGCTCATCATACACACTATCCCAACAATAAATATTGGATAAAGACAACCTAATCACTTTAAGTAACTTACAAGAGTGTTTTAGATGCCTTTCGGTTGTGTTATTCCATGAACAGAAATATTATGTTTTAGAATCCTCAATGGTTGTTCTTCCTGCCAAGGATGCAAGTGATGAAGATTTTCTTGTCTATAAAAACTATTTGATCGATGCATTTTACATTAAATATTTGATGCTTTCATCTATTTTTAGTAACCTCATGAAGTCCCATGAAAACATGGATGCATATAGAATGATTTAGCACCATCATGGTCTTTACTAGGAGAGATCTAGACATGAATAGTTTTATATTTATAAGGAAATATTTTAGATAAATATTAGATATGGTTCCACAACTAAGCATCGCGTAGTCAAGATCATTGGATAGATTGAGTGCCTCAAGGTTATATTTTTTAAACTCCCCAAAGAACTAGGCACCAATATCATTATTGCATCACTCTCTCTGATATTTTCTAGATTTTTTGTAAATTTTAATATGAACAACACTAATAAGTCTCTTCCAGATCTTCTTACTCTCCTTCTCCAAGTATATAAGGATATAAAGTCTGAAAATCCTTTCATACTTATGGTGAATAAATAAAAAATAAAATAAAATATCTTCATGTCCAAATATTATTCATGCCCTTCCAAGAATAGGAAGAGTAAAGGGAAATAAAGGGAATAGTATGACAACCCTGCTTTTTTATTATAACTTAAACATGATTTATTACATAAAACTTCACTTGATACAACAAGAAGATCGAGTGGTTCAGTGTATTTGGGTCTTAGGATCATTACATGAAAACTTGAAACATTAAATACAACATCTTTATTGAAAACTTCCTTTACATGACCACTACATTCCCTCGTGCTTAGCATTTCATGGGATAACCTGAGGACATGCATAAGAAAAGGGTGAGCTACAAAGCCCATTAAGGGAGTACACATGGAATAACATGAGGAGTAAAATACATGTTAGAAAATAAGCATATCAATAGAGCATAAAAGAAACATGAACATAAAGGCATGATAAAGCATGATAATCATAACATGGAAATGTGGCAACAACACTTAACATGGAATTAGCATGAGCCAAGGCTCATTGCACATAAAGCATGAGTAAACCCTCATTGAACATGAAGCACGAGTAAACCCTCATTGCACTTGAATTTGAATGAGTAAACACTCATTGAACATGATGTATCATGATACTATACTTTACCCAATGCATTGGAGTGCTATAAGGGTGCACCCTTCATAAACATTTCATTTCATGCATAAGTGTGCCACATGGATCATAAAACATGGATTCATAAAACATAATAATTTATTACACGATAAAGGAATGTGGAATTAATACATGAAAATTTAAAATCAATAAGTAAATTTGAATAAATTTGAATACCCTTGATGGAGAAATGGGAATGGTATTCACTACACAATGACATTGGCTTAGAAAATCGGTGTGATTTCGGCAGCGTAACGGTGTGACATAAGAATTCATAATAAAGGTTGATGAGAGAGAAATGGGTTCCTAATCATATTTACATGTAATGGACAGTAAGGATGTCATATATATAAATGTCCCAACAATTGTAATAGAATTTAGATTCATGATACAAAAGTATTTCTTGAATATAAAAGAGGAGAGAGAAGTTCCCTTCGAAATTTCGGCATAGTAACGGGTGTACATGGGAGGCATTTAATGAGAGATAAAGGGGTATCCCATCATTCAAAAAGTAATAGGGAAGTATGGGTAGGTGAGAAACCATACCCCAACATTCATAATTGAAATTAAAAGGGCAATACAACTTAAAGAAAATTGATAAAAATGAGAAAGGAAGAAAAAACCCTTACTTGGAAGTGTGCTTCCAAATGCTAGAGAGAGGCTTGTGAGAGGCTTTTTGGGAGCTTGGGGTACCTTGGGAGGATTCTAGAGAGAGTAGGGCAGAGGTTTGATGAACTACAATGGATTTTAGTGAGGAGAAAGTGGGATATTGGGTGTGTTTATATAGGAAAGGTGAGTGTATTCTTTATTTTTTAGGTTTGAGTCCCCTTACATTAAATTAATCCAAACCACAAACCATACCATGGTTTTTGCCCATGGTTTTTGGAAAATGGAAGAGGAAAACAATATTTTATAAGGCCCAAGTCCGAACTTCTTAAAATAATAAGGTTTCTTATGTGGAGGTGAGTCACACTCCCATGGAAATTAATTTAAAAAGGAAAAGTGTTGAATATGTCTTGAGGGGTCCATTAATGCTTTGAAAAGTAAGTCAAACAAACCCAAAATCACATTATTTTAATGAAAAAACATATATTGTCTGAACATAAGTATTACGGTATTTTATTACATCACCATTGGGTCATTATGATGTCATAAAACACATTATATATTTAAACGGTATTTAATTTTTACCCAAAAATTTGACTATCTAAGAAAATTATGGAAAATTAACCATTGGATAATTTCGACATCCTGATTCCAAAAATAACATTTATTTTATCTAAATAATTTTCTAAATATTTTAATTTTCACTTTTAAAATAAAAACCGACATTTATCAAAAATTCATGGGTTTTGACAAAAATGGATTTCAAACCTTAATAAAAAATTTAATTACATTCATAAAATTATAAGATCATTTATATTTAATAAAAATTAATTTAATAATATTATTATTATTTTATTAAAATATTATTTAATTCAAAAATCTCTTAATTTAATAAAATAGATTTCTTAATTAAATAATAACTAAAAACACCATTTGTACTTTAAAAACTATTTACAATGTATCAAAAATGACTAGAAATTATATTCATTATTATATACAAAAAAATAATGTACATGAACATAGTACTACTTATTTGTTACATAACCCCTTAAAACAGTCACATAAGACCTAAGGGTAAGGTTTGCGATGGTGACAGACTCTTGGGGTGGCTCGGATAACATCGCTCGAGTGGTAATTTCAATCAACCTCCACTTTTCCCATAGACGGTCATGTTCGAGCTTGACATAATGAAGATCAGCTTGGGCTTGGTCAAGGGAGAAGCCCAAGGATGCCACCTCTTTTTCGAGCTCTGACAAATGGGCTTCGTATGGGGCAATTCTACTGGATGAGGCCATTGCTTCTTTTGTCTGAGTAAATTGGATTTTTTAAGGTCCTATATTTATACTAATCATGTGATCACTATTCAACGGCTATATTAACAACGGTCACAATTCTTAACATAAAACCAAAGAATTTGAAATCTTATAAAAACATTTTTCATAAAGAGACATTTAACTGGATCAAGAAGGATTTTTCATTAATGAAACTTTGGGTCGTTACAAATAGGGTGATGTTTGTTTCACATGTGGCAAGAAGGGTCACTGAAATAAAAATTTCACTCATCCAAATAAGTGAGGGGAAGCCTCAAGGTCGGTTTATTATTGATTTCAATTTATCTATTTCTAAAAATTGGTTATTATATATAGCTTTTGGTTCTTACACATGTATTAAAATATAGGAACCAATTTGATTTAGAAAAATTTATTGAGGGGAGGTAGATCTATGAGTAGTCAATAGAGATAAACTTGTTATTGTAGCTATCAGGTACTACCACCTCACATTATTTTACGGAATTATCTTGGTTTTCAATGGTTTTTATTATGTTCCATCTATTACCAAAAACAATATTTATATATCCATACTTGATAAGGATGGATTTATTTTCAAATTTAGGAATAAATGTTGCTTATTTTATAAAGATAGAATTTTTTATGAGAACACTTATACAAATAAGGCCTTTAACAGTGCTAAAATGGGCCATTGTAAATGCAAAAAAACACTGAAAAATAGAGCATGATTAAAATACCAAATATTTTATCAGCACTAGAGAATCATTGATAAAGGACCCCATTTATCATCAATTTTATTTAGCACTAATAAGGTACATTTTATCAGCACTTTAAAAAGTACTGACAAAGGGGTCCTTTATCTATGTTATAAAAAGTGTTGATAAAGGATCCCTTTATTGGATATTTTAATAGTAATGATAAGGTATCCCTTTATCATTGCTATTAATAGTGTTGATAATGGATTCCTTTATTAATGATTTTAGTGGCAATGATAATGGGACCTTTTATCAGCCCTATTACTAGCATTAACAAAGGGGCATACTTCTGTAGTGTGTTGTTAAAATTATAGCACACCGTAGCATAAAAAACCAAAAATATTGGTTGAATGTATAGAATTTAATTAAAATAAAATTTACAACACAAATACAAGAAAAAAACACTATATTATAGATATTTCAAACATTGGTATTTATAATTACATGAATAAGTACAGATTTTCATAGTCATTCAAAAACATCAATGTACCTTTATCTTTATCCCCCAACCCCCAATCATGCTATTTTCAAACAAACCACCCTAACTCAAGAAAAATAATACACCTGTATAAGAAAAAAATTCTTATGTTAGTAATATTATAAATAAATAAATTAAACACAAAGTGTCAATTTTAAAATAAATAATAATAATTTGAGTCATACCAGGCACACTATGTATCATATTGAGTTATGATTGATTATTATACATCACACCATTTATTATTGTTCTCAAAATCAGGTGCTCTTGAATTGGATCTCATCTCTGGTGACAAAAAAATCACTACGTATGGGAGCCAATTCAAGAGGACTTTCTTTTTTAGAACAATCATTCAACTATCACACCATTTTTTGTTTTCCTTCAAACACTATCTCTGTGAAAATTAACTAAATATATATAAGATATAATGATAAGTAAATTAATTAATTAATAGAATATAAAATTATAAGAAAACAATTTGATCTTATTTTCTCGGTTTGGTGATGTGATGCACATTTTAAACTAAAATGGAACATGTATATTGAAAACACGCACTATGGGTCATACCGACCACATCGTGTGTTGTATTTATGTGAGGTAAATTTTTAAATATCAAAAATAAATTATGGATCATCCTAAATTTTCAATACAATTTGAGCATGTTTTCTCAGAATTTAGTGAGTGACACGCGTTTTTAACTAAATTATCAATTTTAAACTTATAACGAACACTTTGAGTCATACTGAGCACACCATGTATTATATTGAGATGAAAATGATTCCTAAACATCACAAATAAATTAGGTATCATTTTCCTAAAGTATTGAAATAATCTGAATGTGTTTTATCAATTTTGAGTGTGTCACTTCTCTTTTTTACTAAAATGTTAATTTTAAACTCAAGCCACAAAATTTTTGTAATACCAATCGCACCATGCATGGGATTGAGGTGAAGCTGATTCATACATATCAAAATAAATTATGGATAATTGTTCTAAAGGATCAAAATAAATCTAATTAATTTTCTCAGTTTTTGAGTTTGTTTTACTAGAATGTAATTTTAAACTGAAAATGCACACTTTGAGTCATACTAGAAACATCATGTGTTGGTTTTACGTGATACTAATTATTAAACATAAAAAATTTATTATGAATCATTTTCTTAAATTTTCAAGAAATTCAGAGTGTGTTTTCTTTTCTTTTAGTGTGTGACACACATTTTGAAATAAAATGTCAATTTTAAACTGATAACAAACACTTTGATTCCTATTTAACACATCATGTGTTAAATTGAGTTAAGTTTGATTACAACATGTCACAAATTACTTATGGAAAATTTTTCTAAATTATTGAAACAATATGAATTTGTTTTATCAGTTTTGATTATGTCACTTGTATTTTTTACAAAAATGTAAATTTTAAATAAAAAGACACATTTTGAGTCATACTGGTCACCCCATGCATCAGATTAAGGAGAGGATAGTTCCTAAACATCAAAAATTACATATGGATCATTTTTATAAAGTATCAAAACAAGTTGAATGTGTTTTCTTAGTTTTGAGTATGTCACTTGTGGTATTTTCTAAAATGTCATTTTAAAATGAAAACATGCACTTTGAGTCATACCAGCAACATCGTGAATTGGATTGATGTTAAACTGAATCCTACATGTCAAAATTACTTATGGATCATTTTCATCAAGTATCAAAACAATCCTGATTTGTATTCTTGGTTTTTAGTATGTCACTTGTTTTTTTACTAAAATTTCATTTAAAACTGAAAACATGCACTTTGAGTCCTAACGGTCACATCCTTTAATAGTTTGACATGTGATTGATTCTTAGACATCACAAATTACACATGAATCTTTTCCATAAATTATCATGACAATCCGAGTACATTTTCTTAGTTTTTAGTGAGTGATGCACATTTTTAACTAAATTGTCAATTTTAAACTGATAACGAACACTTTGAGTCATACTAGTCACACCATGTATTATATTGTGTTGAGGTTGATTTTTACATGTCACAAATGACTTATAGATCATTTTCTTAAAGTAACAAAACAATAAAAATGTTTTTTCTCAGTTTTGATTGCGTGACATGAGTTTTAACATGTTAATTTTAAATTAAAACCACATAATTGGAATAATATTGGAAACACCATGTGTTGTATTGAGATGCGTCTAATTACTACACATCATAAATTACTTATGTATAATTTTCTGAAAGTATCAAAACAATTCAAATTTTTTTTCTTGGTTTTGATTATGTCACTTGTTTTTTTACTAAAATGTTATTTTAAAATGAAAACATGTAATTTAAGTCATATATGTCACATCATGAATCAAATTTACATTATATTGATTATTAAATGTTACAAATGAATTACGAATCATTTTCCTAAATTATGAATATAGTATAACCATTTTTTCTTGGTTTTTTATAGTAGCACACGTTTTTTACTAAAATGTCGAATTTAAATTGATAATGGGAACTTTGAGTCATACCAAGCACACCATTTATCATATTGAGGTGATACGAATTCATAAACATAAAAAATGAGTTATGTATTGTTTTCCTAAAGTATCAAAACAATATGAATGTTTTTACTTGGTTTTAAATATGTCATTTGTCTTTTTTACTAAAATGAAATTTTTAAATAAAAAAGATGCATTTAGAGTCATACCGGTCACTTTGTAAGTAGGATTGAGGTGTAAATGATTCTTACACATCAAAAATGACTGATATATCATTATTATAAAGTATCAAAATAATATTAATGTATTTTATTGATTTTGATTATGTCACTTTAGGTTTTTACTAAAATGTCATATTAAAAAGAAAACACGCACATTGAGTCATATCGGTCACACTATGCATTGGGTTGATGTGTGGATGATTAATATATGTAAAACATGTCTTCTTGATCATTTTTATAAAGTATCAAAACAATATAAATGTGTTTTCTCAATTTTTAGTATGCCACTTTTTTTAATAAAATGTCATTTTAAACTGAAAACATGCACTTTGAGACATACTAGTTACATTGTGTGTTATTTTGACATGACCCAAATTCCTACATGTCAAAAATTACTTATGAGTCATTTTACTAAATTATCAATACAATCTGATCGTGTTTTCTTGATTTTCTATGAGTTATTCACAATTTGATCTAAATTGTCAATTTTAAACAGATAACGGACACTTTGGGTCATACCAAGCACACCATGTATCAAATTAAGTTAATTCTAAAACCTAAACTTCAAAAATGACTTATGGGTAATTGTCCTAAATTATAAAAACAAACTGAATTAATTTTATTAGTTTTGAGTATGTGATGTGCATTTTCAACTAAAATGACAATTTAAAATTAAAAACACGCAATTTGGGTATTACCAGTCACATCGTGCATCAAATTGAGGTGTGGTTGATTCCTACACATAAAAAATTACATATATATCATTTTCATAAAGTATAAAAACTATCTAAATGTGTGTTATAATTTTTGAGTTTGTCACTTGTTTTTTTACTAAAATGTCATTTTAAACTCAAAACACACTCTTTGAGTTATACCAGTCACATCACGTGTCAGTTTGATGTGATACTAATTCCTAAATGTCAAAGAAGACTTATGAATTCTTTTCCTAAATTATCAACAAAATCCAATCAAGATTTCTTTTTTTTCATTAAGTGACACATGTTTTTTACTAAAATGTCAATTTTAAAATGATAATGGACACATTGAGTCATACCAGGAAAATCATATATCAGATTGAGATGAGAATAATTCATACATTTCATAAGTGACTTATGGATAATTTTACTAAAGTATCAAAACAGTATGAATGTTTTTATTGGTTTTGAGTATGTCAATTTTCTTTTTTACTAAAATATTAATTTTAAATAAAAATAAAAACTTTCAGTCATATCAGTCACACCTTGAATTGGATTGATGTGCGGATGATTCCCACACGTCAAAAATGACTTATGGATTGTTTTTATAAAGTATCAAAACAATCCAAATTTGTTTTCTTAGTTTTGAGTATGTTACTTGTGTTTTATACTAAAATTTCATTTCAAATTGAAAACACACACTTTGAGTCATACCGGTCACACCGTGCATTGGATTGATGTATGGATGATTTCTACATGTCACAAATGAATTATGGATCATTTTACTAAATTACCAAAATAATAATAGCGTGTTTATTGGTTTTGAGTAGGTCACTTTTTTACTGAAATGACATTTTAAATAGAAAACACTTACTATGAGTCATATTAGTCACATCATGTGTCAGTTTGATGTGAGACTGATTTCAACATGTCACAAATGACTTATAAATCATTTTCCTAAATTATCATGACAATTTGATTTTGTTTTCTTAGTTTTAAATGAGTGACACAAATTTGGAACTAAAATGTCAATTTTAAACAGATAATGGACACTTTGAGTCATAATGGACACACCATGTATCAGATTGGGGTGAGGCTAATTCCTACACATCACAAATGATTGAGGGATTATTTTTTTAAAGTATCAAAACAATATGATTATTTTTTCTAAGTTTTGATTATGTCACTTTTCTTTTTTACTAAAATGAAAATTTTAAACTCAAACCACACAATTTGAGTAAAATGAATCTTTTGTATTGAAAACATGCACTTAGATTCATATCAAACACATCAGGTGTCAGATTGACATGGGGTTCATTATTATAAATCAAAAATGAATTATGGACCATTGTCCTAAAGTATCAAAACAATCTGAATTTTTTTCCTTGGTTTTGATCATGTGACATGTTTTCTTAACTAATGTGTAAATTTAACAAAATAAGTATCAGATAAAAATGATAATGAAATTAACTAAAAAAGTTGATAAAATTATGAGAAAAGAAAAAAAATAAGTAGAGGGAAGTCACCTGTTAATTAAGTATATATACATTCTAACACCATGCATTATATCCATTCATCTATAAACAAATTGATTTCATCCATTATACTTCTACTTGAGATGCATATCAAAAATAATATATAAGTATTTTGATACTAATTATTCACATCCCAAGTGTATCACTAAGGTAATATCCCATACTAGATCAAAAACATAGTAGGTAATCACCTAAATTTGATGTTGGAAAACAATCTGACACCATATATGTTTCCCAATCATCTCTAAATAAATTTACTTATTATTTTGAGTATGTGGATTTTCAGAAATATTTATAGTTCTAAGAAAATAGAGACAAAAAAATGATTAAGAAATATTTTTAACGAAATTATAATTAATTTTAGAAATTACCTATTCAGGGAGTATAGTATTTTAATAGAATATGATACCTTTTATAAATTTGAGATCATAATATCCACGATCATTGTTGTTATCTTACTTCATAAACGGTATAAACATTGACCAAAATAAGTAAATTGTTTTGATAGTTAAATATTTATATATATTCCTTAATCTTTTTCCATTTAAATCAATCTATAGGCTTATTATTTTTATCCACTGACCTCATACCATGATTTATCCTATATTTATAGATCACCTTATCATAAAAAAAATCTTATCAAAACATAAACTGAGACATATAATTTGAATTTTATATATAATATATTTAATATAATGCATTATAAATTCACAATATACATTATGTGTTGTCATTTTGTTGGAAATTTATGAATTGGATAAAAAAACTAAATATTTGGGGTATCCATATTGATTTCAATCAGTATCTAGTGCTTCCTAAAAAAACAAAAAACAAATGAGTAATGAAAAAATTAAAATATATATTTTATATGATTATATTGAAAAGTTTTACCCCTACATTGTAGGAATCTAAAAGAGTCTATCATCTGTGATTTTATTCTCAAATGCCTTATTTAGATCATACTTTTTCTTACCAATTTCGTTAAAATCCAAAGAAATATTTTTCGTAGAAATGATATAGGGATGAATGAGTTCAAATCATGCTTTATAGGGTTTTCTATTTATATAGTAGTAATATAAATACTTGTAGAAAATATGAATAGTTATTAACTTTAATGAACATATTAGATAATTTTTTGTATAGATGTATTATAAAAATGCACATTATATATATATTCACAACAGAGACTCTCAACTATTTAAACTTAAGAATCTCATTTATACTCTTGAGACCAGCCACGTCTATAATAAAAGTTCCAAATATTTATTTTTCATATGAAATGTATGATATATCTCCATATTTTAATGTGGTGTTTTCATGAATTTGAAATGATAATAGATGTTTTAGTGTAACTAGTATGGATATGGTACTCCCAGGAGGTATTTTTTGTTTTCTTGGTCAATTAACTAGATTGTATTGACCTAACCTTCCATTTCCCAAGATTTTTATCCATCTAAAATATCATACCTCACTTCAGACCATTCTTCATCAACTTTTAAAAGTTTTTCATTTGAAAAAAATTATTAACTACATAGCTCATGTATCTTTATAAGATTAAATGGCCATTCTATGAAAGTTGAAAAATCATCATTGACCATTGTAATATCCAGATCATCAAGTGGAATGGGAAACTCAGTGTTGGTCTCTTGATATACTTCAATTCACAATCTCATGTGATCTTTTGGGTGTTATTTTTTGTATAGCTTGTCTCCTAGAATATTATACATATTACCCCTCAAAACAAGGTGGTTCATGGGTGTTAATAAATAGAAATCACATACAACATTACCCTATATAATTTTAGTAATATAACATTATCAAAAGTTGTTTGATTCACATTTAGGAGAAAATTTAAAGAAAAAAATTATTACCTCAGGTAATGTATGTAGTTGATGGGAATGACTAGACTCAAAGATAGTGGGGTAATTTTTTTGGTCATGTGTTGATCTTTTTTCCACTGTCAGTTCGCTTTGATCCTTTCGTGAATATTTGTCTTTTAAACCAGACCAGACAATAATATCTTGAAATGAATATATTTATTCTTACAATCCTTTTATCATCTAATATATATTTTCTTATGGTCTTTTATTCTAAAAATATTTTCAAGTAGATACTCCAAAACCTACACCTCTAACACATCCATATTGTCTCATTTGCTTCAAATATACTAAATGTAGTTTTTTTTTGTACGGTCATTGTTGATTCTTATTTCTAAACTATATAAAAAATATTAAAATGAATAGATATTTTTATTTAATACTATTATAAAGAATAATGAATTACTATTATTCCATACTTACACATGTTTCCCATACTATATTTTTGTTTTCATCAAATAGTTTACCCTCCTTATTTACACGGGCCTCATTCCATAGCACATGATGTGGGATAGAAGTGGCTTCATATTTTGATTCATCTATATGCATATAAACAAATAAATATATGTTTTTTCATATCACATAAAAATTTTATTGTTTTTTTAAATAAATACCATTTTCTTCTCTTGTTAAGTACACCCCATCCTTGTTTTGTGATATGGGTATATTGGTTTTGATGCACATGGTTTATTTTCATCACTCCTTTTTTATTTCATAAATAAACAATTTTGAATCAAATTGGATGAAATAAATATTGTAAAATAATATATTATCAACTATAAATCACCTAAAATGATTTCTCATCATAAAGACTTGTGAAATAATTCCATGTTTTCTACTTTATAATGTGTGCATAAGTATCTAGTGGGTGGGGCTTTACATTCCCCTCAGCATCCCTAAGATGAAACTTGGTAAGAATATTCTGAAAGACTCTATGGTATTTTTAGTGACCATTGAGGCATATTTCTTATGGAAATAGTCTAAAATAAATGAACTCTTAAATGAATATTAAAAAATAAATCAACATTTAATTATATAATTTTTCAATAAAATACAGAAAATATATCATAACATTACCTTTATATCTTACCAATTGGTTTCCTTCATTACAGGTTGAATATAAATCCATGAATCTATATCAATTGACACATTCATCCTCATTGTGACCCCAACATAACTAATAGACATTGACATGTTTGGCTCAACAGGTTGGTCACATTGATTCAATCCAACCTCAAATTTTATACCCTTACTTATTACCTTGATAATTTTAGTTAGCACTTTGATGTTGCATAATTATTGTTTTTTTCATTAACATGGTGTTCATCCCATAATAATTATACAGTTTCAACATCAATCGACTATTCTTCACCAAGATTGGTAACATCATCATGGGCATAATTCATTGTCTACATGAGTTATCAAACATTTAATTTAGATTATTTAAATACAATAGAGAACACGTAATATTATGAGGAAAATCATAGTATATGAAAAAATAGTTTAACATACTCATTGAACTATTATTATTTATATTAAAGGTTGAAGGGATTTGGATCCTCTATAAAGAATCCAAATACCCTCTTTGTGGTCCCCTATAGCATACAATACATTTCCTACATTGGGAGAGCTATGAAATGACTATGATCTCTCAATGAAAATTTCATCCTCGATTGAATGTTTTTCTAACCTTACAGTTGTTTTAGTCACTATTAGGAAAATTGACTTATTATTGTTTTTTGGATCTAAGACATAAAATACATGCACTACTTGTGATGCAATTATTAATGGATCACCCTTCTCCCCTTCAATATTGAAATTCACCTTTATGAATCCCATTTCATCAATTATCACTACGTTCCTTTTGTAAAACCATTTTCCATAGAAAATTGTCACTTGAAATGTTTTATAATCCAAATTTTATATCTTTTTTCTGATGCTGAAATATGAAATATTCACATAAATTAGATTTTTATCCATAGAACTAGATATGTGCACCACTTCCAACATAAGTGTAACTCCAATGTTTTTCATTGTAATGTGGTCATCATGTTCTTTTTTATAGATCATATAACCATTAATTACAAAACTAGTATAAGATCTAATATTTTCATTTGGTCCCCTATCTATACATTGAAGTCATTCGACAATTGAATTCATATTTTTAGATAAATCATTATAAATATGGTCTCAGAACCATCCTATAAACTGTTGATTATGTGCATTTGATATCCATCCTTTAGCACTTGATGGATTTAAATGTCTAAAAATTGCTTTGTTGGATTCAACATATGGATCAACATCCTCACTCTTATGTAAAATGTAAAGGTGATATTATTCCTAATCTGTGGTGGCAATTATAACAAAATCTATTATGTAAATCCATTTTCCCATAAGATGTCTATAGTGGCGAGACTTTGCGAGACTGATGCTATCAACATCTGATAGGTAATCGATACAGAATTCAACATCTTCTTCAATAATATATCATTCCATAATACAACCTTATGGATGACTTGAATTCATTATGTACCCTTAAAAAATATTTATATACCATTCAATGGGGTATATCCATCTATAATGGACAGAACCACAGAGTTACATAGTTAAAGCTCTATAACCAAGTGAAAAATCATATAATCCATTATATCAAATAATGATTATGGTAAGAATATCTCTAATTCATATAATATGACTGCAACATCTTTATTCATGATTTGAAACTTCATCGGGTCTATAACTTTACTGCATATGGATTTGAAAAATAAGTAGATCATAGTTAATGTTTATAATAAATTTTTAGGAAATATAAAGAAATGGGCATCAAATATTACATCAAATCATTAAAATTGTGTGATTTTAGACCCTATAAATTCAAATTAGTCATTGAAATTACATTCTTGAAATGTTATGAATACCCCTCTAAAACTTTTATACTATTAATAAAAATTAAAATTTGCATTTTTTCTTATCTAGATAGAGTGTCAGAAACTTGAGGAAGAAAATTCATACTTTTACCCTTCACTGGTGCCAAATATTCCTTTATCCCCATGTTAATCATGTCCAATATAGTCTTAATTTCATCTTTTGTTTTTTCAGAAACATTTAGCAACATTCTAATAACATTATAAAATACTATTTTTAAATGAATGGAACCAGTAAAATGTCTGATGTATAGATAATTATAGTACATCAAATCAAATAAAATTGATCTCTTTTTTCAAATTGATTAAATAATTTTTTTCAAAAATAGTTTATTAAAAACATTTTCAATATATTTTACTTTATCTAATAGTTGATCACCCGTGGAGATAGTGTTGTACCTTGTTCAGTATTCCCATCGAACATTGTCATCCCAGATTTGTATTTATGTCCCCAAGGTAAAAAAAATTGATGTCCTAAAAACACATTCTTTGAGGAATGTTTCAACCTAACTAAGTGTGTACATTCTTCAGAAATGAGACACCCCAACATTCCTTTAATGTTATAGCCTAAAAAATCCATAATTAGGAAATTCATTTATCATCCCATATAATATGGACCTAAATGTGAATTATTCACTTCTATGAGAAGCATACATTGTAACACCTATATCTAAAATCGATTTCAGATCTTTGATCAATGGATACAAATGCACATTAATATCATTACCAAGTTTTTTTATCCAAATATAAGAACAGACAACATAATGTATTTGTGCTTCATGCTTACCAACGGAGGAAAATTATAATTTACCAACAAAATCAACCAGGTATTATGAGTATTGGTCTATACACCATAATGATTTATTCTATCTATAGATAACTCAAGATGGGAGTTTCTTAGATCATTTTCAAATTCTGTATACTCATAATCAATTTTCTTTCACTAAGGAGAGTCTATTGGATGACTTAGTTTCCCATTTTTAATTATTGTATTTGTGTTCCATATTAATTTTCTCATGGTTTCCTGATATCCATATAATCTTCTAAATTGTGGAATGATAGGAAAGTACTATACATATTTCTAAGGACTTGATTCTTCTTTATTGTATCGATCCATTCCACACTTAGATAATTTTATGAGTGATTCATGATCCTTGAAAAACAATATTTAATAATTTGAAAAGGTATATATTTTTTTAGAGATAATGACTATTGAATTAAGAATTTGTTTAGCATCATATATTTGATAAAGAAATTGATTTTCTTCTGGTATCATATCATTCAGGATAATAAATAGTTTTGTAAAGCTGGTGTCACTCCATCCGCTTCAATATTTAAAATTATACAAGTTCAATACAGCTGACAATGTTGTGTATTTAGCACAATTTGAATTTAATGGTCTATTAACACATTTATTTAACTTCTCAAAAAACGTTGGACAATCACAAAGGTCATCTTCAATTTCCATTATCATTTTTTTTGTAAAATCTCTATCATCATTTACAATGGTATTCAAATCAAATGATCCACAAACCATAGTGTCATCCAAATCAGTGTACATGTTCAATTTTTCCTGATTTTTAGGCCAAAATTTATTTCTATGATATATTCCATGACAAATCAAATGTTCTTACAACTCTCATAGGATAATTTTTAATGAATAATAACACTGTAAACATGGAAAAAGGATTTAATAAGGGTTGTATGCATTCTCTATTGAAAAATTGATGAACACTTTAACTCTATCCTCGTGATATTTATCATATAATTAGAGTACATCCATATTCAATTCATAACTATCTTCATAGGTTCATAAAATATTCATTTTCTAAAAAAAATAAATGCACTAAGATATTCATAATAAAATAAGAAATTTGTAAATTATTTTTACAAGGGGAACCCAACATTAAAATGTTAGCGATTATGATTCCTAACAAGTTATCATTTTACAAATGGGTGACATGAAAATAAAAAACATGAGGTAAACTTATAGTTTTTGTTCTAGGTTCTTGATTTGATGTTGTGTGGGACATAAAGGTGGTGATAAATATATTGGTAAATAAAATTTATTTATTATTGGATGGAAGAATTCCCATGGAAATTATTATTATTACTTTTAATTTAATTGTGAATTATATTTCTAAGTTTATATAAAAATACCTTTCCTCGGAACATACAAGGTCATGTAATCACCTGATTTTGAAATAGGTTCAAGGAGCATGTAATTACATGAAACAAATAGATGAAACTCTTATTGATGAAAAAAGTGAATTTGGATTCCATGTTACTATCTTTTTCTATAGATTATTCTAGATCATTTATTATAGGAATACCAACAAATATATTTGTGTTATAACCCACTGGTGAACCTCTATTTCAAAAAGAGTGGATTTATCAATCTTAGGTGTATTTCACATATCCTACAATATTAGAAACCTATATCCAATTTCCTTAAAAACACCACAAATACTTTCCATTAATTACAAAAAAAATAGTTAGCATATATTTCACATCATTGAGATCCAAAACATTATCATTACTTCTCTAACAATGACACAGATCATAGTAATCTATCTCCCACATATGGTAGTTAAAATATTCACATGTATATCAAAAAGAGTATACTGATTCTAAATAAAATCCATACCATGGTATAGTTAGGGATATTATAATAAACATTATAAAATTATTCCACTATCTTTTATTCTTGAATGTGTCTGAGATAAATGTGTTTTAAATTATAAATGTTTATAAGTGACTCTCAAACCATTCCTAGTGATACACAATAGATCAAAAAAATAATAATATTGTGTACATGTATTCTATGTTAACAAAAGAATTATATTTTATATACAATACATGCATAGTCTATTTCAGTTAAAATTAAAGGAATGTGAATTCAAAATATATAATTCCAAAACACATAACAATGCATAACATATTAATACAAAATTAATTCATAGAATATTAAAAATGGTATTAAAAATTGATAAAATCACTAAAAATTAAATAAGAAGACCCCCTTTATTAATGAATCTTGAAATAAATTTTCCACCAATATCAAAAAGAAATTGATTCTATAATGAAACTATATTTCATTATATTTTGGTTTCCTGAAAATAAAACAATATTGAATGATGATACTCTAATGGTCACTAAAATTAAAATACACAAGGTAATGAAATGTTTTAAGAACACATTGTGGTGTTAATCCATTGGAGTAGGAGGGATACCTAGAAGAAAATGGGTGGAATTGTTTGATTTTATTCATAAGAAGCAAGAAAGATACTTGAAACTTAGATCCAATTTTCATTTTTGCACCACAAAAACATTGCCTACTAATCATTTATAGTCACCACCTTACATGACAAGTGGTCGGTGTTTTTTCAGTGCACAACTAGGATCTCCATTTAATCGGAGTGAGAAATAATGAAGAAGGAGTGAAAATGAACATGAAGGCAAGGGAAAGGGTGAAAAAACAAAGGTATGAGGTAAGAGAGGTTAGGTGGAGAATCATCAAGGTAGATCAAGGAAAAATAAGATCGATTTCATGAGCATTGTTCAAACCATTTGGGAAAATTAAAAAAAAAAGATGTTTAAGGGGGAGCAACGGATCATAAGTGATCACATATATTGATTTTAATATATCATTATAGTTTCAAGAAAAAAAATTAGATTAAATTTAAACTAATAAAAATTTAAGGAAACTAATTTATTTCCAAGAAAATATTTAAAATATAAGAAATAAATAAATTTTCAACTTATAAATCCTTAAAAAAATTATTCAGAAAAATAATTTCCAAACAAGAAATGCAGCTATAAATTTAATTTAAAAAGACTTCACAAGTCATTAAAATACCTCATCCTATAAAACATTATGTATATATAAAAATAATAATCAGTTTAATATATGAAAATGAGACTTTATTCAATAATAATTATTTTCCCTCACTTTTAAAATCTAATTTATAATTTAACTCAAGAAAAAACCAATTTCAACTCTTTTTTTAAAACATTAAATTACATAAAAAAATTATTTAATAAAAAATTTAGGTATCATTTATACTAAAAGGTAATAGTTTTCCAAAATAACTTTATAGATATTAATTTAACCCAAGCATATCACATATAGAAATACTAAAACTCTAAAATATGATTTTTTATTTCAAATAAAATTTTAAAACATTAATTCTATCACAATAATTTCATAATAAAGTGAAAATTAAATTCTTTGATATCAAAAAAATTAAAAGGAATCATTACAATTTCTCATTTTATTTTTAATCATGATAATATCTTTCTTTAAGGTTTTTAAAAAAACAATTTCATCTAAAAGTTTAAATTTCAAAATTTAAAAAAATTATAAGATAATTCATTAAATCAATGCATTTAGATAAATCATTCTATAGATTAATTAAAAAATTAATCAATCACCATGAATATCATTGAATAAAAAAGAAAAAATATCAAAATACATCAATAAATGTTTCAGTCAATTAGATTATCAATTATAAGCATTAAGGAATAAACTAAATAATAACAAGTAGTTTTTTAGCTCAAACACACTAAACAACACGCAAATTTTTAGTTTTAATTATATTTTTTATTAATTTTTCTATTTTGTTGGTCTTTATAGTTTTTTATATTTTTAGATTTATCCCCTAGTACTTTGATTCCTTCCCCAATAATGACAAAATGATTTTTATCATGTTATTAATAATCAAAATTATTTAGTGTCAACACTAAACTAGTAAAGTAGTGGTAGGGTCGTATCCCATGATGAAGAGTGGGTGTGTTTTAGGATTTTCAAAAATCTAAACTAAACAATACAATAATGAAAGTGTGTGTAAAAAGTGATGAGAAACACAAGAAAGCAATAATTGAACAAAAACAATGGATCATAGTTAAAATTTAATGAGTCAGGGGAGACCAAATTGAAACTGTGATGAAGTGTAGTTGGTATCACCTCATGATCATTTGAATAAATGACATTTATTCTATTATCTTTCATTAAACAATGATTTTTCAATCATCATTTAACACATGGATTAATATTTCATGAAGAAAATAAAGGATCAACCCTTTCTAATTAATGTGCTTCGACTGACTCTTCTCAGGTAAAAGTTATAACTACTCATCACCTATCAGTACTTGAAATAGTGGAGAATAAATGCTCATGAAATATTTAAAAATAATAATAAAGTAAAAAATCAATATTATTCTCCCAATAATCATTATATCACTCTATTTATTTGTTGACAATGATAAATTTATTAATCTATAATGAAAATATTTATTAATAATCATCACCAATTAGTTATGTTGTGAATCCCATGACCTCACTATCTGAATCCAGGACATTAAACCTATAGATGATTCATGTTGTGGAAACCCAGGTTATCCAGACCGACTCCCACAATATAGTGTGCCTAAAGATAGAAAGGCTTTATACCCTACTCGCCATATTGCATCAAACCTCACACATAATCAAACAGGGAAGGGAAAATGATGAAGCAAAGGACATAATAATTTAACATGCTTCAGATCAGGGATGAGGAGAAAAAAATAACATACCTTAGATTTGATAGTTTAATCGTCTGAGAGAAGATCAAGGGGAAGCGGTGGAAAAGATGAACTTCTACGAGAGCTTGAACAGCGTGACAAAATCAGTTCGGTTAGGGTTCTTTTAAAAAGATCGGGGAGGGTTCTATCAGCACTTCCGAAAAAGCGTTGATAATGAGGAGTTTAATTAGTGCTAAAATAATAATCACTGATAAAGATGGATTTTATCAGTGCTTGTTTAGCTCTTATATAGATTTATAATTATAAATATAAATAATTATATTTATAAATATTTATATATAATTATAAATATATCTATATTATTATATATATTTATATAATTATATATGTATTTAATAAATATATATAAATATAAATATAAATATTTTAAAAATATTTATTATAATTTTATAATTATTTAAATATGTTATTATTTCGTTATAATTATATAAATACTTTTGAAAATATATATATATTTATTTATATTTATAAAAATATAATTTTATAAATATAGTAAACATACATTTATAAATATATTTATATCATTATATATATTTAAATCATTAAATATATTTACATAATTACATATATATAATAAATATATATAAATATAAATATAAATATAGTAAATATATTCATTATTTAAATATCTTTGTTAAAAATTTATAATTATTTTAATATATAATTATTTATTTTTAAGTATATAAATAATTTTTAAAAATTATTTATTTATTTATAATTACAAATATATAATTTTTTAAATAGAATAAATATACATTTATAAATTTATTTATTTAAAATATATTTTTAATATTATTAATAAATATATAATCTTAAATGCATGAATGTTAAAATGATTGAAATTCAATAATTAAAAATGAGTAGACTTTAAAAATATTGAATATGTGGATAAGTATTATTAATTATAAAAATTATTAAAATAAAGATTAATACATGTTGAAAATATTAAAAAATGGTAAATAAATATGTGTAAATAATTATTATAAAATTATTAAATTCCAAAAAATATATATATATATATATATATTAAAAATGAATACATAATACTAAATATAATAATATTAAAAATAAGTAAATAAAATTTACCGATTAAAATCAAAATATATTAAATATATTATGTTACTAAATGAAATTATAAAATAAATATTAAAATTTGAATAAATTACATAAATATTAGGTGTATGTGTTTCTATATAAGATTTCATTAATTACATAAATATTTGTATGTGAAGTTAATGTGTGTGTATTTGTGTGTGCAAGTTTGATATATGCTAAATTGAATAATGAAATTATATAATATATAGCATATATTAATTAAATAAATAATATTAAGAATAAATAAATTTAAAAAATAAATAATTGTTTTTAATTATGTATATAATTTGAAAAAATAATGAATATTTATATATGTTAAAGTGGAAATGGATACATATTAATTTTATAAATTATAACCATATTAAAAACATTAAATGTTAATGAATAAAATTGTATAAATAAAAAAATAGATGAAATTACAAACATATTGAACAATGAAAAATTGAAAATGAATAAATTACAAAAATATTTAAAAAACGATTAATATTATTAATGAATAAACAATATTAAAAATGAATAAATTCAAAAAAAATATTAAAAAGTAATAAATAGTATATATTGAATAAAATATAAATTATGTTAAAATTTATCGATTAGAAACATAATATATATTAAATATATTATTTTAATAAATATAATTATAAAATGAATATTAGAAAATCAATAAATTAAAAAAAACTATTATGCGTGTGTGCATTATATATAACAATTCATTAATTATGTCTATGTATGTGAAAAATCAATGTAACACATGTTTAATATGTGTTAAATTGAAAAATCAAAAAATATTCAATTAAATGTCCATTACTCGATATAATTAGTCGATATTTTTAATTAATATTAATTTTTAATTATAAAAAAAATTTCACTGAATATATGACTTATTTAATGTAATCATAAATATTTTTTATTATATAAATCATATTTTATGAAATATTATATATATTTACATATATAGAGAAAAATATATATATATTAAATATATTAATGAATAATTATGTATAAAAAACATTTAAAATGAATGAAATTAATATGTTTTTAATTATTATATTTTATTCATTTTCTATATTTATGTTTAATATATATTATTTATTACTATTTATAATTAATATATATATATATATATATTAAAATTATTCACTTTTGTTAATAATTATTTCATTAATAATTTTTTAATTTATTCATTTTTAATTTTTTTTGTTTAATTATTACAATTTAGTTATTTTATATATCTATATTTAATATATACTATTTATTAATAAATATAATTTATATATATGTGTGCATTAAATTTATTCATTTTTTTAATAATTATTTAATAAATAAAATTGTTAATTTTTTTTACTTTACTTATTTTTTATTTTTATTTGTATAATTGTTTTAATTTCTTTATTTTATATATATAAATATTTAATATATACTATTTTTTAATATTTAAAATATATATATATAAGTTATTAATGATTATTTAATTAATAAATTTTTTAATATTTTTTAAATTTATTCATTTTTTGTTTTTATTTGTTTAATTATTTCAATTTTTTATATTTTTAATTCATGTATTTTTTATAGGTATATATAAAAAATAGAGGACATGGCTCGCATGGGCAGGTGGGTCGGGCCATGTATTGGCCCGAATGGTGGGGCAGGTGGGCCGGGTCGTGCAGGATTTGGCCGTGTGTATACAGGTAGGCTAAAGCCCGCAGGAAGAATAGGGAAGTTCAAGGCATGTGCGGGCCCATGGGTTCATATGGGTTTGTTGAGAGTGCATGCGGGCTCCCACCCCCATAGCATGCTTCTGAACTTAGGTTGTGGCAGAATCTTATATAAAGAAGCAGTCAAACATCTGATATTTCGATGTGGGACTCGTACGTGCAATCGGGACCTTTATCAGTGTTTTTCTCTAGTGTTGATAAAAGCTAGCATTGTATATTGCACATTTTTTAGTAGTGTAAGGCGCTGTTACATAATAGTATTTATGTGTTTTATTACACAAACCAAGTAATGATAATCAATAACAAAGTTACTTTACATGACTTATACCTCACCCAACTTTCGCATCACCACCTAGGTCATGTAAACAAAAAATGCTTAACTAAATTACATCATGATGTATATTTAAATTATTTTAAACTAAAACCACTTAGTGTATGTCATGCATATTTATAAGGAAAAATGACCAAATCCCTATTTTGTGGGAAAGATGAAGGACTAAAGATCTTCTTGAATTAGTTCATACCAATGTGTGTAGACCATTTCCTATTGAAGCAAGGGTTGGGTACTCATACTTCATAACTTTTAGTAGATATTGATATGTCTACTTAATGAGTTATAAGCCATATTCTTTTGATAAATTCAAGGAATAAAAGAATGAAGTTGAGAACTAGTATGGTAAGAAGATTAAAAAACTATGCTCAAACCGTGGTGGAGAATATCTTAGTCATGACTTCATTTATTATTTATGGGAGTTTGGGATACTATCTCAACTCACTCCTCCTTATACAACTTAGTGGAATGATGTAAGAAAATGGATGAACCATACCTTATTAGACATGGTGAAATCAATGATGAGTCATGCGAGTCTTCCGTTATCCTTTTGAGGATATGCATTACAAACAGAAAAATACATACTAAACCAAGTGCTAACTAAAGAAAAAAATGGTATACCATATAAATTATGGAATGGAAATAAACTTGTGTTGTCATACATACATGTGTGAGGTCGTAAAGTGTTTGCTAAGGCCTCTTCACATAACAAGCTTTCACCTGGGGCACAAAGTGTATCTTTATAGGATATCCCAATGAAACAAAAGGATACTGCCTATACAATCCTTCAGATAAAAAGATTGTGTTTGACAGAAGTCCCAAATTTCTTTAGAAGTATCTAATCTCTAAAAGAGACAGTGGGAGCAATATAGGCTTTGATTAAGTATGGTCTCAAGATAGACAAGAGTTTGCACATAAACAAATTCCACAAATCCCTATGGGAGAAGAAGTTGTTCTAGAGGCACAAGTACTGTATAGGAGTACTAAAGAGGTTATAGAACCAAAAAATTATGGTTTTCTAGTCACCTAGGGTTTTGAAATCATTATTAGTCAATAATAATGAGCCTCTAACCTATAAATAAGCAATAAGTGGCACAGATGTCTCTAAGTGTCAAGAATCCATGAATTCTGAAATGGATTCCATGTACCAAAACCAACTCTGGATTTTGGTATATCCTCTATTGGATTTAAAGCCCATTGGTTTCAAATGGGTATTCAAGAAGAAACTTAACATGGAAGAATAATTCAATACCTATAAGGAATGATTGTTTGTAAGAGGGTTTAAGTAGGGTTAACTCATTGACTATGGAGAAACCTTTTCACCGGTTTCAATGTTGAAATCCATTAGAATTAAAATTTTCATGGATTCTTACCATGACTATGAGATTTGGTAAATGGATGTCAAAACATCCTTCCTTAATAGTAACCTTTAGGAAGATTTATATTGGACACAGCGCGAAGGGTTTGTGACTCTAAAGGATTCCAAAAAAATATACAAAATAAAAAAATACATTTATGGATTAAAGTTAGAATCTAGGTCATGGAACATTCATTTTGATGAAGTCATAACAGAATTTGGTTTCATAAATAATGAGTGTGATCCTTGTGTCTAAAATGGTTTAATGGTAATGCATTAATTTTCTTAATAGTATATATTAATGACATATTACTCATTGAAAACAAAATATTAGTCTTACAGTATGTCAAGGCATGGTTTAATAAATGCTTCTCTATGAAGGACTTGGGAAAAGAAGCATATATCCTTGGGATCAATATCCAACATGATAGATCTAAGAGGCTTCTCATCTAAAGTCAAAGTACATATATTGATAAGATACTGAAGAGATTCAGTATGGAACAATCCAAGAGGGGATTATTTCTAGCATCACATAAAATTCATCTTTCTAAGAAAATATGTCCTTAGACATATGACGAAAGGAATAGAATGGAAAGTATACTATACACATCAGTGATTTGGTGAGTCATGTAAGTTAATCTATGTATTAGGTTAGATGTCACCTACGTATTAAGTGTGGTAGGAAGATATCAAGATGACTCGGGTGACCACCATTCGATGGCAGTCAAAACTATCCTTAAGTGCTTGAGGCATACTAAGGATATATTTCTAGTTAATGGAGGAGATGGGGAACTAGACAGTAGAGGGTATGGAGATACTAGTTTCCAAACTGACCAATTTGAAATTTTCACTTTGAATGGAGGGGTTGTGAGTTGGAAGAGCTTAAAGCAGGTTAAGGTCACATATTCTATAGTAGAGTCCAAGTATATGGAAGCTTCTGAGGAAACTAAATAAGCATGATATATGTGTAACTTAATCTAAGATCTTGAAATGGTATCTAGTAGTAAAGATCATATCACAATCTACTGTGATAATACTACAGTGGTGGATCTCGCGAAAAATTCATGGTCGCATCAGTGGGAGAAGCACATACTTTGGAAGTATATATCATATCTTGAGGGATTTTTCTCAAAGAGGTGAAGTTACAGTGAGCATTATATCCATGTAAGAAAATGTGGAGGACCCCATGACTATATTCTTTACTTAACAAAAACATGATTATCATGTTAGATTTGGTTGACTAAAAGTCATAGGTAGTTGGCTTGAGTCCAAGTGGGATTTTTTGGAGTTGGTGCTCTAGAACCAAATTTTTTTACTTTGATTACATGTATATTTGATGCATTGAATATTATAAAAGAAATTTTTAGATATTTTTTATTATTCTATCTGATTCGAATGTAATATTTTCCTAGAGTATATGTCACATTGATAAGGTCATGGCAGTTCCCCACTATGATGAGAATCTTGAAGTTCTATGAAAATATTCTTAAATATAGTTCTAAGGTTGGATAATGTATTATGATAAGTCACATAATAAATATATTATAATTTGAGATTAATCGTAAGTGGATGAAGCTTATTCTCATGAAGTTCACACTTAGTAATCTCCAAGATGGAAGATTATGAGAACAGACATGCCAGTAAGAATTCTGCATGTTTTGGTGTTATCGAATATTCCTATCTATGAGCATGTGTAATGGTCTTTAGACTTTAATATTATTATTAATTCATGTCATGACTTAAACACTTAGATTTTCTAATGAAAACTATGATATCGTATGTTCGTAGTGAGGTAGGATATGTTGGGAATGTCACGATTGACATGTCATCAATGGAATAGTTGAGGAAGGATTTGTCCCTTCCATCTTTATATAAGTTGATATCTTAACCCTTTTATTGGAATGGAACTATCACATTAAATTCCATGTCCATGGTGAAATGACACATTCATTTCAGATCGTTAAATAAAGACATATCGAGCATATAGGTTGGTAACACATATGTTCAACCTGCTTGATGAGATCATGAGACAAAAATAATTATATTATACAGTGAGCATTTGTATGTGGTTGTCATTGTTGTGACATTAAGTTCTTTCTCTGAGGTGTCTTGACCCGTTTCTAGAAAGTAATCTCGGTCTTTAGGCAAGTCTACCTAATTCCAATGAAAAAGAATCCTAGAGGGCCACATGCTAATTTTTTCTAATGATTTTGATTAAATTCTATTTGAATTTAATTAATTGAATAAATATTATTCTCAAGATCGAGAGATAATTTTATTAACATTTTATCAATAAAAAATATTTTTTTATGAATGAAATATTTATATAAAATATTTATTCAGTGTTCAATAAATGGTAGAGGAATTCTAATGGACTAAGCCCATGTCTGGTGAAAAATATTAATTAACAAGACGGTTAAAAAATATTTTTTATTGTGCAAGTTGTCAAACACCACAAAATAATATTATTATTATTATGTGGCATGGGGTTTATTGAATATTATGATTTTACTTATGGGATGAAAACAAATTAAATAATATTTTAACCTAAATTTTATCTCTATAAATAGAAAATTATGTCTATTGTGTAGAGTGTGAAATCAAAAATAGAAAATTGTTGTGCACAATGAATTCTATATAGACTCATTATCTCTCCCTCTCAAGAACAATAAATGCAAGAGAGATTCCTTCAAGACTGAAGGATGAGTGATCAACACAAACAATACAATACAATTGATTTATTGTGCTAGCACCCAGAGATCAATTGGAATTTCTTGGAGATCAAAGGAGCACGTGTGGATCACTGCTAGAGAGATTCTATCTTTGGATCCTCACAGCACAATGAAGAAAATCCGAAAGGGTATTTTAGAATGATCAACATCCAGATCCTAGAAAGATCCTTAGATAAGGTATTCATTTCTTATGATATTAAATAAATTAATTATAAATTTGACATGCAAGGTTATCGCTAAGGGTTTCGAACAGCTCAATATTAAAATAAATTTTAATATATTGCTCACCACCACACACTTTTTCTATTCTTAGAATAAATGATATTGTCTAGGAAGTTATCCTTGACTCATGTTTATGTTATGTTATATGTTTTTCCACATTTCCTATGTTTCTGTGATCTTATGATATCATGTTTTTTATGTTATGCTTCCATGTGATTTCTCATGAAACTTCTCTTTTGTGATATCATGTTTTTTTCCATCCTCCAACTGCCCAAAGGCCTTATAATTTTTATTATATAATAAAACCCCCTTTTTAGGGAAGAAGGGGAAATCAATTAGACTTCATGAAATTAAAACATTACATGACCCAAAGATCAAGAAAATAAAACCCAGACTGATAATTTGGAGCTACCTCTTCCCAACATTTTAAACATGATAAATCTCTCCACCGTTGCATGACCCTATGGCTAGAAAGTGTCATGTGTCAAAGCATAGGCCCGATCTTATGGTTGATGTCATACACTCTCGAACATCCAATTTGGTGAAGCCTGTATAGGTGAACTACCCACTATGAGTCCCATTTGAGGCATGTTCCATGAGGTCAAGTTCAGATGAATCTTTATAACCTAAGTCTCGAAAACCAACCCAACATTTACCTAAAAAGTTACAAGCATATTCAAGTCCAAATAACACCATCGACCACCATCCTTGATAGAGCTTGCTTCACTCCACAAGAAACCACAACCACCACATCCAAAGAAGATTTAAAGACAATCCAAGGGATGTGAGTCCAATCCATTATCACCTAGGACTGGATGGCCCAAACCCGCACCAATGAAATGCCACCGATGAGGGTATCCTAATCATCCTGTAACAGAAATTCCACTCTAGGCATCCATATACTCTAATCATAACCATAGATACACCCTCACTAGGTTCCGAATAAATCCAATCATGGTGGAAACAAAACAACAGGAAGCGGTAGTGGTGAACTGGGGGCCATGAACTAGAACAACCAATATACCACCAAAAATACATCCAAAAGAACAAATCCAAAGAAAACCAAACCATAGAACCAGTAAAACTAACAATCGTGACCAAATCTATACCCCCCCCCCCCACAAGCCACTTCATATATGATACAGAGCCACACTGGTAACCATCCGGAGACATCACCTAGCTACGTTATACAAACATAGAAACTGGAACCATACCATAAATGTCGGATAGACCAAGTCACACCGAACTAAACCAAGGTCGAAGTTGTGCTAGGCCAAGTCGTCATCGGGTGGCTGAGAATTTTATTTCACCCCTTTCTTTTATGTATTCCAAAGGTTATTATATATACTTTTAGGAGCTCTAATATATTTAGGATATCTTTATGGAGAATAAAATATGGATATCTTGTTTTAGTTTCCTTTCAATGTATTATAAACCTAGTCTTCCAAAGACACTAGGTAAAATGATATTTGGTTTGTAAATATTATATATTTATATTTAAAAATCATGTAATTATGTTTGTAAAATACATGGATTTCTATTGGGTGGGCGTGGTAGGGGGGATGGGTTGAAAAAATCACCCACCAGCCAGTGGGAGAGGGATGTGGTGGGGGATTGGGATGCTTATAAAAGTTAGAGAATCCCCCTATTTTTCTCATCAATAATTAGAAATAATTTCTCCCTTTTATTGTTTTTTTAGTGGTGTTATATAAGGTTTTTTTATCCAATTATTGAAGAGAGAATAATTACGAGGTTATTTCCTTTTAGTAGTAAGAAACTATTTGTACTCACATTTTACCATAGTGGCATCCTTATATTTTTTATGATTTTTTACCACATTAATTTTGGAGTTTTTTTCGTGTTGTATTTGGTGTCCATTTATTTCTGTATTTTTTACTTTATTTTATCTCGAAATTATCATTATATTGGAGGGTCAATCATTTTCTGTCTCAACAAGTGGTATCAAAGAAATATTATTTCTTGATGCTGTACATTTTTTTCAGTATTAATAATTATTTTAAATTTGATTAATCTTTATGATTGAAACTACGGTTGATATTTCACATTATAAAAAATTATTGAGATTATTAAATATGTTGTTGTGAAACAAAGGAGGTTATAGACTAAGAGTGTATTCAGATGGGGGTGAAATTTGAGATCAAAAAATTCAATGGGGATAATTTTTCTTTGTGGAAAATGAAGATGCAAGAAGTGTTGTGAAAGGATAATTTCCTATGGTAATTGGTGAAAGGCAAATGGGTGTAACAGAGGAGAAATGGAATGACATGGAAAAGAATGTTATTTCCAACATCCGTTTACCTTTGATATATGGGGCCATGTCAAGCATTATGGATAAAAAGATGGCTAAATAAATTTGAGATACTTTGACAAAGCTTTACAAGGACAAGTAAATGCATAAAAAATTCATTGAAGAGAAAATTATACACTCTTTGAATGGTGGATTCATCATCAATGATTGACCACATAAATACCTCAATACCTTGCTCACTCTAATCATGGAATTGAGCTACAAAATTGGGGATATTGAATGTGTGGAGATTATACTCTAGTGTTTTCCATATTTGTATCATCAACTCATGATGAACCTCACTAACAATATCATGATATATATATTTCTCTTCAATGAAATTAAAACTATGGTTCTTAAAGAATAAATTCATTACAATAATAAGGAGTAAAAATAGATAAATTCACAAAAAATTGAGGCTCTGTCAATGGATATATGAAGGACAGTAGAGCATGGTTCTAGTGGTAGAAAGAATCATGGAAGGTCCAAATCAAAAAGTAAGAAGAAGAATGTTACATGTTACAATTTTAGAAAAAAGGGGTACATTAAGGACTATTAGAACAATAAGAGTGGTACAAAGAACTCTTAAGAAAATGTGGTGGGTATTTCTGAAAACAAAGACAAACTAGTAAGTGAAGAGACAACAACTGCTGGAGATATACAGTATCTCAATGATGCATAGATAATCAATATAGGGAGAAACATGGAACATGACATCTTGATGAGAATGGTTTGATAAATATGAAACTATTTTGGAAGAACTTTTGTACATGGTGAATAATCACACCTTGAATATATTTTGAGTTTGTATCATCAAATTGAAAATGAATGATGGTAAAGTTCAAACCATCAAATGAGTGAATCATGTATAGGGATTTAAGAAGAATATATTGTCTCTGGGAAAATTTGATGATATTGAATAAACGAATTAAACCAAGAAAGGAATGATAAATATTATGAAGGGTGTGCTTGTATTTATGAAGGCAGAGAAGAACTCAAATAACTTGTATGTTATTATAGGAGAAACATATAGGGACACAGAGATAGTTATTCCATAAAATACCTCGATAGAAGAATTGATAGTGTAATGACATCTGAAGTTAGGAAATAAGTCAAAATGAGACCTAAATATTCTTATTGATCATAATTTTTCCCTGATCTTACAAATGTATTCTTACCATTTTATGAGCATTGTGTTTTGAGAAAGTAACATGGGTTGAAGTTTGGGATGTCAATGGTGAAGAGTGAGGAGATCTTAGAGTTGATCAGTTATGAAGTTTGGTAAGAAGCAGATATATACCTTGGGGGAGAAAGGTACTTTTTATCATTCATTTATGACTATTCTAGTAGATGTTTGGTGTACCCAATCAAGAGTAAGGAAGATGTTTTTGAAATCTTCAAAACATTCAAAGCATAGAAGGAGCTTGATTATAGAAATAAGATCAAGTGTTTGAGGAAAAAATGGTGGATAATATATATTTGAAAATTTTGATATTTTTTGTTAATAAATAATTAATCAAGAGACAGTTCACAGTATCATACACTCCTCAACAAAATGGAGTGGTAGACTCGATGAACTGAGTCATGTTGGATAGAATAAGGAAGATTTCAAAGACTATAGAAGTTTCCATGATGTTTTGGGAAGAAGTAGTGAATATTGATTATTATGTGATCAATCAATCTCATTATATATTGATTGGTCTAAAGACACTAATGGAGATGTGTATTGATAAACCTACTAATTATTCTCAGTTACATACTTTTAGAAGTCTTGTATACAAAATTTTTAATGACCAGGAAATATCAAAGTTATATTCAAGATTCAGAAGATATGTCTTCTTGGGATGCACTGATAGTGTAAAGGGGTATCATTTGTGAGACCCTACTACCCACAAACTTATCATCAATAAAGATGAAATTTTTATAGATGAAAATGTGAAAATTGTGATTGATAGATACATTAAGAAAGAGAATACAAAAACTACAACAATCGAGGTGGAGGATGAATCAAAGGAAGAACATGTTTCCTCTAAGGCATACCAAATCACGATGATCAAGTACCAATTGATCCTGGGCAACAAAGATCAACTTGGGATAAAAGAGAACCAATGAAACTCAAAATATGTCACTGAGAGTAATATTTCATATTTATTATTAAAGGAGGATGGAGAGTTGTCTTCTTTAGTGGAGATGACTTAAAGACTAGATGTATCCTCATGGATGGTGGCGATGTATGAGGAACTTGAATCTCTGTACAAGAATAATACTTGGGATCTTGTTCCATTATCACACAAAAGGAAGTTTATCAGTAACAAATGGGTTTTTAAGATCAATTGGGATAGAAATGACCAGCTGGAAAGATCTCGTGCGAGAATGATGGTCAAAGGATATGCTCATAAGGAATATATTTATTTCAATGAAATATTTTCTCTCATTGTTAGACTAATGATTGTCTGGGTAGTTCTGGTGTTATGTGTAGTATATAGTTTACATATATAGAAACTATATGTGAATATATTTTTTCTCTATAGTTATCTTGATAAAGAAATCTATATGCTCCAACCGAAAGTTTTTTCATAAGAAGGAAAATAGAACTTGGTTTTCAAGTTGATCAAATTTTTTTATGATCTCAACCAAGAGTTGGGGTGTTGGTACAAGATATTTTATTCCTATATCATTAGTCTCTGAGACAATTGACTTCATTCATATCCTTGTGCATATTTAAGGGGTTTTAATGGTAACGATTTATCGTTATTTTTTTATGTGGATGACATGTTGGTTTCAAACCCCAATAATTATAAGATCCGGGAGATGAATTCATGATTGGATAAAGAGTTTTATATAAAATACTAAGGACCACCAAAAAAGATTCTTGGGATGAAAATTTACTGAGATGGGAATAATGGGAAGATCTGTCTATAACGAATTAATTAGTTGAAAAAAGTCTTAAAATGCTTCAACATGCAATATTGTAAGAAAATATCTACCCATATTCTTATTAATTTCAAGTTATACTCTATAATGAGTTATAGTAATGAAGAAGAGATAATAGAGATATCACAAATACTATATTCACCATTAGTGGAAGTTTGATGTTTGTTATGGTTTACACTAAAACAAAAATTCACATGTAGAGAGAAAAATTAGTCGATCCATGGAAAATACAAGATAGGAGCATTGAAACATAGTAAAGAGGATCTTGAGATGCATTTATAATACCTCTGATGTTTTTTATGCTATGGAGGATTATATTTTACTATCATAGGCTATTTTGATTCAAAATTTATAGGAGATTCCTACCAGAGTAAATCTACTACAGGTTATGTGTTTACCCTTATAAAAGGAATTATGAGCTATATTTCAAGGTTACAATAAGTTTTGGATTTATCCATGACTTAAGTAGAGTACATAGAATCTGTGTTGGACTTCAAAAATGTGATTTGGATGAGAAGGTTGTTGGATGATCTCAGGCACAAACAGAAGCTTATTTCATTGTTTTTTAAAAATCAAAGCACTTTTCACATTACAAGGAATTCATATTTCCATTCCAAGTAAAAGAACAATGGAGTACATTATTCATTTAGTTTGAGGAATGGTGCTTGGAAGAAATGTGGACATGAAAAATATTCACACTAAAGAAAATATAGTAGATTCCTAATAAAGCTGATTGACTTTGATAAGTTCATATGGTGCAGATCTTTGAGTGGTCTCGTAGAGACATGAGAAACACGTTTAGAAGATAAAAACAATGTGTGGAGATGTGATTGGATCTCAATTAATATCCATGTGGTAGATATTTCACTAGATTTCCTTTTTACACAGACAAAGGTTTCCCCATTCACTTTGTCAAGGGAGTGGATGTGATAAGAAGAGGTGGGTGGCCAAACCCACCAATCAATCAGTAGGAGAGGGATGAGGAGAGGGTTTGGGAGGCCTATAAAAGGTTAAGAATCCCTCTGGTTCTCTTATCAATAAGAAAAAATCATTTTTCCCATATTAGTGTTTTTAGTGGTATTTTGTGAGGTGTTTTTCTCCACTTATTCAATAGAGAATAATTACGAGGGTATTTTCATTATAATAGTGAGAGAGTTTCTATACCCACATTTTACCATAGTAAGATCTTTCTACTTTCCTCTGGTTATTTATCCCTTAAATTTTGAAGGTTTTTCAACGTTATAATTGGTGTTTATTTATTTTAGTATTTTTAATTTATTTTATCTCACAATTATCATTGTACTGGAGGGCCAATAATTTTTGGTCCCAACGAGTTGTATCAAAGCAAGGTTCTAACTTGGTTTTGTTTAATTTTTTGGGTATTATTAAATTTGAGTATGTTCTATTATTGAGACTATAGTTGATCTTTCACACCAAAAAATGATATTAGTAAATAAATCATTGTGAAATAGAGGAGGTTCTAGATTGATTTCATGTTCATATGGTGGTGAAATTCAAGATCAAAAAATTCAATGGGTATAATTTTTCATTTTGGAAAATAAATATACAAGTGGTGTTATGAAAGGATAATTTCCTATATGAGATTGGAAAAAAACAATGGGTGTGATGAAGGATAAATGGAACAACATGGATAAGAATGTTATATCCAACATCCATTTAGCTTTGGAAGATGAAGTTGTGTCAATAATTGTAGAGAAAAAGATGATGAAAGAAATTTGGGATACTCTGAAAAAAGTTGTACAATGTCAAGTCACTACACAACAAAATTTTCTTTAAGAGAAAATGATACATTATTCAAAATATGGCGTCATCATCAGTGGCTGGCCACATCAACACCCTTAATACTAGCTCATGTCATAATGCTAGGCTATAGAATTGGGGATACTAAACCTGCATAGATTCTACTCCAGAGTTTCCCAAATTTGTATGATTAGGTAATCATCAACCTCACCAATGAGTACACCATGTAATGGGCCTGAATAATAACATAATGTATTTGGGATAATTTAATGATATCGGTTAAAAGAATCCCACAGATAAAAGAAAGATGAAAATTGTAAAGGGTGCATTTGTGGTGATAAAGGTGAATATGATCTCAAAGAACTTATTTTATTATGGTTGAAACATGCAAGGATGTGAAGATTGAAATTGCATCAACTACCTCAATGAAAGCGTTGATGAAGTCATAGCATCAGAAGCTAAATCATATGTCTGAATGAGTCCTGAATATTATTGTTAATCATAAGTTTTTATATGAGCTTAAAAGGGAAACATTACCATTTTGTGATAATTGTGTTTTGAGCAAGTAACATGGGTTGAAGTTTGGGATGTCAACAGTTAAGTGAAAGGATATCTTAGAGTTGATCCAATATGAAATTTGGAAAACACCGGTTATATCCCTGAGAGGATCAAGGTACTTTGTATCATTAATTGATAATTATTCCATGAGATTTTGTGTGTATCTAATCAAGATGAAGGTGAGATGTTTTTGAAATCTTCATAACATTAAAATCATGAAAGGATCTTGAATATGGAAAGAAGATCAAGTGCCTGAGAATGAAAAATGGTGAAGAATATACAAGTCAAGAGTATGGTATTTTTTTGTCAACTGGCTGGAATCAAGAGGCATTTCATGGTAACATATACTCCTCAAAAAAATGGAGTGTTGGAGCTGATGAATATAACCATGTTGGATAGAACAAGTGAAATGTTGAAGACTGCATGAGTTGTCATGATATTATGGACAAAAGTAGTGAAGACCCCCTATTATGTGATCAATCAATATCCTTATATGGTGATTGATATAAATACACTTATGGAGACAAGTACTGGTAAACCCGCTAACTATCCAGGGTTATATACTTTTAGAAGTCTCATATATGAATTGTTTAATGACTGATAAATATTGAAGTTGGATTCGAGACCTAGAAGGTGTATCTTATTGGGATACACCGATGGTGTGAAGAGGTATCGTTTTTGGGACCTCACTACCCACAAAATTATCATCAGAAAAAATTTCATTTTTGTAGAAGACAAAGTACAAATAACGATGGATGGATACATAGAGAAATATAATAAAAAAACTAAAACATTCGTGGTGGAAGATGAGTCAAAGGAATAATTTTTTTTCCTTTGACTAGATCATGATGATCAAGTACCAGTTGAGTCTATACCACGATGGTCGAATCTAGAGAAAAGTGAACCAATATGGAACTCAAACTATGTCACTAAGAGAAATATTGTATACTGATTTTTGACTAAGAATGTAGATCCATATTATTTTATAGAGGTGAATCGGATTCTGATTGTATCCTCATGAATGGCGGCGATGAAGGAGGAATTTCAAAGCCTACACAAGAACAATACTTGGGGCCATATTTCAATACTAGGATATACTTGGAAGTAATTTATTGATTTCAATAAAATATTTTCTCATGTTTTTATATTGATGACTTCTTAAGTATTTTTGGTGATGTTTGCAACATACAGTTTCCATCTAGAGTAATTAATGTCGAAACAGCTTTTCTCTATGGGGATATTGATGAAGAAATATATATATGATTCAACTAAAAGGTTTCTGAAAAGAATCTAAAGATAATATAGTTTTCAGGTTGAAAAAATCTTTGTACGGTCTAAAGAAAGCATCAAGGGGTTGTTACAAGATATTTTATTCTTATTTCATAAGTCTTGGATATAACCAACTTCATTTGGATCCTAGTGAACATTTCAGTGATTCAAATGGTAATGGTTTTATCATTCTTCAGTTATATGTGGATGACATGTTGGTTGTAGACCCCAATAATGATTAGATTAAGAAGATGAAGGCATAGTTGTCTAGAGAGTTTTATATTAAGGACTTGGTACCACCAAACAAGATTCATGGGATGTAAATTTAATGAGACATAAATAATGAGAAGATTTGGCTATCATTGAAGAATTACTTGAGGAAAGTCTTGAAACTCTTTAACATTAAAGAATTCAATTCAATATATACCTTTATTATTATTAATTTCAAGTTATCTTCTACAACGAGTCCTAGTAGAGATGATGTAGATGTATAAAGTATTGTTTGCATCAATAGTGGGGAGTTTAGTGTTCGATATGATATATACTAGAACAGACATTACACATGTTGTGGGAAAATTTAGTCATTACATAGATAATCTAATACAGGAGCATTGGAACATAGTGAAAAGGATCCTTAGATACATTAATAAGATTTCAGACATTGAACTATGTTATGGAGGGTCAAATTTTACTATCAGATTTTATGTTGATTTAAATTTTTTAGGATATTCTGACTGTAGGAAATCCACTACTGGTTATGTGTTTACTCTTGCAAGAAGAGTTGTGATATTTCAAAGTTAAAGTCAATTGTTTCTTTATCCATGACTGAGGTGGGGTTCATGGAAGCTACACATTCTTGCAAAGAGTTTATTTGGATAAGAAATTTGTTACAGGAGTTTGGGTACAAGAAGAAACAAATTTCAATGTTTTGTGACTGTTAGATTATCTTGAACATTGCGAGGAATCCATCTTTCCATTCCATGAAAAAGCACATCGGGGTAAAATATCATTTTTTTGAAGACGTGGTGAAAAAATGAAATGTGGACATGCAAAAAAACACACTAAAAAATCTGATAGATTTCTTAACGAAGATGATTGAATCTGATAAGTTCAAATAGTACAGAACTTCGAGCGGCTTCACAAAGACATGAGCAGCATTTTTGATATGTATAAATGATGTGTGGATATGTAATTAGTTCTCAATCAATATCCAAGTGGGAGATATTTCATCTGCATTCATTTTCAACAGACGGAAGTCACCCCTTCACTTTTCCAAGAGGGGCAGGTGTGGTAAGAAAGGGTGGGTGGTCAAACCCACCAACCAACCAGCAAGATAGGGATGTGAAGGGGTTTGGGATTCTTATAAAAGTCAAAGACTCCCCATGGTTTTCTCATCTATAGGAAGAAATCATTTATATCATTTGATTATTTCTTGATTAGTATTTTGTGAGGATTCTTTCTCCACTTATCCAAAAAACAATAATTATGATGGTATTTTCCTTGAAATAGTGACTACATGACATTTTACCATAGTGAGATACTTCTATTTTTCTATGATTTTTTACCACTTTCATTTTTGGATGGTTTTTTATGTTACATATGATGTCCACTTATTCTCATATTTATCACTATTTTATCACACAATTATCATTGCACCGAAGGGCCAATCATTTTCAATCCCAACATTATTATGTTGGTTCAGTTGAGAAAGTGTTACTGCAATATGATGGGTATATTATGTAAAATTCATACGAGTAAATGGGAAGTAAGATGGAACCAATGATATGTGAAACTAAAATTAAAATTTATTTGATAGATTATACTTTAGAATAAATATAGTGTTAAATCTAGAAATTAATATTATTAATGTGATCCGGGGTAATGGTAAAATAATTTTGGGGATTAAAGAGTAGTAAGTATCACTTATCCAAGTGGGTTAATGGTACTATTTTTAAGGCTATCATTTAGGAAAAATTTGTGTGTTTGGTTGATTATAAGGCTAAATCCCATTTTTTATGTCTATAAAGGATAAATTAGCTAAAGGTATGTTATTAATATTATGAGGAAAATTGTAATTCAAGTATAGGTAAGACTTGAGAAATTATGGTTATATTCTAGGTTTTGGAATTGTAGTGTCAAGTGCATGTATTAATAACTATCTAGTTTATCTTGAGAAGGTTGTGTGAGTAGATGTAAGCTTTTGTTGTGTCCAAGAAATCTAATTTAACTAACACTAGAAAAATTAAGTGAAAAAGAGGGTCGAATAATAAATGGTAGATAATTATTCATATAACCTCTATAGTAATATTCAATAGTGGATATTAAAGAATTAAGCTTATAAAAGATGAATAAGTTGAGAATAGAGTGCAAGTAAATACAAGGGTTAGTGGGCCCTCCATGAATCCTTTATTACTAAAAATTTCAATTCACTTCTAATCCATGTTCTCGAGTCATCAATGCCACTAATGTTATTTAAAATTCACCAAGGAAAGATTTTTACATGTTCAACCACACTAGGGTAACCCATATTCTTAATTTTTAGGATACCAAAAGAAACCCAAAAAAATACAAATCAATAACATATTAGGTATCCAAATATCTAACTACATTGTCAAACAAACAGATTTGAATCACTTCTCTCAACTTGAAACTCACTCTAATCCCCCAATTTCACTTTGTTTGGCCATTTATTGAAAGAAGAAAGAGGCCCCCATAGAAGGACATGGGGTACGATGCTACAAAATCAATGACTAAACCATTATTTAAGTTTGAGATTCTAATTTCCCATATGTTAATGGAATATATCAAAAAAAGGAATCATATTTACTTAAACATAACTTATAACACTAATTACCCATCCTAAGCTTCGTATCTAGGTAAAACTCATTTCTTTTTCTGCCCCTATTTCTTATTGGATAATGAAGTTTTCCTATGGATTTACATCTGCCTCTTCCCAAAACTATCCAATTTGGATGCCCCATTTCTATTTCTATACCAAAAACTGGAAGTAAGAAAATATATAGCCTATAGAACAATAATCAATGAAAAATAGATTGTTTTGGGAATAAACCCCAGAGATTTATCCTAAAAACAATACCCATATCCTAAATATCTAAATACTCTTAACAAAAACATATACCTGAAGTGATCATAGAGGAAGAACAAACCAAAAACCACGATACTACTCATCGCAATTTTGAGCAGTGCCCAGGTGGTGTGGGGGAATGCTCTTATGCCCATGTTTCACTTTTCATTTTCCATGTCGGATTCTGGATTTCCCAGGAATTAAAGCCTCCTTTAATCCTTTTGAAAGGTTCATAGAAAAAAATAGTGGTTTAACTAAACAGTAAAACCCATACAATGTAAATCCAGTAAATCAAACACCACCAAACTGATTATTTAGTCTATCAATGTCTTCTTCAAGATCCAGATCCTTCAATGGCTACAGTCCATGGATAGTAGGACTAAAATATCCATCCTCATCAATCTACGATTCCCTGTTCCCATCAAAATCCAACTGCTACACTCTACTCAACAAAAATCTTATGATAGTTGTGGAATCTACCTCGGAATATTCGAAACCAATTTTCAAAGTTGGATGTTTCATGTCATCAGATTCGCTATCCATGCATATTATATTGTCATCATCATCAAATAACAATGTTGCAATGCTATTATTTCCATTCAATGATGTCGTTGCATGATGCATATTCTTCCTACTTTTTGGAGTGCAAAAATCCAAAAATTCTCCATCCAAAAAGGATCCAATGGGATTAGTGGAACAGTGTAAGTCAAAATCTTCATCTTTTTTACTATCTATGATATTATATTGCAATCCTTTTGGTGATGAACTATACATTTTTAAATCTGAATTGACCCCTAGATAATTATCCAAATCTGAATTTAAAGATACTGAACTATCATTAAAATAGTAACAAAATTTTGTGCATGAGATAGAAGATTGAGGACATAGACAATGGTTTTCCATGCCACTGGGATCTTCAAATGCAATGGTCAATACCTACAACAAAGGTATGAAGTATAATAAAAATTAACTAGCCTAAAGAATTATTAGTAACTGAAACATTAACTAACCTGCTTTCTCTCTCTTGAGTCTTCATGCTCATCAGAACTAGTAGAGGTAAGAGAGTTCCACTATGACTCCACTAGGCTTCTTCAACTGCATCTGACCATATACCTTGTCATGGATATCATGTAAGTTACCAAATAAAAATCTGAAAGCTATACATAGACATTTTCAATCACTTAACTAACAACCATAACAAACTTCATTATGAAACTGAAAATCTATCTATAGTAAATAAAATTTAATTTAATTTCTCAGTTCTGGATTTTTCTAAGAGGGCATGTATACACTTAGAGACTCTAATAGTATATTTTTTCTCAACAACATCAGATGAGTTGAAGAGTATAATGCTGGTCAAACCAAAACATTTTCACATTTTCATAGGTAGATAGATAGAAATGAGATTAATAATCAAAGAAAACCCCAAATAAATTCATATTTGTAAGATAAATAGCTAAAACTATAAAAAAATAGGTATTTATATATGTGTGTGTTATCACATTTCAAAACATTAAATCATAATGAAAGGTAAGAATACAAAATTGAAATTAACTAATCAGATATAAAAGTTGAACTAGACTAAATTTTAGTTGAGACCATTTAACAGAACTTCCTAAAATCTGCTTATAGCACTTATCATTTATGAAAAGAAATTAGAATAAAAAAGTACAATATTATGTTTTAAAAAATATTTTAGAATAAAACCATTTACAAGTGGTATAAGTTTTTTCAACAAGTGTTGTCAAATGAAGTTTCAGTCCATCCATAGTTGCAGGCACAAGTGTTAAATTCCTAAATACAGTCATGTCACAGGTGCTTAATTTTATTTGTATTATCAGTCTCAAAAACACATAAAAACTCATGAGTCGAAAAAATACCTTAATGTGTTAATTATAACTAATTAAAATACATAGAAAATCATGTAGATAAAAACTTATGAATCTAAATCTAAATTCTAATATATAAACAAGATGACATCCACTATTTAAGATCCATTTATTATAGTTTTTTTTCTAGGAAGATAGAAAATTTACCATTCAATATATAGTTAAATTATTAACAAAAGCATAGTTTTGTATAAAAAATATAACTATATATCATGAGAGATGACCTAAAATTAAATTCTATCCTCAAAGAATAATTGAGTGAAAAAATTGCCTTGTGCACTGATAACAACTTTATATGGAAAAAAAACTCTAGCATTATCATAGATTTTTGTATCATGGATGATATGTATACAGGAATCATAACATGTTTAAGAATTATATGTTGCATACACTCTATTAAATCATAACAATGAAATATGAAGCAAAGCAGCATTAGCATACATGTAAATTATTATTACAAAAATAATGACTCAGAAGTTGCATAATATCATTTTTTTATTTAAAAAGTGTGAGCTGAGTGACATGGTTATCTCTTTTCTCAGCACTTCAAAAACATATTTCCACAGTTAAAAACCCTTTAAAACAAATTAAGCATTTATATACTTTAAAAACTACAGGTATAATTCCTCATGACTACAATGCTTAATAGGTTCTGAAAGAAGTATATTTTGTATACACTCTGTCAAAAGATGTATTAAGATGTTGACCTTATTGAACATTTCAGGTCAAAACAAATGAAAATACAAGGATGTCCCAAAGACTAACAGATGACGAGGAATTTTGAATCATAATTTTTCTTTACATATTTTAGATCCTAATCAATATCTAAATACAACCAATAGTTCCATAATGAATAAGAAAAAGCATCAATATGATTCCCATCCTAACACAATATCAATAGGAGACTTCACAACCTAACACAGCTTAAAACCATGCTTTAATTTTTCATGTTACATACAAACAATACCCAAAAATATATATTTTAGTACATCACAATTCTCACTTAAAACTTAAATCTGAAAGGTTTGTATTCAAAATGTCCCAAAATTTTCTATAATCATGAAAAGCACATAAAATATTGGTTTGTAATATATTGGATTTCATAATAAAGAATTCAAACTATACTGTTTGTATAAATTGAAGATTACTCATCCAAAAAAAAGGAAGAAAAGATGGACTTTTAGGATAAAATAAACAGTTAGCACATCACACATGTGTCCCACACCAGAAAAGTGGATTATGCTAACCCCATATCTGAATAACACTACTAATTTGGAAGTATATTCTATTTGAAAAACAAAAAAATAGATAAAAAATTAGACAAATAAAAGGCCACTTAAGATTAAAAAAACATCCTTTAAACCACACAATTTTAGACTTAGCATTTAAAATGTGGGTCTATTATTAAATCCAGGATATAAAAAATACCTAGGGACTTTACCCCGTGATCTATTCCCCACACCACAACCCCCCTTTCCACCTAATCCTACAGGGGGGAAAGTTTAGACTTAGAAATTTAGTCCACTCTTAGCATGAAGTGACATCAATAAAAGAGAAAAAATGTACAGTATCTCTCTATTAGTGAGAAAGTCAAAAAAAAATCTGATGCACATCCAGTATTGCTTATAATACCTCTCTGATCCAGATTCTTGTTTGTTTCTATAGAATAAACCAAACTATGGAGGCATTTTATCCTAATTTAAATAGTTTTCCTACCTTTTCCAACCTTGGAAATCAAATAAGAATATAATGTTTTACAAAATAAAAATGTAAAAATTAGGAACACTCATGGAAAATAAATCCCCTTTATGTTACTTAACAAAGATATAATCCATATTTGATATAGAACACTGAAGAATGAAACCAAATAAATAATCCCCTAGTCCGACATCAGGGCTGCTAGTATTTACATTTACTTACAGATTCCTATAAATGTAATATTAGATCATTAAATGTGGAAAAAAATAAAAGATCATGTATCTTAATCATAAATTCATCATGGGATTCAAATTGAAGAGAAAAATTTCTTAAATTTCTTCCCAAAAAGAGAAATCATTATAAATGGAAAAAGCACTACAGAATTCAGATACCCATATAAGAAAAGAAACAATAAATATCTAATCTTGCTTTTGAGGTGCAGTTTAGGTAACTAGAAAAGATTATTCAATGAAGAGTGTATCAGGATCAGAAATAATTGACCCTTCAGTACAACAATAATTGAGAGATAAAAATAAATTACAGTAGTATAGAAATAAAATGAACACTGGATGTAATGTGGAAAACCCCCCAAAATGAAAGGGGTAAAAAAACCACAGGAAAATGGAAGGATTTCACTTTGGTAAAATGTGGATACAAACTCTCTCTCAATTACAAGAAGAAAACAAACAATAAATTCTCTCTTGATAATGTGTATAGACACCTCACAAAATAATGTACTCAATGCTGAAGATGTGTTTCTTGAGAATTCAATGATGAAAAATGTTGGAGGAGACCTCTTTTAATAGCCTACCTTCACCCCCATTTGATCTCCCCTAAATTAAATGTCTTTCAAAAAATAAATTGGGAAAATTAATGATAGGGTGTCACCTGTTTTGAATGAAATGAATGTGGTGACCATCATTATTATTTATTCTCTCCATGTCTTCCAACATATCTCCCACTTAGATATTTGATTAAGTGTCCATCACATTTCCACACATTCTTTTTATCTTTCAAACCTACTGCTCATGTCACTATAAGGTCGCTCGAAGATCTACACCATCTGAACTTATCAAAACAAATCACCTTCATCAGAAAATCTGGCATATTTTCTTTATTGTGAATTTTATTCATGTCCATACTTCCTTCTTCAACCACATCTCAAACAAAATGATATTGTACGCTAATTTTCTTCATTCAAGAATGAAAATATAGATTCTTTACAATGTGAAAGGCACTATGACTATCAGAAAAAATTAAAATATGATCATGTCTATTCCGAAAATTCTTCAACAGACTTCTCATCCAAATCAGATTTATGCAGGCTTGTATAGCTTTCATGTACTCTGCCTCCATCGTGGACAAAGTCACAACTAAATGTAACTTTGAAATCCAGCTCACAGCTCCTCCTACAAGAGTTAAAACATAACTAGTAGTGGATTTTCTCTAGTTATAATCACCTAAAAAATCTAAATCAACATAGCCTCTGATATTAAAATTTGATCCTCCATAACATAATGCAACATCTAAGGTTTCCTTGATATTTATCAAGATCATCTTCACCATGTTTTAATGCTCTCATCTTGGATTCGTCATGGACCGACTAACTGTTCCCACTACATATGCAATGTATGGTCTAGTACAAACCATAGAGAATATTATACTCTCTACTACTAATTCATATGACACTTGAGACATTTACATCCTCTCTTCTTGACTTATAAGACTCTTCGTGGAGGATAACTTGGAATTAATGGGAAAATGGGTAGAAATTGTCTTACAGTTTTGCATTTTGAAGCACTTCAAGAAATTCCTCAAATAATTCTTATATGATAGTCAAATCTTTCCATTATTTCTGTCTCAGTAAATTTTGATCCCAAGAATCTTGTTTTAAGGTCTCAAGTCCTTCATATCAAACTCCCTAGCCAACTGTTCATTCGTCTCCTGTATTTGATCATTGTTAGTCCCTAAAACCAACATGTCATTCACATACAATAGTAGAATGATAAAATCATTACTATCTAGACCCTTGAAATATGCACAAGGATCTAAATTAAGTCTATTTTATCCAAGGATCATGATATAGAAATCAAATCTCTTATACCAATACCTCAACTTCTATTTGAGATCATATAGAGATTTTTTTCAACCTGTAAACCATGTTCTCATTATCTTCTTTATAAAAACCTTATGGTTGGAGAATATATATTTCTCCATCAAGATAACCATAGAGAAATTTTTTTTCACATATAGATGCTCTAGATATAGAGTGTATGCAGTACACATTGCTAAAACTATTCAAATAGTCATCAGTCTAACAACAAAAGAAAATATTTCATTAAAATTGATACCTTCCTTTTGAGCAAATCCTTTGACCACTAGTATCACACAATATCTTTCCACTTGGTCTGTTTCATCGCACTTGATCTTGTAGACCCATTTGTTCCCAATGGACTTCCTTTTGTGAGGTAATGGAATAAGATCTCAAGCCTTGTTCTTCTGTAGGGATTTAAGTTCCTCCTACATTGCCTCAATCCATGAAGATACATCCAAACTCTAGGTTGTCTCCAAATAAGATGATGGATATCCATCCTCTATTAATAAGCAGTACACAACATTGATCTCAGTAACATAATCTGAGTGCCATATTGATGATATTTTCTCTCGATTTGAACATCATAGTCTAGTATCATTCATTACATGATCATCGTGTTCTAGTAATGCCTCAAAGGAAACTGGTTCTACTTTTGTTTCGTCCTTCACCTTGAATTTTTTAGTTTTTGTACTCTCTTTCTCTTTGTCTTTATCAATCTTTATTTTCACCTTTTATTCTACAAAGATGAAATTTCTACTAATTATAAGTTTGTGGGTAGTGGAATCCCACAAATGATACCTTTTTGCACCATCAACATATCCTAAGAAGATACATTTCTTAGATCTCGAGTCCAACTTCGATCTTTCCTGTTCATTAAATAGTACATATACAGTACTTCCAAAAGTATACAATTGAGAATAGTCAGTGGGTTTACCAATCCACTTCTCCATCGGTGTCTTTATATCAATTTCCACTGAAGGGGATCAATTGATCACATAGCAGGCGGTATTTACAAATTCTACCCAAAATGTCTTGGTAACTCCCGCAGTCTTTCACATAACCCTTTTTTTTACAATAGGGTTCTATTCATTCACTCTACCATTCTTTTATGCTAAGGAGTGCATGCCATTATGAACTACCTCTTTATTCCTTCACATTGAAAAAAATAATCAAAATCCTTGCTTGTATATTCTTAATCATTATCATTCCTCAAACACTTGATCTTCTTTTCAGATTCAAGCTCCTTTTTCACTTTTAATTTTTTAAATACTTCAAATACATTTGATTTCATCTTGATTATAAACACCCAATGTCTCCTGAAATAATCATCAATAAAAGATACAAAGTACCTTGCTCCTCCAGGGACACAACTGGTGCTTTACAAATGTCAGAATGGATCAACTCCAAGATCACCTTACTCCTCGTCATTGATGTTCCAAACTTCAACCTATGTTTCATACTCAAATCACAGTGCTTAAAAAATATTAAGGGTACCTTTTTAAACATAGGCAACAACTTCTGATCCGTAATAATCTTCAGGACTCATTCAGATATATAGGCAAGCTTCTGATGTTATAACGTCATCAACTCTTATATAGAGGTATTTTATGCGACAACTATCTTCGCTTCCTTGTATGTTTAACCCAAAATCATAGATAGGTTCTTTGAGATATTCTCTACCTTCATCACCACAAGCTCTCCCATCACAATCTTCATCATCCCTTTCTCAGTGTGATTCTTGCATCTAATGTCATCAAATTTTCCAAATGAAAAAATGTTCTTCTTGAGGCCCTTCACATGGAATACTCCTTGAATGGTTTAGACTATGTTATCATGCATCTTTAGTTTGATGGTTCTGACTCCAATGGTCTTCAAGGTATGATCATTCCCCATGTACACAAGCCCTTATAAGATAGTTTAATATTGATCAAACCATTCCCATCAAGATTTCAGGTGTCATGTTGCTCCTAAGTTAATAATCCATGCATTGTCAAGATTTTTTATACCTTAAATGGTTGTCTCCAAATCACTTACTAGTACATCTCCATTTCCATATGTACTCACCACATTTACTTAAGAGTTTTTCTCACCAATATTCTTATTCCAACATTCTTTACTGACATGACCCCTCTTACCACAATTGTAACATCTGATGTTTTTCTACTTACCCATTGATTTAAACCTATTAGGATTTTATATCCCACTGAAACCACACTCCATCATTCTTCCTATTTTCATTAATAGAGATTCCACTTGGTGTGAAGTTGTTTGTTTGTATTCCTTGTTATTACACTAAATTTTTTCTTAAAGAACTATAAATGAAACATTTTTTAAGGGAAACATATCCATTACGATATTATTGGTGAGGTTGATAATAAGTTTATCATAAAAATCTAGAAAACTCTGGATCAGAGTCTTTGCATGCTCAGTAGCTACAATTTTATAGTCCAAAGCCATAAGCTGAGAAAAAAGGGTATTGAGGGTGTTGATGTGGTCAGTCACCGATGAAGACTCCTCCATTCTAAGAGTGTATAATTTTCTCTTCAAGAAAATTTTGATGTGGAGTGACTTTGCCTCATACAGATTTTTCATAGTATCCCAAATTTCCTTCACCCTCTTTTTCTCTATAGTGTTTTAAAGGACCCTGTCTATCAAATCCAAATAGATGTTGGCAATAGAATTTTCATCCATTTTGTTCCATTTCTCCTCTTTCACACTTGTTGGTTTCTATCCAATCACCTGTAGGTAATTATATTTTTGTAGCACTGCTAACATCTTTATTTTCCACAATGAAAAACTATTTCTATTAGAATTTTTCAATCTTGAATTTCATCGTTATTTGGACACTTAGGCAGACCAAAATTTCCTTGGGCCAGAACCTTGCCTTTGATACCACTTGTTAGGATTAAAATAATTTCTCCTTCAGTAAAATGACAATTTTGAGATAAAAATAAAGTGAAAATTGAGTAAATAAAATGAACGACGGATGTAATGTGAAAAAACCCCCAAAATGAAAGGGTTAAAAACCCATGGGAAAATAGAATTATTTTATTATGGTAAAATGTAGGTAAAAAATATCTCTCAGTTACAAGGAGAAAACAATAAAGACATTCTCTCTTGAAAATATGGAGAGACAACTCACAAAATATTGTACTCAATGCTAAATATGTGTTTCTTGAGAATTCGATGATGAAAACTATTGGAGTAGATCTCTTTTTATAGTATTACATCACCCTCTTTGGTCTCCTCCCAATTAAATGACTTTTACCAAATTAATTGGGGAAATTAATGGTAGGGTGTCACCCGCTTGGAATAGAATTAATGCAGTAAACATCATTATAATTTCCTCTCTCTATGTCATCCAACATAGAGAAGTAAAATATTAATTTCAACAACCCCCGCTTACTCACCGTGAGAGCTCGATAAAAACAATGAAAGCTATAAAAAACTTATGGAGTATTGAAACAAAATAGTGTGAAAACTATAGAATAAATAGATAATCAATAAATACCACACTACCATCTTGTTGAGAAATCCAAGCCTAAGCCCATGCAAAGGAGAGAAGCATAAGAGTGAGGAAAAGGAGGTTCTTACCTGTAGGAAGATGACATTGAGCTTGTGGAAGCTAAACTCTAGAGAGAAGGTGATATAAGGCTACCCTGCGGCAAGCAGGGGAGACAAGAAGCCTTCTCCAGGGGAATTTGGCATTGAAGATGTGAAAAAATTGGAACAAGATGGGACTATAGTAGACATTTTGACTACTCTCCCTCTCCCACACCCTCACTTGTTTTTGTCTCTCCTTGACCTTTTTGCATTCAATTTAGGGAGATGTGTGCTCCCACTAGACCCTGGAAGTCATTAGATTTCTAGGTTTTCTAGTTTTGTAAAAAAAATCATATATGGTGACTTCAGTTGATCATGGAATCACGAGATTCCTAGGGTGCGGCCTAGAATTTGACGGTTCTAGGAGGATGGAATGGGCCCCGTGAATTGAAACTAAGAAAACTGTGTGCTGGCACCAACACGGTCCCCGTGACTTCACCGCCTGACCAAAATTAATTAATAAATAAATAAATTACATAATGTCATCCAGCATAAATGAAATCAATTGATTAATTAGTTGTAATATTTAAATAAAAAATACCTAACCTCTCTCCTCATTTTGGATTTTTTTTAATGGGTTTTTTAAGGGATAGGGTTGTCCGTATTTTAAAAAAGGTGTTGAGAATCATTAACCACATTCACAGTTTTTCATTTGACTAAGAACAGTGAATGGGGTTCACACTTTTACATTTGACTGAGAACCATGAACGGGGTTAATGCTTATTTTTTGAGCCCCAACGAAGCGTGAGTCTCACTCACACTTACTTTGAATTTTTTACAAAGTAGGCATGAATGAGGTTCACGCCTCCCAAACATAAAAAAATATAAATGGATGTGTCTCCCACATATATTTGTAATTATTATATTCTGTATTCTGGTGCGAATACCTACTGGATTTCTTTATCAATATATATTTTCATCTTTTTAGAAGGTAAAATGTATATTTAAAAATTTTAAATTATTAATTTTATTTATTTATTTTGTTTTTATTTTTGGTTTTTTGTTTATTTATTTAATATGTATAGATGTATGGATGTCTGAATGTATAAATTATTTTCCTTTGTATGATTTAATTTCTCAATGAGTTATTGTTTTTGTATAATTTAATTTAAGTTGAATGATTTTCCACTAGGGTGCAGCTTAGTTGGTAGCAGCTCTGATGGGTCTCGACGGTCTCTCAGGTTCAAGTCTCGTCAAGTTCTTTCTTGTCAGTAGTGTAGGGATTTTCTTGTATTTCTCTATCTTCCCTGACCATTGTAATTTAAAATGAATGATTTAGGAAATTTAAATATTATGTTTACATAATTTAAATTTTATGAATAAAATATAATTTATATTTGGGGAAATATTATTATTAAAAAATGTATATATTTGTAATTTAAATGGTGAGTAATTAGATTTGGATAAATTTATATGTATATAATATATTATATTTAAAGTAACATAAATTTAAATTATAATATTTCATACACATAGGTAAATAATGTGAATCTAGTCATATATTTTATAAAAATCATATTATGAATAATTATTTATAAAAATATTATTTATATTAAGTATCATGTTTAAATTTATATATATATATAATATTATTTTTGTTAATGGTATAGAGAAATTTTATTATAAATAATAGTGTTAAATTATATTAAGTATAGATAATTATTATTCCAAATAATATTGTATAAAATATATTTACTTAAATTTTGGACAGTATAAATACTATCAAAATTTTATATATACATATGTAATTTTATAAAATGAAAAATAGCATAAGTTTACAATATTTTAATGGTTATCATGTAAGTGTAAATTATTTTATTAATTAAATTTAATAAAATTAATTATGAATAATATTTTCAGTATTTATGTATAAATTAGTAATACTTATATTTAGAAAACTATAGTTATTTATAAAAGTGTATGTGATTATATTTTAAAATATTAATAAATAAATTTGAATATATTTAAATTTTTAGATATTTATGTTATATTGTTTAGATATATTTATATGTATACATTATTGTATATTATCTCCAAATTAAAATAAATTTAAATTATAATATTCAATATGCATGAGTAAATAAAGTGAATATATATATATATATACATATACATACACTGAAAAGTTTAGATTTTGGAAAGCAGGTAATATAAATATATGGATACATATCACTACTATAAAACATGCATTAAACAATGCTAAAAATAGTCTTTATCACTACTAGATAAGCACTAACTACTGGAGCGAGATTAAGAGCTCCAGTCTTTTACCAATGCTAAAAAACACTCATAAAGGAGTATACTTCAGTGTGTTGTAACAACACACTGCAACACCAAAAAAACTACAAAATTAGAAAAATCAAGTACGAATAAATAATTTAAATGAAATAAAATTTACAACACAAATATAAGAAAAAAACACTATATTATAGATATTTCAAACATTGGTTTATACAATTACATAAGTACAAATTATTTCATACATTCAAAAATAGCAGTCTTCCTTTGTTTTCTAATCTTAACCAACACCTAAGAAAAAAATCACATGTATAAGAAAACAATTCTTATGTTAGTAATAATATATAGAAATAAATTAACATAATGTGTTAATTTTAAACTAAACTTTGAGTCATACAAGAAACTCTATGTATCGTGTTGAGTTGTAGTTGATTCTTACATGTCCCACAATTTCTTGTTTGTCTTCATGCATTATCTCTATAAAAATTAACTAAATAATTATAAGATAAAAATGATAAGTAAATTAACTAAGTAATATTAGATAGAACTATGAGAAAACGATCTAGGCTTGTTTTCTTGGTTTTGGTGATGTGATGCGGGTTTTAAACTAAAACGATACTTATATATTGAAAAGATATACTTGAGGTCATACCAGTCGCAATGTTTGTAATATTGAGGTTTGTAGGATTATTAAACATCTCAAATGACTTATAAATCATTTTTATAATGTATCAAAACAATTTGACCATGTTTGGTCAGTTTTGAGTACATCAATTGTCTTTTTTTATTAAAATGTCTTTTTAAACTGGAAACATGTACTTTGACTCATATCGGTCACATCATATATAGATTTGATGGGATACTGATTTCTAGATTTCAAATATTACTTTTGAATCATTATCTTAAATTATAAATACATTCTGATCATGTTTTCTCAGTTTTCAGCAAGTGATAATTTTTGAACAAAAATGTCAATTTTAAACTGATAATGAACACATTGAGTCATACCAGACACATCGTGTATCAGATTGAGGTGAGTTTGATTCATAAAAATCAAAAATTACTTATTTTTTGGTCTCTTAAATTATCAAAATAATCCGAATTCATTTTCATAGTTTTGAGTAGGTAAGTTTTCCTTTTTACTAAAATTAATGTCAATTTTAAATAAAAAGATGCACTTGGAGCTATACCGGTCACACCGTGTATTAGATTGAGGTTCGACTAATTCTTACACATCTCAAAATGACTTAAAAATTATTTTCCTAAAGTATCAAAACAATATGAATGTGTTTTCTCAGTTTTGAGTACATCCCTTGTCTTTTTTAATAAAATTTCATTTTAAACTGGAAACACATACTTTGACTCATACCAGTCACATCGTGTGTTGTTTTGATGTGATACTAATTCCTATATGTCAAAAATGAATTACTAATCATTATACCAAATTATAAAGATGATCCTAGAGTGTTTACTCAATTTGTGGTGAGCGACACTTTGTTAACTAAAATGTTGATTTTAAACTAATAACGGACACATTGAGTCATACCGGAAGCATCATGTATCAGATTGATGTGTGTAAGATTAATATACATAAAAAATTACTTATTTATCATTTTAATAAAGTATTAAAACAATATTAATGTTTTTTCTCAATTTTGAGTAGGTCAGTTGTCATTTTTACTAAAATTGATGTCAATTTTAAATAAAAAGATGCAATTGGAGCCATATCGGTCACATTGTGCATCAGATTGAGGTGCAGCTAATTTCTACATGTCACAAATATATTATGGATAATTTTCATAAATTATTAAAATAATTAAAATACTTGTGATTGGTTTTAAGTATGTCCCTTTTATTTTTTACTAAATTTTCATTTTAAATTGAAAACACGCACTTTGACTCGTATATATCACACTATGTATCGTTTTGATGTGATATTGAATCCTACAAATCAAAAAATACTTATAAATAAATTTCCTAAATTATCAAGAAAATATGAGTGATGATTTTCTCAGTTTTCAATGAGTGATATTTTTTGAACTAAACTGTCGATTTTAAACTGATAACGGACACATTGAGTCGTACCTAGAACATCATGTATTGGTTTGAGGTGCAGTTGATTCCTATATGTTAAAAATGGATAATGGATTGTTTAATTAAAGTATAAAAACAATATTAATGTGTTTTCTCAGTTTTGATAAGGTCAGTTTCCCTTTTTACTAAAATTTATGTTATTTTTTTTAAAGATGCACTTGGAGTCATATTGGTCACACCGTGCATAAAATTCGGGTGAGTATGATTACTAAACATCTCAAATGACTTATGGATAATTTTCATTAAGTATAAAAACAATATAAATATTTTCTATCAGTTTTGAGTGTGTCACTTTTTATATTACTAAAATGTAATTTTAAACTGGAAACACATACTTTGACTCATACTTATCACATCATGTATCGATTTGATGTGAGACTAATTCATACACATCACAAATGACTTATAAATTGATGTTCTAAATTATCAAGAAAATCCAATTTTGTTTTATCTATTTTTAGTAAGTTGAATTTTTTAAACTAAACTATCAATTTTAAACTGGTAACAGACACATTGAGTCATAGCGGTCACATCATGTGTTGAATTGAGGTGCAGCTGATTTCTACACATTTCAAATGACTTATGGATCATTAAATTAAAGTATCAAAATAATCTAAATGTTTTTTATATGTTTTGAGTATGTTAGTTTTCCTTTTTACTAAAAATTATGTCAATTTTAAATAAAAAGAAGCAATTGGAGTCATACTGTCACATTGTGTGTTGGATTAAGGTGTGGATGATTATATAAAGAACTGAACTCACACTTATAGATTCAGTAATAAAACATTTTTTGTATTTTTTTATAAAATATAATAAAAAATACATATTGCATTATACAATCGAGATATAATGGGGATCAACCCATAATATATTGAAAATATATTAAAAAAATGAAAATATATAAAGAAAGAAAATATTTGGCCCGGTGAAAAAATGAAAATCTATTAAAAAACCTTTTCTTGAAAACTCATAGGCATGCATAGAAATATAAGGTATTTGACTTGGGACATATTTATCATATCACTCTTACATTCACCTTTACACGTGGAATAACCATTCAGTCAAATTCCATCTTCTGGGCACCCAATTCATTAGAGAGCTATAATGGGGATCAACCCATAATATATTGAGATATAATGGGTACAAACCAAAATAAAAAATGTCCAAGAAACATACCATGAATAAAACATCTGATAACTCTTCTAAACCCTTGAACAAAACACATTAAAATTCCCTTTTCCATAAAAATTACTTTTAAAATATAAAAATCATTCACATAATAATGAAATAATATTATTGTAAAATAACTATGAAAACATATGATTGAAACATTATAGTAATAAATAATCATGAAATCGGGAGAACCCTCTTATGCTATATATAAAAAGAACAATCTTTTTGAACTTTTTAAAAGAGACGTTTAAAATGATTTTAAAAGGAAATTCCCTTACATAACACATAAAAAAGATACATTTTAAAAATATATAAAAGAAATTAAAAAATTAATAACCATATATATACATTAATAAAAATCATTTTGAATACATAGATATAAAATAGATTGATTTAGAAGAATAAATCTTTAAAACATTTAAAATAATGTTTTAGTTAAAGAGTCTTTTACCTTAGGTTTGAATTTCATAAAAAGTGTTCGAACCTCATATATAATGGTCTAAATAATGTTATTAATTTATTATATAACTAAAATCTTGTCTATAATATCTTACATAATCATCTTATAACATTTTCTACCCATTTATTAATAATATTTTATTATTTACATTGTCTCAAGTGCGTTCTTTTCATGGTTTCCAAGGTTAGTTTATTTATGGTCTTCCATGTCAAAATGAAATAATAATCCATTAGTGATAAAATATATATATTTAGGTAATTTTAAATAATTACATGTGAATTTAAACTTTCCATGATTTCAGTAAAAGGGAAACAAAAAATCATCGCCCACGAAGGCGGTGAATTGACACACCACGGACGACGATTTCAGTATTTAAGAATAAAAGGAGAATATGAGAGATTTTATGATACTTTTACTACAAAAAAACAAAATTATAGTATATATATATGATATTATAGTTTGAATGAATAATTTGAAAATATTTAGTGATAATTTAGAAGTGAGAAATAATTTTAAAGACAAGAAGTAGGAAATCTTACATCTTTAAAACTTTTCTTGAATACCTCTTTAAGGCTATTGAAAGTGGTCTTTTTTGGGAGACCATAAGTACTAGAATGTAGAAAGATATGTGGAGGATGTAATTTGGTATATTTTATCTAAGAAATAATACTTAAGGTTATGAAAATATGTGAAGGAGGGAGCCTCCTTTTATAATTGAGGTGAGGGGTAACATGGGAATTACTCAAATTGTTAAAATATAATAAATTTATTATAGGGTTTAAGACTTCCAAAAGGCCTCAAAATCATATGATATACCATTGTAGAAGTAATATTATAATTTTTTTCCTTTTTATGGTTTTTTTATTTTTAATTAATTTAATAAAATAATTTATTCATGGAAAAATAATTTTTTTAAATTAAAAACTATTCACAATCCTGACTTTAAGAACATCAAAAAAAGTTTCAAATTTGAATTAAAATTTTTATTATATATTATAAATATTATAAGTACCTATATAAATCATTACTTGACTTAAAAATATAAAATTATATTTACTTTACTATTTATAAATTTATTTATTTTATTTATTCATTAATTAAATATTTACTGCATCATAATCATTCAAACCATTAATGTAAATATTTTTTAGCTAAAAATAAAAATATAATTCTATAATAAAGATAATTTTATTATATTTCCATAGACTATTCTTGTTTGAAAAAAATTATAGAAAACCACATATTAAAATATCGTACTTATTGAACATTATGGTGTGAATAAGTTAGCTTTATTTTTAACAAAATAATATAAAGGTACTAATGAGGTCCTTATGGGCCCAAATTGTCCCAAATCCAAATAAAACTAAGGAAATGGTTGAAAATTTCTTTTATAAAAAATTTAGACCACAATTTAGGTCATTTAATAATTCTTATAATTTTAATAAAAACATTTTATTTATTTTTCTTATGCGTGTACAAGAACTGCACCAGCATTACATAAGTATTAATGTTAATTACTTAATATATAAAAATTAAAAATAAATTAATAAAATAAAAAATAATTTAATTTGGGTTAAAATAAATTTCTAGATTCATTCATCATGTATAATTACTAATATACATATGAAGACAACTTCTTAAATTTGTTATTTTTTTCTTTTTTTGTCATGTGCAAGCATTGTACAAGCATTTGGATTAGACTTATGTTATATGACTATAAAATTAGAATTTAATATATTAATACATAATTAATACATTATAATTAATAAAAAATCATGAATTTTTTTAGCACTCAATTATTATTTATAATGAACCAAATAGACATTGTTAATGCTACGCACCCCCTACGTTGGCATTAATAATAATTTTTATACTTATCATGAAATAAATTATAACATACATATTCTGAATTATTTTTATATAGTATTACTCTTATAAAAACATAATTTAGTTATTAAATAAATTTAATATCATAATTATGTCTTCATTACATAAGAAAAAAATACCATATTTTATAAAAGACTGTATTTTTTACTATTCACCAAAAATTAAACTTTTTCAAAAAATTCTCAAAAATTTCACCATAGGATAATTTTGATATTATGATTTTAAAAATGAAGTTATTTTTTAAAAAATATATTTTCTAAAATCTCCATAAAGGAATTATATTATTTATACATAAAAAGAAATAAAAATCATTTTTTTTAGAAAACTTATTTCTTACGATTAAAATGACTTTACAAAAAAATGTTATTATATTATAATAACATACCAATAAATTCATATTGAGTTGTAAATTTATATTTATTTTAGAAATAAATTATTCAAATTCATATCCATAAATTTATCAGATATGTTATAATAGTATTTAGTTTGTTTAATAATGATGTGACATAGTATTTCCTTTTAAAATATTAAGATGTTATAGATTCCTACATGTATTAAAGTCTCAAAAAATTCCTAACTTCCAATTTTACCATGTTTCCATTTTCTTTCTATGTCAAACTGCCAACACTGAATATTGACTCAATGTTCTTAGTGTAGAAACCTTTCTAATTATTGAAATTCAGAAGAGTATAGGTCACCAAAATGGGTACACGAGCTTCCTCTGCTCTTATAGCTTTTAACAATAAGAAAGTTTTTTCAAATAAAAACATCAAATCAATATCTAGTATTGGAAGTTCGACAAATAAAGACAATGAAACTAGAAAATTTGGTAACATTAGAAGAAAGAATCTTTTTATCTCTTTTGTGCCTTATTGTAGATATTTGAAAGAAAAATATGACATTTCAAAAGATCTATATAAAAAAACTAAATAATTATTAGATAAAAGTTATAAGGAAATTAACTTAAAAATAGTAGATAAAATTATAACAAAATTAATTAAATAATTCGTAGTAATTTACCATTTCATGATGTTTGTATGAATTCTTGACACATTTCCTTATTGTCATTATCTCATCTGGAGGCTCAAAGTCCAATCCCTCACGAGCATGAGAAACTTTAAACAAACCACCCCAACTTGAAAAAAAGAATCAAATTGTACAAGAAAACAATTATTATATGAGTTGTACTAAAAATAAATAAATTAAACATAAATATAAAACAATATTTAATTTTATGGATAATTATTTTACTATGAAAACATTTTTGAAAGATCAAATTGATTTGTGGTAGTGAAAATTTGATCATATTAGATAACGATACAATTAAATACTGACATAAAAAGGGTGGTTTGAGATATTTTTATGATGAAAATATAAAATTGATAGATATTGTTTACTAATTAGAATGGGGAGATTGTTAATAATTAAAATAATGATGAAACATCAGAGGAAATTAATATTGAATTGAGTAGCATATGGAGGAGCACTCAGGGATGAGGTAGACTCAAAATAAGGCATTGATGGTGAGGAAAATAAAAAGGGATTATCAATTGTAATAAATACAATAAAGGACGAAATCAATGAATAAAATTTCATTGGTGATCAAAAAGTTTCGCTAAAAACTCTAAGGAGTAAGACTCTATAAAAAACTTCATTTTTTCTAAGTAGATCCTAAATAATCTGGAGAGGCATGAAAAGGATGATATTTGGATCAAATATATGCATGAGGAGCTTGATCCGAATAAGAATAATGTGACATGGGAAATAGTTCCAAGGATAGAGGATAAAAATGTTATCAGAACCAAGTGGGTGTTCAGTAATAAACTCATTAACTATGGAAAATTGGATAAAAATAATGAATGGATAGTGTGCAAGGGGAACTCTTAGATCAAAGGAATTTATATTTATGATAAATTTACTCATCCATATCCCGTTTAGAAAGTATTTGATTTTTTTTGGCTATTTCCTTACAAATGTAGTTAAAATTATACCAAATGGATGTCAAATCTATGTTCCTCAATGGAGTAATAAAGGGGAAATATACATTGAGATTCAATATGGGTTTATTATAGATAAAAATGAGATAAAGGTATGTCACTTAAAGAATTATTTATATAAGATAAAGAAATAACTAAGGACATGGTATTTAAGGTTGGATCAATACCTAATAAAGCTTTGTTTTTAGTGAGGTAGAGTTGATCATTCCCTATACATCAAGAAGAAGAATGATCAAAGGATGTTGGTACTCATATATATCAAAGACATAATACTTGAGGTTTGTACAAATCATAATGAAATTTTTTTATAGATCATATGAGGTATGATATTGAAATATCTATGATTGGTGAAACATTTTTCTTGGTTTATAGGTGAATCAAAGAAATCATATCACATTAATTTCTTAATCAAAATATGAAAAATAGGTTCCCAAGTGATTTTCAATTGAATATTCCAAACCAATGACAACATCAACCGCTATATGGATGAATTTTTCAAAAGTTGATGATTGTAAAGAGGTAGATGTCATGGAATATAGGTATTAGGAGCTTATTATACCTCACAACAACATGAAGAATAAAACTAGTGCATGCATAATAAGATGATGAGATAAAGGGATGATTCATTCAAAACACATACATGTATATGAATAATAAAACTAATTCATTTATGTTATTTCATGAGTTAAGATGATGGTCATATCTTATATTACAAATGACATTCAAGATTTTATATGTAATTTTCACACATGACATGATAGTTTTAATTATTTAAAACATACTATCAATAATAAACATCAAATGATATTAACTTTTATTTATTTTAGAGGAAAAAAATCATAATTTTTCATGTTTGAAATATAAACATATATTTTGATAAAATAAAATCCACTTAACAATAACAAGCAATATTTTTTTATTGTTTTATATTATATTCTAAAAATAGAAATTATTGAATGAATGTAAAACAAGATTTAAAAATTTTAATAACTTGAAAATAATTTCATATACATGTATCTATATAATATACATATGTTAATGATATTTTAATTATTAATGAAAAATAAAAGTCTTTACATAATGAAAAAATAATCACTTAAAATAATGCAATATGAATAAATAACTAATCAAAGATAAATATTATAATTTTAATGAAATTTAATTTTATGAAAAAAATTCTTAGAATAAAAATTTGACATATGAAAATAAATTCCCTTCTGAAAAATAAATCATGATAAAATAAATAAACAATTAATCTCTTTTAAATATTATCATTCTAAAAAATATATCATCTTAAAAGTAAATCCTTATAATAAAAATAAATTTCTTTACTATTAACATCTGAATATAAAAATAAAATGGATAGTCTCCCTTACTTGATTGCAGAATATTTCTTCTTCTTCTTTTAGGAAGAAAAATCACTAGAAAAACTCACTCACTCTCACTAATATTTGTGTGAATCATAATAGTAAGATGAAATCAAGAAATAAAACACTTAAAATAATGAGTAAGGCCAAGCAAAACCATTGAGAAATACTCCAATTTATATCCTACAGATAAAAAAATTGATTATATTTTATTCATTCATTCAGCATGTATCTTGCCAATCACAATGTTATTCAGTCCACTTATATGCATTTTTATTTTTCATTGATATTAATATAATATAAACAAAGAATAAAATGACATAGAGATCAAACTAAATAAATATATTAAAGGAAAGTGTAAATATTTTCACTTAGTTTTAATCTAAACAATATAGGATTTTTAAAGAATCTCATGCGTCATTCAAAAGAAAAGGCAATGAATTTTGGGTCATTTTATTATAGGATAGTGAAACTTGACTTGTTGGGATACAAGGATGTGGGTTGATAAGGTTTAGTGGATAACCAATGGAAATTAGAGATACTGAAAATTTTGGATTTTATTCGAGCCTTGGTTTCATTCAACCATTGAATCACTCAAGCTTAGGATTAGAGCCTTGGAATAGTTGAATCCTTGATTCTAGCCCAGATTCGAGCTTGGATTTGACAATGAGGAGTGCCAGCAGCAGGTTGCTTCTATGGAGAGCTTTAAATATCAGGAACTGGTTCATGATTCTTAGGGTTCTTATAAATAAATCATGACATTTTTATCAGTTCTTTCAAAAAATCACTGATAAATGTATCTTTTATCAGTGTTAAGTTAATAAGTACTAATAAAATGAAACTTTATCAGCTCTTTTTTAGTGCTAATAAATCTATATTTTTATCAGTTCTAAAAAAGCATTGATAAATACTTATAAAACCTTTTTAAAAAGAATAATTATTACATATAATTATAATTCTTGTAGTAATAATTTTTATAAAACAATAATTTTATAATTCTTTCAATATATAATTATTTATATATAATTATATAAATACTTTAAAAAATAATATTTATATCATTATATATATTTATATCATTATATATATTTCTATCATTATATATATTTATATCATTATATATATATATATATATATTAAATATATTCATTATTTAAATAAATTTATTATAATTCTATAAAAATTTATTTATAATTATATAAGTACTTTTTAAATAAATATTATTTATTTATTTATAATTATAAATGTATAAAAGTAGTAAATATATATTTTTAAATATTTTTATTTTTAAATATTTTTTTACAAATGTATTTTTAACATTATTAATGAATATTTAATCTGAAATTCATGTATGTTAAAAATGATTAAACTTGATTAATTAAAAATGAGTACAAAATTGAAAATTTGGATAAGTTTGATTAATATAAATCATTAAAAAATAGAAATATATTGAAATAAATATGAATACATATTGAAAATATTAAAATATATGAAATATATTCATATATATATAATATAAATAGATTAAAATTTCAAAAGAATATTTTTGTATGTGCGTATATATATATAAATTCATGAATTGTTTATATGTGAAATCAGTATAATACATTTGATTTATATTAAATTGAAGAATCAAACAACATTTAATTATGTTCATTACTTAATGTAATTAGTCAGTATTTTTAATTCATATTATTTTTTAATTATAATTCATTATTTTCTAAATATATTACTATTTAATGTAAAACATAAATAATATTTTGTATTATATAAATAATATTTATATACATTCATATATATCTATATATTTAATATATATTATTTATTAATATTATCATTAATTATTTAATTAATAAAATGTTCAATATTTTTCTTAATTTACTTATTTTTAATTTTTATTTGTTTGATTTTTATTTTACATATATCTATATAATTAATATATACTATTTATAATTTATATATAGTATAATCAATTTATTCATTTTTATCAATAATTATTTAATTAATAAAAATTTTAATATCATTTTAATAAAATATTATTATTTATTATTTATTTCATTATTTCATTTTATTCATACTTTTATTAGCACTAAAAAATCTCTAAAAATTTATTCTTTTATGGGCGCTAAAAATTAAGTGTTGATAAAGGGTGTCCTTTATTAGCGCTAAACATAATACGTTGATAAGGACACCCATTATCAGTACTAAAAAAATGTGCTAACAAAGGCTGACTCTTATCAACACTAAAAAATATGCTGATAAACGGTTTCATTTATCAGTGCTTGAAAAAAATGCTAATAAAAGGAACATTTGTCATCTCTTTTTTTAGGGTTGATAAAAGGTACCTTTATCACCACTTTTTTCTAGCGCTGATAAAGTCCAACGCTGTTAGAGGCCTATTTTGTAGTAGTGTATGTATAGATTTATTATATATTAGATATGGTTGTAGGTAAAGTTATCATATTTAGAACATAATAAGTATCACCGAAAACATGTTAAGAGTATTTTGTGATGACTGATCTTGATATAACCGACCAATGCATAATTGAAATTTCATGTCTTTTTTTATATGTGGTTATATAATTTGTAATAACTGCATTTTCTTTTTCTATTTGATGACCTTCATGTCATCTCTATCTCTCTCAAAGTATGTAAGGATCTACTTATCCGCATAAAAAAATTCATTTATTTCAAACCCCCGGACCCTCTCACTTGCATGTGAGTAACATTGCAACAAAAAGATGTTCAAAAAGATACATTTGTCAAGAGATTTTATTGTTTGAGAAGAGAATAGTGGATATTGAAATCCATGATAATAGAGGCTTCATGAGTTCACCCATAGGTTTTGATAGGTTTATCAAATAATGATAAACTGATCCATATAAAAATCCTCAAGATCAAGTCATAATTATTTATTCATAACTAATTAAAACATGATGAACATTTGATGATGTGATATAAAAATATATAATTTTTTATTAAATTTTATTTGGTAATCACATCTCCATCCATACACATCAACAGTGAATGTATTTTATATCAATTAAGGTTTTAGTTATATTTTTCCACCTAAATGAGTGATAAATCTTTATAAAAGTATGAATATAAATAGATGTGTTTGTGTGTGTGTATTATTTATTATATATATATTTATAGGTAAAGTTAAAACATATAGAACACAATAAATATCTCTAACAACCATGTTAGAAATCGTGTATGATTACTGATCTTGAGATGACCGTCTATGGGATGATTAAAAGTGCATGTTTTATTTTTTACATCGAAATATTTAATTTGTAATAATTGAATGATTTTAAGATGATGGACCAATGTATGATTGAAATTGAATGTCATGTTTTTTTTTGCGGTTATATAATCTGTAATAATTTCATTTTCTTTTCCTCACTTATGACCTATGTGTCATCCCTCTCTCTAAGTATGTAAGGACCTATGTGTCCACATAAAAATGTTATGGATATCAAACCCCTAAACTCCCTCACAGTAGCATTGTAATAAAAGGGAATTCGACAAGAAGTGTTGTTTGAATCTAGATTTTTACGCCATTCTTGGAAGGATATTGATGGTTGCTAAAATCTAAGATGATAGAGGTGTTAGGAGTCCCCCAAGGTTTTGGTTGTTTTATCAAATAATGATAAAATAATCTATAAAAAATTCTCAATATCAAGTCAAAATTAATTAATCATAACCAATTTAAATATTTTAAAATTTTCATGATGTAGTATATAACATTTTATTAATTATTTTTTTAGGTAATCATGTTGCCACAAATATACTGTAATGGTGAGGTAATTTATACTGATTAGGGGTTTAGATATAGTTTTCCACCTATAAGAGTGGAAAAATATTCATGAATGTGAGACATTGGATAAAGTTCATAGGAAGATTCATGGTCAGTTAAAACTAAGAGTTAATCAATCAATTACTTAAATTACATATAAACATCTTTAATGTCTTAAATGTTTATGGCATGTTGAGTATACTCTGGTCAGTGATGATGATTGGATGGATGCATCATTGTTGTTCATTCAACAATGTAGTAATGGTCTAATGGAATTATATTTGGTTATTTCTGATATTGATGAGGTGTAACCTACTACAACAAAATCATGTTGTGTGAGCTCTTTATAAGTCACTCCTTTACAACACTCTCATTCATTTCCTACTCATATGACTCTAGTAATAGAAACAAATTATAAATAAGATGATTAGAATTTGGAAGGAATTGTAGGGTACATCCCTGTGTATACTCCTAATTTACTGAACAATAATTTATTTGAGGAGGAAGTATATAAAAACCCATACTTTTCATACATAGATATTGAATATTAATATAAGAATATTCATTACATAACATAGAGAAACTATGCCAGAATCGTATAGGTTTAGTGTCCTTGGAAACTGAAAAATATAAAAAAATGGTTCATAAAACATCTACATCATCTCCCGCTTATTCCATCATAACTAAAACCCCTTTTGTAACATCTTACTTAATACCTTTCTTCATATCTTGGGAAAATAAACATAATAAAGGGTAAAGATTCTTGTTAAGGGTAAAGGAGGTTAATCATATCATAATCATAAGACATAATAATGAAAGAAAAACATTTGAAAATTATATCTTGTATATCAAAGATCGTGATATCATGTCATGGGATAAATCATAGAAGTTCATAAAGAACAAATTTTATGAGATCATAACATAAGATGTGAAATTTTGGAATAAAAATAAGCATAGAATATCATTTTCATATTAGTTAAGGCTCATTTACAAGACCATCATAGCAGATAAATTCCTTTACTAAATCGGGTTCACTCCATGTTTCATCCCTATATTGTTGAACTGGTTTTACTTCCTATTCCAGCCCTATATTACTAAACCGAGATCATTTCTCCTTACATCCCTATTTATCTAATGAGATATAAATATTTAACCAATGAATTGAAGGGAGATATAGGTCACACCCATCAAATAATTAAAACCATACATATGTATGCCATAATAACATAAATCATTCATCATATGAGAACCCATACAATAAATGGGTTTCATAAACATCATTTCATCATAACATATCCCATGAAAAAGAAATAGGTTTTATAAATATCATTTAATCGTAAACATAAACCAACCATAGAAATATTAGGGATCATATCTTTGAAAAATATCATAAAAAATCATAATTCACATCAAATAATGTTATCATATATGGAAAATAATCTTGAGAGATCATTAGAAAATAATTCTTGAGGAATATATCCTTTTTTATTTGAAAAATTTTCCTTTTATTAAAATGTCACATAATTTCAGAAGAAATAATTTTCTATTAAAATAAAATTGTAACCTTGTAATGGAAGCTTCAATTTATTAAGGCATCGTGAAGGAATAAAAATAAATTCACTCCATATAAGTTAAAAAACATTCTTCTCATACTTTTTCCGGAAAAGTCACAAATTACCTCATTAGAAAAACAAAAAAATATTCTTTTAAAAATATTTATTAAATATTTATAAATGGGTAAAAATGAAATTAAATAATTATATAATAATAGTAAAAATATTTTTAAAAACATTTTTAAGAAACATGTACATGGAAGATAATTATTCCCTAGTAAATACTTACATATAAATAATCTTGAATAATAATAAGATTGTGAAATTAACCCTTCCCTTAGGTCTGATTTCCATCATACATATTTTAAACTCATGTATAGTATATTAAATAATGATATTAACTTATTCCAGTACCATATTAATATTTATGATATCATATATGATCATCTTATCACCCTTTTGTTAATAATATTTTATTATTACTCTTCTTTCAGGTTTTAACTGTTTCATTTTCTTATGCATGTTTTGTCGTATAAGTCCTAATTCTTATGCATGGGATATAGTTCCATAATTTACATAATGATATAAAGGTAATATATCTTATATTTATTCATTATATATATTCATATAATAATTCTTGAATGGTGAATGTGTAAAATGAATCACATCGCGTCGTGGAGATGGTAGGTCGTATGCACGCATGAGTGATGATATCATTCCCTTAATAGTAAAAGAGTGAAGAAGTGGATGGTATAAATTTTTTTATACCATGTTATAATTATAATATATATATATATATATATATATTCTTTCCATAATTATACCCATCCAAATAAAGTGGTGATGAAAAACAGATTACACCACAACATGGAGTTGGTAAGTCGTATGTATGCATACGCAGTGCTTTTATTTTTCATAGGATGGATAAAAAGTAGAAGATGGTTGTAATATAATCATAATAAAATCTTAGAATATAAATGATATTGGATTTATTACTTTATAATAAAAACAACACATGAATAGGGATTAAAAGAATAAATAATCTTCAAAGAGTCGGTAAAGGCGATTGCCTCTTCTTTGGAGAACTTCCTTTAGATATCCTCTTAGGGATACTAGGGTTGGTATTTTGAGAAGATCATAACCTCTAGAATGTGTATAGAGAATTTTAAAAGAGAAATTTATAGGGTATTTTTTATCTTTAAGTCTCAATTTAATTTGAAGAAGTGAGAGAGGATATTCCCTTTTATAATTGTGGTGAGGGGCACTTTTGGAATTTCAAAAAATATTAATTTATAATAAATTAAATATCAATCCAAATACCTAAAAAAGTAAATGTATTAAAATACAAGATGATACAATGTTGAAATATCATCAACCAATATATTTTAGACATGTTTTCTTATTATTGTTAACATTATAATTTTGACTAACCCTTAGTTAACCTATTTTAATTTTAACTAAGGTAACAACTTTTTCAATATTAAAAGGTTGTAAATATTACTAATGTTATGTCAATTAAATCATAAATGAAAAATTTATAACCTTTTAGGATATATTATATTTTTTATTTTTAAATATGTTTTATGTTTTTAAACTAATTTAAGAAAATATTATTTTGATAAAATATTATTAGTGTCAATTTTGATACTATTCATTTCTTGGACTTTTAAAAATATCAAGATAATCAGTTAACTTTAATAAAAATATTTTATTATATACCTAATAATTCAATTTAATCTATAAAATTCATTTATCAAATTAATTATATAAAATTATATTTATTTTAATATTTTTGAAAACATTTATTTGATATTTCCATTAATAAAATACTTACTACAATAGTGTTCTTTAATTATTTAATACACTTATTTTTTTACTAAAAATTAAAAAAAATACCATGATGAATATAAACCTTATATATTGCAAAATAATATTTATAGTCTAATATATATTTTGTGTAACCCTGTATAAAAAATGATATAGTGTTTAAAACATGAATGTGACATCCTTAAATTTTTATTAAATAAAATATTATAATACCATAATTTCATCTAAGTGACCCAAAAAGTAAAAAATAAATGTATATCATTAAAATATATTTATTAATTTAAAAATTTACATTTATATTCGTTCATAATATAACTTTATCCCCATGTGGACACATAAATTATATTAAAGACAAAGAAAGTGACATTTTGTGACTTTCATTGATTTAAATATTATTTATGTCATTTTTATGTATAGGTGTCCATTATAAAACTTAATTTAGATAATTATGTGTTAAGGGTATAATTTTCTTCATCCAATTAAATTTTGTAATGTGTTAGAGTTATTTTTATGGTCTTTAGAATTTTATTTTTAACTTAAATTACTCAATTTATCCTGTATTGTGGTAAAAAAAATTTCCAAGGTTACTATTCATATTGGAAAAAATAAAATAGACCTATTTACTAAATTTAGACCTTAACAATCCAAATTTTTAATTAATTTTTAAAAATTTAAAATATATAAGTTTTATAATTTAATTTAATATAAAATCGTTAAAATTCTATGAAAACAGTTTTTAAGAAAAATGTCATTTTAAAACATAAAATGTTTTTATAATAAATTTTTGTATAAAATCCCTTTAAAACCCCATAATTGGATTATTTTAAATTAAAATAAACTAATTAAAATTTAAAACTAATCCAAAATATAATTTTTCCTTGTAAATGCTCTAAAATAATATACAGTTTTTAATAACAATAAGTATTTTCACTATTACTTAAAAAAATTCAGAAAAACTAATTTTAAGATAATTTTGAAATATTGAATTCAAAAATTAAATTCATTTGGTCAAATAAATTTTTCATAACTTCTAAAAATTAATAAAAATAGGAGAAACTCATTCTTTAAGAAAACATATTTTTTTAAGAATAAAGTGATTTTACGAAAAATTATGTGATCATTTTCTAAGCACTTACCAATATATTCATATTGATTTGGACCTTTATATTTATTTCATAAATTAGTTATTAAATTTATTCACGTCAATTTAATGGCTAGTTTATAATAGTAAATTTATACTAATAGTGTCTTGTGGTTCATTTAAACTCACGGTTGTGTGCAACAAAAGCTATTGAAGAACTAAAATTATTTAAAGAGAAATATTTATTAAAATATAAGGGTGTTAAATTCCACCCCCATGAAAATGAATTTCACCCTTGAAATTTTTTACTTAGATAAAAATAGATGAGGATACCTCTACCTCATCATATCCTTAGATTCTCATGTAGCTTCCATAAATTGGTGGTTCCTGCATAAAACTTTAACCAAGCAAGTGGTCTTGTTTCATAGATTTTTCTCTCTACCATCCATAATCTCTATCGGTAATTCTTTACAATAAATATATTGCTCTAGTGGTAAGAATTATGATTTTATTACATGTGAAGTACCATGTATGTACTTTCTCAAGATAGATACATGGAACACATCATGAACTTGAGAGAGATTCGGTGGAAGTTTAAATTAATAATATACCTTCCCAACATGATCCAAAATTTCAAAATGACTGATATACCTAGGGATTATCTTTCCCTTCCTTCAAAATCTCATCAATATCTTCTAGGGATATATACATAGAAATACCTTATCACCCACTTTAAACTCTAGGTATTTTCATTCATTTTCGACATAAATTTTTTTTTGATTCTGAGATGCTCTTATATGTTGTTGAATAGATCTAACCTTCTCTTCCATCTCCTTAACAAGATCAGGTCCCAATATCTTTTTTAACCCAACTTTATTTTATCATATTTTAGTCCTTTACTTCTTACCATAAATGGATTCATAAGGATCCGTCTAAATATTAGAGTGAAATCTATTGTTGTAAGAAAATTCTACCAAAGGTGAGTGTTGATCCCAACCACATTTTAAATCCATAGATCAAGATCTCAAAATGACTTCTAGAGTTTGAATTTTCCTATCATACTGAACATCTATTTGAGAATGATAATAAGTTCTAAAACATAACTTTGTATCCAGATCCTACTGAATACTTCTTAAGAACTTTGAGGTAAACCTCATGTACTGATCAGATATAAAGTAAATTGGTAATCTATGAAATCTTACCACTTCCTTAATATATATTCTAGAAATCTGATCAAGAGATAAGTATTTTATAATAGAAATTAAGTGTGCCGAATTTTTAATATGATCAACTATAACCAATATAGCATTATGTCCTTTAAAATTATTTGTGAAGTCCAACAATAAATTCCATGGTGTTGTTTTCCCATTTCAATTCTGGTACAGGTAATTGTTGTAACATCCCCTTAGAATATTTTCTCTCAACCTTAACTTGCTGAAAAACCAAGCACTGATAAACATACTCTACAATATATTTCTTTATTCCATCCCATCAAAAATAATTTTTCAGGTATCTATACATCTTTGTGCTACCAGGATGAATAGAGAATGATGAAATATGATCCTCATCCAATAGTTCTTTATTTAATTATATTATGGGAGGATTAAAAACACAGTTCCTAAACCTTATTATTCTATTGCAATCAAAGTTCAACTCTGGAACATTACTCACCTTATTTTTCAGATCTGCATCTTTCTTATGTGCCTCATTAATATTCACTTGTACAGATGGATGAACATTCATTTGTTCCAGATAATATTTCTCCCCTTCCTTAAAAATTTCCTGATCCATCCTTTAAAAATCCATAAATATTGGATATTTTGTGATACTTATCATATATAAGATAACATTTTCCTTTTGACTCAATGCATATTCCACCTTTTTTGCTTTCACATGGTGGTAATTTATTAAGAAGTCGTAATCTTTAATCAAATAAAACTATCTTATTTGGAACATATTCAGCTCCTTTTATGTTAAAATATTCTATAAAATTTTATGATCAGTATATATATCACACCTTTATCCGTAAAGATAATTCCTCCATATATTTAATGAAAATATTACTATAGTAACTCCAAATCATGAATTGGGTAATTTTTCTCATGGATTTTCAATTATTGTGAGGCATAAGTTATCAACATATCATTTTTCATGAGAACACATCCCAACCCCTACTTGGATGCATCACTTTAGATCACAAAAATTTAACTACTAAATGGTAGTATGATCATAGGTGCACTAACTAACCTTCTTTTCAGCTCCTTGAAATTATATTTACATGTTTTCGTCTATATGAACTTAACTCTTTTTTGAGTTAACTTGGTGAGTGGGTTATATTTTCATGATAAATATTTCACAAAATGTTCATAATATCTAGAAAAATCAAGAAAACTTTATATCTCAGTTACCGTTGTTGGTCTAGACCAACGCTCAATAACTTCTATCTTTGTAGGATCCTTATATATACCCTCTCTTGAAATTATGTGACCTAAAAATGAAAATTTTTTAAGACAAAATTCACACTTGGTAAATTTTCCCTAAATATTATCCTTTATTAGGGTCTTTAGTACAATTATCAAGTGATATTCATGTTCTTCTTTTATCTGTAAATATATAATAATATCATCCATAAAAACTACCAAAAACTAATCAATATAGTCTCTAAAGACTCTATTCATTAAATCCATGAAGATAGTGGGGGTTTTTGTAAGAAAAAAAAAATCACTATAAATTTATAGTGTGTATACCTTGTACAGAATTTCATCTTGGGTATATCCACCTTCTTGAACCTTAGTTGATGATATCCATAATGAAGATAAATCTTAAAATTTTATTTATATCCATTTATTCGATCATATAAGTCATCTATATGGGGGAGAGGATATTTTTTCTTGATAGTGATCTTGTTAAGTTCTCGATAATGAATTCAGAGTCTTGCTGATACATCTTTATTCTTAATAATCAGAATAGGTGCACCCCAAGGTGATGAACTAGGGTGTATTAATCCCTTGTCAATATTCTATTGGAGTTGCTTCATCAATTCCTTCAACTTAATTGGGTCCATTCTATGAGAAGTCTTTGAAATTGGCATAGCACCCAGTATGAGTTCTATTGAAAACTAAACTACATGATTCAGTGGAAGACTTGAAAATTATTCTGGAAATACATTAAAAAACTATCGTATGGTAGGTGTATTATTTATGGTGTTTTTTCCCCAACCATCTGAGATAGATAACCTTCCTTTATAAGAATTAATACCGACAAGATAGAATTAATTTCTACTAGAAATTCATATTCATCCTTGCATCGATAGATGATCATAGATTAATTTGGAATATGAAATGTGACTTTTCTTCCTCAGAAATTGATATGAAATCCATATATAGAAATATAATCCATTTTAGAAATTACATTTAATTCAACTAAAGAAAGGATCATAAGATTTTAAGGAAGCACTTTCCTACAAACTTCAATCATAGAAGAGTTATAAACATGTGATGTGATTGTTGTTCTATTAGAAGTTTTCACAGATAATTAAACATATAATTGTTGAGGTATTATACTGACACACTTATAAAATTTTCTATAAATAAAATATTGGGTGTATCTAGGATCAAATAAAACATTATCTTCTTTAGAGTGGATGGTAAGTGTACCGTTCACCACTTCATTGTCGTACTTCACATCACCAGTAGTTATCACATGTGATTTTCCTTTATATTTTACCTTAAGAGGTTTTTGATGTCAATCATCAACAATAACCCTTGGATTAGGGTATTGGTTAGAATAATTCACATTTTCCTTACACTTTTAACATTAAACTGTGGGAGGTGCATTCTGTGTAGCCTTTTCTCTATTTTCATCATTAGTTATCTTTTTCCCATCACTTCGGTAGTCAATTTCCTAATGACCTTCTCTCCCACACTTAAAACATTTCATATTCCCTTAATATAGTTTTATCCATGTTTCTTTCCACACTATGGGTATAAAGAAAATATCATCTTCTTTTCACTATGTTTTTTGGATTTTCCCTTGAATTACATTATTCTCTTCTAATAAAACCCAAAATATTGATGGGTAACTCCAATAACCATCTCTGCCTTTAGAGCACATCGAATGATTTCCTCATGGATAATGAAGTCCCTTATGGCTAATTCCCTTTAGAGACTTGGTTTTTAGCTATTAAAGAATCGATTAACCTTATTATCTGGTTAGATGATAATTCCAGAATCATACCTTTAAAGTCTTGTAAAATTTTCTTTATAAGTACCAATGGATTCATCATCCTTTTACTTAAACTCAAGGAACTCCTCTCTATCTTCATTAGAAGAATATGAGGAATTTACTTATTAAAAAATAAGTTCTTGAACTCATCTCATTTTATAGAGTCAATTTCATCTCATTGCCTTATATTCTTGATGAGATTCCACCATTGATATACTTCACCTTCCAAATGATAAACTACCAAAATGAATTTCTTGTGTTTTAAAAATTATAGAACTAAAAAAATATATTTAGTGGTACTGATCCATTATTCATCCATTAGTGGATCAAAATACCCACTTAAAGAAAGTGGACACTATCTTATAAAGGACTCAATAGAATATTTTTCCTTAATTTTCTCATTTAGAAGTCATGCATGATTCATAGCTTGATAAATTTTTGTGAGTATGGAAATATGATTTTTCATTCCTGATCTCATAATATTCAGTTTATTAGGAGTAAAATCATTGTATTTCTCATAGCATTCAGAATTAAAGTGATTTCTTCGGGTTCCAACCATTGACTAAAACCAAAAAGTAGAGTGTGAGAAATACTAATAGTAATGGGGAAACCACATAATAAATGGAAATTACTTATAAAAAATCAATTTATGACACCTTAGGATTAACTTATATGTTATTCATGATCGTTACTAAACTATAGGATTGTATCCTATACATAGACTTATCCTTTGGGTTATTACTAAGGTTATCTCATCCTACTTTCCAAAGGTTAAATAAACCTTGTTCTAATACCAACTATAATAGCACATAATTTTCATACATAGGTATTACATATTAATAAGATAATATTTATTACATAACATAGAAAAACCATGATATAACCATAAAGGGATAGTGACTTTATAAAATGAGAAATATAAACAATTGGTTCATAAAACATCTAAATCATCTCTTGCTTATTCCATCATAACTAGAACCCCTTTTGACATATATTACTTAATACTTTTATTCATACCATAGGAAAAGAAACATAAGAAAGGGTGATCTTAGATGTTCCATGAGGGTAAAAAATGGAGATATCAATCATATAATAATCATAAGATGTAATAAAAAAAGTAAAACATTTGAAAATTATATCCTACATATCAAAGATTATGATATCAATTCATGGGATAAATCATATAAGTTCATAAAGAACATATTTCATGAAATCATAACATAAGATGTGAAATTGTGGCATATACATAACCATAGAAAATAATTTTCATATTAGTCAAGGCTCATTTCCAAGACCATAATAGTGTATAAAGTCCTTTATTAAACTCGGTTTACTCCTCATTCTAGCCCTATATTACTAAACTGGGTTTACTTCCCATTCCAACCCTGTATTACTGAACTGAGATCCTTTCTCGTACCATCTATGTTTATCTCATGAGATATAAATCTGTACCCAATGCATTGGAGGGAGATATGTCATAATCATCACATAATTTAAACCATACATATGTGTTCCAAAATAATATATATCATTCATCATATCAAAACCAATAAAAAGAAATGGGTCTAATAAACCTCATTCCATCGTAACATAACCCATAGAAAAAATGGGTTTCATAAATATCATCCCATAATAAAAATAAAACAATTATAAAAATATTAGGGATCATATCCTTTAATAATATCCCCAATAAATTATAATTATCATCAAATAATGTTATTTTAGATGGAAAATAATCTTTAGAGATCACTTGAAAATATTTCTTGAGGAAAATATCATTTCTTCTTTGAAAATGTTTCATTTTATTAAAATGATGCACAATTTTAAAAGAAAAATTTTTCCCTTAAAATATTTTGTAAGATTGTAAGGGAATATTCAATGCATTAAGGTGTCATAAAACCATAAAAATATATTCATTTTGTGTAAGTTAAAAAACATTATTCTCATACTTTTTCTAGAAAAGACACAAAGTACCTCATTAGGAAAATGAAAAAAGATTCCTTTCAAAACATTTTGTAAAAAGTCATACATGGGTAAAAATAACATTAGAAACCTATAGATGAATATTAAAAATATTTTGGAAAACATTTTTAAGAAACATGGACCTTAAAGAAAAGTATTCCTTAGTAAATACTTACGTATAAACAATCTTGGATAATAAGGTGATTGTGAAATTAACCCTTACCTTAGGTATGATTTTCTTTATACGTATTTGATACTATTATATATTAGATTAAATAATTTTATTAACTTATTTAATAACCATATTCATATTTATGATATCATATATGATCACATTATCACCCTTTTGTTAATAATATTTCATTATAACTCGTCTTTTGGGTGTTAACTACTTCATTTTATTATGCATATTTTGTTGTATAAGTCTCAATTCTCATGAATAGGATATATTTACATCATTTAAATAATGATATTAAGGAAATATATCTCATATTTATTCATTATATACATTCATATAATCATCCTTTAATGGTGAATGTGGAAAATAAATCTCATCGCATCGTAGAGACAATAGGTTGTACGTACGTACTAGCGATGGTATCATTCCCTTAATAGTAAAAGAGTGAGAAAGTGGATGATATAAATTTTGTTATGTAATAAATAAAATTTTATAATAATTATATATCTATTATTTACATCATTATACCCATCCAAATAAATTGGTGATGAAAAAAATTACACCACGACCTGGAGATGGTAAGTCGTACGTATGCACGTGAGGTGCTTTTGATTTTCATAGGATGGATAAAAGGTATAAAATGGTTGTTAAATAATCGTAATAATATCTAATCATATATATTATATTGTATTTATTACTGTAAAATAGAAACAACACAAGAATAGGATGTAGAAGAAAAAATAATCATAAAAGAGTCGGTAAAGATGATTGCATCTTCTTTGGAGAACTTCCTTTAGATCTCCACTTAGAGGACTAGGGTTGGTATTTTGAGAATACCAAAACCTATAAAATGTGTCTAGTTAAGTTTAGAATATAAATTGGTAGGGTATGGTTATTATTTAAGGTTCAATGGGTTGGGAATAAGTGAGGGAGGAGGTGCCCTTTTATAATTGAGGTGAGGGGCACTTTTGGAATTTCAAAAAATATTAATTTATAATAAATTCAATATCAATACAAACACCTCTAAAATTCCATGGATTAAAATATAATATAATATATTATTGTAACATAATCAAAAAATATATTTTAGACAAGTTTTCTCATTATGTTTAACCTTATCATTGTGACTAACCCTTAGTTAACATATTTTAATTTTAACTAAGGTCACAAATTTTTCAAAATTAAAAGGTTATAAATTTTACTTATATGATGTAAGTTAAATCATAAATGAAAAATTTATAAAATTTTAGACCATATTATAATTTTTATTTTTAAATATTTTTTATATTTTTTAAATAATTTAATAAAATATTGTTTTGATAAAATATTATTAGTGTCAATTTTGATACTATTCATTACTTGGAATTTTAAAAATTTCCAAATAACAAGTTAACTTCAATAAAAATATTTTATTTTTTCAATAAGAGTTAAAATTCATATATAAAATTATTTTATAACATTAATTATATAAAATTATATTTATTTTAATATTTTTATTAACATTTATTTGATTTTTCCATTAATAAAATAATTAATATATCAATGTTGTGTAATTATTTAAAAGAATTATTTGATAACTAAAAATTAAAAATAATATACCATAATGAATCTAAACCTTCTATATTTATTAATAATATTTATACTCAAATATATATTTTTGGTAACACAATATAAAAAATGATATAGTATTTAAAACATGAATGTGGAATATTTAAATTTTTATTAAATAAAATATTATAAATACTATAATTTCATCTAAGTGACCCAAAAATTCAAAAATAAATGTAAATAATTAAAATATTTTTATTAAGTAAAAAAAATTTAGTTATATTCATTTATAACAAAAACAATTCTCCATGTGGTCACAGAAAGGTTATTAAAGTCAAAGAAGGTGACATTTTGTGACATTCTTTAATTTAAATATTTTTTAATCCATTTTCATGGACTAGTGTCCATTAAACTACTTAATTTATATCCTTAAGTGTTAATTTTATAATTTTATTCATCCAATAAAAATTTTTCATGAGTTAGAGTCATCTTATTGTCTTTATAATTTTATTTTTAACCTAAATTACTCTCAATTTACGATTTGTCGTAGTAACAAAATTTACAAAGGTTACTATTCATATTGGTCAAAAATAATTGAGAATTATTTAATAAATTTTAACCTTATGAATCCAATTTTTTTATCCTATTTTTTATATTAAAAACACATAATTTTCAGAATTTAATTTAATATAAAATTAGTAAAATTCCATGAAAACAGTTTTTTCAAAAAAAAATTCCTTTTAAAACATAAAATATTTTTTTACAAATTCATTTATAAAATCAATTTAAAAAACACAATTATATTATTTTAATTCACAATGAACTAATTAAAATTTAAAACTAATCCAAAACATAATTTGACCTTGTAAATACTTTAAAAGAACATATATTTTTCAATAAAAAATAGTATTTTCACTATTCTTTTTAAAATATGTTTTCAGAAAAAATAATTTTAATATTATTTTGAAATTATGAATTAAAAAACTAAATAAATTTGGTCAAATAAGTTATATTTAACTTCTAAAAATTAATAAAAACAAGAAAAACTCATTTTTGAAGAAAACTTATTTTTTGAAGAATTAATTGATTTTACTAAAAATTATGCGATCATTTTCTAAGAACATAACAATACATTCAAATCAAGTTAAAACGTTATATTTATTTCATAAATTTTCTATTAAATTTATTCTCATTAATTTAGTGTCTAGGTTATAACATCCATTTTATACTAATAGTGTCTCGTGGTTTGTTTAAACTCATAGTTGCATGCAACGCAAGATACTGAATAATTAAAATTATTTAAAGATAAATATTTATTAAAATAGAGGGATGTTAAAAAATATCTATTAATGCGTCAAGTGATGATTTGGATGAGGTTGATGTGTGTAATTAACCTTTTGAGGATCCTTTTATAGATAGACAACTATTATTCATTGGTAATCATCCTACATTATTGACTTCCTTAGTCGGAGGAATGTCACGTGCACAATATTTTGATTGGGATGTCATTACACCAGCTGCTGAATTCCATGGAATTATAGGCAATAGATTTTTATTGACTGATAACACCATATATGTTGGTAAGGAGTTTTAAAGTAAAAATACTTTAAAAACTTGATAAAACAATACTACATAGATCAACATTTTTCATTTGTGGTTGATGAGTAAAAGAAGGAAAAATATCTCATTAGATGTGACAAATACGGACCCGAATGTAAATTCCAAATGAGTGAAATATATGATAAATTTTTTTCATGTTAGAAGATAACCAAATTTGAAGGCCCACACACTTTTGTAAATCTAATATTTTCACAAGATAACTCTTTACTTGATGCAGAGTTTATATCGATTGTTATTATAGAGATGATACAAATATGTCAGGACATTCATGTGTCCCTTTTTTAGGAAAAAATAAACTAGTTGTATAAATATAATATATCCTACAACAAAAATTATAATGAAAAACAAAATACAATTGTGAAAGCTTATGGTGATTGGGATGAATCATATGTAATGTTTCCAAAACTTATGGGTTTATTTTCACTCAAAAATCAAGTTATTTATCATTTGGAAACTATTAAGTATGTCTCCCTAGATCATTGAGTTTATCAAACAAAGGTGAAGTTCCATAAGTTTTTTTAGTCATTCATACCATGTATCATTGTTTTCCCATATTATAAACAATTAATTCAAGTTGATGGAACTTTTTTTATGTAAATTATAAAAGTGTTCTACTCATTGCTTCCACATATAATGGTAATCATTCTCCTTTACCACTTTAATTTTCTATTGTTGAAAAGGATAATTTTGAATACTAAAGTTGGTTTTTGGCATTTATACACATTCATGTCACAAAAGTCCAATGATTGTGTCTAATATCTGATATCCATCAAGAAATTATAGCAGTTGTTAATAGTGATGGAGTTTCATTCTAAGAACCAAATACTTATCATCGATATTACATTATACATATTGTCAACAATGTGCACAAATATTTCATAAATGAGATAATAAATAAATATATCATAAAGCTGGGTTTGTGTTTTTAAACTTATATTATTTGTAAATATATATATATCATTTTAAATACATTATTCTCTTATGGTTTCAACATATAATCCCTAACAAGAAAAGTTTGAACAACAACTTAAAGAATTTTGAAGGGATAATCAAGATGTCTATGATTATTTAATGTCGATTTCAAAAGAAAAATGATCATTAGAATATGAATGTGGATGAATATATGTCCATATGACCACTAATATTTTAAAGTGCATAAATGGGGTCTTCAAGGGTGTGTGAAAACTACCAATCATAGGGTTAGTACAATAGGAATTTTATAGATGTGTGAAGCACTTTTTTGAATGGTCCCAATAGTATCAGAGGATGTAATATGGAATGTGTTTTGGTTAGAATTTCCAAATTTCTATTGATCAGATACTACATGATGCATCATCATTGCATCTTCAAATATTTGACATGGTACAGAGCCTCTTTAAGGTAATAGGGTTTCACAACCCAATCAAAAGTAATGTTGTTCAAGTTATGGTGGTCATATTGGAAAAAAATGTACTATGATTACAGTTATTTCTAAGTATTGAGATATCCATGTGCACATGTTATTGTATCTTGTGAATCAGTGAACATATCATCAGAGCCCTATGTTAACTTTTTGTATCACATGAGCACTCTAGTTTATTTTTATAGTTCACCTTGGATGTCTGAGGGTGAATTTTTTTCCATTACCTTTCCTGATGATTAGATGATTGTGGTCTCTGATATTTCTAGGTTTCGTATTATAGATTTTTCATTTATGATTTATTTTATTTCTATATTTTTTTATTTGATCATTACATTTATGGTTTTAATTATATTTTTTTAATATTTCGTAATTTTACCTTTCCCACTCATCAACTGACTGTGGGGACTGATATTGCCAGGATGCACTTTCTGGGAAGACCAAAGTCTACTCGTATAAGAAATGAGATAGATCAGACTTAGCAATGTGGAGGGGGATTACAATGCAGCATTTTTAGTATATAAGGACATAGTCATAAGAGATGTACCCAAGTGACAAGACAGAGCTCCACTTCCCATAATCCTTCATCTAGTTTATGTATTTTATCATGAATGTGTACATTTTTTCATATGAAGACATTTTCATTAATGGATCCTTTTATTTCTGACTTACTTCATTTCTAACTTGTTTTGTATTTGGTTTTTTTGATTTGTGGATCCAATCAGAAAGAATTTTGTGCTACTTAAACTATTAAAAAAATAAACAGACAACAAAAACAAATAATGATAGTTCAACCTCTAAATGAATTATCTTTAAATCTATCCTTCAAATCACATGGTCAATTGAATATATCATGCAGACATATATACTATATAGGATTTTCATCACAATTGATAAACATAGAATTATTTAGAAATAAATTAAACATGATTAGAGATCATTAAAATAATAAATTTATAGACTAAGACAACAACATTAGTCACATATATTTTTTTATCACATTTTTCATCATATTGGTTAATTATTAATGATAATTTTATACCTTATTTTTCTTCTTGTATTTTTATAAAAAAAATTAAATATTTTATTAAATTAACTATAAAAATTAATGATGATATCAAATGTAGAGATGGAGGTTTCTCCATTACTCACATTCCAGGAAAAACATGTTTCACGGTTGATCATATAGGGATGTCCAGTTCCTGCTTTAAGTATACAGATATCTCATCATTTCCATTATGTTTCACCACTTCATGGAATCATTTTTCATCTTCATTGTGCTGGGTTTTACAGCATAGCGATTTGTGACTTCATTTTTTTCAATCATCATATCGTTTTTGTTCTCGTATAAATATGGAGGCTATAGAAACATATGTTCCATTTTCCAGAGGAAGAGATGACTATTATTCTTGAGGATATGTCCATTATGTTAGGCCTCCCCATCGATAGTGTTACTGTGATAGGCTAAGTGGGTGCATATTGATTTGATCTAGTTTACATATTACTAGTCATTGAGGTCCATGATGATGGAATGTTTATCATCAATAGTAGATTATGCATGCCATATATAGACAATAACTTTGATCATCTTGTTGATTATTCTAATGAGATCACCTTACTGCGATTTCATGGGAATACATTTTGAGGCTTATCAACAACATGATATACATTGATCATTCAACTACATTTTTACATTTTATGTATTTACTATTATTGGAGGACTTGTACTAGACATGGTAGTATAGCTGGGGGTTATCATGTCTTGTATATATATATATATATAGGGTGATATGTAGTGAATGTTTTATCAATAAGATATAGATCACAAAATGTGTTATTTTGATACAGATGTGGATATGGGAGCACATCCCTCGCTTAGCTCCACATGCAAATATATGTTATTTCCTGTTGATATTTTAAGAGAGTATTTATGTGGATGATGGTATGTTTTTCCTTCCTTGTTATGTCAAAATGAGATTTATAAATTTATATTAAGAAATATAAGTATAAAAATTTTATCTACAGGTGGATTCAGACACACTAATATTCTAATACAACCATACATGATTTCCATTCTTACAGACTTATGCTGGAAAATATTCAACCAGAATACTTACGTGGTTATTAATTATATAGTTAAATTATTATTTTGTATAGTAAATTTCTTCATTTATTAATTGATTATTCTTTTTTTTAGATTTCATGGATTCCATATAGTGTGGATATCATCTAGAGTTTCCCACCATACTGTACAGTGATGCTTGTTCTCAGCTCATGCATTATCCTTATGATTAATTTTCATATTGTTGAGTGATGTTAGACAGATATAGTTTTGAGGAATTTCAACTTCTATCATCTCATTACTACATCTACCATTATTTTACCTTCACTTCATTATCTGAAGATATAAAATAAGAAAGACTTTGAGTGGAGGAGATATCATTCATGATATATTAATATGTGGGAAAAACAACATGAGTCCTGATTACAAGGGGCTAACACAGTACATATGCATTTATTAGATCAATCCCTAGTATCGTATATCCCTAGTGAGATATCTTACATGACACAGATGTGGATATAATGAATTAGTAATTTTGATGCCCTCCAGGTCACAAGTAAGCCTTAATTGAGCCTCAGTTTTTCTCTTTTGGGGTCCAAAAAGATTTGAGGGATAAGAGGTGGAAAACAAGGGGTTTATGAGAATTTGGAAATGTGTGTGATTAGTTTAACTATTTGGTAACCATGTTGTATGGATTTGTGTTTTAATAGATGGTTTTTTCATAGTTTGATTATGGTTAAATAAATTGTGCAGCCTCCAGCGCAGACCATGCACCCTTTTGATAGAGGGGTTGCACAGTTAGTTCATGGTTAAACTAACTATACCACCAAACCATGCACCAATCCAGAATGAATAGTATGGGTTCATGTTTAAGGATCATAGTTAGTTTAATTGTGTTTCCTCCTCTAGGAAACCATGTGACCTCCCACTAAAATCTTAAAAAGTGGGATTTTATCTATTTGACCTTGGTCATTTTAAAGCCTAATTACCCCCTAATATTATATTTTCTTATTATAAACCTTCCACAATGATTGAGAGTCTTCTCAATTAAGATTATTGCTATAAATACTTCATTCATGATCGATCACATCGAGGTATGTTACAGTTCTGATCTGGCTTCCCCTCATCTTTATAGATCTACTTTTGATCTCTTCTCCTTTCATCTTTTTGGAACCCAATTGGGTTTTCAAGTCCGATATAATGGATTTAATGGATTATTGATGTTGATTATTATATATATAAGATCATGAGGACCCAATCTACTCTTACCCAATATTCATTTTTGAAGGTATTTTGTTCTAGCACCATTTTGAGGTAGGTGTGTCTATATAACTAGTTAATTCTATGAATTTTTTATCATTATTTTAAAATTAATTTTTATTTTTCATTAAATTGAATTGATTTTTGGTTTTAAGGTATTTCTTGTAAGGATAAATGTTTTTATAATTGTTTTCTTTGAAAATGGGTTTTTTTTTCACAGCAAGTGTTTGATTAAATTCTTGAGTGGTGGTTTGATTTGGAAATGGGATTTTAAACATTGAAGTAGAATGTATTATATTTTAAAATGTTTTATAAATTTTGAGCAAATATATGAAATGGTTTTTTTACAACTTGGAACATTGTGAACCTTGGGTACATCAGGAAAGGGACATAGGTGACCCTGGTGTGTGTGGCACTACTAGGAGTTACTTTTGGGATATCAAAGGACTGTAGAAGGACTCAATATTGTTTGGTACCAACTTATGCCTAGTTTAGTATATTTTATTTAAAATATATATTCCCATAGTCTAGTGACCAATACATAGTTATTTTTTATTTATGGTTTATTTATGACATGATAGATTATTTCATGGATTGTTGATCATATGTTTTTATATGGGGTTGTATCACTTGAATTTAGATGATGGATTCTTTCTTGGATATCTGTTTACTTTCTTACCTTATGTTGTATGGATATGAATTCATTTTTTATCCTTTATACTTTTTATATTACTGAAATTTTGAATATGAAATGATTTTATGAAAACTAAAGGAAATTGATTTACAAATGGATTTGGATTTATGAAAATTATTAGTAAAACTATTTCTGTTTTAAAAGTTGGGACTACTGTATTATTAATACTAGAACTTTTATAGACTCTATGGTGGTATCCTACTAGGATTTGTGCTCACACCCTAATTTTTCCTTTGGGTGGATTTAGATGTTGTATTTCAGGATCTAGGTAAATGTAAGGGAATATTGCAGAATTTTGGCTTATCTTGTTTTAATAGCCTTCAGTTCGGGGTGGTTTGGTGGTGATAGTTGATCACATAGAGACTTATTGGTATTTTATAGTTTATACCTTTCTATTTTAGCCTATTTTTGTTTATATGGATTTGATTTCATATTTTTATTTTGTTTTATACTATGTTTGTATGTCTTGTTTTGGTTATATTCAAGACTTGTTTTTGATATCTTTTTTTAACCTCACTGTGATGGGCCAAATCGGGTGGCTTGTTTAGTTTACCTAAGTTGGTCTATTATAATTTGGTATCAAAGTGATGATCAGCCTAAATTATATTAACAATTCCTAAAGTTGGTTTCGTGTCTTGGGTAGATAGGATTTAGGACCATCAAAATTCAGGTAGTAAGTGTAGGAGGGTTCTTAGACAGTTCACTTCCATGTCTAAAAAAAGTTTTCATGGGTGGTTAGAAAATTATTACCAGGTTTTAGATTTGGTTTTTGAGGTTATTTGAATGAACTGAATGGTAATATTATTTAAATGGACTTGTTCCTTCTTAAATAATTTTTTTTCATTTTTGGAGTTAAGGATTTCTTTAAATTCATTATGTTTTAAAGTATGGATGTAAAATCTTCAAGCCGGTTTTAAGATTTTGGAATATGCACTAAAGTTGATTGGTCATTGTCTTATGCTTAACAGAAATTTATTCTAAGAAGATATCTTAAAAATAAAATAGTGGAAGTTTTATATGAAAATTATTGAGTGAAACCATCTTTGGTTGAAGCTGTAATCCATACAATTTAAACTCTAGGTTAAATAGACGTCGAGAACCCAAGATGTGTGGATCATGGCTCTAGATTCACTAAGAAACATCCACTTGTATTCCATGGTGATAAGGGATCCTATGAATATAAGGAGTGTCTTGATTTTATTGAGGGGATATCTAACTTGTTAAATAATCATGAGGAATCTAAGGTGGGTTTCTCCATGTATATTCTTGAAATATCAGTATGGAGATTGTGTGAATTTATTTTGAAAGACAATTTTCATAACTGGAATTATTTCAAAAAAATATTTAATCAATAGTTTTACCTTAAGTCATTATGTGCAGTAAAGACCCAGGAGTTTCTAACCTTGGATTAAGGGGAGCATACTATTCTGGAGTATTCCACCCGCTTTTTTGAGCTAGTGTATCTAGAACCAAGGATAGTCTTCAATGAGTACCTCAAGGCTCGAAGGTTTGAATTTTTACTGAGGATAAATATTCAATATATGTTCATTATCATGTGTTTTTTGACCTTCATGGAGGTAGTTGACAAAGTGTATTTCATTGAGGTAGACATAGCTAGAAGGGTAGGTGGTGAAATTGTTATCTAGGGTCTTTTATATAGCTAGAAAAGGAAGCATGAGGGTGGTAAATTTTCGTTTGGAATAGTTTCTTGGGCTTCATTAGGACAACAAAAGTTTTTCTGATACCAGTGTGGATAGTGTGGTCATACCAAGACTCACTATATGGAATCTCCTAATAATTTTCATCGTTGCAGATTATTGGTCCATCTAAAGCATTTTTGTGAAAGGATATCCTAGGACAGTAAAGTAGGATCCACTCTTACCAATGGTTTTTAGATTCATATTGATTCTTCAAATGGTGTTGGGTCTAATCCTCTGGACAAGGGGGGTTTTCATGTGTCTAAGACTAGATATATTTATTCAATTGAGTATGGGATAAAGGAATCAGAAGTAGGGCTATCTACTTTTAGAGGTACGATGTTTATTTCATTTTCTTGGGTGATAGCCTTGTTTAATATAGGTGTTACTCATTATTTTATATCATTAAAGTTATTTGATGTGTTGGTATTAAATTCATAACTTATTCTATTATTTTTGGATCTTTTTATTCCTTTGGGAAAGTGGTTTGAGAAAGGTTTCAAATTTTCTGCTTGTCAATCGATGATAACCAACTTTGAGGTGGTATAGGACCTTTTATTTCTTGATACTAACATCTTTGACCTGATACTCGGAATGTATTGGATGATTATAATTAAAAACCAAATAGATTATTATCATCATTGGGTTTAGTTTGTATCTTCTGATGGGGTCACCATGTTTTTCATGGTGGATGGGAATCTAGATTGGGAAGGGTGGGACTTGTTGTTTCTTATGATAAAGTAATCTTGTGCTTGTTGTCAAAGATTTTTCTTGATATTTCTAACCCTTTTTGGGTATTTCTTTCCTAAGTGGTGTGTGTGTGTACCCCAAGGTCTTTCCAGATGATTTTTATGGTTTACCACCACAAATAGAGCTTAATTTTACTATTGACATGCTCCCTGGTATAGTGCCCATTTCATTGCCATCATATCGAATGGCACCTACTGAGTTGGTGGAACTTAAAGTATAGTTTGAGGACCAAGAGGATAATGTATTTATTCATCCGAGTATGTCGACATTAGATTCTCTTATCCTGTTTTCTAAAAAGGCATACATGATTCTCAGACTTTTCATGGATTATTGAAAATTGAATTGGGTGTCTATTAAGAACAAATATCATTTGTCTATGATTGATGATCTTTTTGAACATCTTAGTGGGGTATGTTTGTTTTCAAATATTTATATTTGGTCATGGTACCACTAGTTAAGATTCTAAGAAGAGCATATAACTAAGACAACATTTATGAGTCAATATGGGAATTTCAAATTTCAGGTTATTCCATTCAGTCTCACTAATGCTTCTACAGTATTTATGGATTTGATGACTAAAATATTTCAATGTTTCTTAAACTCAATTATTTTTGTGTTTTTGGATGATATTTTGGTGTAATCTAAGATTGATGAGGATTATATGGACCATTTGGATATTATTATTTGAACCTTGAAGGAACACCATCTCTATGGTAAGCTTTCTAAATGCAAGTTTTGGATCCCGAAAGTGAAATTTATAGGGCCTATTATATCTAAAAGGTGAATCTCAGTAGATCCTAAGAAAATACAGGCTATTATGACTAAGTAGAAACTTAGAAATGTGTTTTATATTTGAATATTCTTGGGTGTTGCTGGTTACTTTAGACAGTTTGTTTAGGATTTCTCCAATATTACATATTTTATTATTACTTTAACCAATAAGGGTGTAAAGTTTTAATGGAATAAAAAATGTCAAAGATATTTTAAGGATATGAAGGTGAGGCTGAATTCAGTGCCAATTTTTATTCTTCCTAAACTGGGTTCAAGTCATGATGTTTTCTGTACTACTTCTGGTATTGGTTTGGGAGTGTCTTAATGTAGGGTAAATAGGTGTTGGTATATGGATCTCACCAGTTACACACTTATAATAATAACCTCCCTACACATAATATCAAGTTGGAAATAGTTATGCATGAACAAAAAATATGGCATCATGATCTTTTTTGGGAGAGGTTTATAATGCATTCTAGTCATAAGATCCAGAAATATATTTTTACTAATAGGTGTATGAACTTGTGATAGAGATGCTAGGTGGAGTATCTCTATACTTTTTATTTAGATATTGTATGCACTCATGGTAAAGAAAATGTAGTTTATGATGCATTGAGAATAAATTTATTAACACAATAAATGAAGGAATCGATTGAGGAGTGGTCTCTGATGATTTTTTTTGCTGAGATGATCTTGGGAGTGGATGAAGTTTTCTGATAGGTTTTCTTGGATTCAATGAAAGATGGTTTATCTTTTGATGAGTGATTTTGGCCTGAGAAGGTGATAGAAATATATTTTCATGATTTAGTGAAATACTTTATTATGGGGATACCTAGGGTGAGTGGTTTCAATCTCCCAATGAATATTTGTGCTTTCATAGGAGGTTGGTTGTTTAGTTTTCTATGAGGTGGGAGTTAATGGAAAATGGACACCAGTAATGTTGTTCCATACACCTTAGGGATACCAAGATGTATTCAGAATTGAGATGTCAATAATAGTAGTTGGGGATGAGGCGGTCGATTGTAGGATTTGTTTTATAGTGTCTTACTTGTTAGAAAATTAAGATGGAACACTAGAGACCAACTGGTTTGTAACTAATTTTACCCATTCCAGTATAGAAGTGGGATGATATTTCCATAGACTTCATCATTGGCTTTCTAAAAACACCTAGTCAAAAGGATTAAATTTTGGGTGATCATTGATCAACTCATGAAATCGACACATTTCCTATCTATCAAGGAGATGATGAAGGTGAAACAAATTTGGTAATCATATATGCGAGATATTGTGAGACTTCTTGGAGATCCCTCTATGATTGTTTCTGACAGGGACCTGAGGTTCATATCTAGGTTATAGAAATGTTTGTAGGAAGTGATGTGTTCCTAGATAAAATTGAGCAAGGCTTATCATTCATAGCTGGATGGGTATACATAGAGAGCTATCCAGGTTATTGAGGATATTCTACAATCTTTCATGCTTGATTTTGGAAGATTTTGGGAAAATCAGTTGCCTTACAATGAATTTTCCTATAACAATAGTTGTAAGGTTTTGATAAAGATGGATCCCTTGGAATCATTGTATGGGAAACCAGGTAGATTTACCTTAAGCTAGGTAGAGTTGGGAGGATATTCCTTGTTTGGTTTGAGTCTTATTCAAAAGAAGATAGAAAAAGTACAGTTGATTCAAAAGAGGTTGGTCATAGCACAAAGCCATCATAAATCTTATACAGATCGTCATCGTCGACTACTATATTTTGAGGTTGGTGATTGGATTTTTCTCAATATTTAAACTCACTTGGGAAATTATTTATTGGGTAAGAAAGGTGAGTGGGCACTGAGGTTTTTTAACCCCTTTGAGATCATGTAGAAACTGGGAAAGGTGGAATATTAATTGGGCTTACCATCTCACTTAACTTCATTCCATGACATATTTCTTGTTTCCCAACCAATGAGGTATCACTCAAATCCTTCCCATGATATTGTATGGGAGGATATTGATCTTGAGCCTAATACCACCATTATTGAACTACTGGTTCAGATTATGGATCTCCAGGATAAGGTATTGCATGATAAAACAATTCCCTTGGTATGGCTATTATGGATGTGCATATAAGATAACCATGAGACATGGGAGATAGAATCCTTTATGAGGAAACAATTTCCTTATATTTTTGTGGGTCTATAATCATAATGAATTTCTAGGGTCAGGAAGCACTTGTGGTGGGGGAAATTAGGACACCCTCTGGGTCATAGGTACGCCTTAGTTGATCCTTGGTTTCCCTTTTAGGTTCCAGAAATATTCAGAGGGATGGAGGTTGAAAACAAGGTGTTTTATAATAATTTTTCAATGTTATAGATTAATGATCATAGTTATTTTAACAATGCAATAACCATGTGTTATGGATATGTGTTTGAATAGATGTCTTTTGCATAGTTTAATTTTAGTTAAAGAAACCGAGCAACCTCCAGTGAAAACTGCTCACCCTGTGGATAGAGGTAGTTGCATGATCGATGCATGGTTAAACTAACCATGCAACCAAACCATGAAAATTTCCATAATAGACTGTAGGGGTTCACAGTTAAGGAACACAATTAGTTCAACCATGTGAAATTCCTCTAAACTCTTAAAAAGTGGGATTTTACCCTTTTCACTTGGTCATTTTAAAGCATAATCACCCCATAATCTCATATTGGATCATCCAAAACCATACCTAATGCTTTATAGGATTATCCCTTTGGATTCTTGGTAGAAATCCTTCATTATCGATGTATCACATTGATCTATGTTGCGGTTTTGATCCATTTCCCTCTTTTCTTTGTAGATTTACACTAGATATTTTCTCCTATCATCTTGTTGAAACCCAATTGGGTTGTGATGCAAGATATAATTATTTTTATGAAGTATTTATGTTATTTCTTATTGATCTAGGATCATGATTTCCCAATCTATTCTTCCCTCGCATTCTTTTTTTAAGGTGATTTTTCTACCTTCGTTTTGTGGTAGGTGTTTCTATACAATGGGTTAATTCTATGAATTGATTATAATTATTATAAAATTACTTTGGTTTTTTCATTTAATTGAATTTATTTGTGGTTTCAAGTGATTTATTGGAAAGATAAAAGTTTTAAATTGTTTTTCTTTGAAAATGGTTTTTTTTGCACACCAAGTGTTTGATTAAATGCTTAAATGGTGGTTTGATTCAAAAATGGATTTTTAAGACATTTAATTATATTACCTTATATTTGAAAATGTTTTATAAATTTTTATCATAGTTTTGAAAATAATTTTTAATAAACTGGAATATTGGAAACCTTGGGTGCATTGGGAAAGGGACATATGTGAAACTAGTGTGCATGGAACCACTAGGGATTACTTTTGGGATATCGATGGACTGTGGAAGGACGCGATATTGTTTGGTACCAACTTATTCTTGGTTTAGGATCTTTTATGCAAGTATGTATTCCCATAGGCTAGGGACCAATATAGAGTGATTTTTCATTTATGGTTTATTTATTGTATGATAGATTATATCAAGGATTACTGCTCACATGTTTTTATATGAGGTTTTATCACATGGATTTTTATGATGAATTATTGCATGGATATGTAGTTACTTTATTACCTTATGGTGTAAGGATATCAATTCCTATTTTTACCCCTTATACTTTTCATATTCTTGGTATTGTTCATATGAAATAATTTTATAAAAACTAAAAGAAAATGATTTATAAATTCTTTTGTATTTATGAAAATTCTATGTAAAACTATTTCTGTTTTAAAATTTGGGACTTCTGTATTCTTGATATTAGACCATGTATAGAATATGTGGTGGTATCCTATTAGATTTTGTGCTCACACCCTACTTTTTCCTCTGGGTGGTTGTAGATGTTTTATTAAAGGATCCAGGTAAAGGGAAGGGTATCTTGTAGCATGTTGGCTTCTCTTATTGTAATAAACTTCAGTTCATGATGTTTTGGAGGTGAGAGTTGGTCACATGGAGACGTTTTTGTCTTGTTTGATTAATACCTTTCTTGTTTAGAACGTTTGGCATCATTTGTATGGATTTGGTTTTATATTTTTCTCCAGTTTAGTACTCTAGTTATATGTATTGTTTTATTTATATTCAATAATTGTTTCTATTATATTTTGTGTACCTCACTATGATATTCTAACTCAGGTGGCTTTTCCAGTTAACCTAGGTTGTTCTGTTACAATAATAATTCTTCCTTATACTATTGAATAGTTTTTTATTGAAATTAGTTAACTGCATAATTGTTTTTCACAGGATTCGTGTATCACCCATCTCCTTTAAATATATAATCCTATAGAGGGAGTCACCTTTAAACGGACTTATTTTCATAGAGAAGTGAGAGAGATGCTTCCTCATATGGATGAGATTTATCATTATAATTTCTTTAATGTGTCAGGAGATGCTGAGGTTGAAGATCCTGATATAGTTGTTCTAGGGATTAAGACATTTTTATGGGTGTAGATGTGGCATGGAAGGATGGTGTTCATAATTATCAACTAGATACTCCTCAAGTTCCTATTACATATGATCCACAACCACAACTATAGGCATAGGAAGAGACACATTTTGTTAGGGTGAAATATTTTTCTATATATCAAGATGTTGATTGGCCTATGTTACAGAATTTATTTTAAGGTATTGGGGTGCATAGTGGAATAAGGTAGTCTAGGGATTTAAAAAAATTATCACCAGAGTGAAAAAACTTTTTTATTTGGTGATATGTGCCCCATTAGTGGTCTGACAATATCACATGAATTTATTAAGTACAAAAATTAAACCGAATAATTACCTCATTTGAACTGAAGCATGACCAAATGCAGCTCGTCACCGACAGCCATTGCTCAAAGAATACAAATTTGAACCCCTATAGATCATTCACACTTGCTTCAATAATTTGTATGCTCTCTATTCATTGAATTCATGGTGCTATCACGAAGCTTCGATGAATCCTTCGATGTTGCAATGATCACCTTGATCTCATGCCTTCGATCTGTTGAAGGAATTATTGGATTGATCACTTAGGGAGAGACTTTCCCTCTCTAGAAATTGGGAGGATAAAGAGTCTCTCATTATATTTTAATGAAAAAACAATAGAATAAAGATCATCTCCTGATTATATAGTGTATTTCTCAAAAATACCTGGATAGGGTTCCCCAAACCACATATATTTAACATTCACTAAATAAGAAATAAATAAATAAATATGATGAACTTACTATGTCATAAATATTATTTATATTTATCGCATACTTTTAATATATAATAATTATGTTATGTGATAAACTCGGGTCATTTAACTTGACTCATAATTCCCACTAATATTAAATGAACCTTGAGTTTTAAAATAATATTCATTTATACAATATTTTTCAAGTATTCACTAAATATCTTGTGAATACTTTTGATAAATAAATTCTACCCAATTTTTATATACGCAAATAATAATGAATTTATTCATTTTTCTGTGATTGATTACTTGGAAAACTCTTAGACCTCATGGTGGGGCCCACCATGTCCAATATACATATTCACTAAAATAGGGCAGAATCTTGAATGCACTATTGTGTGTGACCCTCTAGGCCCTTATCTTGATAGGAGTTAATAGTATTCACATACCAAAAGAAGATTCTAGTAACCCATCAGGGACCCTAATGAGATAAAGAATAATCATAGTAATGACAACAAACCTATGAGCATGTATTGTGTAATATAATATATTTGTCTTTAGATATATCATAAAGGAGGAAACACACTTGTGTCATCATCCTTTCTTACTCTTTTTTTTAATCTAACTTGAAGAACTTGAATCTTACTACCTTGGAAAAAGATTTATGAAGGTATTACCATCCTGGTCAACTAGGCCCAAGATATTACTTCCTAAAATCCGAGGAAAAAAATTATATCTTGACTATTCAACCAATATCATACGACCAATGACGTACCCAACAGAAGATACCTCACCACAACTTCATTGTCATGGTTTTTTTCTTGCGTCAAAGTACATGATCAAATGACACACATTGATAATGATCTCAATTAAGGAGACCAATATAAATTTTTGTAGATGAGAACATCCAATGACACCCAAAACATATGGTGTTACTATTGGGGGTCTTTCCTCATGATCTCACATGTTAGAGATCACCAATTGAAAAATTCATGAGAAGAATTCTCAATGCTTATGAGCCCCCAACACCTGATAGTCATGCATGCACTGTGTCCAGTCAGTATGATGTATCTTGACCATAAGACATATGTTTAAGATTAATTTCATAGTATCTCAAGGTTATCATTATAGCCAGGTAACTACTATAAAATTTTGATATTACAAATAATCTCTAGATATTTCCATTTAAATAGTGGACGTAGAAATATCTACACTGTAACGGTAAGTGTACATCATGTATAACTTACTCTATACATGGTATGGTAATCAAAAAGTACTATTTAGTTGGGTCTAGGGCACCCACTATTATAAAATTATTTTCCTCTAACCTTTATATTTATACTGCCTATATGTCATCTTCTTCACATGTTAGGGAGAGTTCCATCCAGCAGCCACTATCCTTGGAGGTAGGATAGGCTACAATCAGTGTGACTATAGATCAACCACCTGTCACACAAGATGATATAGAGGTAATTTATAGGGATAGTACATAGGATCTGAATATGCCAGAGCATAAACATAGACAAACACATCATGGATGCATTATATATACACCTGGTTATGGCATGGAGGATAATCCAGGACACCGGTATAGATTAGATTGATACATGTTATATGTTTTTTAAATAATTACTTATACATTATTTAAAAACATAATCATATATTATATTTTGTTGCATAAAACAATAAATTGATATAATTGCAGATTCATACAAATATTTTTAAATGATTAAGAAACACTAATATTAATAACTACGTTAGTAATTATAATATTTAATATTTGTTATTTATATCAATACTTCTTAGTATCGTTTTCCATATTATGTATAATAAATAATCATATTAAATTTATTATTAAATAATATTATTTTTATTATTTTTAATTCAATAAATTTTATTTATATTAATAATAAATATTATCTTATTTCTTATATAAGTAATTAATTAATAATAATAAATAATATATTAAGAATAATATAATTATTAACTATTTAATATTTTTCTAGATACAATTTATTTTATTTATATTATTATACAATAAATATAAGCTATAATGCTATTAATTATATTAATAACATAATAATATATTATTAATTAATATTAAATAATACAATTGATAATTAATAAATATATTATGTATTAATAAATTACTAATAATTATATTAATAAAATTTTAACAAATATTTATAATTAAAATTTTATAAATATTAGTTTTTATACTATTAATTAATTAGTAACATAATAATATAATATTAATTTATAATAAATAATACAGTTTATAATTAATAAATATATTACCTATTAATAAATTGGTAATATTCTACATCAATAAAAATCACAAATATTTATAAATATTAATCCTATAAATATTATTAATATTAATAATAAATATTACATTATTAATTATATAAATAATATATATGTATGTATAAAGAGGTGTGAATGGGGTTCATGCCTCTTTGACCTTTGTCAGGAAGCATGAACCTCGTTCATGATTCTCTACCAAATAGAGAAGCACAAATAGGGTTTACACCTTCCTAGACCCATTTTTAAAAATAGTTATAAACCTATCCCTTTTTGATTTTTTTAAATTGTAAGACCCATTAAAAAACTCAACATCCATCATTTAATTTTCTCATTTTTTGTCATTAAATTGGATTAACTATTTGTTTTGGTTATTTTACTATATTTAATTATAATTTATTTGTACTATTAATTGGAGGTATAATGTATTCAAACAAACCACACACATAACATCAAAATCTTGATCATTGTTCATATCAACCCAATATCCCCCAAGGGTTGGGCTCCCGATGATCTGATCTTGATTTTCATAGTAGTGAATCTCATCTTCATCCCGCATCAATAAAACCCACCTCCCCCAACTATTAAATCTTCTACCCATTGATTTTTAGAAAATAAACATCCATGTACACACACAAACATCACTTTCCTAGTCATCAAATATTATATACATCCCCCTCTACCTTTCAATCTTCCCACCACTTCACGTGGGATATTTTATGCATCAACCTGTGAGAGTCCCTCTCCCACATTAATGTCGCATAATATTTAATCATAATTTTAATATAAGAAACACATGTTTTTTTATTAAAATGAAAAGAAAGTAGTGGTGTTAAATTAGGGATTTGAACATGTCAAGAACCATGGTGACTGAGTTAAAACTCATTAGTTCAATTTATTTGTTGAGTTCAAACTCAACTTGGGTTCAATTGAGTTACTTAATTGATCCTATTTATCATTGCAGTTTTAAGTGGTAGTTTTCATTATCTTTAAAGATTGTTGGTGGATGGTTCTCCAAGCATCCACTATGATAGTCCCCCATTGCCTAATTGAAATTTCATGAATTCAACTATCATTTCTCTTAACATCAAAAGTTAATTGGTGTATTTTATTGGTTTATAATAATGTTACTATATCGTTATTCTAATAAAGATATAGAAAACATGAACTTTAATGTCACACACATTCTGGTGTAATAAGTCTGGTGGGAAATAATGATATGATGGGTGGCATGGAATGCTTTGGTATATGTAGTGGGTTTCATTCTTTGGTAGTTGTGAGGCCATAGGGTTTGATGATGCTTCATTGGGACTTGAGCATGCATGATTAAACAATTCTCCATGTGGAGAAGACTAGTGTATAGAACATGATTTGGGTGGAGTTTTTCATGAATAAAATGTTTTCAAAAATATATAACACAAATAAATAATATACATTCTAATGATAACAATTTTATTAGTCTCATGTATTACTTGAGTATGTTATTTTAGTACTTCAACTCAGCTCAATGTTTACCTCAAGTAACTCAAACTGATGCTTAGCTTGAAAATAATCTTGTCAAATCCACTACAAAAAAACACATAAATAACAGTGGTTTATAAAACCATCATTTAATATTATTATTTTTATTTAAATACAAAAAAAATTTAAAAATGTCATTATATTTAAATATAAAAGTATAATATAAATTATCATCAATTTTATTTAAATTTTCATTAAATAAAACACATAGTAGAATTTTTTTTCAAACCACCACTATATTAAAAAAACTAAATCCCTTACCCCCTTCTCACAGTCATGCACTTTACCCTCTCCTTTTTCTTCATCTTTCTCATTCACCTACCCTTAAACCAATTAGAATCCCTTACTTATATAGATTCTAGGAACAATGAAAACTATGGTGTATGGGTGATATATTAAAATTTCTTTTAATATTGAGTTTCCCAAAACCATAAGTGAGGATCTTAAATGTAAAATTTATAATTAATTTATTTAGTATTGGAAGAAACAAATACCTTATTTTAGGATTCTTTCTTTGATAAAGATTTTTATCGTCAAAAAACACCCTTTTGTCTTGCCTTAATTTCTCTATGAGTATCCAAGTATAGAATACCTCTAGTAGTGATCCACATGTTCTCCTTTGATATTTGAGAAATGTCAATCGATCTATGGGTGCTTTCATAGTTAAGTGATTATGTTATGTTATTCTTGTTGATAATTTATCCTTTGGTCTTGAAGTAATCTCTCTTACATTTATCATTTTAGAGAGTAAGAAATAAAGGATGATTCAAGAGAGATTTTTATTGTATGCAATAATTCTCAAGTTTCAATTTTTGGATACAATACACAATAGATATAATCTTCTATTTATAGATCTTGTGTTTAGGTTAAAACATTATTTAATTTTATATCATTCCTTAAATAATATTATAATATTTAATAAACCCAATTACACATAATAATAATAGTATTATTATTTTTTGGCATGCACCGACTTGTATAACAACAAATATTATTTAACCAGCTTGTTAATATTTTTCACCAGACATGGTCTTGATCTATTCGAAATACTCTACCATTGAACACCAGAATAAATATTTAATTTAAATATTTCATTCATCAATAAATATCTATGATTGATAAAATGTGAATAAAATTATAACTTGGTCTTGAGAGAAATATTTATCCAATTAATTAAATTAAAATATAATTTAATTGAGATCATCGGAAACACTTAGTGTGTGACACTCTAGGATTATTTCTCATTGGAATTGGGAGAGATTTCCTAAAGTCTAATATTACTATCTAAGAATAGGTCAATACTCTACAGATAAAGAACATAATGTTGTAATGACGACAACCACATATGAATTCTCACTATGTAATATAATCTCTTTATCACAATATCTCATAAAAAAGGTTTCACATCTATGTTATTAACCTATTTTCTAGATATATCTTTCTTTGATTATCTGAAATAAATGCATAATTTCACCATAAACATTAAATTTAATGTGATAGTTATATTTCAATAAAATGGTTAAGATATCAACTTTTATAAATATGGAAGGGACAAATCCTTACTCAACTTATCCACTAATGACTTGTCAATCGTGATGTACCCAACACACAAAACCTCACTGTGAGCATATAACATCACAAATTTTCATAAATAAATCTAAGTGTGTAAGTAATGACATGAATAAATGATAATATTAAAGTTTAAGTACCATTACACATTCTTGTAGATAGGAAAATATGAGGATAAAAAAACATTCATAATTCCTACTAGTGGGTATGTTCTCATAATCTCCCATTTTAGAGATTACTAAGCATGAACCTTACAAGGAGAAGCCTCATACACTTATGGGTACTCATGAATGATATTATATATAATATGTTTCCCATCATGGTACATTATCTGACCAAAGAACTATATTTAAGTACATCATCATAACACTTCAAGGTTCTCATCATAGAAGGGAACTCTTATAACCTTTTTAATGTGATGTATACTCTAAAAAATAATTACATTAGAGTTATATAGAATAATTAACAATATTTAATTATAAATTTTATTAATATTCAATACATTGAATATACATTTAATCAAAGTACAGATAGTTTTTCATAGGACACCAAATCTAATGAACTCTCACTTGGACTGGAGCCAACTACCTATGACATTCATTACACTAGACCACACATGATAGTCATGTTTATACTGAGTCAAGGATTTAGTTAAGGGTTCAACCAAATTTTCTTACACATAAATACTACTCATTGTAACCTCACCTCTTTGAGAAAAAATCCATCAAGATATGATATTTCCAAAGTATGTGCTTTGTCTAATCTCTTTTGTGAGACCCACTGTTGCAGTATTATCATAATAAAGTAGGATAAGATATTTACTTCTAGGTACTACATCAAGATATTGTATGAATTTATGCATCTATACTACTTCTTCAACTACCTAAAAATCTATAATATACTTAGAACCTACTATAGAATCTATAACCCCAACCTGTATTGAGATCTTCCAGCTCAAAACACCTCCATTAAAAGTAAATATGTATCCCGTTTATGACTTCATGTCATCATGATTTGTTTAGAATATATCCTTAGTACACCTCAAATAATTAAGGATAGTCTTGACTACTATCCAATAGAGGTCACCTGGTTTAGCTTGATATCTTCCTACCACACTTGATGCATAGGAGATATCTATCCTAGTATATATCATAACATACATGATTGACCCAATCATAGATACGTCTATAATCCTTGCCATTCTATTTCTTTTCACGTGTGTTTAAGGACACATCTTCCTAGAAATATTAATTCCATGTGATGCTGGAAAAAATCCCCACTTATATTGTTCCATACTGAATCTCTTTAGTATCTTGTTAGTGTATGTACTTTGACTTGAACCTATAATTCTCTTGGATATATCATGATAGATCTTGATCTCAAGAATATATGATGCCTTTACCAAGTCTTTCATAGGGAATCATTATTCAAACATGCCTTAACAGATTATAAGACTAGTATTTCATTTATAATAAATAACATTTCATCAAAATATACTATTAAGAAAATGACCACACACACACTAAAATTTTTTTAGACACAAGGCTCACATTTGTTCTTTATGAAACCATATTATGTTATGGATTCATCAAAACAATTTTTCTATGGCCTAGATTCTGACCTCAATCCATAAATATATTTTTGTAATTTTTATATCTTGTTGGCATCCTTTGCAGTCACAAACCCTTCAGGTTGTGTCATACAGATATCTTCTTGAAGGTTCACATCAAGGAATACTATTTTGATATACATCTTAAAAATATCATAGACAAGTTAAGACTCTATGTAAAGTAAAATTATAGTGGATTTCATCATTGCAACTACTGAAAAGGTTTCGTCATAGTTAATTCCTTAACACTGTTTAAACCCTTTTGAAACCAGTCAAACCTTATAGGTACTTACTTGTCTTCTCGTGACTAGTTTCTTCTTGAATACCAATTTTAAACCAGTGGGCTTTATATCCACTAGAGTATCTACCAAAATACAAACTTGGTTTTGGTACATGGAATCCATTTTAGAAATCATGGATTCTTTCCACTTGAAAACATCTATTCTACTTAATTCTTCCTTATAGGTTAGAGGATCATTATTATCAACTAATAATGAGTCACCATCCTAGATTACTATAAAAGAATACCATTATGGTTCTCTATCCTATCTTGTACTCCTATATAGTGCTTGTGTCTTTATAATAGTTTAATATTCTACGGTGATTTGTAGAATTTTTTCATGTTCCAACTCATGTTTTCCTTGATCCATAACTTCATCAAATCCTATCTCACTCCCACCATCTCTTTTAGATATGTTCTCCCTATAAAGGAATATAAATTTTCTTTCTATTATTAAATTTTTATATGAGGGGGTCATATATTTAATATCCTCTTGTTTATTTGAAGTACCCTATAAAGGTACACTTTGTGCCTTGGGGTGCATGTTTGTTACCTGAAGAGGCCTTAACAAACACTATGCAACCCCCACACATGTAAGTATGAAAACACAAGTTTCTTTACATTCTATAAATGGTATGGTATACCATATTCTTCTTTTGTTGGAACTTGGTTTAGTATTTTTTTCTATTTATAATGTGTATCCCCAAAATGATAATGGAATACTTGCATGACTCATCATCAATCTCATAATATCTAAAAAGGTAAGGTTCCTCCTTTCACTTAATCTATTCCACTGAATTTTTTAAAGAGAAGTGAGTTGCAATAGAATCACAAACTCTCATAAGTGATCCATAAAGTCTTGATTAAGATATTATCTACCATAGTCTGAGCAGAGTTTGTTAATCTTCTAATCTATATTTTTCTCAAATTCATTATTGTATTCCTTGAATTTATCAAAATAATAGGAATTACACCTCATTAAGTATGCATATCCATATATACTAAAATAATCAGTTAAATTTATGAAGCATGAGTACCCACCCATTGACTCAATATGAAACTTTCCAAACCCATCTATATGAACTAATTTAGTAATCTATTTGGCCCTTTCAACTTTTCCACTAAATGGGGATTTGGAAATTATACTATGTAAACATGTGTTACATAGACCAAGTGTTTTTAGTTTAAAATAATATAAATATCAATCTTGGTATAATTTATCCAAGTGTGGATGATCTAGATGGTGACGTTAGATCATTTAAGAAATTATCCCCAGTATTGTTTGATAGATGAACATTTTTTTGATCTGAACAATGTACTTGTTCATTTAATTTTTCTACTTTGGAATATTCACATGAGATCCTAGAACCTCTACCAGGGCTTATATTTTTTAAGATGATGAAGTTATGAGACTCTGGTGATGAAAAATATTACATTACCATCCCACAAACTTCCACTACGCACCCTGCAACCTTCAGGGTGGGAATATTTCCCCAATTATGAATGTTTAAAATCTTTTGGGTGACTATTGTATCCCCTTGATCTATTCTTAGGATACGCCCTAGGATTGGGTGGAAATTAAAAATATGGTATGTATGAGGATCCATGTGTTTTGGATGCTTAGAAGATTGACTATGGCGTCTAGTAGGGTATTCCATTTAATTTACTGGGTTTCTCAGGAATCATTCACACTTATATGTATAGGATTTTCTAGGACCTCCCCCTCATAAGAATCAGATGTTGACTTGAAATTAATAATTCTCTAGTACCAACATGGAGTTTATCCTGAGAGCTCGAGGTGAGGGATTCCTGGAAATGCCCGAGGGTCCACTACCCATCATGATGGAGGTTTGATCACAAAACACCAAAGTTTTTGACATAGGTATCCCAAAGGTGATGATTATGCTAAAAGACATTTTGATGATGGTCGAAGAAAATATAGTTGATCGGGGTTACATATATGAGGATTGATTGCGGTTTTATTTATTTATTAATTTCTTGTTGTTTATTTATTTCTTCTTATTGATCATGTTCTATACACATTAAATTAAATTGTCAGCTATGTACGGGACCATGTTGGTGGTGCCCTACCAATTTATGTTCTCACACCTTTCTCGGGCTTCCACAATAATTAAGTACTCAAGAATACTCTCAATTGGTTAAAAGTAAAGGTTGGGCTGAGACCCAGGTCTTGATTATCAATCAAGATAGCTCAGAATCAGGATATTGAGTTGAGGTATAACTCAAAGTAGTAGCAGAGTCTCACATATTTATTATTTTGTTTATTTTATTTTATATACATGATCGGTTATGTGGTAGTCCTATCTTGTATGTTTGTATGACCGTATTTCATTTTTTATGGAATTTTTTTGTTATTTTTTTATCTACATACATGGATGTTTATGTATTTGGTATGATTATTGGTTATTTATTTTATGATTGTGCGCTCTAATATGGGGGTATAGTCTCCCCACAGTCATACCTTGGACCCCCATGTCTAATCAACATTCTCTAGCATGTGGGGAGGTATACCTGAGGTCAAGTGGTGAACTGAGTCAGGGTACCAGTTGAGTGACCTATAGATTAGGGAATTACACAAAGCATAGTTAATAAATCACAATAATATCAAAACAAGCAGTCTAAAGGAAAATCATCCTCAGCTCATAACCAATAAAGATAATGATTATTAACCCAACACATAATATTCAACAAGAATTAGAGGAAACATTTCATGGGGGCACACATGGAATATTCATATTCATATTCTCTTATCATGAGATATTTACAATACTTTCGTCACTTTATTATGATAATAACATCTTAAATTACTTTTAAAAATTAATTTAGGTTTATACACTTTTTTCTTCCATGATTTATAATCAAATCATTATATAGAATTCTCATTGAATTTCATAGTAAAATCTAGATGATAGTTTGAGAACATCATTCTCAATAATGTCATAGACAAAAATTTACATGGAATATATCATGGCATGATTATATTAATTATATAATTAATCAATCTCATACATATTTTCTAGTTTAATAGGTTTATATATATCATGTTACTTCTCAAATTAATTTTTCATAATTAATTCCTTACAATCACATTATGTAATAGGAATTCATCAAAACAATTCATTAAATCATATAGGATAAATAATAGTATTCACAACTATAACTTGACTTGTAATTAAATGAACTCATACATGCATATTAAATTAAATTACAATAAATATCATAAATCACAATTTAAACTTAACACATAAAATGGGATTTAATTTTAAGAAGTGTTATAATTTTAAACATTCTACTAAAAAAATTCATTAAAAACATTTTATTTTAATTAGAAGTTAATCAATAGGGGAATGCTTAATTTGGAAGGTTTATAGAAAAATTTACTAATGGTAAGATGATATATTAATCATGATTCATCATTAGGGATAAAAATATTAGTATGAATTTCCATTAGTGTAAAACAATTACTTTAATTACTAGCATGCTTCTTTAGATTTATTATTTAACATACACAAAAAAATTTAAATTACACAACTAAACATAAAATGCTAAGGGAATTGATTATCATACTCTATCATAAGTTAAAAAGAAAAAATGTTTAAATCTATCATAGATCGATGTATTAAAAAACATGAAATTTGATTATAAGTACATCATCATGTCATCATAAGTTAACATAAACAACAAAATAATCATGGAAAAAAATAAAAATCATAACATTGAATAAAATTTATATACTGAAACTAGTTCACTTCTACTTAAAATTTCTCAGTGGACCAACAAGGTCCTTACACCAGATCACAGGGGTCCCTAAATACCCATGTTATAGTCGGTCTCCTTTTCCAACATCTCATGTTAGTTTTAGCTAACATAGTTTTCCTACTAAACCCATGAAATCCAATAAACTAGAAATAAAAATATGTTCAATAAACTAAACATAATCAAAGGAGATATATCATATTACAACAATAACCAACCAAACCAATCGATATAGCAAGACACCTTTGATATGGGTTTATCCTTAAACATACCCACCCCAACCTCCCATAGGTCCCAACGTTCTTTCATTGGAATCAGTATATCAATCCACCATATTGAATTAGCTCTGATGTGGGTCTGGCCTCATCTCTACCTATCCCAACCTCCCACAGGTCCCAATATTCTATCTTTGGCATTAGTTTGTAATAACCACATCAAAACCAATTTCATGTCATCATCACATCCTAAACCCCATGCATCCCATTTCAATAACAACATGACAAAATAAACTTATAGATTATAAATAATGAATCACATCAAATTTCATCCCCTATAAATAAAAATCATCAAAACGATGAGTAATAATATTTATTCATAGGGTATAATGATCAAATAAAACAATAATTATTATTTTATAAATAGATATCACAACAAGTTAATACCACCAACAACAAGTAAATTATCTACCTACCTATTCTATAACTTGATTAAAATTAAACCCATCATAATTTAGACATATTTGAGAGGTTCAAAACTAATTTATCTTAACCTCATAATTATCCATCAATCATCACACTCTTGACTAAAATATAATAGAACCCCACTCTAGTAGCCTAGAGTCGGTGGTTTATTTATTACATTAGCATAAGATACAAGTTATCACATCCAAAGGGACTAAATATTTTATTAGATTGGAATAACTAGATACATACTTATTTCTTATATGACATTGGAAATAATAAAATATATAGCATAAAAATATTATTTTATCATCAATATTATTCATAATATAGTTCTTTATATCCTGGGAAAAAGAAAAAAAGGTGAACTCAGATACTCGGTAAGGGTATGAATACAATGGAAAAAATTAGGAATAAATAATGCATAATCAATATATAAATGTAATTAACTAAACACACATTTCATTTAATCAATATCTTGAGCACAAAATGAATCCAAATATAATATCATAGTGAAAATATCATAGATATTAATAACAAAATTCTTAATGAAGGAAATGAATACTATTATATGTCATGATTTTTGAGATCATGATATCTTTTTAGTCAAGACCATGCTCTAAGATATTTTAAAAATATGGGTAAAACACATTTAATTTGGCCAACTGATTTATCTCATGAGACCTATCGATGTATTGAGGGACTATATAATTATGGTTCCTGCCAGTTATTTCATATCCAATGAATTTCTCATATATCGAATGATAAATTTAATTCATGAGTAATATAAATTATAAAAAAATATCTATATTGAGTAAATAATATATATTTATCAATAATTCCCTAGTTAATTAAAAAAAATTAACAACGTATGTATAAATGGTATATAGATTAGTCAATAATCATATCCATGATACAAGAATATGGATATTTAATAGAAATTAAATATCAAATGATCACAAGTAAGTGAATACTTTAAATTATGGTATAATTAAAACATATACCCAATAGTGAATAATTAAAAGAAATGGTTGTTCTAATTGATTAATAAAAGTACCATAAAAATATCATTAAAAACATTTTTTTGGAAAATATCTTTTTCACTTTGAAATTCACTTTTAAATAAAATGATAAAGTACGAAGGAAAACATTTTATTTGAAAATAACCTTTTAACTTGTAAAATAAGATTCCAAGAAAATATTATTCATAATGGTGGTAAAATCCTCTCATTTAATATAAGTTAAAAAATATATTCCTTATGTACTTTTTTTCTGAAAAATCACAAATTACCTCATTTTTAAAATCCCATGGGGTGTTAGTCGAGTGGTACCCACTGGTTGTACCCCTCACTCTCTGAGGGAACTAGCCCAGGCTTGAGTCCCACCAGACATGGACATTGTGCATATTATGCACATGGAAATTCAAATCCATTTTTCTAGATGGGGAACGTGCGGTGCACTCTGGTCATGGTGGGGGGGCCCAGTGGGAGGCGAGCGTTACCCTACACACATTTTGTAGTTGAGGTTTGGCTTAGTGGTAAGAACTGTTTAATTCTACATGAAAAATGGGGGTTCAAAACCCATTAGGCGTAGGTACTATAGTAGCACTGTAGAGTATTGTAGCAGCGGTGGCACTGTAGAAACAGCGGGCACTGTAGCAGTGGTAGGTTACTGTAGCGGTGGCAGGGTACTGTAGTAGTGCGGGTGCTATAGTAGTACAATTCACAGAATGGGCCTTGGGCCATAAAACTGGGCCTACAGGCCATGTAATGGGATAAATTCTCACTGGGCCTTCAGTCTATGTAATGGATCTCCCTCTACCCTATTAAAGAGGTATTTCTTTGCTTTAATAATAAATGAGGCTTCGGCCCCAACCTTTTAAAAAAACCTCATTTGTAAAATGACAAAAATAATCCTTTCAATCCATTTTTTAAAAATTAAAACATGTGTAAAAATTACTTTAATAAATTATTGTATAATATTAAGAACATTTTTTAAAACATTTTTAGAAAACATGGGCATGGAAGATAAATATTCCCCTGTGGAGACTTAAATATAAACAATCCCGAATAATTATGAGATTATGAAATTAACCCTTATCACTTTGGTAAATTTTGAATAATAAGCCCCATAAAAGAAATAAATTTATATATATGTGAATATCCCATAATTTTTATGATAATAATCATAAATTAAATTCATGTAAATTATATACAACACATGAAATAAATAAGTAGTGTATAAAGCATGTGTCCTACAAAAATAAAAGTGAGACGAAAAACCCTTACCTCACATTTGACTTTCCTAGTAAGTGATTTTAACCTAATTTATCATAAATATATATTTATTATACATATATATCCATAATCATGTGTATCATGACATATATTATTTAATTATTTCTTCACCTATTTATTAATAATTCTATATTAAAATCAATGTTTCAGGTAATAACTACTTAGTTTTTATGTATGTTTTGGTTTGGTAGTTCTGGTGCTTATAATTTGATAAAGCTTTCATAATATATATAAAGTTAATAATGATATAAATATAATATATATTCATTATACAAGTATTTATAGTAGTTTATAAAATTTTTATATAGAAAATTAATTACATCGTTATTGGATATGGTCGGTCGTATGTACGCATGAACATTGTTTTCATTTATTAAAGAATTAAAAAAATGAAAAGTAAATAATAATACTCATTTATATATTCATTATTATATTATATACATCATATATATTTATCAAATATCTTCTTATTACCATCCAATTAAAATATAAATAAAAAACGAATCACATCACTTCATGAAGGTGGTAATCCACATGTATGCACAAGCGACGTTATCATTTCCCAATAGATTTGAAGGTAATGAGGTAGATATGATATTATCATTTAAAAAGTATAATTATATTTTAAATATAATATATAAACATTAAACACATCATAATTCCCATCCATGATATATGGTTATGAAAAATGAATTGTATCGTTATGTGGAGACGGTAAGTCGTATGTACGCATGAGTGATACTTTCACTTTCCATTTGATAAGAAAGTGGATAGATAATGGAAGTTTCATAATAATTATAAAATTTAAGTATATTTAGGATACTTATGTTACAATTTTATGATAAATTCAAGAGATTTATAATAGTAATAAGAATAAATAAATTGAAAGAGTTAGGGTAAGGAAATTACCTCTTCTTCGAGAGACCTTCTTTTGATCCTTTATTAAGGGACTTAAGGTTTATCTTTTGAGGATACCAGTACCTCAAAAACTTGTATAAGGAATATTGGAAGAGTAATTGGAAGGACTTTTATAAACTATAATGATCAAATTGGTTTTAATAAGTGAGGTAGAATGTTCCCTTTTATAATTTAGGTGAGGGGCACTTTTGGAATATCTCAAAAGATTAAAATATAATAAGACTATTCTAGAGGAAAATGCTACCAAATGGACTATAAATGTAAAGTGTACTAAATTTTATACCATATATTATCTAATTTGTTCTTATTTAATATTTTTATGATTTTTAAATAATTTAATAAAATATTAATCTCATAAAATATCATTATTGTCAATTTTGATACTATTCATTACTTTGAATTTAAAAACATCAAGACAAAAAATTCAAATTCAAACCAACTATTTAATTATATCCTAATAATATCATGGAAATTTATGTAATTTTTTTATATCCTTAAATATCTCAAATTATGTTACTTTTAATATTTTTAATATCTTTTATTTGATTATTTCATTAATTAGATAACTATTGCATTAGTGTTTTGTAAGAATTTAAGTTTGTTATTTCTTAAAAAAAATTAAAAATTAATTACCATGATGAATATAAATATTTTATATTTCAAAATACTATTTATAATCAAACATATTGTAAGATCAAGTGTTTTTGGATTAGGTGGTTTTCTAAGGGTTTTTGAACTTTTGGTGATTATTGGATGGTTCATCATTAAAACAAAACTTCAGAACTAAATTCAGAGATTTTTAATGTTTAAAAGTATTTTTTTTGGACTAGGGTGAAGGCCCTTGAACTTTATTGGGTGGATCAATGAGTTTCGGGAGTGTTGGACTAGAAAAGTCAGGTTTTAAAGGACCTACATAGGGTGCATGGTTTGTCTGAAATTGTGTGGCCCATAGCAGGTAACCATGCAGCCTGGTGTAGGTATGGTAGAGGCGTTACGCATGGCCTATGCATAATTTTCCAAAACATGAACCTATCCACATGTTTGATGTTTTGAGAAATTACCTCGACATTGTTCATCTCATGGCCTATGCATGATTAGGCTAACCATACGATACAAACCACGCGAGGGGAGTTTCTTAAATAGGGGGTGTTGCAGGTTGGCACATGGTTTTCCAAACCGTGTTGATTAAACTATGATTTGTGTGTTCAAGAATTTATTTAAATTAAAATAAAATAAAAAATATCTCCATCACCCCTCCCTTATATGCGATGCACCAGGGGGCTCCCCATTGAGTCGTGTGACTCCCTCCTACCAGCTCCCTTTACATCCTTCGATTCGTTATGGTTCCTTCACGATTCTTCACTGGATCTTCGAGGTAAATCCTTATACCTTGTTCTCTTCCTTATCTTTGGCTATTTTTAGGTCTTTAATCACTATATTCCACCCAACCAAAACCCTAGGGTTTGTCTAATACCCTATTTTTGATATTCGTCTGGTATTAGGGTGTGAAAATGCATCCTTAGGACTTGTGGGTTCGTGTTCTAACAACCACAGCCAAAGGGAGGTGGATCATGTTTTTTTGGTTCACTACCACCATCTGAGGTAAGTGTTTATACCAATTTTTCGTTTTCAAACCTTCTATTTTAGGTCCTTGAGATTTTTATGGGTCTTGAGTATCTTGTGTAGTGAGTTTCAGTGCCCTTGGAAGACTTACAAGCATATAGAAAGGTATGTATATATATAAATATATATATCCTCCATGTACATATTCCCTCATAGTGTGGGGAATACATGGATTGGGTTAAGTCTGTATATAAATATATGTAAGTATATGCACGTGAGTGAATGATGACTTTGAGTTAGAAAGCATAAAGTGACAAGTTTTGGCTTGGTCTTATTTTGAGGTAGGGTCCCTAACCTTGTAATTTGGTTTAATAATGCATTATTTTCTTATTTAATGATTCTTGATAATATGAATTGAAATCCTGGAATGAACTTCTAAATTGGTATAAGTGATATTTTGAGAAACAAAGTCATGTTTTTATAATAAAACCCATCCAATGTAGGTACACAACCTTCAAGACAAAAAGTAGTGATTAGTTTTTTAATTCTTACTTCATTTAATGATTTGTGGTTTTCCTATGCTTTCCTAGTTTGAGGAATCTTGGTTAAAACTAAATGGATATGTTTTTCTTAATTATAAGATTTATTTCCTCACTTGCATGTTTATACTCTTGGGTTAAATGGTCCTACTAAACTAGAATGGGGTTAATGGGTGGGTAAACCCCTGTGAGATGAATAAATGTAAGTGGTAATAAATGGGCATCTATACCCATGTGACTTGGTTTAGAGTAATTGGTTAATTGAGTGGTAATGCTCAATAGATTGTCTTGAATTTATTTAAGGGTTTAATTATATAAATGATGTATAATGAGTGAGTATACTCATTATATGAATTGAATGTAAAATGGATAAACGAGTGGGTAAAATCCTAGGATGTATTTAAATTTGAAATGTCGACATGAGAGGGTATTCTCATTGGTTGAATTATGATGTATTTAATATTGAATCAGGATGCATGATTGGGTATACTCATGGTATTTTTTGGTAATGAAATGTGATTAATGAGTGGGTATACTCATTGTATGTTTTGAATTCTAATGGATTTACATGAGTGGGTGGACTCATGTGGTGTTGAATGTTAAATAATATGAAATGAATGAATGTTTGTATAGATGCCATGTATGGATCTCCATAGATATTGAACATGGTAGCGGATGCCTTGTGTTGAGTATGCCCCTTGGGTCTTGATTCCATGGGATTCCTTGGGACTTTCTACCCTTTAGATCCGGCTTTCTTAGACTCACGTAGGACATGTCGGTATACATGATTTTAGGACTCCAACAAGTGCCTTTACCAAGTTTCCATCGGGATGATCATGGGACTTGATGAGGATTCCTCATTCTTCAAAACCTTGGATCTAGCCCTTCATGGTCTGACTCTTTGACATATGGCACGACTGTGAGGTATATGATACACTAAAATATACAGCAAGGTTGTGGGATTTTGATACAGTTTCACTATATGGCTCGGCTATGGTAAATTGTGACATGTGATTTTACAAATCGATTTTGGATGTTATGAATCTTCTGGTTTTATGGTAAGGTCATGATTTATATGACACATGGGGTATATGGAAAGGTCTTGATGGTATGACATGTTGGGATGAATAGTAAGGTTGTGTTTTTTATTTGTGATTTATTTATAGCTGTTATATTATAGGAGTTGGAATATTTTGTCCAGGCATCCTTGAAGGGATATTTTGGTATCATTGGTTTAACATACCACATTCCACAGTAATTTCTTGCTTGTATTTACTACTAACTTTTTTACCTATACACTTCCTGATTTACATATTACATAAATTGGATGGGCTTGACACTCTGGTTTCCAGCCTGCTGAGATGTTATCTCACACCCATCTTAGGTACCATTGGTTCCTAAGTATACCTACTTTTTTAGAGGGAAATGGACCTTGATTTTTTTTTTGTATCTAGAATTTTGGAACAAAGGACCGAGATGGAGCTTGGATTCTCATGGAGATCGCTTGTGGGGATTTTTTGTCATTTCTTTAATTTTTTTAGAGAAATGTAAAGCATGTTGTTAGTTACTATTTTATTTTATGTAATCATGATCTGTAATGCATGAATTGTATAGTTTTAATTGGACATATTCTATATTAAGTTGTTATTACAATTTTATTCCATTGATTTGATTAATGCTTTATACATTTTCGGCTAATATCTAAGTTTTACCATCTATTTACCATTGTGCACTATAAGTATGAGGGTATAGTCTCCCCATTGAACTAAACTTTCACCCTCGTAGCTAGTCAATAGCCTCTGGCATTTGGGGAGATGTGCTTGAGGTCATGTGGAGACTGGTCTAGCTATCTATTTAGTGTTAAGTCGGGTTGGGACGTTACAAGGTGGTATCATAGGAGGTTGTTTTTCCTTTGTCTTACTATTTTGGGCTAGTATACAAGAGACTAGAAATGTGTTGGATCATGGTAGATAGTCATTCTTGGGTTTGATCACCCTACATATAGAAAATGACCAAGTTTCTAGGGTTGGGAACTTCCATTTATATTCTCTGATGTTACAATTGATATGATTTCACCTAGGGTGACGGGTGTATTTTTCGTTGTTTATTGATTTTTATAATTTTGGAAATTTTTTCTTATCCTAGTATAGTATGGATGGAGCATTACATGCATTATATTAGGCACTTAGAAATTCACATTCCATGCATATGTCATGCCATGTAGCTATATTAGTATGATGCCTACTAATTTTGGTTGTGTGCCTTAGGTGTAATGCCATGCCTTTGATTTTCCTTAGCATGACTAATTTTATAAAATTTTTAGATGGTTATATGCCACGTTTCCTCTATTTTTATCATGTTTTTATGTTATTCAATGCTTCAGTGTTACAGAATGATTCTGTGTTACAACTTATGTTAACATGCTAGAGATTTTCTGATGTGTAAATGGTTGCATGGGCTAAAATTTATTGGTTGTGTTTACGACAGGATTATGTTTAGTTGTAAATTGTATGAGAACTTTATAACTGGGAAAAGGATAATCCATGTATTCGAACCATTGAAATAGAGATGATAATGTAAAATTTTAATGTGAATTAGATGTGATTAAATGGGATCCAATTTTCAGTTTATGAAGTATATGGGAACTTCATGAATTGGGAAGTGGAAACCCATATTAAATGAAAAGGCATTATGTGTTTGAATGGTGTAATGTGAAAGATATTAAGTACTGAAATTAAATGGTTTAGTTAAATTTCAAAATTATCAACTATACCCAAGTAGGTTGGTTGGGGAATGTTTTATTAAAATGAATTATTATAGGGTTACTTTTTTAAGACCACGGGTTATATTAATGGGAACCTAGGATTTCACCTTTTCATTTGAAAGGAATTTACATAGTAATTTTCCTTTTTATGAAGGAATATAAATGAATGTTAAATGTTTAAAAATAAAGTTGGTGAGGCTTGCCTATTTTTTTCTTTGAACAGTTAGCTAAAGTGCATGTCAAGTTCCTTGTTTTATGTAATGTAACTTGAGGTTTTGTTAAAATTCTTTAAAAAATTTAAAGGTTGAAGTGAGTTAATGAAAAGGATTTAAATTAGAACCTTAAGTGGTTTCCTTTTCTTAGACCATCATGTAAGGGCAGTTTAAAATGTTTTTTGATGGTATGCCTTGGAACGGAGACATGAGTGTTTATCTCTAGGCTATTAATTTTTAGATTTGGCTTAAATGAAAACGCCTCTTGAGCCTAGTGAAATATGTGTTGCATGGCCAAGAGGTAGTGTCAACTCTTATGATTTATAAGGGGCCAGTCCATGTTAGGTATCACCTTTAGGGTTTTATGCCTTGCTTTCCACTATAATATTTTTGATGTTTGGTGTCATTTGGGTGTTTTTTTCCCTAGTAGGACATTTGGTTTTTAAAAGGATGACCTTGTTTGGATGGTTGTTCATTGTATCTTAACCCTTGATATGGGAATTATCATCGAGGAATTATCGGTTACGCATGTTAGACATGACTTAGGCATGGTTAGCTTTTTAGGAGGTTGTGTGAACCTATCTTTTCTTCTATGATAGATGACTCAGTACGTCATCATCCGAGTTATGGTTTTTTGAGATGATGTTCTTTTGATCTATTTGCTATGTGAGCCATTTGATACTAGCTTAAATAGGTTGGAAATCCTATAGATAGTACTCAGAATGTGTTGTTTACTTTTATAAACATGGGGTATAACGTGTTGACATACACAGTACCCATTGAGTGTTAAATATTAAAATGATCCTTTTGAGTTCGGTTAAACCATGAGACTTGAGCTATGGAGTATGTTCTCAGGTCATCTTTAGATTAAAGTGAACTAAACATTTGATAATCAAGTTTATCCCACTACTCTGGAGGACTATTCTGGGACTCAGGTATTTTGACACGTTGGTCAGTTTGATTTATTTTTTATGCCAAATGATTTTACATGGTGATAGTGGGTTGTGAAACATCACACATGAGTTCAAGGTTTTTTTGAGATAGCGTGATTTTGAGTGTCTAGTATTTCCTTACAACAACTTGGACACTTCTAAGGTGGGGATTGTCACATCGGTTCTGGTGTACATGTTGGTGCTTACTTGGCCACATGAATTTGATGAGGTTGGCGGTATGCACAACCCTTTATAAACTCCATTAGTCTTGGAATATTTTATATGGTAAGGTTTTAAATAATAATAACTCCTCAGTTTTTATAGGCATTAGAGTTCAATTGATGATGATTCAGTAGGTGAAGCTGAGATTTTTATAAAGATTCAACCATTAGTGGTTTGACTGATCTTCTTGGTAACCCTTGGTATACTCTTAGTGTATTCTTCTGGAAGATATGAGCATGTCCCCTATCTTGAAATTGTCTTGGATTTACTAAGATAGCATCGTTCTTATGTCATGTTGATGTTTTAAAATACATTAGGTTGATAAGTGGTTGTTATCTGGGTTGTATGCGGATGCGTGGTTCTTTGGAAGTTACCTTGGACTTGTATCTGGGCTCACTACTGTGTTTAAAAAGGGTAAAAAAATTCCAATGGTCTATATCTAGGTTACTCCTTTATTAATGTTTAGGAAAAACAATTTTAAAATGGCCTAGTGACGGCTTGATGTGGGAATGTCACTGGAAGTTAGTAAATACTTCTGTGTAAGTACTTGTGTTAACTGATGAATGCCTTAGGGAGAAGGGCATTGTGGTTCAGTTTGAGATGTATTTGAATCTAAACTGGGTAAATTTGAGAATGGTTATTCGGTCTTGGTTTGACTTGTTTCCCTTCTTTCTTGTTATATATGGTTAGTGATGAAACAATTCTAAAATAACGTCACCAGTTTAAGGGGGAGTGTGGTTTTTGGGTCAGTGATATCATTTGAGGAATGAATGTGCGACCAGTTTTTGTTGGTTGGTTGATATTTAACTATTTCTTTCAGTGAGGTCTATTTTATGGACTTATATGTAATCAGGCTTTCCAAGTTAAATAAATCACATGAGAAGCATCTCTAGAATGCTTAGGATGTGCCCTTGTTGGAAATTCCAATGATGGAAGAACCGTGGTTCGGAATTGGATGTTAAATTATAATACCCTTTATGGAAAGCACCAATGGATGGATAGTTAAAAAGAAAATTGTGAGATCATGTCTCTTGATATGTGGGCCCAATTAAGCACTATTTCAATGTTTTGGTTAGAATTTGTGCTTTTTCTTGGGTTTTAAGGGCTTAAGTGCCTTAGGGTTTTGAAATGCTTAAAGGTGTGTTTCGATTTCAAAAATGAAACACAGCCATTTGAATGAAACTTCACAACCTCTATAGGTTGGGTGATTTTTTTCATAGTTCTCAAAGGATTCTCTAGGATGATAAGTTTTAAGGTGGGGAGGTTGTAAGATACCTTGTTTTTGGGTCGGGTGGTTTTCTGAGGGTTTTTGAATTTTTGGTGATGACTGGATGGGTTATCTTTAAAATAGAACTTAGAAATAAATTATGAGAGTTGGAATGTTTAAAAATGATGTTTTTGGACTGGGGTTAATGCCCGAGAACTTTCCCATATGGATCGATGAGTTTTGGGAGTGCCAAACTTGGAAAGACAAGTTTTAAAGGGCTTGTATAGGGCACACGGTTTGTTTGAAACTGTGTGGACCATAGTGGGTAACTGTGTGGCCTAGTGCGGGTGAGGTAGAGGTGTAACGCATGACCTACTTATAGTTTTCCAAACTATGCACCTAGCAACATAAATGATGTTTTGATGCAGTACCTCGACACTATTCATCACATGATCTGCACACGGTTAGGCTAAACATGCAAGACAAATTGTGTGAGGGGAGTTTCTTAAATAGGGGTGTCTCATGGTTGTTGCACAATTTTCTAAACCATGTGGTGCATGTTAAAGAATTATTATTAATTAAAATAAAATAAAACATCTCTCCCTCACCCCTCCCTCATCTGTGATGTTTTAGGGGGCTCCCCTTTGAACCGTGTGACACCCTCCTTCTAGCTCCCTCTCCATCTATCAATTCATCAGGGTTCCTTCATGATTCTTCACTAGATCTTCAAGTTGAAGCCTCCTCCCTTGTTCTCCTCCTTCTCTTTATCCATTTTTTGGTCTTTAGTCACTGTATTTTACTTAGATGAAACCCTAGGGTTTTTCTAATACCCTATTTTTGATATTATTTCAATATTAGGGTGTACAAAGGCCTCCTCGAGACTCGTGGGTCCGTGTTCTGGCTACCGCCACCAAAGGTGAGGTAGTTCGAGTTGTTTCAATTTGTTTCCTCCATCTGAGGTAAGGTTTTATACCCATTGTTGTTTTACGCACCTTCTATTTTAGGTCCTTGAGATATTTATGGGTCCTGGGTATCTTATGTAGTGATTTTACAATACTACAAAACTAGGTTTATCTAATGCTTGGGATTTAACAATGCTAGCTAAAAATGCTATTAAAGACCCCTTTTTCAGCGTTAAAAAAAGTCTTGTTAAAGGGTGTCTTCAGCAATGCTTTTTTTAGTGTTTTTAAAGGGGGTCTTTAACAGCACTAAAAAATCACTGTTAAAGGGGGAACATTATGAGTGCTTTTTTACAGGCACTGATTAAGGCCCACCCTTTATCAATGCTTTTAAAAAATCAATGATAAATAGGGTCTTTTTATAATTCTTGCAAAAAAGTTTCATTAAAGTTATACTTCAAAAAAATATTTCATTAAGAATAATATATTAATATATAAATATATTTATATTGATATAAATATAATATATATTTATTAAAATATGTTTTAGATAAGGTAAATAGGAATTTACACTTAATATATAAAGTATTTTGTGAAAATGGATTATAAAATAATTAAAAGAATATTTTTAATTAATAATTTACTTACTATTACTATTAATAATCATTCAATATCAATTTAAATATAAAAAAATCAAAAAATAATAATAAAAGTTCTAAAATAAGTTTAAATCATAACTAAAACTTCAAACGGCCATAAATTTTGATTCGGGTGTCCGTTTGAGCTCTACCATATATCAAATCGAACTCTGTGATGATATCTACATCCTAAATGATATTTTTAATCCTCTGTCACATTTTTTTAGTCCAAAAAAGGCCCATGGGGTCTCCAAAATTGAGTTTTTAGTCTGGTTACCCCAATTTTTTAACATTCGATGGATTTTCAACCTTGTTTAAGGGGGTTTTATTTCCTTTTTTGGTAGAGAATGAATTTATTCCCAGGTCTAACATTTATATTGATATTATGGTTTTGAAATTTTATCATTTTTTACAATGTAATTTTATTTATAATTAAATATATGAATGTTTTCTTATATTTACATATAATAAATAAGTCATATAAATTCATATATCAACATATTTATGTTAAATGTATATTCCAATATATGTAAATAAATAAATATTCTAAAAATGTATTTAAAAAAATATCTTACCATTTTATACATTATATATACATATACAAATGTGTGTATTAATAAAGTGATATATATTTATATTATATTATAGTATATATAAAAGAATATAATATATAATATATTTAAATAAATATGAGTATATATACATTACACACCCATATTGTATAAATATATTTTAAAATAATTCTATAAATATATGTACATATATATATAAACAGAAATATCATTAAACAGACAGCAAAATAGCATCGTGTAGTGGTTAAGGTGTTTCATCTTTGAAGGAGAGGTGTAGGGTTCAAATCCAGGTAGGCATGTATAAGGCTTGAAATTAGTAAAGTTTTAATAAATGTGGTCGGGTGAAAAATCACCAATAAAGTGGGGTAAAGCACTATTAAAGGGGTCATGTAAGTGATAATAAATGGGGTCAGGCTCATGGGTGTATAAAAAAATATAATTTTACCCCCTTAAACAGTGCTACCTTTATTAGTGCTAAAAAAGTTCTATTAAAGGCCCCCTTTAACAGTGCTAAAAAAGAGATGTTAAAATGTCCATTAATATCACTAAAAAATCATTATTAAAGGACCCTTTTAACAATGCTTTTTTATCACTAATAAAATTTTCAATCTTCAACCATGATCTGATTTCCAACGCTTTTTTAGCACTGATAACGACCTATTCAAGTGTTGTTAAAGTCCTATTTTGTAGTAGTGTTCGGTGCCCTTAGAAGACTTGTGAGAATCTAAAAAGGTATGTATATATATAAATATGTATATCCTCCATGTGTGTATTCCCTCATAGATTGAGGAATATGTGGATTGAGTTAAGGGTATTTATATATATTGATGGAAGTGCATGTGTGTGAGTGAACGACAACTTTGAGTTAGAGAGTGTCAAGTTCCAAGTGTTGGCTTGGTCTTCTTTTGAGGTAGGGTCCCTAAACTTTCCCTTTATTTTAAGAATTCATTAGTTTCTTATTTTATTCTTCTTGATAAGTTGAATTGAAATCCTGGAATGAACTACTAAACTGGGATAAGTGATTTTTTTAGAAACAAAGTCATTTTTTTATAATAAAACCCCTCCAACAGAGGTGCACTTACTTCAATCCAAAAAGTAGTGATTATTTGTTTACTGTTTTCTTGGTTTAATTATTTTTGGTTTTTTGATTCTTGTCTAGTTAGAGGAAGTATGGTTAAAACTAAAGGGACATGGTTTACTTATTTGGGAGATTTATTTCCTCCCTTTAATATTGATGCTCTTGGGTTAAATTGTCTTATTGAACTATAATTGGATTAATGGATGGGTAAAAACTTATGAAATGAATAAATGTGAGTGTAAATAAATGGGTGGGTATACCCATGTGATTTGGTTTAGAGTAATTTGTTAATTGAGTGGGAATACTCAATAGGTTGGCTTGAATTGTTTAAATTGTTAATTATAAAAATTATGGATAACAAGTGGGTATGCTCATTATATGACTTGAATGTAAAATGGATAAACAAGTGGGTAAACTCATATGATATATTTAAATATGAAATTTTAACATGAGAGGCTATGCTCATTGGTTGACTTGTGATGTATTTAATATTGAATCGGGATGCATGAGTGGGTATACTCATGGGATGTTTTGGTAGTGAAATGTGATTAATGAGTGGGTATATTAATTATATGTTTTGAATGATAATGGATTTACATGATTGGGAAGGCTCATGTAGTGTTTAATGTTAAATGATATGAAATGAATGAATGTTTGTATAGATTCCATGGATGGATCCCCATGGATCTTGAGTACAGTAGTGGACTCCTTAGATTTAGTATGCCCCTTGGGTCTTGATTCCATGGGATTTATTTGGGACATTCTACCACTTGGATCTGGCTTGATTGGACTCACGTAGGACATGTCGGTACACATGCTTCTAGAAATCCAATCGGTGCCTTTACTGAGTTTCCATCAGGATGCCCATGGGACTCGATGAGGATGTCTTGTTCTTCAACACCTTGGATTCGACCCTTCATAGTCTGACTCTTTGACATATGGCATGACCGTGAGGTATATGATACACTTGAATATATGATAAGGCCGTGGGATTTTGATATGGTTTCGCTATATGTCTTGGCCATCGTAAATTGTGACATGTGATTATATGGCTCGACCGTGGATGCTCTGAATTTTTTGGTAGTACGGGAAGGTCATGATTGATATGAAATGTGGGGTATACGAAAAGGATATGATGGTATGAAATGTTGGGATAAATGGAAAGTTTTTGTTGTTTATTTTTTCTTATTTGTAGTTTCCTTGTTATAGGAGTTGGACTATTTTGTGCAGGGAGACTAGAGAGGCTATTTTGGTATCATTGGTTTAGAAAACTACATGCCATTGGAATTTCTTACTTGCATTTACTACTTACCTTTTTACCTGTACACTACCTAATTTACATATTGCACAAATTGGATGGGCTTGACACCATGGGTTCTAGCCTACTAAGATGTTATATGTCACAACTCATCCCATAGAGCTCATGTTGTGACTACCCCAAGCCCACCTTCCATAGGCTAGGGGTTAGAGACTAGCATCAAATAGGCATATCCCAAAAATGGAAGTCATTTTCCTTTAAATCTTTACACACACACAAATATCAAATTGAAAAAAGGTAAACACTAAGTGAACCACAATTTTCATTGAGACAAATACTAAAAGTATAGTACAAATGAAAAGTACAAGGGGCCAGAATACAATCCCAAAACCACAAAAAAAAGTATAGCTACCAAGGTTCGTCTGCTCAAGTCCTACTTGAAGGATAGGTGGAGGATAGTTGTTGGTATACATAGAAGTATATCTCATATGTACCATCTCATTAGGCACCACTTGTTCTTGGACCACCAAGGTCTATGTTGAGGCATCGATCACCTACACGAGACATGACATGTGTCGGATAGGCCCGTGAAGGGGTGAGTAACACAATACTCTATAGGGACCCAAAACCACAAAGTAAATACCACAAAGTAAGATCACTCAGAAAGATCACATAGAAAAGACAGCTCACACCTAGTATAACTCAAAGTATAGGAAGTAGAATTATTAATCATAAAACTGAACATTCATACTACTAAGGGATTCATCATCTAGGCCCGCTCATCACCTAGGCCAATGGTATCACTAAGACCCGCTCATCTCTAGGGGCCAGATGGATCACATAGACTCGCTCGTCTCTAGGACAGCTGGATCACTTAGACTCGCTCATCTCTTGGATATCTGGATCACTAGGACCCGCTCATATCTAGGATATCTAGATCACTAAGACCCACTCATCTTGGGGCCAAATGGATCACTAAGACCCACTCATCTTTAGGCCAGCTGGATAACTGAGACCCACCCATCATTAGGCCAGTTGGATCACTAATACGCGTTCGTCTCTGGGCTAGCTGGATCACTCAGACCTGCTTATCTCTGGGATAGTTGGATCACTGAGAACCAATCTTCTCTTATCCAGTTGGATTACTAAGACCAGATCGTCATATCCTTTGCGTCACAGCTAGCCGTAGGATTCTAACTCGTAGCACGCTTGATTTTGAGAAAATTTACTCCCCAAGCCATCATTCACATATCAATTGCCACGAAATAACAATTAGAGTATTTCTAAATAACTTTCTCATTGTAATGGTCCCAACGATGTAGACGGTGTATCAATCAGATTCCCGGTCTGAAACATATTGGCATTTTAGTAAATAGGGTTCAGTTGTGTCTGGGCTCGGTCTGACCCGATTGGAGTGACCCGAACAACCCGTCCTGGGGGTCCCGCATGACCCGACCTAACCCAGTTGGATCTTGGTTGGCTCGTTCTGGCCTTTACACTAGTCCAGGACCCTTGGGCTTTGCTGGACCCAACCCGGTGGGTTGTGGGTCCAACTAACCTGGTCGCCCAGCGACCCAATTCCATCATGCCTGTCCCGCACTGGCAAGCCGGTTCTACCAGTAGCCCGGGTCGCCCAGTAGCCTGGTCCCCCTATTGTCCTAGCCTGCAAAATTATTCCAGATTTTTTCCATCCTAGGCTTCCCAATGTCCCGGTTTACGCCACTAGGTGGGCCCGATGTCGGGTCTGGCCTACAGCTCTAGCCCAGCCTACTGGTTGGGCCTATTTGAGCCACTTGGGATGCAGTGGGTGTCGTGTCCCTATTCTACTAAGATAGGTCGACGAATCCATGTACCTACCCTCTACCGTAGCATCAATCTATGGATTACTGGCATCACGCGGCCAGCATGGGGCCATCTAGGTCCTCTGCACACAATCCCGCATAGACCACGTGCCATGCGTGTCGCATCCCGCTGGGATAGCCACTCCTTCGACATGGCACTCGAATGGAGCCGCCCTACTGTACTGTTACATCCAACAGGGACCATAGCCTCTTCCACCTTGGCACACCAACAGGGCACACCACCTCCCATCTGTGGCTTCCACTGCGGGCCCCAATCGCCAGTCGTCATCGGCACATCGATGGTATCTTCCACAGACCACCGAGTCCTCTCCCGTGGTCTGATTCTCAAACATTCTTCACCCCATGAGCCTCTTGGATTGCTTATATCCCTGTTATGACCTTGAGTTATCCTCACTATTGATTCGGGGGTTTGGTCATGAAGAACACACGAACGCCCAAATAAAACAAACTGGCCTTTGTTTTTGTTGGCTCGGATTTGTTCCAGTTAGAGGAAACACAAAGCTTATATAATTATAAATCACTAATATTTAATATCCCCTTTTTATCCCACATATTTAACCATCCTTCATGAATGATCTAACTATAGGTTAAATTTTTTATGAGTTTACCCACCTTCGTCATTTAAAAGAAAGAACGGGGAAACGGGAGAATTCACTTAGAATAAAACCCCCTACCTAGGATAGAATTGTTGGTCGAGGAAGAATGGGATCGTGCACCTTCGTTCCTCATTTTTTATCCACATCTCATAGTTTCTAGTGATTTCCCTATGAGTGGAAGAATGGGCGTTCGTCATTCATCATCGCCACCCACCAAAGCCTCAGAGTAATTCTAGGATTGTGCCAACAATCCTGGATCACTTGTTAGGATATTAATTGACAAACATGAATCAATTTTTCTATTATGATGTGTTGTAGTATTGTTACGCTGACTCATTAATGAGGTTCATTAATAAGATCCATTGTTTCCTCATCGTTGCACCATAGCACTGATGTTCCACTACTCAATAATTAAGAAAATAATTAAAATAACTTTTTATGTTATTTTATTTTTCTTCAGAAAAGTCCAAAAATTAGCATTCACCCTAGACTCATGTCAGTCAAGGTTAATCTTTACCTAAGGGAAACACATCCTTACAAGCTCAACAATACTTTCTAATTTCCAATCTGAGTTATCATTTAGAAGTTATAAAGATTTGAAAATAAAATAATTATTACTTAATTGTTTTATTTACAGCCAAAAAATACTTTCCACTATTGGTCCATGTCGGAAAATGTTAGGCCCTTTTTAAAAAAATCCCAACACTCTAAGTTCAATAGTGCACTCATATTTTTGATCTGGGAACTAGTTTAAAAGTTAGAAAAACCTTCTCTCGCATTTATTTAATTAACCACAAAAAATAGTTCAAAAAAATATATTATGGCTACTTCAGGCCTCAGAATTACGTGTCATCTCAGAGATTGGTCTTGAAATAATCTCATTTAATTTTTAAAAAAAATACAAGTAATTATATGGTATTTCATTATCTCACACCCTACTCAGGTACCATTGGTTCCCAAGTAGACCTACTTGTTTATAGGGCAATGGAAATTGCTTGTTTTGTTTTGCTTGTATATAGAATTTGGGAGCAAAGGACTGAGATAGATCTTAGGATTCTCATAGAGATCTCCCATGGGGATTTGTTTTCATTTTGTTATTTTTGTACTGAAATTTTTATCATGTTTTTAGTTACTGTTTTAGTTTATGTAATTATCATCTGGAATGAATAAATTGTATTACTATCATTTTACATATTATATATTTCGTTGTTATTATGATTTTATTTCACTTATTTGATTATTACTTTATACTAATTCCGTTGATATCTAAGTTTTACCATCTATTTACAATTTTTCACTCTAAGTATGAGGGTATAGTATCCTCACTGAACTACACTTTCACCCTCGTTGCTAGTCGGCAACCTCGGGCATAGGGAAGATGTGCTTAAGGTCATATAGAGATTACCATTTTCGTGGTAAGTCAGGCCGAGACATTACACATATCCTTTGTATAACCCCAAGTTAAAAATATTATAGTTATTAAAAAAAAGAGTGTGATATGCTTGACTTTTCTTGAAATAAAATACTATAAAGGTCATAATCTTATGTAAATGACCATAAAATTACATATAACTAAATATTAAAGGATTATGGATGAAATAGACTCATAAAATAAAATTTATTCAAGTGTTAGACTCATTTTTTATCCCTTAACATTTTATTTTTAATCTAAATTGTCTTATTTATCCTTACCATGGTAATAAAATTACTATAGTTACTATTCATAATGACCAAAAATAAAAAATGCCTATTTACCAAATTCAGACACACCAATTCCAAATATGGAATCCATTTTAAAATATTCAACTTATATAAGTGTTATAATTTAATTTAAAATTAATCCTACAAAACGCATTGAAAAATAGTTTCCTTAAAAAATCCATTTTAATCCTAAAAATATACTTATACCAAAATAAGGTATAAGGATGATGAAAATGTAATTAATGAGATTATATATAAATAAATAGTACTTAATTTAATTTTATATCAAATTAAAATCATAAAGGGAATTTTTAATATAAATAAAATATATGTTTTATAAAAATTGGTATTTTTCACTATTCACTAAAAAATTAATATTTTTAGAAAATTTTCAAAAATTCATCCTAATATATTTTTTACATGATTAATTTAAAAAAATATGTTAATTTTTTAAAATAAATTTAATAAAATTTACAAAAGTAATTATAATATTTACTCATAAAAAAGAAATAAAAAATATTTTTGAAGAAAAAAATTTTCTGAAGCATAACTTTACTGAAAATTGATTGATTATTTCATAATAATTAATCAATATATTTGTATTTAATATTTAATTAATATATAATTCAAAATTAAGTTAATATTATTCATACCCACCAATTTAACGAGTAGTTTATAACAATCATATTTAAATAATAATATTTTGGGGTTCGTTTAGGCTCGGTGTTGCATGAAAATTAAGCAATCAAAGAGGTTAAATTTATTTAAAAATAGACATGCCATAAAATTTGGGGGTTTTATATTCTTCCCTCCTTCAAAAAAAAGCATCCTTGAAATTTCCATAATTTCATCTCATGAATAGATTTGGGTAGTTCTTCATCATAATTTCCTCAGGTTTCCACATCAGTTCTTCTATCTTATGATTTCTCCAAAGTACATTTACCAGTCAACTCATCTAATTTATCAGCACTTTTTCTCTAGTGTCTAGAATCTAGATTGGATCTTCACAATAAGATAAATCTGGTTCTAATTCTATTTCTTCATAAGTGGAACATGTTTTGGGCCTGGCGTGTACTTCCTTAACAATGATATATGGAACACATCATGCACTTTTGAGAGGATAGGTGGAATTACCAAACCATAATCTACAACTCTATTTATTTCTAGGATTTCAAATGGTAAAATATACCCATGGATTACTTTTTCAGTCTTACCAAATCTTATAACACCCTTCCATTGAGATACCTTCAAGAAGACGTGATCTGCTGCTTAAAATTCCAAATTTTTCCTTTGGTTATTTGCTTAGATATTTTTCCTACTTTGAGATACTTTAATATGGGTTTTAATTGTCTTTAACTTTTCCATTATTTCCTCCACAAGTTTTGAGCCTATAAGCTTCCTTCCACCAAATTCATCCCAACAAGTTAGAGTACAACATCGTTTTCCATATAATGCTTCATATAGTGCCATTTAAATACTCAAATGGAATCTATTGTTATAGAAAAACTCTAAAAATGTAAATAATGATCCCACATACTTTTAAAGTCAAGTTATAATAATATAAACATGTCTTATAAAGTTTTAATAGTCATTTTTGACAGCTCTTCAGTTTGAGGATGATAAGAAATGCTCAAACGAAGCTTGGTATTAGGTTATTTTAGAATACTTTTCCATAATTTTGATGTAAATTGTGGATAATGATCAGATACAATTGAAATAGTTTCACCATGAAGTCTTAAAACTTTGTTAATATATAGTTGCGTAAGGAACTCTAGAGGAAATTATTCTCTTATAACAAGAAAATGTGAATATTTGATAAGTAGATCAACAATAACCCATATTGAATCATTCTTTCTTAGAGTCTTTGGTAATCTAGTGAAAAATTATATAGTTATGTCATCCAATTTTCATGTTGTAATAGGAAGAGGTTGCATGAATCCTCCAGGATGCTCTATCTTATCATTCACTTGTTGAAAAACTAAACTTCTTAACACATAATTGGCAATTTCCCGATTCATATTATCACACTAAAAATCTTTCTTCAAATATTTATATTATACATATTGGTGATACCAGGGTGTATATATATTTTTTAGATATAACCATCATCTAATAATTATCTTTTTATGATCAAGAAATTTTTTAAACAAATTGTCGATAGTAACCTACCAAAACAATAAAACTACATACCTCAATTATGTTTGTTGGTGTAGTCCATTATTGAATTTCCTCTATCTTCATAGGATCTATTTAGATTATATACATAGAGATAATATGGCCAAGAAAAGATACTTTCTAGATTTATAATTCAAACTTACTAAATTTCCCATACAACTCTTTTATTCTAAGAGTATTAATAATGATCTGCAAGTGATTCTCATGGTCCTTGTATTTTTTGAGTATACCAATATATCATCAATAAATACCATCACAAAATCATCAATATATTCCTTGAATACTATGTTTATTAGATCCATGAAAACAAAGGGTTCATTAGTTATTCTGAATGGCATTATTGTAAAATCATAATGTCTATACCTCAATTGAAATATTGTTTTTGGAATATCTTCTTTCTTTAATCATAATTGATGATACCTAAAACGAATTTCAATCTTTGAAAAATATTTAGCTTGGTGAAGTTGATTGAATAATTCATTAATGTGAGGAATAGGATAATTATTCTTTATCATAATAAAATTGATTTCCCTATAGTCAATTCACAGCCTCAAAGATCTGTATTTCCTTTTAATGAAAAGAACAGGGGATCCATGAGGTGAAATTCTAGGATGCATAAATCTCTTATGAGACAACTCCTTTAGTTATTTCTTTAACTCCACTAATTACATAGTGGCCATTCTATAGGTAGTTTTTATATAGGTTTTTCATCAGAGATTAAATAAATGGAAAATCAACTTTATGATCCGGTGGATGTCCAGATAATTCCTCAGAAAATACATTAATTTATTAATGTATAATAAGTACATCCACTATTTAAAGATTAACTTTTCCATGTTTATTCTTTTCCACACCAATAATATCATTCAAAATTGATACTAGAGGTAGATATAGAAATAGATCTAATTATGAATTCTCTACTCTAAAGATAAGGAATTCCACACTTTCACCACAAATCATTATTTACTTCTCTTTTAAATAAATTGTTTCATCATACTTCAAAATCTAGACAATACCAAATATTATATCGAATCAACCATTGTTATGATAATAAGGTCATTAAATATATAATTTTTATGTGTTATAATAGGGACTTACTATCACATTCTTATTGAAGTGAGACTTCTATTAGGAGTTTTTACTGAAAAATACCTTATTAAAGTGAAAGGGGAATATCTAATTTTATTATCAAGTATGGAAGATATAAAAGAGTGATAAGATCCAAAATTAAATAATTCAATTACTAAATTTTAGTTTATGATTAAAGTATCTACCAAAACATCATTCTAGACTTCAACATCAGTGGTAGTGGTTGTATATGCTTAACCTTCTCTCCTCAGCTACTTCTATGGTATGTTCCCTGGATACTTGAATAATTTGTGTGAATAACGACCCATTTATATAAATTTGAATCACTTGAAATCATTGATTTATTTATTCCCCTAAAATTAATTGGCTATATAACCCATATCTTTTCAATTGTAACAAATTCACATTCCCTTCAATCATTCTCTAGGATGTTTCTTCCCATACTTTTCACATTATGGGAATTGTTTTTACCCTCTTCTTCTTTGATTATCTACATTTTTCATGGTTCTCATACAACCTATTATTATCTTTATTTTCTTTTAATATATAGGATATAGAAAATTAATACTCTATTTTTATGGTACATAATACTAATTCATCATATGATGAAAAATTTTGGGAATATAGTGCCCTTCAAATGTTTGGTTTAAGACCTTCAAATAAATGATCAATCTTATTCTATAGATTACATATATAATTAGTAACATACCTGGATTGTCTTGTAAAGGTATCCTACTACTTCGTAACACTTTATTATTGCTTTTTATTTAAGCTGAGGAACTTTATCTTCATTTCAGTTCATTTCTCATGAGGGAAATATTTATAAAAGAGTATTACTTTAAAATCTCTCCACTCCATATGTTCTATTTATTATTATTCCTTAGTATTCTAGACTAATGAACACCATTGATTAATATCACCTCTAAGACAATACACTACCAACTTAACCATTCCCCTTTCATTACATCCCAAGGTGATAAATATCTTTTCAAGAGACTAGATTCATTGCTCAACTACCACTAGACTAGTAGTTACACTAAAAGATAGAGGCTCATGTTTTATAAAAAGAACCAATATCGGTGTATCATGTCATGGAACATCATGTTTCTTTATATGTGCAAGGTTATTAGACATAACCTAGGTCAGTTTACCTAATATGGTTATGATATTCTCATCCCCAATGCTAATTGTATTGCCTTGCTCGATGGGAAAATCCCTAGATTGACCACGGGTATTGATTATCTTTCTTACATTAGGCTACATCACTAAATAATGGAATAAACTGAGTTATTTTAAAATTATCATGAATATAGAGGAATGAAATACAATCCCACTAATGGTAAAAATTCTAAAATACTGTAAGGGGTTATCATAGATCTCACATTACCTATGTTTATTTTAAAATATAGTTGCCAAGGTTTTTATTAAACTTATACTAATACCAATTGTAAAATAACCCAACTCCAGTAGCCTATATTTGGTGGATACTTTATTACATTTTCATAATATACAAATTATTTCATCCCAAAGGACTGAATATTTTAGTATTCTTGAAGAACCAGATATATACATGTTTCCCATATTACATTGGAAATAAAAATAACATAGCATAAAAATATTCTTTCATTATTATTATTATTCATAATATCATTCTTCATATCTTGGGGAAAATAAAACAAATAAAAGGGTGATATCGGATTATAATTAGGGGTATATGTATAGTAGAAGAAATTATGAATAAATAATGTATAATCAATATGACAAGGAAACTAACTCAACACACATTCCATTTAACAAATATCTTGAGAAAAAAATTAATCCAAAAATAATATCATAGTGAAAATCTAATGGATATTAATACTAAATTATTAATGAAGGAAATGAATATTAATGGATATCATGATTTTCAAGCTCATGGTATCTCTATTTTTAAGACCTTGCACCAAGACAGTTTAAAACTATGGGTAAAAACCCATTTAATTTGGATAATTGATTTTTCACATGATACATGTCGATGTATCAAGGGGCTATATAATTTTATGTCCCACCCATCACTATATGTCCAATTCATTCCTTATATATCGAATGATAAATTTAATTCATGAACAATATTTGTTGTTAAAAAATATCTAAATTGAGTAAATAATATGAATTTATCAATAATTATATATTCAATGAAAAATGTAACACCATATGTTGAAATGGTATACAGATTAGGAAATAATAATATCCATGATATAATAATATGGATATTTAAGAGAAATATAATATTCAATGATTGAAAGTAACTGAATGCTTCAAAGGATGGCATCATTAAAACATATACCCAATGGTGAATAATTAGAATAAAGGTTTTTTGTCATTAATGAATAAAAGGACTTTAAAAATATAATTAAAAACATTTTTGAGGAAAATCGATTTTTTAATTTTAAAATTAACTTTTAAAGAAAAAATAAACAAGAATGAAGGGAAAAATTTATTTGAAAATAACCATGTAAACTTTTAAAGAAATATTCAAATAAAATATTAATTATAATGGAATGAAAATTAACTTTTGTCTTCTAAGTTAAAAAATATATTCCTTTCATACTTTTTTCAGAATAGTTCGAAATTACCTTATTTAAAAAGGAAAAAAATTACTTTCAAACCATTTCTTAAAAATTAAAATATAGAGAAAAATTAATTTAATAAATTTTAGGATAATAGTAAAAAAAATTGAAAACATTTTTAGAAAACATGGATATGGAAGGGAAACGTTCCTCATTGGATACTTAAGCATAAACAATCCTGAATAATGATGATATTATGAAATAAACCCTTACCAATTTGGTAAATTTTAAATCATAAGACCTATGAAAGAAATAAATTTATATGGATATGTATATCCCATAATTTTCATGATTATAATTATATATTACATTCATTGGAAGTATATGTATCATGGAAAAGAAACAAGTAGCGTATAAGGCATGTGTCCCACAAAAATAAAAGTGTGATGAAAAACCCTTACCTCATGTTCAACTTCAATCCTAAGTTATTTTAACCTCATGTATCATAAATATATATTTTATATATATATAACTATACTCATTTGTATCATACCATATATTATTTACTTATTTTATCACCTTTTTATTAACAATTCTTTTTAAAAATCACAGTTCAGGTAATAAATCATTTATTTTTATGTATGTTTTGGTCCAGTAGTTCTAATACATATACTTTTATCAAGTTTTAATCATATAAAAAAATTTAATAATGATATAAATATCAAATATATTTATTATATATTTATTTATATTAGTTTATAAAATTTGGATATAAAAAATGAATAACACCATTCATGGAGATGGTAGACTATATATACGCATGAACATTGTTTTAATTTGTCAATGGGTGGAAAGAATGAATTGTAAAAAATAATTATTATATAATATAAATTATATATATTCATAAAGTACATTCTTATTACCTTCTAAGTAAAATAGAAATTAAAAACAAAACACATCGCTTCGTGGAGGTGGTAGTCCACATTTACTCACGAGTGACGTTAATGTTTCCCAATGAATTGGAAGGTAAGAATGTAGATATGATATTATAATTAAATAAGTATAATTATGTTTTAAATATCATATATAAACATTAAATTCATCATAATTCCAATTCATAATATATTATGATGAAAAATTAATTGTATCGTTATGTGGAGAAGGTAAGCCGTACGTACGCACGGGTAATACTTTCACTTTCCTTTTAATGGTAAACTAGGTGAATAATGGGGGTTTATAAATCATGATAAAATTTAAGTATATTTATGATATTTATTTCACCATTTTATGATAAATTAAATATATTTATAAGAGTCATAAAAATAAATAAATTGAAATATTTCAGGTAAGACAATTACATCTTCTTCGAGAGACCTTTTTTAGATCCTTTCTTAAGGGAACTAAGGTTAGGTATTTTGAGAATACCAGCACCTAAAAACATGTATAATGGAGTTTGGAAGAGTATTGATTGTTAATTTTTCAATATATAAGTATCAAAGTGGTTTGATGATTCGAGGGAGGAGGTTCCCTTTTATAATTGAGGTGAGGGACATTTTTCAAATTTATCAAAAGATTAAAATATAATAAGACTATTATAGAGATAAATGATTACAAATAGAATATAAATTCACAATGTATGACATTTTAGACAATATTTTATCCCCTTTCATATTATTTAATATTTTTATGATTTTTAAATAATTTAATAAAATATTAATCCCAAAAAATATCATTATTGTCAATTTTGATATTATTCATTGCTTTGACTTTAAAAACATCAAGGAAACAATTAAAATTTGAAAACATTGTTTTATTGTATTTTAAATATTTAATTTTAACATATATAATTCATTTATCACCTTAAATATCTCAAATTAGGTTACTTTTAATATTTTTAATATCATTTATTTGATTATTCCATTAATTATATAATTAATGCTTCAACGCTGTGTAAAAATTTAAGTTAACAATTTCTTCAATAAAAAATGAAAATAAATTATCATGATGAAGTTAAATATTTTATATTTTAAAATAATATTTAAAGTAAAACATATACTTTGTATAACCCCAAATTTAAAATATTATAGTTATTAAAAATAAGAGTTTGACATGTTTGAAATTTCTTGAAATAAAATACTATACAGGTCATAATATTTTCTAGATGGAAATAAAATTATATATAACCTAATATAGGGTGAATATTAATGAAATTAACTTATAAAATAAAATTTAGGAAAGTGTTGGGGTCATTTTATAGTCCTAATCATTTTATTTTTAACCTAAATTACCCAATTTACCCTTATCGCAGTAATAAAATTACAATTGTTACAAATAATAATGATACAAAATAAAAGGGAACTATTTACTGAATTTAGACCCAATAATTACAAATATTGAGTCCATTTTTCAATATCCAATGCTCATATGTGGAATAATTTGATTTAAAATTAATCTCACAAAACGTAATGAAAAATAGTTTCCTTGAAAAATGCATTTTGAAGCCCAAAAATGTACTTATACCAAAATAAGGTATAATGATGATTAAAATATAATTAATTATATTATATATAACTAAATATTAATTAAGTTACTTTTAAATAAAATTAAAATAAAAAAGGTACTTTTTAATATAAATAAAATGAGAGGTTTATAAAAATCAGTATTTTTAACTATTCACTGAAAAAATAATATTTTCAAAAAATCACCCTAAGATAATTTTGAAATTCTGGATGAAAAAATGAAATTAATTTTTTCAAATAAATTTTTTGAAATTTCCATAAATGAATTATAATATTCACTCATAAAAATAAATAAAAATTATTTTTGAAGAAAAAGAATTTCTGAAGCATAACTTTACTAAAACTTGAGTACTTGTTTCATAAGAATTAATTAATTCATTTTTATTCTATATTTACTTTATATATAATTCATAATTCAGTTAATATTGTTCATACCTTCCAATTTAAAGGATATTTTATAACAATAATATTTAAATAACAATATTTTGGGGTTCGTTTAGGCTCGGTGTTGCATGAAACATAAGTTATCAAAGAGATTGAATTTATTTTAAAAGATACATACCATAAAATATTGTGGTTTTATACAAAACCCCAAGATAGATTGAAAATTTATTCACTTTACTCAACATTTAACCAACTATCCCAATGTTTTTATTAATAAAATTATGTCCAACACACTGATTCATGTTATAGTTAACTTCATTTATTTATTTACTTAGGCATTAATTAATTAATTTGTATGATTATTACCCCTTTGTACTTGTTCAATTATTTTAATATGATAGATTAACATAAGAATCAATCCAAACCTACCTTATCCCATCATTTCTTAGGTAAATCCAATATAAACCTACTATTATAGAACTCTCTAAGCCCCCATAACCTGTTATATACTAAGAGGCAGCCCCACTCAAGTCCTACATCTAACTCACTAACTTTGAGCATATAACCCCTCACAACATCATAGTAACACAACCCTTTCTTATATCAATAACTCATTGAACTCGCCTTTCAACCATTCTAATAGCATTACCCAAAAAGTAACATTATACTTCCTTCTCTAAAGAACTTATAAATTATTAATTAACTACCCAATGTTCAAGAAACTATCCTTTGGGAAGGAAAGGCAAAAAAGGCAGAGACCTACCTAAAGAGGTGGTCGAAAATACTCCCTCACTAACCCAATCTATAATCCAGTCCTCACTAACATACAAAAATATAAAGAAAAGGAAAATATTCTAATTCTAAATTAACTATAAACTCTTCAACAAGATGGTAGATACCAGGATACATGCACCCACTTGACTTCATAAATACCTTGACACTATAAATGAAAAAATTACATACTTAAATAAATATTCATATCAGTCAACATTAATTATAGGTTACCCTCCATTCAAATTCCTATTATCAAGGTACTTCTAATTTCATTAATTTAATTCTAGATTTATATTTTCAACCTATCTTCTATTTTCCATATATATTTTAGTACAATTTTATCCATAACTATATAATAGAATAAAAAATATATAAATTACTAATTTGTCATATCAATAAGGGGATAAAGTGGATGTTACTCAACATTATCTCATAACCACTCCTAGGTCATATTCCTACTCATGTATCTGATCAATCATATTCCATATAATTTAAATTTAAAAATATAATAATGTAGTGTTAGTGTAGAATTTAAAACAAGTGAGAGAAGAATCATAGCAAGAAAAGAAAAATATATCAGAAGTAATGAAAATGAGAAATCACCCACCATCCCCTTCCCTCAAACCAAATAAAAATCCTGAAACCTAATATAAGGGATTACTAAAAGGAATAATACAAATTTCATAATAACCCTTTCCCCTAGACCAAAAAAAAGAGCTTAATGGAAGAGTTTTATAGTAAAATTATAAGTTAAATACAACCCCTCCCCCAAATTAAACCATCTCTAGCGAGATCGATGAGAGAGTAGAGACTTACTGTGTCTAAAGAAAATTTAGATGTAGGTTGATCATTAATGGTTGAAGTGGTATAAATAATAAAGGCTCATAGGATCATAGTATTTAATAGGTGGGTTTTAATAAAGATAATGATGAACGTGTTAAGCACTCATGAAAAAGGGCTAATAATCAAAAAGGAATGACTATATTTAATATCATTCAATTCAAGGGGCTAAAAATCAAAGGGATCTAGGTTTGAAAAGTGAAAATTAGATTATTCTATAATATATCAAGCACAAAAAATTTCAAAATATATAAGAAATAAATAAATACCCTACCTCAAAAAAGATAAGAAATTCCACATCAAGAATACTAAATCTAGGAACCAATGAGTCTAAAGGAAGCTTCCTTAACCTAAAGGCTAATGAAATACCTATATTATGCTTAAATGATTCATATGTGGTTTTAAACCCTTGTAATTGGGGTTATTATGAATGTATTTGACCCTAGATCAATTCATGAGTCCTAAAAACCAGCCACTTCAATGAATTATCCATTCATCGATGCCACCTGCCATTTGATTCGCATATTTAATTTATCCTAGGTACTCCTTGATTCCTCAATATCCTCCTTCTGACCCTAATAAAATCTCTCATTCTTCCCAATCTCATCCTAGGTCCCCTTTTTGTACCCTCTTTTTTCACATGTCCTGATATTAATTAATTCTATTTTTGGGGGTTTTCCCCAGGTCCCCCTATAAAGGTATTTACTCTAGGCTTCCCCCATGGACCCCTTTTCTCTCCATAATTAATTCTATTATGGGGGTTTCCCCATGGTCCCCCATTTTCTGTATCAATTTTATTTACTCCAGGCTTTCCCACATGTGCCCTTGTTATCTCTGGTATCTCTTCACATCCTTTCCTTATGTTGGGGCTTGAGTTGCACAATGGGCATTGAAAGGTTAGAATCACTATCAAAAGGTTTAAGTACTTGGAAACTAGCCATCATCTTCATGTATTATTCACTAACACCAGATCATGACTATATATATTATGGGGGAGTAGACTTTTTAGTACTCTTCTAATAGTGTTTCCACCTTCTATATTGCAGTTCCAAAGGCAGGGGCAGTCCAAGACATCTTGTGGTGCTTGTTGGGGGAATGGGAAAAAGTAGTGGGACTAGGCTAAATCCACTCCAACCATTCTATCAGTGTTAATGGGAGAGGTGGATGGGATATGGAAAGCATAAACTGGAAAAAATTATGAGTGGAAGAGTTGAATAATGCCATAAAATAGATGATTGTACCAACAATTGACACATGTGAACCAATAAGTATACTATTTGGAACTTGAGAAACCCATTTGGAAGGAACTCGACAAGCACTTGAACCACCAGTTGTGTCATGATTATAGTAGAGTAATGAGAATATACCTAAATCATTGGATCAAACCAATTACTCCTCTTCCTCTTATATTGATAAAAAAACATCTATAATCACCACAACCCACTTTCTTTGAACGCTTCTTACTCACAGAGATGCATACTGAAAAAATAGAAAGAAATATGAAATTAAGAACTTTCCATAAGAAAGTGAAAGTGATTCCTTTATTCTTATAATACTAGTGAAAAACTAGAGTTTACTTTTATTTTTTGATCAATGGAAAGCATGGGGTAAATATGTACAAAGAAATTTGGAATGTGCACATTAAAGGACCTATATAGATGAACCCCCGCTCAAGTGATATTGTGGCCACACACCAAATTTGGAAGGGATACTATGCAACAAGACATAACGTAGTATGAAATACCATTCAAGAATAATATGGGTTGTGGTTGGCATCGAATTATCAGTGATATAATTATCAAAATGAAATAATAAATTTGGTTCAAAAAACACAACCAATTCAATCCCAAGGGAACAAGCAACCAATATTACTAGATCTATCACATATAAATAGGGAAAAGATTTTATTTTATCCATATCAGAATAATAAAATTAAAATATTATACTTTTTATTCCAAAACCATTTTTTCGGTATGTCGCACTATGAGTAAGGAGTTAAAGAACCAAATTAGTTGTGGTGATGTCAGGATTTACTTCAATTTTTTCGGTTTTGTTCTTAGTTTGCTAGATTTTGTTATATTAGTCAGTATATTAATACAACACCGCATTCTCCAAAAGCACCATACCAATTCAAAACACTTATAATACTACTCAACTATAGTATAATTGATCATTCTATGTAGGGATAGACTACAGACAAAGATATAAGGTATGAGACAGAATCAATTGAGTATCTCAGAACAGGTGGTTCTGTTGGAATGGAGTTGGGATAATGTACTTTTTTGAAAATGTTTTAGCCCTTTCATCCAACTTTTAAAAGGACTAATGGTGGAAAGAAACCCTAAGAGGGAATTGAATAGTCCTATTATGCTCACTCATCTTGAATCCACTAAAAACATAGGACTGAGTGGCCTAGAGATCGATTGAGAACCTTGTCCAATCTTCTACTCGAATAATCATTACTGCTTGAATTTCCTCAAGAATTAAGAATAATATCAATTGGAGTACCAACAACTATTTATTTTTCCTATGTTCCTTTGGGTATGCCACTACTATTTTCATTTGATTGAAAGTATTTCTCTTAGAACTCTACTCTAATAGTGTCATGGTATTTCCTTGAGAAAGGGAAGGAATACCATGTGAGTTTCATAAGTAGAAAGAGGAATGATTGACATAAGTAATCAGTACTGTAGTGAAATATGATTGAAGCGAAGCTAGAATCAGAACTACCTACTGACCACCCTAACCAAAAAAAACCGATCATAATGAGAAATGTTTTCCTCTTCAAACTAAACCTATATCCCCCTACTATATTTCACGAACTAGTGAAAGTACAGAGAGATATGTAATAGAAAGATTTTGTTTATTATGAAATGGATTTAGTGATCTAGCTTTTTCTTGTGGTGAGTAGAAGAGGTTTACCAACTCTATATTCTAATCTAGACCTAGAGGCACCTTTACACCTTAGTATCATCTCTATCAGTCTTCTCTTGACTCAAAGTTTTTTGATATACAAGGAATTTTCTGAAAGTGAAAGGTATTCAGCCAAGCAGTGGGAACCTTCATTCATATTTTTCAATATGAAATAGTAAGTATTCTAGCATATAAATTCTCGATCCGTTTATATTCTATATATCTTTAGTTATATTTAGAACTAGTTATTGACTTTCATACTATCCTTTTCCTTACCCTCTACAAAGAAACTATTGCACACTGATCTCCTTGGAATTACCTTTTCTCATGTGTCCCGGTGATTAATCATAATCCTTCCCTCATTGAATCAAACTGGGAATTCACCTAGTACCTTCACCTATACCTTTTTTTTGTTTTTAGATGAGGCAAAACCAACTTTGAGTCATAGATATATGAGATATTATTTCAACACTATCGGAAAATTACTCTATATCCATGATTTGGAAATGTGGGTATAGACCACAAAACCATGGGTATAGGCTATACCCATGATTTAGAGAACTATGGGATCCTAAGGTGTCAGTATAGCTCTAATATGTACACATAGTTTGAAAAATTATATATCCATGGTTATGAACTATGGGAATAGGTGTATAGAAAATTCTCCACCATGACAATAACCCTATACCCACAGTTCTCAAACCATGGCTATCGGGTTTTTAAAAAAAATCTCACAACTGAATTTGAAACCTCAAATGCCTCTTCCTAATTGACACACCTATCAACTACCCCACATATGAATATGTGTATATAAATATATATTTAAATATATATATTTTTATAAATCATGTCTATAGGTATAAAACCATGGGTATAGGTTTTATTGTGAAATTTTTTTTGTTCCCAAGGAATTTTTTTCCCAATCTTACATAAGAAAGATATACCCACAGTTTTGGGAAAACTATGGTTATAGGTTGGACCTATACCCATAGTTTTCTTGATATCAATGTGTATTGGTCTTTAAAAAAATCCTATACCCATGGTTCTTGATAAAACTATGGGTATAGGTTGGAATTTTTAACCTATACCCACGTTTTACCAAAACCATGGGTATAGGTTCCAAATCAATCCCTATACCCATGGTTTTTGGAATACCATAGGTATAGGGTCATTTTTTTATAGTTCAATTCCATTATGAGAAAAAAATATATATAATTATAAATCATAAATAGTACAATATCAAAGGGATAAATACAATATACTTGAGCTATACTTTCTGATACATGAATGAGAAGAAAGAAAGTCAATCATAATTAAGACAATTTGTCTTGTTTAGTTGACCATTCAATGGACACATAACCTCTTTTCTCGGTTCTTCACTAGGATACCTAATTCAAGTATCCTAGGAGGATCCATATATGGCCATGGATGTTTTATTTTCAAAAACAATTGTAATTAGAGTCTTTACATGACTAGGTAGATCATTTAGGGCTTGGTTTATATCATTACTCTACTCTAATAGTCCCTTCCACTTGAATTTTCTTGAGTATGAAAATAAGGATCAAAGGAAGGAATTCCTAGGATGGTATGGGGACTAATTCAGGGAGCTCCTGGGAGGACCTGGTCATTTCTTGGTCTTTCCTAGTGATCCCATGATCCCCCTAGGTGTTTTTGAATCCATGCCTTTTATGATATGATTCTTACAACTAACCATCCTTGAAACCCCCATGGTCTGTATCTCTATGTTGAATCATTCAATGGTAATTTTTAGCTCCAATCACCCACAAGTGTTCCACACTCATCACCATCAATCACATGTATCACAGTTTGGATTTGAGACATTGTACCTCCAAACTATTAGAGTATATTACTGAAGAACCACCTTTATATTCCCTCCTCATTAAGTGTGGTGTTTCATAGAATTCATAGAACCCATCCTGTACTTTTTCAATAATTTCAATCACCCTTGAAGTCACTATGTGATCAAGTATGTATATCTCCATATTCATACATACTTGCCTCTATGTTCCACACCACACACACAAGTACCAATATCATGCTAGGTGTAGTAGGTATCCTCATACTAGTACATTCGTTTCATTCCATCCATCCACCCATGACTCATCTAGTATAAAATAGTTGAAAAACCACACCCATCCAATCCACTCAGTAGTCTCATAGTTCTATTGATCCTTCCTGCCTTTCCAGAACCCCAGGAGTCTAATTTTAGTTGTCCAGCTTTGATCCTATGAGTACATAAAAATACCACCCATTCACACTGATCTTATCATACCATATGTTCTTCCCACCAATACAATCTCATATATATATATATATATATGTGTTTGTGTGTGTGTGTGTGTGTGTGGCGAGACCGACAAAAATATTATAGTAGATTACTATGGTTCAACTTGAGTTGTACAAGAAGAACCAATTGATTCTATTAGAGTATGGTGATGAGATCAAGTCTAATGATGTGAGTATTTTAGAAATCTAGATATATCAATTCCAATTGTGACCATCCCAGTTTTAAATATCCATTTTGAGAAAATAATAAGGTCTATAAGGTCATGGTCTCTCTCTCTCACTAATCTTAGCTAGAGGTATCAGAGTGCCTGTTCCTAATAAAAAATATGGATATGGATCAGAACCTAGTGGGTTGTGTATGAACTACATTGAGGAGTTATTTGACCCCACTTATGATAGGATATCTCTCCATTCAAGTCAGTTACCTTGTTTTTCAATGGCTATATGGTATTGGAGTGGATGGAAAAAGGAATTCCATTTTCTTTTTGTTTGTCACTATTCGGGGTTCTACAATTGGATAATTTGACTCGGTTCTTGAGAATTTGGAAATATTATATCACTCTACCTATGTATTGAAAGTGTATTTAGTTAATGGATTGGTTGGTGTTTTCTCCCATATTGGTTGGAATGGAGGATCTGTTTGTAGCTAGAGCCTAGGGTGTTCTTACTGAGCCGCTAGAAGCATCAAATCATATGCCACTTGATCTTGTATCAGTAATCCATCCACCCAACATCTATTGGGGTTCCCTTTCTATTTGTTTCATGACTATCACATACTATTTTAACATATATATGTTTCCATAGTACTCAAAATACTTTTAATTATGGATGGGAACAGTATGAATTCAAATTTCTATCAAAATCCACAACCAACTAAGTCCCCAATCATAATCTAACTGGTTAAAACCATAAAAATCAAGATATTGGGGAAAGATGAATAGAAATATGGTTGTATGTAATAAAGGATAGAGAGTTATATCATTGATTATAAGGTCATAATTACTAAACACAGAGGTTGAGTGGGTTGAATAAGTCATAAAAGAAGTAAATAGGTCTCATAGGTTCCCTTGAAAAGAAATGGTTTCTTAAAGAGGTAAAGTCATGAAAGATCATAGCGGTAAAATGAAAAATGAATCATTTCGATTTGTCTAAGATGAAAATGGGGATTCATAAATGGTAATGAAACTTTTTGGGTTATGAAAGAGGTTTAGATAATCAATTGGTTAAGAATGGGGCCCCACTATACAGTCAGGAATCTTTCCCTCTCTCTTCATTCTCCCCTTCTTGTTCATATGAAAGGAAGAGGAAATTGACTCCCAATAATCTCTTAGATGAATGGTTTTTTTTTCTTCCTTTCAAAAGATTGCTTAGAAAATATCATTGTCCACTAGATTATCTATGATCTATGGTATAATAATTCATATCCATAGACCTTTTTCTTTAGCATTACAAGGTCTTCCAAGGAAGAGGTTGAGTTCCTCCCTTATTGAGAATCTATATAGATTTGTTTGTTTCTATGATTTTCTTTTCCAATAGAAAAAAACTGTAGTTTCATGTTTGTGAGAGGTTAATATAATCAGGATAATTCCAAAATAGGGGCTTTATTTTATATTACATTCACCTTTATTACTCATTAATTCAAATTAAAGGAAGCGAAATAGAGAAGGGATAGGGACTCAAGTGGGGATGGAGAGCTACTTCCCTTCCATTCTCTAGTTGGTAATTTGAATATACCAAGGTCTTTTAGGAAAATAGTTTTTTGAAAGTGTTGCATGTAATTTAATAGTACTATTTAGTAAATGAAATGGATATGTATCACAATGACCCATAAGGCAAATAATTCTAATATATGTTTTGATTTTTCAGTTTTAATAGCAGGTGGAAGAAATCCCCTTCCAAGATGTTTTCACAATCTTCCCAACCTTCTCTATTTGGTTTGGAGGGATTTCATCCATTTTCTTTATAGATAATACAAATACCAAGATCATGTCAATTTTATCTACTCTTCCCTTTTTGTATTAATGATTAAAGGAAGATCTTCATAACCAAACCACACCATGGCCCTTTGCAGTATATTTCTTAGGCATAATATGAAGGTGTTAACCTGAAGGTGGATAATTGGATGTGAATACATCTTAGTAGCTATAAATTCTTTAACAAAGTGGTATAAAACCCTCTTATACCATTATCACAATGGAACAAATCAACATTATCTATGAAGAATCAACTTCACTCTCATAAGATTAAGAATTTTAATGTTATTTTATGATCTCTAACGTACACCTACCCTGAAACTATAAGTGGATTTTAGTCAATTAAAGTAGAATGTGAAAGAAATATAGAAAAAGAAGAGGTAGATTTAGAAAACCAACATCAGATATGAGTTCATTACCTAACCTTTACTAACCTTTCCTTATTTGAACTAATTCACTCATAAGTTCTCATTAGTTTGGATGCTAAAGGAATAACTAGAAAACAAAAACTGATAGTTTTATTTTGAATATTCCACTTATTTATCTTCATTTTTGGTTGTTTATTTTTTATATTTGAGATATTTCATGCTTTTATATGATCATGATATATCATAGATAAACAAAAATGACATCAGAATAGAACAAGTCGATACATACATGCTCAGGGGTTTCCCAAAACATAATGTAGTGAAGGTCACCACCCACCACATGAATAGGCATAATTAATAAGTAGAAATGACTATAATGGTGCTAGAGATATCAAAATTGTGATATTTGATCAATAAAACTAGAAATATTATAAGATAAGATAGCCAATTTTTCTTTTCCAAGCCTTAGTTCTGTCAGTTACTTACCAAGACCTATGATTGGTAGGATAAGATCTCAAAGATTTGATCTTTTTTACTAATTCAATCTTAGGTACTCTTATAATAGTGTTTCTCTCATTTCTGTTCTTTCACTTTAGTGATAAACTTCCCCTATTCTTTCATTTAGAAACCCGATACCGATTTGCTGTTTATTTTCTGTTATCTCACTTAGTTGCTTCCTGCATCTATAAGGATTCTATAATTGTTTCTCTCTTCATCAACTATTAGCTAACTAATACATAAAACTAGTCTTTATTTATATTACAGCCACTTCAAACTGATGTGAGAGCACTGCCAATTATTTCTTCTCTAAAAGTTCTTTTTCTTCCTTCTCTTCTCAGTAAATAGTGATTTTTTCTCCTCGCTCAAGTATTGAAATAGCTGAATTTATTTAACCATCGCCACTACTACTTCCACTAGTTTCTTTGGTTGAGGTAACAATTCCAAGATTAGTGATCAAGAGAAAAATTCTAACATTAATGATCATGAACCTATGAATAGAAAGAGTGAGCCTACCAAAAACCATTTATTCCATAAGCAAAGAAATCATTAGACCAAGCAGTAAATCCGGTGTTAGATCAAGAGCCTATACTTGACCCATACCTAGTATCAACACTAATAGGAGCATAAGTTACTAATACATAAAAATAATGCAACAGTCACATACCCAGTAGTAGATCATTTAGTTTTATTTTCATTACTAGAGCTATTACTTTATCCATTTGAATAATGAAGAACCATTTAACTAAGTTATAGTTACTTAAGCATAACCAGTAGATACCAAAAATTGTTATCAATATCCATTAGATATTAGGGTGGTATTATGAGTACCAAAATTATAATATCATAGTAAATATCCTATAAAATCCAAGACGAGGGTGTAGGGAATATCCCATAATAGTAAGAATGCCTATACAGCCACACTATAAGTCTTTGATATGGGAAATTCTATTTACAATGTTATTAAAGAACTAATATAAGTTTTTAAACCAGTATCACTAGATCTATAACCATAATAAGACCATATAGAACAATATCCTATGGTAAAAAATGCTATAGGACTTGCTCCCTTAGTTATATATCAATTTTTGGCTCTAGGAGGTAAAGATATAGCACATTAAGACCCAACAGAATAGGCATATGTGGTATCCATTCTTATGATAAAGAGAAATTCAAAAAGAATAAAGGTATGAGAAAAGTTTGAAATTACTTATCGAGACTAATACTCTTTAGCTTCCCTTGTTATAGTTATAGACCTAGAATTAAAGGTAGGAGTATCCATTCCATTTCAAGATCAAGAAAGAGGATATCTTGGTCTTTTACCCAAGTGAAAGTTCCAATATCAGTCCTTTTGAAAATGTTTTTTTAAATTTAGCATGATTTCTTCTCACACTCACCCTAGTTAGATAGTTTCTTCAATCAGTTTACTTTTTAAATCACAATTGGGAAGATGAGAGGGAAGGAGAAATGATAGAATGATCACTCTAGCATAGTCAATTCATATTTCACTTCTAAATAAGTCATCCCTATATAGGATCCATTACACACTTTTTTCCTTTATCGATCCAAGGGATCATAGGATTTCCATGCCCTCAATCAATTAGTTTCCTTTATTTTCTTATGATAGCTCATTCCTCATCTCCAAGACTGAAGGATATTTCTCCTAAACTAGTAGTACCCACCTAGATTTAAGATATTTCTCTCCTCATAAGTGTTTAACCCAAATAGAAGATGGGGGGGACCAACCCTACTAGATATAGATTATGTATCAAGATATGATTAGTAATGATTTTAATCAAGATCTTAGTCTCTAGACCTTGGAATTAATCTCATTATCTTAGTTGTCGAACCCTCTACAGTGGGAAAAGTAAAGGCAAATTAAATTATTTATAGACTTTTGACTGATATAGATGGATTATAATTGATAGATAAAGATAACTTAGGATGACTAGCTTTAAAAACATATTTCCTTAAGTGAAATTATACCATTTATTTCATTAAATAAGGGAACTGTATTCATAGATGGATATTGTGATAGCTCAAAGGAAATATCATAGAAGACTTACTCAAAAGAAAATAGAGGTTCATAGGATGAAAATAGAGATATTTATTGAATAAGGAATGAAATAAATAAATCCAACTAGTGTGATTTAATTATAAGACTTCAGCCTTCAATAAGACCTAGAACTCCAGAGTAATAGGATTCCTAGAACACATCCTCTTCTGGGGAGTTATCTTCTTCTTTCCCTAGGACTTAACCACTTTTTCCTACTGATCCATAGGGTTGGTGTGGCTGGATTTGTTTGAAAAATGAAAAAAATTATTGATGAATCATATATTACAAAATAGGGTTCAAGAGAAGACCAAGAAAAAAATACCCAAAACAATGAATTCGATGATACAGGAATGAACACACTTTCATCATTCCACAAGGATACCCACCTAAAGTTTATCGGTTATGGTTCTCACACTATGTTCCAATTCCGTGGAATTAAGTATTTCCTTGTGATTTTTATTGTTTTATTTCTATCTGTTTAGCTAGTAGGAAGCTCTGATATGACACTATTAGAGGCTAAAAATTCTATTTAGTTCAATATTAGAAGTCTAATAGTAGATTTCATTGTCCATATCATCCGTTCATATGTATACTCTAGATACATATTCCTCAACCTAGAAGAGATAAAGAGCTGTAATAGAGGGTTCAATATGTCTAGTGTAGCAAAATCCTTCCTGGAAAGAGGTAGGAGCATAATTATAAGCAGGAATTCAAATAATTAATTAGAGTATCCCAAAAACTCTCCCTTATTGGGTGAACCTGAAAATAAATTAACCCAAGTGGAAAAAAAGTATAGAAATAATAATGAAAAATAAAAACCACATAATCAACCATAAGAGCACAAAATTTTTACATGGAAAACCCTAAATGGAAAAATCAAAACCACGAGACTGTAGTCCAATCCAAATATTCCACTAAGAAATTAATGGGTACAAATTGTATTCCCTAGATCAATTAGAGGCATCCAAGAAACATCAAAGGTATAATTTGACACAAACACATCAAATAACCATCATATAAAGACACAATATAAAAAAATAAAAAATGGATATAACTCCACAAGGGGGTTGCACTAAACCAATTAAAGAGTGGTAATCCCAAAAAATATCCCCCTCAAACTCAAGTGGGGAAGTTTTGCATACCCCTATCTCTATAAAAATTGTAATCTTATCCTTGGTCAAGGATTTAGTTATAAATGACAGTGGTGTGTGTGGAGTTCCTTTCACTGTTGTTTGATGTCGCCTTATCCAGCAAGAATAGTTATTGAGTTGGAATTCTTCCAGTTCTTCCAGTAGATGAAAATATGGAGAGAATATATTATCAAATCTTCTAAGATTCCCAAATCAAAAAAAAGTAAAATATTTTATATGTTTGAATAATTGGTTTCATAGTCAAGAAAAGTCTCACTAATATAGTATATATCATTCACCTTCTTGAATGTATCTTACAACATCAGAGGATATCCATTCAAATACTTATCGTTTGGAATCTTCTATGGGTGGTCTGGAAAACTTGGCTAATTGGATAACATAGTTTTTAGTCACAAAGAAATATATTCTATAAAGTAGTAAGAAAACAATATTTCTAAATAATGAATCTAAATAAAGCAATATAGCCTTATTCAAAGAAGAAAGGGGCCTCATCTTGTTTCGCCTTATCTTATAGGCTATATGGTTCTACTATTTTTTAATAATTTATGGTTTTATTTCACAATGATTCTGCCCCTGGGAATTGATTGAGGCCAATAGAAAAAAATTCTACTCTCCCCCACTGAAAGGGATTTCATGCCTCCCCTATAACACTTTATGTATGATTTCTATAGCATCATAGGTGAGTGAATTATTTCTCTCACATGATGCTAAAAACCTTATTCTAATAGACATTGCAATGGATACACTCTGTAATGGTTTTCTATTCCCTTTTCCCCTCTGATATTTAAGTCTGAAAGGGTGCGACTCCCAATTCCCCCCCCCTCCATATTTTTATATGAAAGAAAAAACAACTCTCTTACGTCCCACAACCAGTCAGTTTTACTGGGTGCCTAGAGGTGTGGTTTTGGTTACATAGAAAATCATATGTATCCTACACCTACAATTCTTTCCCCCTCAACCACTTCAGGTGAATTTTAGTCCAATAATACTACTAAATAATAAAGTATACCAACTAAATCATAAAGTCAAAAATTCATTCCTTTCAGGATACTATAAATTTATTTTTTTTTAAAAACTCTTTCTAGACTCCCCTTAGACCTCTGTCTAGCCTAAGAACCTTCTCTAGGCTCTCATGCTCCTATTTCCTCACTTAGAGAGCATACCAATCCACTTTCTTCGCCATGATTTTTTCCCTATCACTAGTGGTTATTCCTAATCCAAAGCACCCCTTTCCCATTCATAGAGAGATCCCTCTCTATCCTTCCACTCATAGAATGAATAAGATCTCAAAGGATTTAAAATATAATTCACTCCTTGGATTCTATAACTAGTCTACAAGTATACTAACATCCTCATGAGTTACTATATCCCCTAGTATTCTCCTTTGATAAAGGTTTTTTTCTACGTCCCACCTTATCATGAGGGATTACATGTAGCTAATTAAAGAAAAACTATATAATTACTGAATCCTTACGGAAAAAATTATCTTATGAGTTCATTGGATGAGACCGGGGTAGTTCGACCTTTAACAAATAGTCCAATATTTTTGGATGTGGAGGTTTTTGGTTTTGTAAATACTCTACTCTAATAGTCCAGCATGAAGAAATCATTTAGCATTTTCATTGTTTGTCTCATAATCATTCAATTATATCCTAATCCTCTTATTTCATCATCATTGGTCCTTTTGACATATAAAATTCTTGATTGGGTTGTTTCGTACACTACCATTTCTTTATGAGATTTCCAAATTCACTATTTAAATCCAAGAGAGGGAGTATCGTATATGGTAAGATATTTCTTTCTACCTTACTAGCAGGACTAAATTATCTTATTTGTTATAATTTAATGTGTGAAGCATATTGCCCACATTCGCCACTCTTAATAATTGACACCTCACCCTAGTCACTTCACTTGTCATTTATGTATGGATGTTTTTTATTAATACCCATACCCTGATTCACTTTGCTATATTTGGTATTATTACTTGTGGATGAATCAATACTCTTTTGATATCCTATATATCTAGAAAAGGGAAATCTATAAAACCACTCCTTCTATCTGAATGACCTTTTTTCCTTCTATAAATCTTGGTCCTCCTAGGTCTTCCCTAGTCTGACATATCCTGGGATACCTGAATCAGGTATCCTAGTAAAGGAATAGGTGCTTACTAACTAGGGAGTTCCTGGGAGGACCTTGTCATTTCCTAGCCTAATAAGGTCTGAATAGACTAGGTAGGACCTAGGATACCTGAATTAGGTATCCTATTAAAGGACCAGGTGCTCACTGAGCAATTAAGGGAGCACTTGGAAGGACCTGGAATACTTCATGTATCCCAGTGATGCATGAATTATCCTATCTTAGTGAGTACCTAGGATACATCATGTATACTAGTGATTACTTAGACACTCTAAAATATTCCTAGCTCTACCAGGACTCGTTATCATACTCAAGACTCCAGATGATTTTCCCAAAACCTTTTCCTCTCACCTTGTTTACCTATTCATATTCTTTCCCCCACATACTCTTCTTGATCTATTGGGATGAAAAACCTCTAGCACCTGGGTTAGATGATTTTCTTCATGAAAAACTAAAACCAAAGGTATATAGAGCTTCCAAGATTCTATTCCAAATATCTCTAAGATAACCTGACTTAATGAACCTTGCTATTCTAGAACCTCCCCCCCCCCCCATATGTGTAGAAGATAATGATCAAATACAGATGACAATTATTATTCACCCTCAAATTTTTGGTGCTAGATTATTTGTTGAATTCATCATTTTTCTATTACCTTTATAGTAATTGATTATTATAAAATAATTTTCATCATCATTTTATCAACCAAAATCTACCAAAATAAATCAAAAAATCTACTAGAAAAAAGTCTTAATAATAAGATCAGGGATACATTCCAAAATATGGGAATAAACTCACCTCTGATCATAAGGAATCAACCTTCTAAATTCGATGACTAAGGCCAATACATGGGATCTAAAAAGTATTAAGAGGGTAACCTTAAACCACCTTGGGTTTGAGAGAAACATGGGAAAATAAGAGGAAATAAAATTGGATTCTAAATTTATACAGGAAGGGTTTTTAATAGGACCACAAAACAACACCCCTAACCATGCCATAGTAGTTAGGGTTCTCACTAAATCTCTATCACAACATAGATGACTATACTACAATAATCCAAGTATAATTATATCTCTATAATCCAAAGTTAAAATCCCATCATATTTCCCCCTTTACAAAACTCATTAAAACCTGATCCTATAAACCCGAGGAATAACCATGTTGTAGTTGGGACATTGTGCCACAAGGATCTTCAATATGGTAGGTCAAAAGAATTTTACTCCTCGGATTACATGGTGAAACTAAAGTGATGTGTTATAGTGACACCTAAATCAATAGGGCCACTAAACCAAACACCCAAGGCTCCACAACATAGAGTCTATGGATACACTACAAGGAGACCATTGTGAAATTAAAAAAAATTCTCCCAAACTTCCCCACACCATAACCCCAACAACCATACCACAACACCCCTCCAGTTGAAATTTCATCTCCTTCAATACCCACACTCACCTATCCTTCCCCTATACACTTCTAATCACCTAAAAACACAAATATATTGATAAAAATCATTTCCTTAAAAAATATTAAGAAAATAAATTAAACTAATTTAAATTAAAAATAACTAAACTCATTTTTAATAAAATCAAAATGATCAAAAGAAAGGGGTATAGTGAAAATATTTTCTAACTAATGTTTAGTATGAATAAATTCAATAGAAATATAACCTTTTTACATTTGATATCTAAAGAAATGATTCCAAATATCGATGTTCCTAGTCCCAAAATGCCTTATCATAGAACTATTTTTATCAAATTTGATTAGAACATATTCAAAATTGAAACCAAAATCCTTCAAGATGCATTTAATTCACAACACTTGTTCAAAAAAACTATCAATTTCATCATAATTATATTAAATAGTAGATTATGAAATATAATGTTGTTTATTATAATACTAAGAATCTAATGATATTCCAATGAAGTGGAAGTTTCCTGAGATACTCTTCCTATCTAATCTACAACCTCCAAATTCAATATCTAAATATGAAATTAAATCAAATCCACAAGTTTTTTGAAAAATTAAGAAATTGATACAAGTTATTTGAAATATATTAAATCCTTTTGGTATATTTAAAATTATATTCCTTAGTATTATTTTATAATCTATCATAGAGATATATAGAAAACATGATAGTTGTTCTACTTTTAGTTAGATATAACAAACTCCCAATTATTTCTCTATATAACTTGTTTTCCATAGGTTTCTTAACTTCATCCAAATCAAGTTTAATATTAAAACTCATAGTATTTACATATTATTTTATATTTTCAAGTCCAAACCTTTTTTTAAGTCTTGTATGTACTTACATTGATTTATCACATCCCTAAAGTCTTTTTAAAATATTTGAAAACCAAAAAAGAAATTAAAATCACTCATAATTATCATTTAAAAATATTTTATTATGAGTTTGGAAAATTCATTACATGATTTTTGGTTTGTTGAACCAAAAATCACATAATCAGTATAGAGTTTAATAGGTAAAATATGTGTAAATGAAGTTTCCTTAAATGTTATAGGATCTTGAAATCCCAGGGAAAAACCATTTGATAAAATAAAATAACTATGTATTTCATACCAAGCTCTAGGTTATGGTTTAATTCCATAAAAATATTTGGTAAGTTTGAAAATATTATTTTTAAAAAAAGTATAATCAAAACCATGAGTTTTTTCAGTATAAAATTATTCTAAAATAAAACCATGTAGAAAACCAGATTTAAAATATGTCTAATGTTTTTAAAAAATCATTTGAGATGCATCGGCTAAGAGTATTATAATGCCTTCTAATATTAATATTGGTGAAAATTTATCCTCATAATATATACCTTCTTCTTTATTATAAACTTTATCCATCAATAATCTTAATTATTCTTGGTCTTTGATTAAACCTCTTCTCTCCCAGTTTAGTCTATAGGATTTGGTTTATGTTCAATCTTATAAGTTCAGCTTTGGTCTATCAAAAAAATATTTAGTACCTATAAAAGGATAATCATAGGATCTATCAACTAATTCCTCAAAATTGTTCCTCTTTAACTGGTTTAAATATTTTTTATAGCTAAAACCCATCTATCATCACTCAAGGCTTCGTCTAAGGTTTTTTTACATGTTTTGATAAAAAGATAAATAATTCAACAATTTTTTTAAAAATATTCAAGTTTTAACTCCTTTATATAAACTTTCAATAACATTTTATAGGGGATAGTATTTTAATTTTCTAGGATTTCTAGAAAACAAACTCTTAATTTCTATAATTTCTAACCTTTCAAGAATAGTTTTCTTAAACATGTTCTTCATCATCTTCATTATCACTATTAATAGGAACATTAAATCTCAAGTTATTTAAAGATTTATTATGGTCATCAATGTGATTTTTCATATGATCAAAGGGATTAATTTTAGAAAACATTTCATGATTTGATTCCTAAAATATCCTTGAGTTTTTATTGAAAACTATATAATATTTATAAGTAATATAATAACCTATAATCATTCATTCATTATCCTTTGGATCAAAATTACAATTATTATCCTTGTTGTTAAAAATATAAAATTTTCACCCAAAACCTGTAAAGTATCCATATTTTGGTTTTTTATTATTATATAACTCATAGGTTGTTTTATTTAAAATATATCTTATTATAACTTCATTTATGACTTAGCATGTTTTGTTAATAGCTTCAACCCAAAAATGAGTCGGCATCTATATTCACATAACATGGTTCTAGCAATTTTTTGAAAAGTCTAATTCATCCTTTAAATAAATATATTCTATTAAGGTGTTCAAGGGGAAGAAAATATATTTTTAATACCAAGGTTTAAACAAATTAAATTAAATTCATTACTTTCAAATTATCCTCCATAGTCACTTCTCAAGGAAACAATTTTCTCATATTTTTCATTTTGAACCAGTTTAAATAAATTCATGAAGACAAAATAAGTTTCACTTTTAAGCCTTGGAAAGTAAACCCACATAAACCTAGTAAATCCATCAACCAAAACAAAACAAAAATACTTTACACCAATCCCTTTGGCACTAGATAGTCCAAAAAATCCATGTGTATAAGTTTTAAATGCCTGGAATTTGCAAACTCGTTGATTTATTTAAAATAAAATTTATGTTGCTTTCCCATTTGGAATCATATAGTCTATTTTTATCAAACTTTAGTTAAGGAAAAATAGAAAAACAAATTATTATTAAATAATTTCAGTAAGGAATAAAAATTATAATATCAAAATATTCTATTCCAAATCCAAGATTCATTAATTTTAGTATTAAAATTATTTATATTTTTTCTACACAAAGAATCAAGATCTAAAGTATAGAAATTTTCATTTTTAGGTGTTATAAACTTAAGAAATATTCCCTTAAAAACAAAACATGCATTATTAGAGAAATTAGTAGAATAAAATTCATTAAAAAGTTAATAAATACTTATTAGGTTATACTTTAACCCTTTAAGATAAATTAATTTAATGATGAGAATAGAATATATATTTTCAATAGATACAACTCCAATGATTTCTCCTTTATCATTATCACAAAAAGTGGCATAACCTCTATCAATATTTGATAAGGAATATAAATTTGAGAAGTCACCACTCACGTGTCTTAAAAATACACTATTCATATTCCATTTATCATTATTTTTTGTTGCTTTTTCCCTACAAAAATTTAAAACAACCAAATGTTTTGGTACCCATACACTTTTTAGTTAGGTGGTGTTAGAAACTAAAGACTTAGGTAACCAATTGTTTTCAATGATAAAAAATTCTACCCTTAAATTTAAATAAATATTTAGAAATATAGGCATAATTAATACTAAAAATTTGAGGATATTTAAAATAGAAATAATTATCACAATTTCCAATAACACCATAGTGAAAACATATAATATTATATATGCTCTTAGTAGTTGAACCAGGCACAAAATAATATCTAAAAAACATTGATTTTTTAAAATTACTTCATATTACAAGTTTTCTTTTAGTTACTTTATTATTTCAAAAGATTTTTCTAAATTAATCCATCCCCTTAGTAACCATTATATCATAAAATTTTAAAGATTCAACTTCATATAATAATCCACTGATTCTATTATCATGTAAGTCATAAGCATATATAACTTTATCAAGTTTAGAATTTAATTCAAAAAGTTGGTTAGATAAAGAATCCTTTTTACTGGGAGTGGAATTATATGATTTATTCATAGTTTTATGTTTTTTAGAGTATCATATTTATCTTAAACTATACAATAGTACTAATTAAGTTCATCAAAATTATAATTTTTAGATTCAGGATACGCATGGAAGAATGATTGTACCACTTCATTTTGAATCATTAAACATATATTAGCCTTTTGGTTTGAATGATAAAATTAAGATTCAATATGAGAGTCATTAATATAGTATTCATAATAACTCTAGGTATCATTCATAGCTTTTTTTAATTTTTTTTTTAAGTTTTATTTTATTTGAAACTTCTTTTAAATTTCCTGTGTTCATTGAGCTGAGGGAATTCTGGTTTGATATACCCAATATTATTGTATTCGTAATATATCACTTCCACTAAATTTCCATTATTATTTATAAATTTATTTAAATATTTTCTTAAAACTTTTCTCCTCTCATAAAATTTATTTAATTTTATTTCTAGTTAATAAATTTTATCTCCTAAATTTGAACAGCTTGATTCTTCTTCATTAGATGAGTCAAAAAATGTTTCTTTGACCATTTTCTCATCCTTTGAAGTAGATAATTCAAAAGAGTCATTATCCTTATTGACTAAATTGTGTTAAAAAGTTCATATTTCATTTTAACTTCATACATCATGAGTGTTCCAATCTTCTTTATTATATTCATCTCACTAGTAGGTGTATATTTTCTGATTGCAGTAGAGGTTCCAATCCATCTAATAGGTAGATCCCTAAGAACTTTCAAAGCCTGATAGGATTATGGAACTAAAAATTCCAAGGCCAAAAAATTGTTCATAATTTTTGGGAGTCTTCCATTCATTTGGGTAATTTTCTCTCAATCAAACATCTTAAAATTATAAAGCTTAAATTTAATAATATTATACCTTAATTATCTTATATTATATATCAATTAATAGGAAGCTCCAATAGTTTCCAACATTTCATGAGTAGTATAATATTTAGAAAATCTATTTAAATCATATAATCCTAATCCATAAATGATATAATTCATAATTTTTTAATTTAAATCATAATAATCTTCTTAGTCATAACACCATAACTCGGGATCACTAGTAGGAATTTTATTGGGTTTCTCCAATTTCATATAAACATTAAAACTAAGATTATTCAAGTATGTAACTGATAAAAAACAATTTTATTGAATATTTTACTGATAATAAATGATATAATTTCATCACATTATGCTAAATATGATCAATTATGAAATATTTGGGATTAGAACATTCATTTTCAAATTTGATGAAAATTCCATTTTTAACCTTTTAAAATTCACTATAGTTTTTCAGGCATAAATATTGTTGTGTAAAATATTTTTGACTTAAAATTTTATAAATATGTTCCTGACTTAATCGGATACAAATTATATTTAGGACATGGGAGCTGGATTGTGAATTTGAGTGGAGTAAATGGGTCATGAAGACAAAGTTGGACAGAACCATCCAAATTGGAAACCACTTCACTATTTGAGATGTATCTTCTTCATCAGAAATTGTATTGATCCCAACTATGGAGGGAAGATCGGGGATATAATTAGAAACAAATCATCCTTCTATAAGGCCGGACAATTCATGCGTTTTGGAGGTCACCTATGCGGTGCAACTTGGAATAAAATATTTGGCCAAGTTTTCATTTCACACTTAAAAAAGGTTATGTAACCCTAGACTTCAAAAACTCTATTTAAATGGGGTTTTCACTCTTTGGGAGGTCTGGTAGAGGATTTTTAAAGGTTTTTATGAAAGGGTGTCTCTTGGTAACACCTCACAACCCTTGGAAAAAGTAAGGCTTTGTGAAAAAATATCTTCCAAGAAGGCTCTCCTCTCCCACCTTCTCTTTTTTTCCTTATTTTTATGCTTGTAATGTGAATTTTCTTAAATAAATATTCTATGTTATTCTATTTTCATCTTCTTATTTTTATTCTTGGGCTGGAATCTGAGTGTGGTGATTATATTGGGTATTCCCCTTTCAATCCATTGCTTATGAAAAATGTCTCCCCAATGACAACTCCACCCATTGAAGAGTGATTTCTTTCATAATTGATTTAATCTCCACTCCCTTAATTTATTTATTTTGAATCCATAAACGTACTGTAATTCATAAATTGTGATCAATTAATTGAGTTTTAATTTCTAAGTGACTCAATCGACTTGCACTTAACCGTGTGGTCGGGCATGTGTAAACCATGTGAGTGAAACCTCAATCACAAAATCTAATCACTTTAAGATAGAATTGTAGTGTTTAAGTCTCATCACTAAACACAATTAATTCTAAAATCCAGGGAGGATATTCTTCCCTAATTGAACACTGACCAAAAGTTGGATTTTGGATTAAAATTAAATCAGGATGCTGTGATTGAAGGTCCCGAAGTTAACATAGGGATTATTTTTACAAATATTTGTGGTTGTATTAATTTTTATAGGGTTCAGAGGTTAACAAGGTTAGGGGATCATAATTGAATGAGTTATAATTATATAGGATAATGATAAATGAATGGTCAAGGGATTTGATTAGATCAAATATGTCTTTTCATATAACTATTTCTAAGAAATTGTATCTTGATTTTTGCTTCTCATTTTCTTGTTTAATTTACTATTTGAAAAGTCACAAAACAGACCCCCCATCTTTCTTTTCCTTTGTTTTGAACTATTTAAATACTTACTTAAATCCCATTAATAGTTCTTTAATTAAATTCCTCCTTGATAGAACAACCTAGGTCAGCCACTGTGCTGCACTTAGTAAAATCACAAATAAATATTTTTGAAAGTGTGTGCGACAACGTCCTTTCAAATTGGAATTGTTGTCAGGGAGGCAAGTAATTATTTCAACCAATTAAAGGTATTTATTTTATTTTACATTTTATTCTCTTCCTCTCTTCTTTCTTCCTGCTTTACCCAATATGAATATTTTTTTCTTCTTCTTTTATTTTCTACTACTTCTTTTTGGACCATCAACTCAAACTTTTCAATTATATTTTACTATGGTCCAATTTCCTTATTTTAATTTTTATTTGATTTATGACATGAACTAATCCTGAGGATATTTTAGATCTTTAGCCTGATATTGAACGTATTCTTCGGGCTCGAATCAAACATTCTCAATCTACGGAAAGTTTTAACATTCAAACTGTTGAAGAATTTATCCACTCCAAGAACATTGAAATTGTAAACACTTCTAATTCCAACAAAAAACAAGAACCAATGGATGAAAATAATGGAAGTGAACTTAATATAACTATTCGAGAATCGGATGCACCTGATATTGACTATCAACCAAATGGTATTGCATACCTGAATCTTGAATTTGAATTTGAACTAAAGTTTGGGTTAATTTATCTTCTTCCAAAGTTTCATGGATTATCTGGTGAGGATCCAAACAAACATTTGAAATGATTTAATGTGGTTTTCTCAACCCTTAAACCCAGAAATTTTTCTGAAGATCAAATAAAACTAAGATCATTCCCATTCTCACTTTATGGAGTTTCAAAATATTGGATGTATTATTTACTACCTGAAGATGTAACTTGTTGGAAAGATTTGAAACATCTTTTCTTACAGAGATTTTTTCCATCTTCAAGGACCACATCCATTTGAAAGGAGATATTGGGGATCAAGCAAGCCCACGGAAAATAAATGTATGAGTACTGGGAGTGATTCAAGAAGTTGTGTGCAAGATTCCCACATCACCAAATCAGTGAGAAACTCCTCATACAATACTTTTACGAAGGACTCACACCTATGGAGAGGTTATTGGTGGATGTTGAAGCTAGAGGAGCATCGGTGGATAAGATAACAGTAGCTTCACGTGTGTTGATCAAAAAAATGGCCCAAAACTCCCAACAATTTGGAAATAGAGGTACACCACATGTCAGAGGAGTACATCAGGTAAGTCCATCTTCTCTTGAAAGTAATTTTATTGGTACCAAGTTGGAATAATTGACAACTATGGTGAGGCGGATTTATTTGGCACAAAATACATCCCAACCCCCTCCTTCAAGGCCTTGTGGAATTTTCACTGATACAAGAGACCCAACTAACTGTTGCCCGCAACTACAAGAAACAGAATATTGTGCAACAGTGTTTCCTGGGAGACCATATCAGTAGCAGTAATAGCCACATCCCCAAAATAAGTTTCACTTTTTTACTCAAACATACAACCAAGGGTGGAAGGATCAATCGGACATGAGTTATGGCTCTGGACAACAACAAAATCCCCCTTTTCAACAAAACTTCCAGTATCCTCCACCTTACCAACAGGGTTTCCAATAACCCCAAAGGCGATTTAAAGCTCAAGCATCAACAAGTCAACAACAAGGGAATCCCCAAACCAAGGTAGATTCTAACACTGATGATATTTTGAAAAAAAAAAAATTGTTCTTAATCAACAGAATGAGCTGAAGAGTCAAGGTTTAGAGATGAGGGGGTTGAAGACTCAAATGATCCAGATTGTCACTACCCTCTATGAATTGGTAAGTAAGAATTTTGAAAATCTACCTTCCCAACCTAATCCAAATACCAAGGGTAATGTTAGTGCCATCATATTGAGAATTGGGAAGCAAATGAATGACACATCTATACCTACCATTCCACTGGGATTCACCTTAACTCCAAAAACACCCAATTCCACACCAATTGATGATAAATCCAAGGAGAAAGATAAAGGTAAGAAAAATATTAATGATGTTCCTCCTAAACCCCTTCCATTTCCAAACAGAGTTGTACAAACCAAAAATATGGCTGAAGAAGCAATGAAAAATGAGGTTTTGGACACATTAAATCATTTGGAGATCAACATTCCTCTACTTGAAGCCATCAAGAAAATCCCAAGGTATGAGAAATTATTAAAAGAACTTTGTAACAATTAAATAGGGCTCAAGGGAAATTAGAGGATCAATCCTAAAAGGAATGTGTCAGCACTCATTACACCAACTCTAGCAATGCCAACAATGTGCAAGGATCCAGGGACATTCATCATCACATGCACCATAAGGGAGTTGCACTTTTCTGATTCTCTTTGTGATTTAGGAGCTTCTATAAATGTGATGCCTCACTCTGTATTCTCTTCTTTGTGGGTTGGTGAGTTGAAACCAACATGAGTAGTAGAGCAGTTGGCGAATAGAGCTACAGCGTATCCAGCAGGATTCCTTGAGGATGTACTTGTATGAGTAAGATACATGATCTTCCCAGTATATTTATACATGATTAACATGGAGGATGATCAGGTAAGTTATCATTTGCCCATTATCTTAGGTAGACCCTTCATCAAAACTGCAAAAACTATCATAAATGTCAATGAGGGTACACTTTCCATGGAATTTGGAGATGAATTTGTTATATTTGATGTCATGGACTCCATGAAGTACCCCTCCAAGGACCATTCTTCTTTTGTTATCTCTCATTTTGAACCACCAAAAAATCCCATGGAATTTGATTGTCCTATACTCAGAGATATTATGAGTATTGGTTCTAGTTTGATGTCTAAGATTAATTCCACACCTATTTATAATGAACAAGACTCTCTTAGATTTTATTTTGAAATGGAATTATATTTTGATCATTTAAATTCTGATTATGACATGACTATTGAGTATGTTCATGGATTTGATTCTTTATTCTCTAATTGTGATTATTTCTATTCTGATACTGATGCTATTTGTGCACATATTTCATCTCCTTCAATGTCTCCATCCATACACCACCCCCCCCCCCTTAATTGGAGCTCAATCTGTTACTACTAAATCTCAAATACTCATACTTGTTGAGTGGCGAGAGATTACCTATTATAATTTCTAATAATATTCCTTTTAAACATAAAGAAAAACTTTTGAATATTTTGAGGGAGAACATTAAGGAAATTGGGTAGACCTTGGATGACATATCATGTATTAGCCCCACCATTTGCATGAATAGGATTCTTTTAGAGGATGGGGATAAACCGGTGAGGCAACCACAAAGGAGAATCAATCCAACCCTTTTGGAAGTTGTTAAAAAAGAGGTTGAAAAATTTCTCGAGGTAGGTATAATCTATCCCATTTCATATTCCCAGTGGGTGAGTCCTATCTTGGTTGTGCCTAAGAAAAGTGGTGTTATTGTTGTTAAAAATGAGAAAGATGAGTTAGTTCTAATGATGGTACAAAACAGTTGGCGTGTGTGTATTGATTATAGGAAACTAAATCGGTCCACTCGCAAAGACCATTTCCCCCTCCCATTTATTGAACAGATGATTGAGAGACTAGCTAGGAAAACACACTACTATTTCTTGGATGGATTTTCTGGATATTTTTATGTTCCTATTGCTCTGGAGGATCAATAGAAGACAATATTCACTTGTCCATTCAGTACGTTTTCCTACCGAAGGATTCCATTTGGACTTTGCAATGCCCCAGGTACCTTCTAGAGATGCATGGTGAGTTTTTTTTCTGGTTTTATTGAGACCTACATAGAGGTATTTATGGATGATTTTACAGTGTATGGGTCTTCATTTGATTATTGTATCTCTAGCTTGGGAAAGGTTTTGAATCATTTTATTGAAAAGAATCTGGTCTAAAACTTTGAAAAGTGTCATTTCATGGTAGAGTATGGAATTTTATTAGGGCATGTAGTGTCAAAACATGGGATAGAGGTTGATAGATCTAAGGTAGAAATTATTTCATCCTTACCATATCCTTCATTTGTGCATGTTGTTAGATCTTTCCTAGGGCATGCAAGATTTTATCGGTGCTTCATCAAAGATTTTAGTAAGATTTCTCTTCCTATGTCGTGATTACTTCAAAAGGATTCTGATTTTGTGTTTGATGATTCTTTTAGGATTTCATTTGATGAGTTAAAAAAGTGTCTGGTCACTCCACCGATCATACATACCCCACGGTGGGAGATTCCTTTTGAGTTTATATGTGATGCCTCCAACTTCGCAGTTGGAGATGTCTTGTCTCAGAGGGTGGAGGGACGTTCACATGTGATTTCATATGCATCGAGGACACTAGATTTATCCCAATCAAACTACAAAACCACATAAAAGGATTTTCTTTCCATCATATTTGTTTTAGATAAATTCTGTTCATATTTATTGGGCTCTAAAATAGTTGTTTTTTCTGACCATGTAGCACCGAGGTACCTCTTAAAGAATCCATATGCAAAGCCCATACTTATCCGATGGATGATCCTTCTTTAAGAATTTGATATTGAGATAAAGTACAAAAAGGGTTCAGAAAACCTGGTGGAAGAACACATGAGTAGGCTTACTCACACACTAGAGGATGACACCTTGGACCATGTACCACTTCAGGACACTTTCCCCAATGAGCATCTTTATTCCATCTTAGGTATGCATACTTGGTATGCTGATCTAGTAAACTACCATGTTTCATCAAAAATACCTACAAATTTAAAGAAATAGCAAGTCTAAAAATTAAAAATTGAGTCTTGGTATTATGTGTGTGATGATCCATACCTTTGGCACATGTGTATTGACCAAGTTATTAGTAGGTGTGTTCCTGATCATGATTTTGAGTCTATTTTACATTTTTTTTCATACACTTGCTTATGGTGGAAACTTTGGACCCCAACGGACAGCTAGGAAAGTCTTAAACTCTAGATTATATTGGTCTAGCTTATTCCATGATGCCCATGTGTTTTGTAAGTCATGATCTCGTTTCCAACACACTATAAACATTTCTAGGATACATGAGATTCCCCAACAACCCATATTATTCTGTGAGATTTTTGATGTATGGTACATCGATTTTATGGGTCCTTTTCCTAGTTATTTTTGTTTTTTATATATTTTTGTTGCTATTTATTATTTGAGTAAATGGGTGGAGGATAATTCCACTAGGACTGATGATTCTCATGTTGTAGTGGACTTTTTCAAGACATAGATTTTTTGTAGGTTTAGAGTACCAAAGGACATCATCAGTGACCAAGGGACACACTTCTACAATCAGAATTTTTCTTCCCTTCTTTTAAAGTATGGGGTGACACACAAAACATCAACACCATACCACCCCCAAACAAATGGTCAGGATGATGGTTCAAATAGTGAGTTGAAACAAATTTTGGAGAAAAACGTGCAACCAAATAGGAAATATTGGAGAAAGCACTTGGATGATGCATTGTGGGTTTATAGGATAACATACAAGACACCCATTGGTATGTCCCCATTTCAGATTGTTTTTGGGAAATCGTTTCATCTCCCTATGGAAGTTGAGCATCGGGCTTATTGGGCTATAAAGAAATGAAACATTGATTTGGCCCAAGCTGGAATCCAAAGGAATCTACAAATTCAAGAGCTTGAGGAGATTTGATTGTCTTCATATGAAAACTCAAGGCTCTATAATGAAAGATAAAAATAATATCATGACAAAATGATCCAATGAAGGGAGTTTAATGTTAGATAGAAAGTCCTTCTCTATAGTTCACAACTGAAGTTGATGCCTGGTAAGTTGTGTTCCAGATGGTTAAGCCCTTATGTTGTGACTAATTTTTTTCCTTATGGTGAAGTGGAGATCACACAAGAGGAGACAAGATGGAGCTTTACAATAAATGGGAAACATTTTAAGAGATAAATTGAGGTACTTCCTACTGATGTAGTGGATTTCATCACACTACATGACCCCATCAGCACATGAGCATATCAGGTTGTTCCTAACCCTTTCACTTTTATATTATTTTTCCTATTTAAAATTATGCATTTCATGTGAATTTATCATATCATGGGTTCACATTGAGGACAATGAAATATTTTAAGTGTGGGGGATGGAACCTTTTAGTTTAGTAATTTCAACTGTTTTTTTCAATGATTTCCCAAAAAAACATTGCGTGTTTTTCAAATTTTGTGTGTTTATTTTTCAATTTTTTGTGTGTTTTTGAAACTTTTGAGATGAAATGATTCTCATATCCATTTTTAAATCCATATCAATAAGTGAAAAAATTTATCCCATGAAACCAATCTTAAATGAATACTGAAAATAACATTGTTTCAAGTTCAAATCTTTAGTAATTTCATGAAAAGTACACTAAATTTTGAATCCCATGACACATATCACAATATTTGTATTTAAAATCACTTTCCTGTGAGGATTATGAACCATTCTTTTCATATTATTTACATTTACCTCACTTCTTGAGAGAACCAAACCATGCTTGATTTAACCAGAATTTGATTTATTCCTATCAAAACTTGAGGGTTTGATGTAATTATGTTTAAATGATTGAGGCATTTGTTTGGTATTAAATCCCATATTTCAAAGAATCCTTTTTTTATAATGGCCTAACTTGAAAATTTAATTCTTTTAGCTCTTAGAATACATGAAAATCCTGTTAGTTTTTCCACATTACAAGCCAATTTTCCTTATCCAACCAACTCATGAAGTGAAATTGCATAATCTAGTTGAACTTAAGTGTGGGGAAGTTGTCTTTTGTTGTGTTACCACATTTTGTGATACTTTGGGTGGAAAATTAAATTCCAAAGAGACATTTTTACTACTGAAAAAAATAATTGTATTTAAATTTGTGCCTTTATGGAGCTTTCATGATAAAAGATGGTGTGCCTTTCTAGAGCTTCTAATGAAGAAAGAAAGTTGTTCCTATATGGAGAATTCAAGAAAATCATGTTTGAGAAGATTGAAATTTTTTTTGCTGAAATGTTGAATGGTGCAAACATTCCTTTATTTTTCATGATGATGAAGATTAATTGATGCTATGAGGATTGAGAAGGAGACCATATTTAAGTGGAAATTAAATTAATGCAATTTTCTTCAAAAAGATTCAAGAACTCCTCATTCAGCCTTAGAATTTTTCACATCTTAATCCTACCAACCGAAAGCCACATAACAACACTAAAAATTCCTCATGATAGACATATGTCCTTGACTCAAATTTGGTGGTTATGTAGGAATTTATCAAGCCTATGGTGACCCTTGTATGAGTTTGGATGAGAAAGACATTCCTAAAAATTGACATTTGTGTGATAAGAGTAAATTCAAGTGAGGTAAGTGTTTTGTGCATGGGAGGATAAATGAAGTGAAAATATATTGAATGATATAAATGAAGAACTTGAAATAATGGTTTTTTATGAGGCATTATATCTTTTGTTTCTTTGTGTGTGATTGTTTGATCTCAAGGATATGTGTTTTAAAATTTGTTTTGATTTGATATTTACTTGATATGAGGTTTTTCCTAAGAGTGCAAAAGGGTAAGTGTGGGGGAGTTTATAAAACACAATTTTATTGAATATTTTATTGATAATAAATGATATAATTTCCTCACATTATGAAATATATGATCAATTATGAAATATTTGGGATTAGATCATTCATTTGCAAATTTAAGGAAAATTCCAGTTTTACCCTTTTAAAATTTACTAGAGTATTTTGGGAATAAATATTGTTATGTAAAATATTTTGACTTAAATTTTTGTAAATTTGTTCCGGACTTAATAGTCTAAAAATTTTATTTAGGACATGAGAGCTGGATCGTGCATTTGAGTGGAGTAAATGGACCATGAAAATAAAGTTGGACAGAACCATCTAGATTGGACACCACTTAACTATTTGGGATGTATCTTCTTCATCCGGACTTGTATTGAGCCCAAATTTGGAGGGACGCTCGGGGAAATAATTAGGAACAAATCATACTTCTATAAGTCCATACAATTTACACATTTTGGAGGTCAAATATGTGGTGAAACATGGAATAAAATATTTGGCTGAGTTTTTATTTCACACTTAAAAAAGTTATGTAAGCCTAGCCCTCAAAAAATCTATTTAAATGGGGTTTTAACTCATTATGAGGTCTTTTATAGGATTTTTTAAGGTTTTTCCGAAAGGTTGTCTCTTGGAAACACCTCGCATCCCTTGTAAAAAGTAAGGCCTTGTGCAAAGTTCTCTTCCAAGAAGGCTTTCCTCTCCCACCTCCTCTTTGTTTTTCCTTGTTTTTATGATTGTAACATGAATTTTCTTCAATAAATATTCAGTTTTATTCTATTTTTATCTTATTATTTTTCTTCTTAGGCTGGAATCTAAGAGTGGAGATGATATTGGGTATTCCCCTTTCAATCTATTGCTTATGCAAAATGTCTTCACAATGACAACTTCTCCCATGGAAGAGTGATTTATTTTGTAGTTGATTTAATACCCACTCCCTTAATTTATTTATTTTGAATCTATAAACATACTATAATTCATAAATTGTGATAAATTAATTGACTTTAAAATTCTAAGTGACTTAATCGACTTGCACTTGACCGCGTGGTTGGGCTTGTGTAAACCATGTGAGTGAAACCTCAATCGAAAAATTTAATCACATTGGGATAGAATTGTAGGGTTTAAGTATCATCCCTAAACATAGTTAATTCTCAAATAAAGGGAGGATATTCTCCCCTAATTTACCACTAAACACAAGTTGGCTTTTGGATCACAATCAAAGTAGGGTGCTATGATTGAAGGTCCCAAAGTTAAACTAGGGCGCATTTTCACAAATATTTGTGGTTGTGTTAATTTCCGTTGGGTTTGGAGGTTAACAAGGTTAGGGGATCATAATTTAATGAATTATAATTATATGGGATAATGATAAATGAATGGTTAAGGGGTTTGATTAGATCAACTATGTATTCTCATATAATTGTTTCAAAGAAATTGTCTCTTGATTGTTTCTTCTTATTTTCTTGTTTAATTTACTATTTGAAAAGTCAAAAACAAACCCCAATATTTCTTTTACTTTATTTTTAACTATTTAAATACTTACTTAAATCCCATTAATAGTTGTTTAATTCACCTCCTCCTTGATAGAATGACCTAGGTCATCCACTGTGCTTCACTTTGTAAAATCACAAATAAATATTTTTGAAAGTGTGTGAAACAACATCCTTTCAGTAACCATTTTTAATTTTTAGAATCTATAGGAATATTATTGGGTTTCACCACCTTCATATAAACTTTCAAACCAAGATTCTTCAAGTATATAACTATTATATATTTCCAAACTCTATAGTTTTCTCCATTAAAATACGGTTCTCCTATATAGACATGCATTGTCTCATATCATTCATTGTAGCAACTAGAGATTGATCATTGAAATTAAACTTAAAATTATATAAAACACAAATTCATTATTTGATTCTAAGTTTTGTCTCAATAATATTTCATAATTAATTGAGAGGGATGTAAATTGAATTCTTAAATTTCACACCAAGTTAAAACTTCTTTCTTATTAAGTGATTTGTTTATTTATTCAATCATTTATACAGTGGAAAGTAAATAAAGATAAATATAAAGATACAAGAAGTTTTCATAGAGATCTATGTCTATAATAAACTCCCCCTGTCCACTCCACTAACACATGATGTGATTTTTGTTATTTGTATTTTGGTCCTTTTCCTAGAGTTCCAATATCTGAATAAAAGAATCTGATACTTGATTTATAGGTTACAAGAGATTTTATCGATGTCTCTATTAAAAAACTTATCCCTGGCATTTAATTACACATAAAAGGAGTGGTAACTTGTATTATAAATGAATAATGTAGAAATAAAGTTCCAGTAAATAGTTAATTATTTTTGGATTCTATTAATTAATAAATAAGGAGCTTATTATAGAGAATGTGTATGCATCCAAATTGTAGCTTTGTAAATAAATCTTCAACTATAGTAAGTATCTTCATATAATCACAGCAATAGTAATCTCTTGATCTTCATTCTTTTTTAGTCACATTTCTTATCAGAACTCATATTTTCAAAGGTAGGAAAAATCACAGTATATAGTAGCTTCAAATATTCAATTACTTGTATTCTTTTATTTATTTAATTTATCAATATCTATATATAAATAATTTAGTTGAGAATAATTATATAATATTCAAGAAATAATTTCATCCAAATCTATTTGTAGTATACTCTGTGAAAAATAAGTATCCAAATATATATTGAGAGCATCCTTCAGTATTTTTTTAAAATTGAAACTGAATTAACTTGGTAATATATTAAAAAGATTTATGACATTGATAATAATAAAGGGAAAGAAATATTCTCCTATAAATCATAAATGAATGAGTCTTCCATGAAATTCTCTAAAACATTAATTTCAAACTCAATGAGTAATTTTTTTTCTTATTATATATTAATATATAAGTTATTCTTCAAATACTTATTTCATGTGTAAGATTTATGACTTGAGCAAATGTTCATTAGATACATAACATATTTACTTTTTTGAAAAACTAATTTGTAAGTTATTCATTAGTATGTAAGTTTTATACTTGGGAAATACTTGAAACATATGGATTTTCTAAAGACATAATTTATTTTATCCAAACATAAGATTCTGTACTTCTCCAGTTTTTTAATACATAAGAAAAATTATAACTCTCCTTGAGTATGAAGGATATTTTCCAATAGCACGGAACAGTATGTAGAATTTTATACATAAGAAAAATTATTCAACTAAGAACAATATAAAATTAAAACAATAATCCCATATTAAAAAACTTTATAAATTATTAATAAATAATCTAAAATTCACTTAACATAGATCCATCAGTAAATCATATAAGGGATTTTGTGAGTATAAAAAATTATGATAGAATTAGATATATTGGATCAACATTTCTTTTTCCAACACTATGTGTTATGAAATTTAATGTCATAAAACTCGGACTACTTGAAAAAAGGTACCTAGAAATGGGTTGGTGTGGGACTTGTGCATGAGAGTCCCTTTTTGGTTGACTCTAGAATGTGAGTTAGGTGAAGGTGTTTTTGGGAAATCATGAAGATGATCTTGACTCAAGGAACTTAATGAAACCAATATGAGTATCTTAACTTGAGGAATATGAGGGAAAAAGAGGATAATATCAACTTGAGGTATATAAGAAAACCAAGAGAATTATCTTGTCTCATGGCACATGAGGAAACCAATATGAGTATCTCAACTCAAATCATTAATGTGTGGTTTATGAATGAGCTACACATATGGGAAATATTTCATAGAGGGATTATTGTACACACAATCTTATGTGGTGGTAAACTTTTAAAAATGGGGAAACACGTTTTACAATATTATAGAGTCCTTTGAAATCTATAGTTTTTGTGAAAGGAATATTTTCTATAGAAGGAGGCATTAGCACCTAAAAATGAAATATTTTGTGAAGTGGGTGATCCTTGGAAAATATTACATATAAGTAGACCATTGGAATTATGGAAATAAAATATTTTTGAAGCACCAATTTTTCATAATATTGGATTCCTATATGAGTGGACGGTTTTTTCTAAATTTATGAGGTTTTAAAGGTAGTAGGTTAGTGGAGGAGTTATGTGATCATCCCTCCATACATAAATTTTTTTGGAATATTAAATGGATAATATTATGTTGGAGGATCCATGAAGCTCTTGTGGGGTAAAGAAATTACCTTCAAGGTCATACATAGTTCCCTTCCCTCACTCTATAATTTAAGTTCAAAGATAATCTGGGAGATTTTTTTTGAAGGATTTCACATATGAAATTATTCATAAATGATGATATTTCTTCCTCAAATTATTTTCTACAAAAGAAAATATTCTCATTTAAGTATGTGATTTGTCCCTTCCTTGAAGTGTGGCTCAGGTATTTATAAGGGGCTCATGTAACCATATACTTGGAATTAGTGTCACAAAGGATATAATTTGTTGCAAAGTCTAACTTCTTTAGAGTTAAAAATAGCATTCATCCTTGAGAATTTTATGTCTTCACAAAAGTATTAATGCTACATAGTCGTGATGGATTACCACTAAACCACTACAAATTGATCCCAAGTCACGAAAGATGTTATGCGACTATGAAAAATTATCATTATGCCAATGTAAAGTGATTTCTAGTTGTAAATAATGTTATGTGGCATAAAGGATTACTGCTATAATGCTTAAAAGGATGGTCCATTAATGAATAAATGTATCTTATTCACAAATTATAGGATTTCTTATTGAAAATTTTCCCTTTTCCATTTTATCTATTCTAAAATGAATCCCAACTTAAGATAATCATAACTTCTTATCTGAGTGTCCATTTGGGATCCATGTGAATTAAAATCAAAGCTTGTGAAATGAACTAATCCCTAGGATACTGGGTCCCCCTAGAGTATGTGTTTTCAGAGGCCAAAAAGTGTTTAGAATACTCATAAAAATAGTATTTATTGTTTTGAAAACCTTTTTGTCTAAAATTTTTGAAATACATATCCTACTCTCATTGGGATGTTCTCATCACCGCATTACCATACTAGAAAATGTTTCTAGGAAATATTCATCCCTTGATGAGTGAGAAAATATGTGACACATGGAAATCCCATTTTCTTCTTATTTATGCATAAAGATATATTTTTTCCCAATCTTGACTTGATTTATCAAATGTAAGACCACATAGTGGATTCTATGGAAAATTGTGTGGTGTACATTTTTCTATCTCAAAAACATAATTAAGAGAAAAATTTGTATTTATTTGATATTATAATAATTTTTGAAAGGATAAAAGAAATTATGTAATATTCTGACTCAAAGGTTTATTAAATAATAAGTTATAAAAAAATAAAAAAAAATGCAAGATACATCAACTATAATATTGATCACACATAACATTAAGGTCTACTCAATGCACAATGAAAAATTAATAGTCTTTTTTTGTTAAGTGGAGTTGAGAAGTTAACTCAATATAGTAAGTTTCATAGAATAAATTAGGAGAAAAAATATTGGTTACATAAAATATAAACAATCATTAAGTAAAGTAGATTTAAATTAATGTTTTATGATGAAAAATAAATAAAGTTGAGTTAGGTGGAGTGGAATCGAATATCTACTCAAAATAGATGAGTTGTGTGAAATATAACATGAGGTATACTCATTATAGATGAGTTATGTAAAACAAAATGGAATATCTACTCATAATAAGTGATCCATTGTATACTAAACATATCATATCACATACAATGTTAAGATGTGGGACCAAGGACTTTTAATCAACACGGAGTGAAGATTTAATGAGATTTAATCATGTGAGAATGAAATGAATTATTTACTCCATTCTAAATTAAAAATGTGGGTTTATGATTATTTGATATTCCTACTCAACGCATCCTTAAAAAAGGAAACATATAGATTTTATATCTTTATATTTTTAAAAATATACAAAAGATCATCATAGATCATACTTAATCAGATAATTAAAAGGGGTTGTAACTACATAATTCATAAATAATTAAATGTAATAATATTAATGATATCATGGTTAGTAGGAATTTTATTAATAATAAAAATAAATTATAATTACATGGAAGCAAATGAGAAGTTCTCATTTCTGATAATTTGTATCATTCATAGGATATAGGTCAATCCTATTATATTTGGGATATAAAAGTCCAATAAATAATACTAAAAAGTGAGTGAAGCATCAAAAATAACTATATATAGTTAAGAAGACAATAGATAAGAATATAGAGGAATTTGAGGAAAATATTAAGAGAGTTGATGAACCAGAGAACTCATAATTGATTTATGTATTCCATTGGGTCAAAATATTCAACAATATTTATCAAGATTAAATTATAAATCTTAAATTCATTATTCTATGTAATTTTTCATATAGGGATTTAAAATAATAAGATAGTGATATTTTGTTTTATAGAGATTATTAATTAATCTTTCCAACACAAAATATATCCATAATTATTCATATATAATTTTAGGATTTATTCATATTTAAAGATTATTTAAACAAACCATATCTTGTATGGGAATCCAAGAAAGAGAAAATAGGTTGGATACAGGGGACTGGATTTTCCTGAAGCCCTTCATTTTTTTATCATTAGATGTTGAGAGATTATGAGGATTATTTATGGTAATTTAAGGGTTTGGGAATTTTTCTATTAAATTAATTCAATTTTAAAAAAGTTTTTAATTTTGGGTATTAACTTGATTTTTGAATAAGTAAAAGATATTTCATATATATATTTTTAAAAAAGGTTATATATTGGTTTTGAAATTTTACATGACATTAATTTTCTAAAGTAGTATCAAGTCTATACTTGAGATTACATTTTGAAAGTAGTCTTGAGTGTTAAATCAAGATTAAGTTGTGAAATTAGTATTGAGACTGAACTCGAGACTATATTGTGAATATAGTCTTGAGTCTGAACTCAAGGATATGTTGTGAATGTAGTCTCAAGTCTGAACTCAAGACTATATTATGAATATATTATTGAGTATAAACTCAAGATTACATTATAAATGTAGTCTCTAGTATAAACTCAAGATTATGTTGTAACATTAATATCAAGTTTCACCTCCACATTACTATTTTTTTAACTCCTCTAGTACATGAATTTATGATTAAATAGTAGATTTTAAATTAAAAAATGTGAAAATGACTATTTTAAAAGGGGGATGCATACAGATTATTCATTGGGTATAGTAAATGTGTCATTTTGTTTCTCACTCATTTGTATCAAGATAAGTTATAATTTATTGGCATTTAAAGGAGTCACTATGTGGTTATTAACCTGTAGTGATTCTACATATGCAGACTGGTCCTCCTTATCTATTTCATTTCCATGATGTCTAGAGAGAGATAAGGAGAATATTGAGCATATTTAAGTATTGAAAGTTCTAAAATATGGTGATTACCTCCTCAAATCATCACATCATGTTCACACATACCTCTTATTATCCTTGTGTAGTGATTTTGGTAACTAGTTAAAATTTACTTCATGTGTTTCTAGCCATGAAAACTTCTCTTGTACCCTTTATTTTTTCCCTATATTGAAAACCATCATATATTCTTACCCAGGTATTACAATTTCATTTTTCATCCTCTGTTTCATTTGTAAATTGAGATAGGGGATTTATATCCCTTTACCTATCATTTGAAATATAAGTTCTCATTATGTTGTGAAACCTTATAATACCTTATTGAGCCTTAATCCTTTATTATATTCCCCCTTTAAAAATGATGATTGGTTTATCATCATACTTACTTTAAATTTATATCCCTTAAAAATGTGATATGGGAGACTTAAATTATTCTATTTTTTTGAAACCCACCCTTGAATTATTTTATTTGAATAATTGTACACTTCAACCTTTGATGATAAACCCACACCAAAAATTACTTCATAGATGGTAAGTTATAACTCTTCCCTCAGTATTGATGGAGATGGTTGGGTCTAGGGTGGGGGTTGTTATCTAATTTATACATATCATTAAATAGCTCTTAAATTGGGTCCATGTTTGGTCTGGGTGAAGGCTTATTTGAATATTATTCTTCATTTAATTCTTCAATATATATTTAAGTACGTCATGGTTATTTTAGTTTATTCATTCATTATTTAAATTTATGTTTATATTGGGTTGATTATTAGTATGTCATACTATTATGTTGATTGAGTGGTTTTGATTTTATACTATTAATATATTTTCAAAGTAAAAGGAAAGTGGAAAACTAAATTGTAAATGGAAAATGGGAAATAAGTATAGTTTCCTTATAATGTTATTTTTTATTATATATATAATATATACTACCAATTTTATAAGACTTACCATGTGATATGGGAGATAATATGGAAATAGATATAGGGAAGGGAATTTGGAATGATAGATAAGGAGATGGAATATGAGCATATTCTGATAACTTCTTCATTATACTTCCATTCATAGTTTATGCTTTAGTCATATCCTATTTAATTATATTTGTGGTAATATGTTGTATTTTATAAAAATATATTACTATGTTTAATTGGAATTTTTATGTTGGTTTATTTAATAATATTCCAAAACAATATGTTAGGTATATTATGCTGAATTTTTATGAGTAAATTGGAAGTAATATAGAAATAGTGATGATATGTGAACTTGGAATTAAAATTAATGTGATATAAATTATCTTATAATAAATATAAATATGGTGGTAAATTTAGAAATTGGTATCTTTAATGCAATTTAGGTTTATAGTAAAGTAATATGAGGGTAAAAGAGTATGAAGTATCGTTTATCCAAGTGAGTTGATAGTATTATTTTTAGGTTTGTCATCTAGGATAGATTTGAGTATTGGGTTTATTATAAGGTTAAATCCCTATGTTTACATTCTATAAATTATAAATTTGATAAATGATAGTTATTATTTTTATATAGAAAATAGATAAGTATTTTATAGGGAATTTTTATGAGATTATGGTAATATTATAGGTGTTATAATTTTAGTGTTAAGTAAAACGAATAATAACAGGACAGTTTATCTTAGGAAGGTTTTTTGAGAGGTTGAAATCTTAAGTTATTTACAAGAAGTAAAATTTAATTAAATAGATAAATTAATTTAAAAAGATAGTTGAATAATTAATGGAAGATAATTATTTGTATAACCTTTGTAGTAATATTTAGTAGTGGAGATTAAATAATTAATTAGAATAAAGAAAATTATAAAGGATGGATAGGTTGAGAACTTAACATGGGATAACTAAATAATCAATGGTATATGAATAACATCATATCCTTTTTATTAGTTCCCAATGGTGTTTTATTTCATGATAATTATCTTTATGAATTTTTAATTTTTCATTAATTGCATCATTACTGATCGTTATTATATGTTTTGATGTTGTCTTTACTTTTAATGTATGTTCCTACTTGTAATATTGTTTGATTATTATTTTTGTCTAATTTCTTGTTTATGTTTTTTGATACTATATATATAGGTTGTAATTACTCAAGGTTGGAAAACATGAAACTATTAAAAGGTTGTAAAGGATTAAGGTATAACATCTACAGATTCCCTTCAGGTTATGATAGCTTAGGGTTATATCATGTTTTGGGTTTCTATGGCTTGAGGTTATAGCATAAGTCATTGAGGTGATGATGTGGAAATATGGTGTATGTTGGGGTGTTTGACACATATTGAGAACTAGGATTTCTTATCATAATGATGCAATGTTATTGAAATGGTTTACATAGTTTGAGAGTTGGTTTTTCCTGATGATGTTGGGATAAATGTCATGGGTTGAGAGTTGGGCTTGCCTATCTTTTAAGGTGTTGGTAAACTATGGTATTTATTTACTTAATCTTTCTTACTTTCATAGACCCTATTCTTAATTAACCCTTGTCTTTTCTTAGTTATTTCATGAATGTATTCCCTAGAACATCTATTTCACATGGATATAGAACTGGTTATAAATATAATCCTACTGATTACTCTCAAGTACTCACCCCTCTATAATTTTCATGATTTTTTTTTTCAAGATTGATCGATGGAGATTGGAGATATTGATGTTCTGGAAACTAAAGAGTATTCTAGAAAATTATTTATGATTTCATTGTATTTTTTAACATATAGAGATGGTTTGGAATTGGTAATTGTAACCTTTTGGTTTATATATTTTTTTTTATTGGTGGTATTTTATTTATTTTATTGGTACTTTTATAGGTTAATTCCCCAATACATGAGAAAGATACCCTCAGTTCTAGTCTCCAAATCATGGCCTATTAGAGGTAGGATTTGAGGGTCACACCCATCTCCACTATTGGGAAAATAGGGGTACTAGTGGGGGAAGGTCATGAAAAAGTGGTATCAGAGATTTTAGTTAAGTGATAGTATAATTTAAGGAATTAGGTATAGGTGGGGTTTTGGATGGGGTTGGTAGATAAAAATTCCCATTTAACCTAACCAATGGTGAAGGTGGGGGAATAGCTAGAACACTGATTTTTAAGTCCCATTAAGAAGTATGTAAAAACCTTAATGTCATGGATACCAACTAAGATCTAGGTATTATGGCCCATTATGATCCAATTCAAGGACCTTGACATCCAACTAGGTATATTTAGGTGGAAAATAAACTAATTACATGGTAGAAAAGTTTAATAATGGTGCATGAATCATTTTTATAGGTTGTATTTATGTTATGTTTGATTTTTAATTATTTTTTGTGTGTTTATTTAAGAAAAATTATATTGATATGATGTAGTTTAAATAATTATAAATAATTCATTTAAAATTAATTGATTTACACTAGTTAAAAGAAATTTTTCCTTGAAATCATGCCATGATTTATTGTTAATATCCTTGATATTTCATGTTAGTTATAGAATTTAAAGTTAAATACATGATAATTAAAAAACTTATAAGATCATGTTATAAATTTTTTATTTTATTTAAAATGATAAACTCATAATGTTAATATGTTTTTAATGATAATGAAGAAAATTTAAAATATTTTCATTGCCATGAAAAACTTTTTTGAAAGTATATTTTTTTAAGAATGTCTTTTATGTGTTGTTAATTAAATTAACAAACTATGAAAGAAATGTTTTAGAAACATGTTTTAAATTCCAATATTATTTAATCTAAAATATTATCCTTATGTTAATACAACTAGTAATTTAAGTAGTTTACTGAAATTTAATGCAAGTTACAAGTATAGATTTATTTAATTAAAGAGCATGTTATAATATAAATTCTTATTGATTAGATTATTTAATTTAATGGAATACTATGATCCTTGTCTAAAAACTTAATGTATTTAATTTATATTGCTGATGAATTGTTTAAATTTATTAGTAATGTGTTATATATGAATTTATTATTATGTAAAACATGTCTAAAATTTTTTTAATGATGTAAAAAATCAATATACTAGTACATTAATTATGTGACATGTTAAATGTTGTTTTACAATATTGAGCATGATTTAAATTTACTATGTGATTTATATTTCCATGTCTTTATTTAGTGTACAACATGAAATATTATAATAAATAATTATTATAGTGGAAGTGTTATGATGTAAGCATTTGATAATTATGAAAGCATAAATATGAATATTACATATTCTTTTTCCATGAAATATTACTCTTAATGATAATTAAATATCTTTTGTTGAGATATTATCTTGGTGATTAAAGGTTGGAATTCTTTATTGATGACATAAACTCAATAAGATTTGGAATGGTTGGTAATTTACCCTTTTAAATAAAATCTTTGTAAAATAAAGCATTTTAAAAATGATAATGATATCCTTGGAAGGATTTTACATAGTATTATGTGAAAGATATGATTGATGATGGGAAGGTATGGTCATGGAATTGTTTTAAGGATGAAGTGATGGAAGTCTTGAAATAAAATTGAAAAATGTTTGTTAATATCTTGTTTCTTAGTCGTTGATATCTTATTCTATGGTTGTTGTTTACTCATTTTCTTGTTTTCATTTTTCTTATTTGATATTTGTTGTTTATTAATCTTCTAAAAGTTGATTATTTAATTTTTAGCTAATATTTAATCATTTTATATTTGTTGTTTATTTAACTGGATAGCTAATATTTGATTAATTATTGTAAAATGATTTTTAAATTTACATGATAAATCATTGTAGTGTGTATATTTATTTGGTGATTATTGATACTATATATATTTTTGTTTACTAAAAAACTACTCATGGAATAATAAATTAATTATTAGTAATGAAATTATGATTTTGTTGTAATTAATAAAGAGTGGTTAAGTATGTTGGTTCTTGAATTCTTTAATATTTGATGCTCTAGATAAATTAGTGTTATCTTTTTATCAATACCCATTACAATAGATTTTATGATTTTAATATATAAAAATTTTAAATCCTTCATATGATTTAAATTTAGAAACCCAAATTCTAGTTTGATTAGAAGGTTTTGATTCTTTATGTGTTCATTATATAATTTAGGAAAAATTAGTTCTAACCTTATTATTTTCCTTATAAGTGCCTTGAAGATGATGGAAAATGTAGCCTAACCACCCAGATATAGATGATACAACATGTTATGAAGTAGTTTTGTTATTCCATTACCATTATTTTCACCAGAGTATCATCAGTGTAAATATTTAAGTCTTGGAGAGTCTCTTACTCTTTGGTGGGTAGTTATGGTTGGGAAATGAGGTTTAACATAGTTTGGTAGATCAAACCACTCTTTATAAAAACTGTAAAGTTATTTTGAACCTAATTTAAAATTAAGTAATAATAAAATAGTGTGTGTAATGATTTTTTAAAACATAAAAAAAATCTATCTTATTGTAGTTAGAAAATAATATTCTAAAATTTTATTAAGCCTCTATGGATTTTAAAATTTTTAAATATTTTTAAATAATTTATGGTTTATAATCAACTTGTCTTTCCATGTAGTGTTCTGGTTTTTTCCTTAGTGGAAAGGATCCTATTTGAGAGGTGTCACATGGAGTATTCTTCTCATTAACCTATTTTCCTATTTTTTCCCAAGTTTAATTTTGATTCTTAAGGATGTAAATTTGTTTATAGGTATCTGATGTAAGGGACCATATTTTCCTGAACCCATTCATTTTTATCTTCTTGGATGTTGAGGGAGTCTAAGGGTAATTTATGGTAATTTAGGGGTTTGGGAAGGTTTATATTAAATTAACACAATTTTAAATTAATTTTAAATAATTTTTAAATTTTTGGGTATTAAATTTATTTTTAGCTAATTAAAAAAAATTCATACAATTTTTTTAAAAAAAAGTTATGTATTTTTTTGAAATTTTACTTTAAATTACATTGTGAAAGTAGACTCATGTTTGAACTCAATGATACATTATGAAAGTAATCTTGAGTCTATATTTGAGATTATGTTGTGAAAGTAGTCCTCATTCTAAACATGAGATTACATTGTGAACATAATCTCGGGTTTAAACTTGATATTACTATATGGAAGTTATATCAAGCTTCACCATTATATTATAATTTTTACAAATCCTTTTATAACATAAAATTTTGATTAAATAGTGAATTTTAAATTAAAAAAACATATAAATAGATATTTTTAATGGGGATTCATACAAGTGAGTTATATGGTGAAGTAAATGCACTACATTATTCCTCCCCTATTTTTATTGAGATAGGTGTGAATTAATGGGAATTTAAGAGAGATTCTAGGTGGTTGTGGATGTAACACCACACCCTATGGTGACTCATTAGTTCTTGGACTAGGTTTTTTATGTGGCCTCAAGTGTAATGACCCTGACTCCAGTAACTCAAAGATGATTATTAATTTATTACATTGGCATAGATACAAGGGTTCAAATCCCAAAGTACTGATCCATTTATAAATTTTATATAACCATATATATACATGATACCCATTTTATATTAGAGATAAAATATAAAACATAGTACATAATGAAACACATTCAACATCATTGAACTCATTTAAATAATTCTTCTTCATATCCTGGGGAAAGGAAAAAAAATAAGTGTGAGATGAAATACTAAGTAAGGGTTACATACAATAGAATATATCATGAATAAATAATAAATAATCAATATGGTAAGGTAAATAACTGAACACATATGTTAGTTAATCGATAAATTGACTATCATGATTAGATAAGTCATAATTAATATGGAAAAGTAAATAACTGAACACAAAAGTCATTTAATCAATAACATGAGTACAAAATTTATCTATGGATATTATCAATGCAATTATATCATGGATAATAATAACTAAATTCTCAATGAATTATATGATTAATATTGAACATCATGATCTCAAATGTTATTATATCTATACTTCAAAACCTTATGCTAAGAAAGTTTAAAACTATGGGTAAAACCCTTTTAATTTAGCCAACAGATTTATATCATGAGACCTTTCAATTCATCAAGGGGCTATACAATTATGGTCCCCACCCATAAATACATATCCAAAACATTACTTATATATCAAACGATCTATTTAATTCAAGAATAATATGAATTATCAAAAAATATCCATATTGAGCAAAGAATATGGATTTATCAATATTTCCCCAATTAAACAAATAACTTTCAAAGTAAACATTGTATATAAAAATGGTATATATTTTAAGAAATAATTATATGCATAATACAAATAATATGGATATTTAATATAAATTTAATGTCTAATGAAAAATAATCACATGAAATTGATTGCCTCAAGAGAAAGTTACAATCACAAAATTAATCAAGAGATGAGAGGTGTCCATGGGTTCATCGGGAATATAGTTTTTGCAAAAAAAAATCATGTACTTTGGAAGAATAAAGGGAATATAAGTGATATATAAAAATAATATTTCATAAATTATTTTTCTATGTAAACCCATTGAAAAAATTTAAAAGAATCTAAATTTCATAAAATGATTATGGTGGTATGGAAGTCTGTTATCATCGTATACGTCAAAAAACATTCCTTCTGAATTTTTTTGTACAGAGATTCAAAGACGTACCTTTTAGAAAATATTAGAAATATTACTTTCAAATCCTTTTTAAAATTCAAAGAAAACTTAAAATTTACTTCATAAATAATTTGAGTAAATAAAAGAAATTTTTTATAACAATTTGAAAAACATGGATATGGAAAAAATTGATTTAAAGAGAAATTAAATTGGTTTTTCTTTTAAACATTTATTTTATTGGATAAAGTAGAAAAGATAGGAAAATTTATAATAAAATATAGAAACTCCTTAAATATATATTGGATAAAAAAATTACTGAATTATATTAATAATAAATGATAAAATTCCTTCAATGATAATAAAATTAGTCTCAAAAGAAAGTAAGATTGAAAAGTAGATTCTTACCACTTTGATAACTTTAAAATTGTTACCCATTTAAAGAATAAACTTTAATTAAGACATTATAAATAATTAATAAATATATATTCATTATAAATAAATTAAATGGGTAGTATATATACCACATAAAAATTAATAGGTGCATATTAATAAACATGTATCAATGGAATGGAAATTGAGATGAAATCCAATACCTCACACTTCCTTTTAGTCAAACATGATTTAAAATCATGTATAATGGTTTTAAACATGTTAATATTTATAAAAAAACCCATATTAATATTTATAATATCATATATTATCCTCTTATATCATCTTATCACTCATTATTTAGCAATCTATTACTATTACTATTGTTTCAAGTGTTAGTTTCCTTATTTTCTCATGCATTTTTTGTCACATAAGTTCCAGTTCTTGTGTATAGGATATAGATTCATCATATACAGAATGATAATAATGTTATAATTATCACTTTTATTCATTATATTCCTTCTAGAATCATTCTTGAAATTTGGACATGGAAAATGAACTGCATCGCTTCATAGAGATGGTAGGTTGTACATAAGAAAAATGACAATATCATTCCCTTAATGGGTGAAAGCGTAAATAATTGGATGATATATTAATTCTAAATAAATAATATAATGTAATATATTTTATATATATTCATTATTTTTATAATTATTACTATCCATGCAATTCAGTGATTGAAAACTAGTTACATTGGTTCACGAGGTGGTAGTGCATCGTACACATGAGCGATGGCTTTGTTTCTCATTTAATGGAGTAATATATGGATAAATATAAATTATTAGAAATAATAACATATAAGTATATGGGAGATAATGGTGTTATTGTATTTAAATATTTAATATATAATTTAATGTGGTAAAATAAAAATTAAAAAAAAGAAAGAGCTTAGTGAAGACAATTAGCTTCTCATAGAAGAACCTCCTTTGGATGTCTTATTAAGGACCCTAGGGTTAGTATTTTGGGAATAAAAACACCTATAAAATGTGAATAAGGACATTGAGGATATATGTTTTCAATTTTTTGTTGGGATAAATGACTTAATTGCTGTGAATAACTTAGGAGAGTATGAGCCCTTTTGTAAGTAGGAGAGGGGACCTTCTTGGAAACTACTTGAAAATTTTTCAAAAGAATAAAAAATGATAAACCCATTCATAGGAAAAATGATTTAAAATAACCTTATATTTTATTTTTGGATGTATGAGGTCTAAATATGTCCATATAATGATATTTTTAGAAGTTTAATTAGTAAACTTACCCTTATCTTTTAGTTTAACCCCCCCCCCCCCCCCGGTAAACCTATTTTAACCTTAACCAAGGTAATTAGTTTTTACTATATTTACAATTCATTATGACCAAAATTTATTTAAAATTGTTACCTAATATTAATTATTATAATTAAAAAAATTTATTTAATTTTACCAAATTCAAATCACAAAAGTGCAAAAATTTAATTTAAATATAAACATCCAAAATGTGTCGAAAACGGGTTTTTCAAGAAATGCATTTTTTCAAGCATAAGATGACCTTATATTAACTATATGACTAGTGATCATAATTAGAAAGATTTAAATTTATATAATTAGATATATAATCTATAAATTCATTTAAATAATTAATAATTAAATATTATATTAATTAATTAAAATGGATAGACATTATACCTTTTAAAACAAAAGAGTTTTCTAAAAAATGAGTTTTCGAAAAATATCCCTTTTGCATCCAAATGTTATTATATTTATTTCTATCAGTTTTATAGTAAATAAATTATAAATTATAATATATTATTATTAATAAATATATAATAGTTAAATATTATATTTTCAATTATTCATAAAAGATTATTTTTAAGGGAAATTTTCAAAAATTCATTCTAGGATTATTTTAAAAAAGTAAGTTGAAAATTGATATTCATACTATAAAATTAGAATTTTTATATCATGACATATTAAAATTTTCATTGTATTATAGTTTTACTAAAATATAATGTTCTCCTACTATAATTGAGGCTCGAGTACCAAATTATTCCCTCCTATAAAAATTTTATCCTCGAAATTTTCATAGATATTACCTTCTAAACAAATGAGAGTGGTCCTTATTCATGAAATCTTATGGTTCCCATGTTAATTCATTAATTTTATGATTTCTTCAAAGTACCTTTACTAGTTGAGTCATTCTATTCCTTAAATTTTTTCTCTCTAGTATCAAGAATTTAGGTGGTCTCTTCACAATAAGATAAACCGGGTTTGAATTCTATTTCTTCAAAGGTGAGGACATGAATTGGTCTAGGCATGTAATTCCTTAACAATGATATATGGAAATCATTATATACTTTAGAGAGGAATAATATCATTTTCAATCGATAATCCATATCCATAATTATTTCTTAAATTCTAAAAGTTTTGATGTAACCAGGGCTCAGTTTCCCTTTCTTACTAAACCTTATAACACCCTTCTATGGAGATACTTTCAATAAAATGTGACATCCCATTTAAAATTACAAATATTTCCTATGGTTATCAGCATAAATATTTTTCCTTCTTTGAGTAGATTTAATATGTGCCTAAATATTATTTACCATTTTTTTCTCTTCAACAAGTTTTAGGCCTACATGTTTCCTTTCACCAATTTCTACTAATAAGTTAGAGTATAATATCTATTTATATATAATGATTGATATGATTCAATATGAACACTTGAATAGAAAATATTATTATAATAAAACTCTAATAAAAGTATATATTAATCCCACATACCTTGAAAGTTGTGTGATAATGAACTCAACATGTATTCTAATGTTTGAATAGTCTTTTCGGACTGTCTATCAGTTTATGGATGGTAGGTGGTGCTCAAATGGAGCTCAATATCAAGATCCTTCTAAATAATCTTTCATAATTTCAATATAAAATGGGGACCATCATCAAACACAATTGAAATAGGTGCACCATGAAGTCTTAAAAGTTAATTAATATAGATCCTTATAGGGTTCTCAAGAGGAAAATCTTCTCTTATAGCAAGGAAATATGCAAATTTTATAAGGTGATCAACAATAACCCATATTTAATCATTCCTTCTAAGATTCTTAGACAGTATTATGAAAAAATCTATAGTAATTTTATCCCATTTACATATAGAAATAAAAAGAGGTTGCATGAATCCTCTAGTATATTGTGTCTCTGCCTTCTCCTATTAAAAAACCAAGAATCTTAATACATAATTAACAATTTCTTACTTCATGTTATCCATCCAAAAATGTTCCATCAAATCCATATACATTTTAGTACTATCAATGTGTATAAAGAAATTCAAGATATGATAATCATCCAACAATTCCCTTTTTAGATTAGGTATATATAGAACATGTAGTCTCTTTAAAAATTTTTTGAATCTATCTTCACAAATGAATTATACTAACTTCCCATCATTCATGACTTTAATTTTATTCTGAAAATTATCATTATCAGATTGAGAAATTTTTATCTTTTCCAATAAAGATGGTTTCACACCCATTTGAAAAAGGAGTGGTGTAACCCCTTCCTTAATAATTCCCATATCCATCGTTACTATATCCATAAACATAAGATCCCTATCAATCCTTATTTGGGACATAGCTCCATGATATTTCATGCTCAATACATCTGCTACCTTATTTTCCTTCCTTTACTACTAGAAATGTGACCTATACCCAAGGTTCAAAACTGTGGGTATAGACCCCAAAACTGTGGGTATATCCTATACCCATGATTTTGGGAACTATGGTCAACTGAGGCATCAAGATAGGTCCCCAATCTATACCCATGGTTTTCTAAACCATGGGTATAGGGTTTTTTCCACCATGTCATCCCTAATTGCCATGTTGTCAATGCGTAATACCCACAGTTCTAAAACCGTGGGAATAAGAAGTCAAAAAATTTAGAGTGCAGTATTGAACCCGAGACCTGAATCTCACAATTACAACACCTAACCAATAAATCTACGCCAATTTACATAATATATATATATATATATATATATATATTATTTTATATATTAATTCATGTCTATATTAGAAAAAACATAGTGTAGGGTTTTGAACCTGAGTTGTTCACATTTGATTCCAACACCTTACCAACTGGTCAAACTCACTTATCTTTAAACTTATTTATATATATTTATATATTAATAATGCTTAATATATTAGAAATAAAAACAGAAAGCGGGATTTGAACATGAGACCGCACGGTATACCAATAATGTTTGACCAACCAACCTACGTGATTTTTAGGTTCATATATTTGTATCTACATAAATATATTAATCATAACTGTGGGTATAGGTCTTCCCGCCATTTTTTTTTGTGTCCCGTAGAAATTTTTATTCCTGCCATAATGCGGGAAATCTATACCCACGGTTTTTCAAAACTGTGGGTATAGGTCTTCGAAAAAAGAACCCAATACCATGGTTTGGCCAAAACCGTGGGTGTAGGCCTTGAAAAAAACACTTATGCCCAAGGTTTTGACCAAAACCATGGGTATAGGGTTTTTTTTGCCCACGGTTATGGAGAACTGTGGGAATAGGTCTTTAAAAAAACCTATACCCGTGGTTCTTCAAAACTGTGGGTATAGGTTTCCATATTACCCCTATACCCACGGTTTTGGGCAAAACCGTGGGTATAGGGCTATTTTCCAATAGTTCTTGTGTGGTGGTGTATTAAGAAATCACAATCCTTAAGTAGCTCAAGTCATCATCTTTGTCTCATGTTGATCTTTTTTTGTGAAAAGATTTATTTTAGGATCCTATGTTCTATGTATATCTCATATCTTTCACTATAAAGATAATGTATCCATATCTTTAAAACAAAGATTAAAAATGTCAACTCAAGATCATGGGTTAGATAGTTCTGTTCATGAGTCTTTACACTACTACAGAATAGGCCTTTAACAGTACCGGCCTTTATCAATGCTTTTGTTTTAGCACTGATTAAGGGTACCTTTTTCAGTATTTTTTTAGCATTGATAAAGTGTACTCTTTATCAGTGCTTTATTTTTAGCACTGCAAAAGGGAACCCTTTATCAGCACTGTATTTTTAGCGCTGATAATGGGTACTCTTTATCAGCGCTTTATTTTTAGTTCTCATAAATAGATCCTTTATCAGCATTTTTTTTGCACTAATAAAAGTCTGAATAAAATTAAATAATTAAATAAAAAATAAAAAATGAGTTTATTAAAAAAATATTAAAATATTAGTAGTTAAATAATTATCGATAAAAATTAATAAATTGATTATACTATATATAAATTATAAATAATAATAAATAGTATAAATTAAATATATATATATGTGTATGAAAAAATAAAAATTAAATAAATAAAAATTAAAAATAAGTAAATTGAGAAAAATATTAAAAAATTATTAAGTAAATAATTATTGATAATTTTAATAAATAGTATATATTAAATAATTAGATATGTATATATATTAATGTATATAAATATGATTTATATAATACAAAATATTTATGATTTTACATTAAATATTCATATATTTAGTGAATAGTGGTTTATAATTAAAAATTAATATGAATTAAAAATACTAAATAATTGCATAGAGTAATGGACATAATTAAATGTCGTTTAATTTTTCAATTTATTACAGATCAAATGTGTGTTATATTGATTTCACAAATATGTAATTAATTTATTTTTATATATATACAACACACACTCACAAAACTTATCCTTTTTTCAATATTGTTAAAGTGTACTTATTTTTAATGTATTCAATTTCACTTATTTTTAAAATGCACGAACTTAAGATTAAATATTCATTATTAATGTTAAAAAAATATTTGTAAAAAAATATTTATAAATAAATATATTTATAAATGTAAATTTACTATATTTATATATTTATATATTTATAATTATAAATAAATATATATATTTTTTCAAAAAAAAGTAATTATATAATTATAAAAAAATAATTATATATATTTAAATAATTATTAAATTTTAACAAATTTATTTAAATAATGAATATATTTACTATATTTATATTTATATACATTTATTAAATATATATATATATATATAATGATATAAATATTTTTTTTAAATATATATATATATAATTTTAAATAAGTAATTATATATTTAAATAATTATAAAATTAAAATAAATATATTTAAATAAATAATATATTTACTCTATTTATATTTATATATATTTATTAAATATATATATAATTATATATATATAATTATATATATATATATAATTATTTATAATTATAATTATAAATCCATTATCAACACTTAAGTAATAAGGGCTGAAAAAAGGCATCTTTATCAGTGCTTTTTTAGCACTGATAAAGATAGAGATTTATCGACACTGATAAAATTTATATTTATTAGTGCTAAAAATTTAACACTGATAAAGATTCCTTTTATCAATGCTTATTGCTTAAGCACTGATAAAAGTTATCTTTATCAGTTTTTTTTTCGAAGCATTGATAAAAGGTATATTTATCAGTTTTTTTGAAGCACTAATAAAAGTGTCTCAATATATTTTAAGAACCCTAACCATCATAAACCAGTTCATGATATCTGAAGCTCTTTATGGAAGCCACTTAATGTCATCACTCCTCCTCAATGAATCAAAACTCAAATCAAGTCTTGAATTAAAGCTTAAACAATTCCATGGCTCAAATGATTCAAGGGTCAAATGAATCCAATGATCAAACATAAGTCTTTCTCTACTTTCTATCGAATGTAAGTCTTTCTCTACTTTATCTTAGGGAACTCAGGGTGTAAAACATCAATGTTTCTGGCCACAGTGGAAGTTTTTTTGCAACTGTGAGTGTGGTGAGTTAGCCATTTTGGATATTTGGTCATGGTTATCATCTATTTTTATGCTTGGTATTTTTAGAGTGTGAAACACCTATACTATGATCCTTCCTAGCTTCACTCCTGGTTAATACAATAATATCTTTCCTTCACAATTTTATTTGTGAATTAATGTAGGGTATTTGTGAGCTACTATTTTATTTATGTGAAAGTGTGGGTGAATCGTGATTTATTTTCATTGGATAAATAGTGAAATTAACCATATTATAAAAGTTGTGTCCCATTTTACATAATGTATATAATTTTGTATGTAACAATTTCCATGATGGTGGTTTAGTAGCCTATAATATTGCTTCCTGATGTATTAAATTGGCTAGTTATTTTTTTATTTGTGCATAAGAGACTTTATATGGGTAGTGATGTTTTATAGATCTGTTAATTTTGTGATTCCACTTAGATTTCTGAGTGAAGTATGGGTATTACAATTAAAAAATTTGATCTCACAGGAGTTGTTCCATCTAAATAGAGGCTAGTGTGTATGGGATAGATATTGCAAGCGTTGGTGTTTTTTTCTCCATTGTTTTTGATATATCTTATCGTTGTTTATTATTTCTTTATGTCAACTTCTTTATAGACCTATATAGAATCTTAAGGATGGGTCAATGTGTTTTAGATGGCCTCCCTATAATCCTTTATAGGGTAGATCTGATGTGATGACCTCCCTGGAATCCTTAGTATGGGTCATTGTAGTGATATGACTTCCCAAGAGTCTTGAGATGTTTTCAAATATTTGATATTCCATTAATATTAAATGTAATAATTTCTTAGTTTGTTACATCACTTGTTCCAAAAAATAGAATGGAGGTTATCAAATTCTATGTATTACAAATTATATTTAGGTATTCATCATTTTAGGTCAGCATGTATAGGTTTCACCGTTAAAATATTTAATTACCATCCATGTATATGAAATACCTCATTATTTATTAAAAAAAATTATCAATACATTTATATATCTTCTAGTTGATTGAATGGGAGTTTATTAATCTTGTTTATCATATTTAAATTTATTATTACTCCATAATTTCCTATATTATATTTTCATTTGTTTATTGGATTTAGGAAAGACGTTATGTGTGTTAAACAAAATTTATTATTGAAATTTTTTGCTTGAGACTCATCCCCCAACTATTTTATAGACAAATGTCATCCTCATCAGTTTTATCTCCCAAATAGTTATTAAATTTTTTTTCTTGAGACTCATCCCCCATCTATTTTATGTTTCTGGACTCGATGTTCATAGCATGAAAACATTTCTCGTTGAAGTCCAAAATACTATAGTAATCTTATGTGGTCATTGTAGTGAGTTCTTGTTATATAATTGGAACATGAGCTTCCTCTACTCTTTTGGATTTCAACAACGAGAATGGTTTTTTTGGCTAAAAACATCGATTCAATATACAGTGTTGAGATTTTGACAAAGAAAGGTCATGGAAATCATTTTAACATTGGAATTTATGATTTTTTTTGAGACTTTTGGATATGTAGGAATCATCCATGCCTCAATCTGATACATAGTATGACCAATATTTCTCCAAGTGCTTATTTTTATTTAAAATTGACATTAATTTAAGTAAAAAAAATACAACTAACATACTCAAAACTAAGAAAACATATTTAGATTATTTTAATACTTTAGTAAAATGATCCATAAGTCATTTGTGATGGATATGAATTAGATACACCTCAATCTGATACAAAATTTTCCCTATATAACTCAAAGTGTCCATTATAAGTTTAAAATTGAAATTTTAGTTCAAAAAGTGTCACTCACTAAAAACTGATCAAATAATCTCATATGTTCTTTATAATTTAGTAAAATTATTCATAAGTCATTTTTGATGTCTAGAATCAGTCTCCTGTCAAACTGATACATGATGTGGCCAGTATGAGTCAAAGTGCGTGTTTCTAGTTTAAAATTAAATTTTAGTAAAAAAATACTAAAAACTGAGAAAACACGTTTTTATTTTTTATACTTTAGGAAAATGTTACATAAGTCATTTTGGATGTGTAGGAATCATCCTCACCTCAATACAATGCACAGTGTGACCTATATGACCCTAAGTGCATCTTTTTATTTAGAATCAACATCAATTTTAGTAAACTAAACAACTAGCCTACTCAAAACCAATAAAACTCATTTGGATTTTTTTGATACTTTATAAAAATGATCCATAAGTCATTTTTGATATGTAGGAATCATCCTCACCTTAATCTGATACATGATGTTATCAGTATAACTCAATGTGTATGTTATCAGTTTAAAATTGATATTTTAGTTCAAAAATTGTCACTCACTAAAAACCAATCAAACGCGCTCATATTTTCTTGATAATTTGGTAAAATGATTTACAATTAATTTTCAAAATTTAGGAATCAGTCACACATCAAAATGATACATGATGTGATTGGTATTATTCAAATAGCATGTTTCTCATTTAAAATAACATTTTAGTAAAAAAGACAATTGGCCTACTCAAACCCAATAAAAAAATCAGATTGTTTTCATACTTTCATAAAATTATCCATAAGTCATTTGAGACATGTATGAATTAGACGTACATTAATATGACATATAGTGTGACCGGTATGACTCCAAGTGTATTTTTATTTAAAATTGACATAAATTTTAGTAAAATGGACAACTGACCAACTCAAAACCAAGAAAAACATTCAGATTGTTTTGATACTTTACATAAATGATCTATAAGTCTTTTTTGACATATATAAATCATCCATACCTCAATCCAATATATTATGTTCCCAATATGACTCAAAGTGTCTGTTATTGGTTTAAAATTGACATTTTAGTTCAAAAAGTGTCACTCACTGAAAACCAATCAAATGCACTGGTATTTTTTTAATAATTTAGTAAAATGATTCATAAGTCATTTTTGATGTGTAATAATTTTTCTCATTTCAAACTGATACATAATGTGATTGGTATGATTCAAAGTGTGTGTTTCCAGTTTAAAATGACATCTTAGTAAAAAATAAAAGTAATGTACTCAAAACCAAGAAAATGTATTAATATTATTTTGATGCTTTATTAAAATGATCCTTGAGTCATTTGAGACATGTAGAAATCTTCTGAACCTCAATCCAATGCATGGTGTGATCAGTATGACACCAAATGTGTCTTTTTATTTAAAATTAGTATCAATTTTAGTAAAATGGACAACTGACCTACTCAAAATTGAGAAAATGCCTTCATATTATTTTTATACTTTAAAAAAATGATTCAAGTCATTTTTGACATGTAGGAATGAGCCTCACCTCAATATGATACATGATGTACCTGGTATGACTCAAAGTGTCTGTTATTAGTTTAAAATTGACATTTTAGTTCAAAAAGTATTACTCATTGAAAACTGATAAAATGAACTCATATTATTTTTGATAATTTAATAAAACTTTTCATAAGTCATTTTTGATGTGTTGGAATTGATCTCACATCAAACTGATACATGATGTGATTGATATGAGTCAAAGTGTGTTTTTCTAGTTTAAAATGATATTTTAGTAAAAAAGACAAGTGACATACTCAAAACTGATCAAACACATTCATATTGTTTTCATAATTTAGGAAAATGATCCATAAGTCATTTAAGATGTGTAATAATCATCTTAACCTCAATCTAACATATATTGTGACCGGTATGACTCCAAGTGCATCTTTTTATTTAAAATATATATAAATTTTAGTAAAATGGATAACTGACCTACTCAAAACCAAGAAAAGACATTCAGATTGTTTTGATACTTTACAAAAATGATCCATAAGTCATTTTTGATGTGTAGGAATCAGACTCACCTCAATCTAATGTACGATATTATCAGTAGACTCAAAGTTTCTATTATCAGTTTAAAATTGACATTTTAGTTCAAAAATTATCACTCATGTAACCACTAGGTTGAGCCCATAGGGGTTTTTCTTATACTTATTTAATTAATTTTCATAGATATAATGGTTTCATATGAATAAGAAATGGTGTGATGTGTAAGAATCAACCAGAAGTTAATCTGATACACAGTGTTACTGGTATGACTCAAAGTTTAGTTTAAAATTAACACTTTCTATTATTTTATTTCCTTATACTATTATGAACATAAGAATTCTTTTCTTATACAGGTGAATTATTTTGTTCAAGTAGGGGTGGTTTTTTCATAAATAGCATGAGTCGAGGTTAGGATCAAAACACAATGTAACATTGATTTTTTTGAATTTATGTAATAATTTATACTTATATAATTGTATAAATCAATATTTTAAATGTCTATTATATAGTGTTTTTTCTTGTATTTATGTTGTAAATTTCCTTTCATTTAAATTTTGTATTGGTGCTTGATTTTTTTTATATCTAGTGCTGTTTATAGTGTCGTAGTGTGCTATTACAACACAGTTCACTGGTGCTGTAGTGTTCTGTTACAGCACACTGCATTATGTCCCTTTATCAGTACTTTTGAAAGCACTAATAAATGGATCCTTTATCAATGATTTTAAAAGAGATGATGAATTCATCCTTTATCAAAACTTTTAAAGGAATTGATAAATGTGTCTTTTATCAATGCTTTAAAAACATTGATAAAGGTATCCTTTATTAGCGCTAAATAAAAGTGTTGATAAAGCGGTCCTTTATTAGTTTCTTTAAGCACTGATAAAAGACAAGGACTTTTAATCTCGCTCTGGTAGTTAGCACTTCTCTAGCACTGATAAAGGCCATTTTTAGTGTTTTTAAAGGCCTATTATGTAGTATTTTTAACTAACTCGATGCATATGAAATAACTTTATCATTTTTTATAAGGTTATAACCAAATCCCTTTATGTGAATGCTTGGTTAATGGGTCATCCAATCAGGAAAATTTTTTAACAAATCACAAATATTAACCTGTCAAACTAATGAAACTATGTATGTAACATCCACTGATCTGATACTCTCTCATGTGGCCAACTCAGGTTGGTTACGGGATCTCAAGTTCACCTTCTTATACTCTAGAGGCTACCGACTAGCAGTGGGGGTGAGATAAGTATAGTGGGGATACTATATGTGATGACCCAGACCCCCCTTGGTCCCTTTGCCAAAATCCGGATCCTTAAGGGGTACCGATCGGTGAGACCAATCGGTGCGACGGATCGGTGAGACCGATCGGTGTGACCGATCGGCGGAACCGGCCGACGTCACCCGGCCTTGCCAAGTTGTTCCAGTAATGCTCCTTTTTCACAAATAGGGTTTTAAACCCTATTCTGCCTCGTTTAAAAAAATGTCTTAAAGACCCGAAACGTGCACAAAAGTTTTAATTAAATACTGAATCGACTCATGAGTCGTTTTAAACCACCCAGCACCTTTAATGATGATTCAAGCTGCGTGGTCAACCCACGACTTCTACGTCTTACGCGGTTCAGCGTTTTTATCTCAACCACCCCCGGCTCTTATAAATTAAGGGTTAGGATGTGGTTTCTCCCTTCCTCGATCGTAGATCTTATGGTGCATCGGGCGCGTCGCGTCGTTATCCGTGAAGTTCCGCCTCCCCCCCCCCTGACATAAGCGTTGGTCGTCTATCAGCAAGTAGGGAATTTCTCTCGTCTCTCACTTTTGTGTATCATGCGGGGTGGGTGTTATTTTGTTCCTATGGAATTGGTTGAACCGAACCTTAATGAAGATAATAAACGAAGTTCTAAAGAAAGAAGGGGAAGGGGTTGTGATCGTTGTTTATGCTTTATCTTGTGATCATCCTTTTTAGTTGTGCTGGTTTATGTTTCTCTGAAAATTGAGGTCGTTGGTGGTCGTTGTATGTGCACTGATGAATCCCCTCGTGATGTTTTAAATGGGTTGCTGAAATTGTGAACTCCTGCTGTGAAATTGGTTAATCACGTATACCCGGCTGAATAAATTGAAAGCACCAGGATCAACCCTTCTATGATAACTCCTGGTAGAACACACGGAATTTGAAATCATGGAGTGTGTTAAGTCTTTTAAATCTGAAATTTCCCGGTGGTTGTGTGAATTTGGGGATGGGATTCCCTTTTGGTATGGTTTCGGTGGTTGTGAGTTGGAGACCGGGTGGGTACTCGTTGATATCACAAATTGGGGAGAGATCCTTTGTTGACAGAACCAGGTGTGAGTGTTTTGGTTGATCCTTGCTTTTGATGCTTTCCTTGGTTATTCTTATGGTAGTTGCCCAGTAGTGCTTAAACTTAATTGAACATTTTGACTAAACGTGAAACAAGAATGGGACAAATGGTTTTTATGGGCAAGGGTCGTGAACTGTGACTCGGACGCGGTGGTGTTGTGTTCTGTAGGTTGGCTAGGAAAACCTAAGCTTTGGGCGAGTGTTTGTTACCTATATCTATACTTGTAGTTTTGTGTTTCTTATTCACGCCCCACACAAGTTGATCACTTAAGTGCCGAACACCCCCCATTTCATGGGGGAGGGTGTTTTTCCCAACACTATTCTTGGTGGCTGGTTATTAGCTCCTTTTCTGCTCCCTTTCCCGGATAGCCCAAGCATCTTCGGGCAGGCTGTGATGGCCTGAGGTCCATTATTAGCCCAAGAACCTTCGGGCAGGGTAGTACTGTGGTTTTCCAGGTGTGTGCAGCAGGTGGTTTCCCAAGTGTCTTCGGGATGAGGCCCAGGTGTCTTCAGGCGTGACAGTTGATCTTCTAGCCTAGTTGTCTTCGGGCGTGGTTACGTGAGGCAGTTGAGGCCCAGGTGTGTGCGGGCGGGATTTCAGCAGTGGGACTGCGTTCGGTTGAGGCCCAGGTGTGTGCGGGCGGGATTTCAGCAGTGGGACTGCGTGTGGTTGTGGCCCAGGTGTGTGCGGGCGGGTGTGGCAGTGGGACTACGGTGAGAATGGCGGGATTAGTCCGATGCGTAGGATGTCTCAATAACCAGTGGGAAAGTGGCGCGGGGTACCCAAACATCGATGTGCTCTGATTATATATATTACTTGACTTGCGTTATTTGGGGAGTGTGCCTTGGTGAGGCCTGGGGTGGTTAGTTTACCTTGAATAGGCGTTTGGTTTGCTCCTTTCTCACGAGACTTTAGCACGTTCCCCCACTTGTGCACGAGAGTCTTGGTTTTCCCTACTGAGTGTACTTGTATGCTCACCCTACGTTTACTTTCAGGTTTCCAGGAGGACTACCAGGGCTGTGTGAAACCCTACTAGTCGGACAGTTGGAGTTGTTGCTGTTGTCGTACCTTTGTTTTCTTTTGGTATTGTACTTTGAGCCTCTTTTTGTACTTGCACCTTGTTGTAAACTGTTTAAACATGCATGGGGGCTTTGTTTGGGTTTATTTATTTACACCTGTTTCTTTCCCTTTTTTTGGGTGGTTGACTTAACCTATTCCCGATCCTAAATAATAAAAAGGGTAATGCCTCCCATATTTGTGAAAACTCATACCCTTGGTGCTAGTCGCCACCCCGGGGCCTACTGGAGGCGGGACTCGGGGGTCATTATCTCTCCTACAACTTAAAGAAGGAAGGGCCTGGCAATCTGCTGACCCTTCCCTCCTTTTGGTGAAGGCGGGTCGTGACAGAATGGTATCAAAGGGCAAGGTTTGAGAGGTAGGATGAAGTCTGGAGTTAGGCACAGTGAGGATTGCATGGGATGGTGAGGCAACAGTGTTGGGTGACCTTGGTGCGTGAATTAGGCCAGGGAAGACCGGCTAGGACACGGGATTTTAGGGCCCCCCGTGATCCGATGCAAGGACTCTGGGCCTACCAAACGACCAAGTGAGACCACACTGATTATAGGGTAGAGACCCTAGGAAAGGTACATGCATCATAAATGACTTGTGTTCTTATGTTTCTGGGATATTTTGGGAATTAAGAATAAATTTAAAATTTTAAGAAGTTTTTCTTTTTAGTATGCACTACTTGGGCTTAGGCATTCCTTGTTTACCTTGTAGCTATGGCACCTGGGAGGCGACCACGTGTGGTACAGGCGATCGAGGCCCCGGAGACTACTTTAGCCGATCGGTAGAGAGCTGATCGAGAGGAAGAGGGTGACCAGTAGAAAAAGACTCTTCGGGCCTTCCAGCGACAGGCCCTCGAGAAGTATGAGGGCAGCACCTCCGATATGAAGACGGAAGGCTGGCTAGAGGAGCTAGTTATAGCCTTCGGCCTGATTCGGGCCCCGACCGAGTACTGGGTTCCTCTAGCTGTTAGCCAGATGCGAGGAGCGGCACGTCAGGGGTGGATGCTTCACCTGGGGAATAGGAAAGAGTCTGAGGTTGCTTGGGCGGATTTCGAGAAGGAGTTCCGGGCGGAGTTCCTCTCCTCGACAATGAAGGCGGAGAAGAGGCAGGAGCTACTCTCCCTCCAGCAGGGGATCATGTCCGTGAGGGAACTTGGAATCAAGTTCAAGGACCTCCTACGTTTTGCTCCGAACCTCTTTCCCGATGAGGAGTCTCGGGCAAGACGTTTGGAGGAGGCGCTCTGACCCTCCCTCCAATATGTTGTTACCCCCTTTACCCTTCTGACATACTTAGAGGTCTAGAAGAAGGCCGAAGTGGTGGAAAGGATGCATGCTCTGGGCGGAGTGTCACGAGAAGGAATCCAGCTGGGACCATCGAAGGGGAAGGCCATCAGCACCAGGCCTCCAGCATCGGGACCCTCCAGGTTCCGACCCACAGGGAGCAGACCGCAGCAGTTTCAGTTTCGATCCCCTGGCCCACGTTCTTTCCCTTCAGGCTCGGGACCACGGTGCTTCATCTGCGAGAGCCCTGGATATCTCCGGAGTCAGTGCCCCGATCGGGTGCAGTACAGCAGTGGCAGTCATCCCCAGCATTCGCCGCAGCAGCAGTTTCCATCCAGACCCTTCCGGCAGCAGCAGCAGGGACAGCGAGCTTCCGCTCCTCCGCAGGCAGACATAGGAGGAGGAGGCCGACCTCAGGGCACTCCCTAGGGACCTCGACCAGGGCGTGGTTGGGGAGGCGGCCGACAGCCGAGGGGCAGGGGAGTTGGGCGTGGACAGTTACACGCCGCAGAGGCAACAGTTCCAGCAGGGCCAGAGGTTGTTCGAGGTACGATCAATGTGTTTAGTACTCTTGCCTATGCTTTGTTCGATACCGGAGCTTTTCACTCCTTTGTTGCACCCAGTCTAGCCTGTGCCTTGGGTCTAGATGCCGAGATACTTCCAGTTCCACTGGTGTTGAGCACACCAGTTGGAGGTCAGACCGACTTGCAGTTCGTTTGTCGGGGATGTAGACTGATGTTAGGGCCACATCAGTCGGTTAGGGATCTCCTTCTGCTACAGATTCAGTCGTACGATGTCATCCTAGGCATCGACTGGCTATTTTTTGTGTGCGCCGTCATCAACTATTTCCAAATAAGGGTGGTGTTCTCAGGTTTGGACGGTCAGCGTGTTACCTTCACCGGCGAGCGGAGCGGTCCGAAGGGAAACAGGAGGAAGGAACCTCTCCTCTCCTTGTTGACCGAGCTGACAGTGGAATCAGTAGATGCTGAGATGGTGGAAGTGCTAGAGATCGTCCGTGAGTTTATGGACATCTTTCCTGAGGAGGTGACGACTCTACCCCCTCGACGCGATATCGAGTTCGGGATAGACCTACAACCCGACGCTCGCCCGATCTCGATGGCTCCTTATCGGATGGCACCTTCGGAGCTACGAGAGTTGCGGATACAGATTGACGATCTGATGAATAGGGGTTATGTCCGTCCGAGTGCGTCACCATGGGGCGCTCCAGTCTTGTTCTCAAGGAAGGCGGATGGTGGCCTCAGGTTGTGCATCGACTACAGGAGGCTGAATCAGGTAACGATCAAGAATTGCTACCCTCTTCTGAGGATAGATGATCTTTTTGACCAACTAAAGGGGGCAGGATGGTTCTCGAAGATCGACCTGCGGTCCGGATACCACCAGCTGAGGGTGAAGGATAGCGACGTCCCGAAGACGGCGTTCAGGTGCAGGTATGGGCACTTCGAGTTCGTGGTCATGCCCTTTGGTGTTACGAATGCCCCGGCCGTGTTCATGGGGATTATGAACTCCATCTTTCGGGAGTACCTGGATCGGTTTGTGGTGGTATTCATCGACGATATCCTGATCTATTCAAGGTCAGAAGAGGACCATGCAGAGCACCTGAGGACAGTTTTGGAAGTCCTCCAACAGCACCAGCTCTACGGGAAGTTGTCAAAGTGCAAGTTCTGGACACGAGAAGTGCACTTCCTCGGGCACGTAGTGTCTGAGCAGGGGGTAGCAGTCGACCCATCAAAGGTTGAGGCAGTTGTTTCTTGGGCAGCACCCAAGAATGTGGCAGAAGTCCGGAGTTTCCTCGGACTGGCAGGTTACTACCGGAGATTCGTACCCAACTTCTCCCGAGTAGCAGCCCCTTTGACGGCTCTGACCAAGAAGGACCAGGTTTTCGTGTGGAGCGAGTAATGCGAGTCATCCTTCATCTACCTAAAAGAAAAGCTGGTTAGTGCCCCAGTGTTGAGATTACCAGAAGAAGGGATGGCCTATGAGGTATTTTGTGATGCTTCAGGACAGGGCCTGGGATGCGTGTTGATGCAGCAACGAGGGGTGATCTCTTACGGGTCCAGGCAGCTACGCCCCCATGATCGTAACTACGCCACCCATGACCTGGAGCTTGCAGCGGTTGTTTTTGCGCTAAAGTTATGGCGGCACTACCTCATCGGGGAATGCTTTGTGGTCTTCACAGATCACAAAATCTTAAAGTATATCTTCTCCTAGCGGGACTTTAACTTGCGACAACGGAGATGGGTGGAGTTCCTCCAGGACTACGACTTTGAAATCTCTTATACTGAGGGAAAGGGCAATGTGGTGGCCGATGCCTTGAGCAGGAGGATGCAGAAGGATGCGGTCCGAGAGTCGGCAAATGCCTGGAAGGCAATGGAGGAGTTGGCTGCCTTACACCTGGATGCGAAGATGGATAGTGGCAGAGGCTACCTATATCAGATGATAGTGCAGTCATCTCTGTTTCGACAAGTGGAGGAGTCTCAGTGGGGAGACCCCGAGTGCGAAGTGATGCGTGATCGGGTTGACCAGGGCGATGCTCCAAGAGAATGGACAGAGGACGGTCAGCACCGGATGCTTTTCCAGAAAAGGTTGTTTGTTCCAAGAGTGATGCGTGGAAAGGTTCTCAGTGAGTTCCACAACTCCCCCCTGGCGGTGCACCCAGGAGTTACCAAGATGTACCAGGGGCTGAAAAGGCAGTTCTGGTGGCCCGGAGTTAAGCGAGCGGTGGCAGATATTGTGGCTAAATGCTTAGTATGTCAGCAAGTGAAGGCTGAACACCGGGTTCCAGGCGGCCTACTGCAGCCTTTAGCTGTTCCCGAGTGGAAGTGGGACGACATCTCAATGGATTTCGTCACGGGACTACCCAAGGTCCAAGGAGGGTGCGACGCCATCTGGGTGGTGGTGGACAGGTTGACGAAATAGGCTCACTTTCTGGCAATCAGGGAGTCAAGTACTGTAGATGCTTTGGCACGAAAGTATGTGAATGAGGTGGTGCGGTTGTATGGAGTTCCGAGGTCTATAGTCTCGGATAGGGATGCACGGTTTACCTCGCGAATCTGGAGAGGATTGCAGCATGCGTTTGGCACCCAGTTACGCCTTAGCACTGCTTTCCATCCCCAGACAGATGGACAAACGGAGCGCATCATCCAAACCTTGGAGGATATTCTACGGGCATGTGTTCTGGACTCAGGAGAGTCATGGGTGTGATACTTGCCTCTAGTAGAGTTTTCCTACAATAATAGCTACCACTCTACCATCGGTATGGCCCCGTTTGAGGCTTTGTACGGGAGGCCATTCCGTTCACCTGTGTGTTGGACCGAAGTAGGAGAGGCAGGCATCCTTGGCCCGGAGGTGGTGCAGGACACGATAGAGAAGATTCAGCTCATACGGGAAAGGATGAAGGTGTCCCAGGACCGACAGAAGTCGTATGCTGATACTAGGAGAAGGCCCTTGGAGTTTGAGGTTGGGGACCACGTGTTCTTGAAGGTCTCCTCGCAGCGTGGGCAACGGAGGTTCGGCAAGGGGGGTAAGCTTTCCCCCAGATTCATTGGACCCTTCGAAGTGTTGCGGCGGGTCGGCGAAGTGGCTTATCAGCTAGCATTACCTCCGCCGCTGCTAAGGATACATGGTGTCTTTCATGTATCTCAGCTCCGTCGTTATCTGCACGATGATTCACATGTCCTTGATTGGGGTGAACTGGACATCGAGGACGACGTAACCTTTGTGGAAAAACCCGTAATGATCAAGGGTCACAAGGAGAAGGTGCTTCGTGGGTGAGCCATTCCCTTGGTTCGTGTGTTGTGGAGACATGGCGGGCTCGAAGAGAGTACGTGGGAGAGGGAAGCACAGATGCGTGCCCAATACCCCGGGTTGTTTTGAGCTTTGTTCCTTTTGTACCTGTTGTGGTAGAACGTTTGACTTTTGGCTATGAAATGTACTAGTTTATTTCCTCTGTTGTGTGTGAAAAGCCCCGGCTAAAGGGAAGAGGGAACCCGACCCCTAATCAAGACGCATTAATGTGGATGCGATTAAACCCGTGCGGGCGAGTCAGTGCCGCCCAAAGCGGATAATATCTTGACATGGGGGAGGGGAACTCCCCAAACCCACATGACCGGGCGGTTTGGCGTGGTATGTTGCTTGGTTCTTGACAGGGGAGTGTTTTTAGTTAGCAGGGGTTCACTCCTAAGAGGTATCTTTCGAAGATGGTTGTTCGGACCCTCTCTTTCCTTCTGGTTTGTTGTGATTCTCGAGGACGAGAATCGTTTAAGAGGTATCTGATGTGATGACCCAGACCCCCCTTGGTCCCTTCCTTTTCCAAAATCCGGATCCTTAAGGGGTTCCGATCGGTGCGACCGATCGGTGCGACCGATCGGTGAGACCCATCGGTGCGACCGATCGGTGAGACCGATCGGTGCGACCGATCGGCAGCACCGGCCGACGTCACCCGGCCTTGCCAAGTTGTTCCAGTAATGCTCCTTTTTCACAAATAGGGTTTTAAACCCTATTCTGCCTCATTTAAAAAAAATGTCTTAAAGACCCGAAACGCGCACAAAAGTTTTAATTAAATACTGAATCGACTCATGAGTCGGTTTAAACCACCCAGCACCTTTAATGATGAGTCAAGCCGCGTGGTCAACCCACGACTTCCACGTCTTACGCGGTTCAGCGTTTTTATCTCAACCGCCCCCGGCTCTTATAAATTAAGGGTTAGGTCATGGTTTCTCCCTTCCTCTATCGTGGCTCTTCTGGTGCATCGGGCACGCCGTGTCGTTATCCGTGAAGTTCCACCTCCCCCCCTGACATAAGCGTTGGTCGTCTATCAGCAAGTAGGGAATTTCTCTCGTCTCTCACTTTTGTGTATCATGCGGGGTGGGCGTTATTTTGTTCCTATGGAATTGGTTGAACCGAACCTTAATGAAGATAATAAATGAAGTTCTAAAGAAATAAGGGGAAGGGGTTGTGATCGTTGTTTATGCTTTATCTTGTGATCATCCTTTTTAGTTGTGCTGGTTTATGTTTCTCTGAAAATTGAGGCTGTTGGTGGTCGTTGTATGTGCACTGATGAATCCCCTCGTGATGTTTTAAATGGGTTACTGAAATTGTGAACTCCTGCTGTGAAATTGGTTAATCACGTATACCCGGCTGAATAAATTGAAAGCACCAGGATCAACCCTTCTGTGATAACTCCCGGTAGAACACACGGAATTTGAAATCATGGAGTGTGTTAAGTCTTTTAAATCTGAAATTTCCCGGTGGTTGTGTGAATTTGGGGATGGGATTCCCTGTTGGTATGGTTTCGGTGGTTGTGAGTTGGAGACCGGGTGGGTACTCGTTGATATCACAAATTGGGGAGAGATCCTCTGTTGACAGAACCGGGTGTGAGTGTTTTGGTTGATCCTTGCTTTTGATGCTTTCCTTGGTTATGCTTATGGTAGTTGCCCAGTAGTGCTTAAACTTAATTGAACATTTTGACTGAACGTGAAACAAGAATGGGACAAATGGTTTTTATGGGCACGGGTCGTGAACTGTGACTCGGACGCGGTGGTGTTGTGTTCTGTAGGTTGGCTAGGAAAACCTAAGCTTTGGGCGAGTGTTTGTTACCTATATCTATACTTGTAGTTTTGTGTTTCTTATTCGTGCCCCACCCAAGTTGAGCACTTAAGTGCCGAACACCCCCATTTCATGGGGGAGGGTGTTTTTTCCAACACTATTCTTGGTGGCTGGTTATTAGCTCCTTTTCTGCTCCCTTTCCCGGATAGCCCAAGTATCTTCGGGCAGGCTGTGATAGCCTGAGGTCCATTATTAGCCCAAGAACCTTCGGGCAGGGTAGTACTGTGGTAGTCCAGGTGTGTGCGGCAAGTGGTTTCCTGTAACACCCCAAGCTTCTACGGTACGCTTCTCTTTGAATAATGTGATAGCGTGTGTTGTACGCAACACCGAGTTCTAACACACCATAACTAATCAAACTAGCCGTTATGAATAGTAACACCTAATTTTTGAAATTATATATATTTTATATTTGAAAATGGACTTCATTTTTGGATTCGGAATATCGAATTTAGCCTAAGGTGAAATTTTGTTACATTTCGGATAACTTTCATATTTTGATAAATAGTGAAAATTACTAAATTTTAATTAAAAACAACTTTTTTAATCAAAATAATTAATAGTGATAAATTATGAATTTGAGTGGTTTTAAAGTATATTTAGAATATATTTTTACCATTTAATATAATGTTGGTCATTGGACATAATTTTACAATTAAACCGAACATAAACAAGTGTCAATCTTTTGATAGTTATTATCTCTTAAAAACACGCTTTTTGTTTTGACAGCGGGAATTAATTTTAAATTAATTTCTGCCACTTCTGTGTTTTGAATTTAGGAAAATGGATTCCATATTTGGAATCAGGATGTTCAAATTGTGTAAATAGGTAACTTTTATTTTTAGACATTTTGAAAAATTACTGCAGTAAATATTTTATTTACCATGGTTAAGGGTAAATCCGGTAAATAAGGGTTAAAAAATAATATTATAATAATACTAAATTACCCTAAAACGTGTCTCAACCCTATTGGTTGATACATGGTCGACCATGGGAATCTTTGGGTCTATTTTGGGACCCCATGGATCCACTTGTAAGTGATAATGACACTTTATTTTAATTTAGTTAAAATAAATACAAAAATGACACAAGCATATATCTTTTAGAACAACAATTGTTACATAGGGTTATATATGTTGGATTTTAGATTATAAATATTCATTAGAAATCTAAAAAGATTTCCTACATAATGATATTTTATTTATAATTTTTAGACATTAAATAATTTATTTTATTTATGACACAATGATGATGCAGTAATTACTATAATAGTAAAAAATTAAAATAATTGATATTATAAATACCCAAATAAATATAATATGAAACTTTTAATGAATTAAACTAATTTTATAGGATAATATGATATATTAGGATTGATTTAATTGACTTTTTTCGAAGTAATCAATCTGTTATGAGTTTCACAAAAATCAACTATTGAATAGTGTCAAAATTGACATAAAAGAGTTCTTAAAACAAATATTATATTATTAATTGATATTAAATTCCTAAAAATATAAGGTTCGGCCAAGAGACTTATATCATGATATGTTCATCATTAATGTACCACTTGGGGGTCTCTTGGATGTATATAGTAAGTTTATTAACCATATTATATAAAAATACAAAGAGACATTGTAAAAGTGAAACTAATTAACTTAGAGTTAATACTTAAAGATAAGGTTAATATAAGTACCCAAACCTGTCTAAATTCTATTGGTTGAGTGGTTTTCGACCTATCCCCACCGTAACCTTTGAATAATAAGCTTTGGAGCCATTAGAAACCGAATATGAATTTATTATAAATTAATATTTCTAGCTTTTCCAAAGGTGCCCCTCACCCCTCTTATAAAAGGGCACTCCTCCTTCTCATTTCTTCACACCTTCAAAGCCTTTTGGTTCGGCCAAACTCTGCCCAAATACTCTCCCAACATCCCTCACTACAACCTAGAGGCCTTAGTTTGATCAGAAATCCAACCTAAGGATCCCTTTTGATCAAATCAAAAGGAAGAACCCGAAGAAGAGGTAATGATTTCACCACCCTTTTCTAAGTTCCTTTCTTCTTCCACTTCCTCTTTCTTTGTTCTTACCATTATAAAATAATAACTCCAGTATCTTAAATATACTGTGATGTTATTATAAATATGGTACAACCATATTCAGTATTCTATCCACCCTTTGAATAACATGTCACCATACGTGCGTACGTACGGCTTACCGTCTCCACGTCGTGGTGTAATTGTTATTCAATATAATATTATTTGGATGGGTATAATAATGATGTGTAACTCATGTAAATAATAAATATAACATGTTAATGATTTTGTATATATGATATACCATCCATTTATATATTATTTTAATATCAAAAGAATGATATTGTCGCTCGTGCGTACGTACGGACTACCGTCTCCACGAACGCGATGAGATTCATTCTCCATCGTATCCATTCAAGTATAATTATCATTTGATGATTTAAAAATGATGTTTAAGGACTGGATATCATTCTGGATATGAATAAGATACAACAACCATGTCTTATGTAACAAAACATATAAAATAAAATGAGTAAGTTAACTCCCGAAACGACGATAATTCTAAGATATTATTAACAAATCAATGTTAAAAGATCATATATGATATCATATTAATATATATGATTCTTGTATAATTTAATAACAACTATTTCACCATTATACAGGAGGTTAACCTACCCCAACCAAGGAAAATTACAAGGTAAGGGTTTACTTTACAACCTCTTCATTATCCAAGGTTGTTTATACGTAATAATCTACTGGGATCTCTTTATCATCCACATCCATGTTTCTTAAAAATGCATTTCAAAACATTTTTAATATTTACTAGAATATGAGTTAAATTCATTTATACCCTTTTTGACTTTTATAAGTGGTTTATAAAGGAATCTTTCGGTCGTTTTCAAAACAAGGTCCTTTTTAACCTTTTCGACAGAATTAAGGTAAGAATGTTTTTTTTTAACTTATACGGCGGGTGCGGCTATTTTCCGCCGTTATAAAATCTTCAAAGCTTCCCTTACAAGCTTATAAGAATATTTTCAAAGAAAATGTTTTATTTTATATGGATCTTAAATTATTTCAAAATAAAAGTAGATATTTCTTTAAAAAGAATTTTGATTTCATCTATGTCAACATCCTTTGATGGATTTTAAGATTATTTGAAGTTGATTTATTATGATACAAAACTTCTATATTGTATTGAAGGTTTTGTGATATGTTTGACTGTGGATGTGCTATTTTTATACCATTCATAGTTTATGGTGAAAGTATTGACATTTCGTATGCTAGTTTTAATACGAATGTTTATGTTATGTTTAAACCTTTTCATATGGGAATGCATTGGACTTAATATGTGACGGGTGGAGCCCGCTATAGCTCCTCGATGCATCGGTAGGTCTCATGAGACAAACTAGTGTCTTGGCACAAGGCCTTGACAAAAATCTTATTTGTAGTCTTGGCACGAGGCCTTGGCTATGTGGTTATGATAGTCTGGCATTATGCATTCCATCATTATGAAAGTGGTTATTGATTTTGCATGTGATTATTCGTTTAGTAGAATAACCATGTGAATAAGTAAATGGAATTATTTCATTTTATTTATGCCATACTATGTTAAATGTTCAAGTTTAAAAGGCTTTTGTTTTAGTTATACATTGCCTTAAATGTTTATTCTTATTTATGAAAGTTTCCGTTATATTGTTATCCTTACTGGGCATTTGAGCTCACCCCTTTTCTATGTTTTATTTTTCCCAGGAAGTGAAGAAGTAAATTATGAATGACCTACAGGGATATTATGTGGGGATATGAGTGTGGATTATGGAAACATTATGTTGTTGTAGTAGTTTTTCATTTTATGATGTAATGTAAAACTTATGAATATATCTAGTGTTTCCAAGGCTACTAAACCAATCGGTCTTTCGAGATTTGATCTTTCTTGTGATCATGCCAATGTTATGTAATAATGCACCGACTCTGGGTAACTAGGGTCGGGGCGTTACAGTTGGTATCAGAGGAAGTTTAGTACAAACCTTGGAAGCTAGATTTAGATAAACTCTGATTAGAGCACGTAGACCTAAGATGAACTTTGAGGATTAGTATAGAAGAACTTCCTAGAATTTTGGTATTGTAGATATTTTGTGAGTTTTCCGAGCAATACATCCCTGTCTGGATACGAGCAGGTAGAGGCGGCTCTGGCACAGATGTACCTAGGGGTAAAACCCGAAAACACCGCTTTGAGCTAGACTCGAACGGGAACTGGTGCACGACAACGGGCCTTGTTGCACTCTTGGTTACGACACTCCCGGGGGATATGCTTAGGATAACACTCATTTTCTTTACAAATAATTTTGAAGGGATTATGAGTATATACATCCTCAAAGAAAAAATTCTTATGATTATGGATTATATCCATAAATAGTTCAATTTATGTTAAGTGTTTTATAAGTATGAGATTATGTATTTTGATTCATAAACTGATCTAGTTTATGCCATTGTTTAGAAATGGTGCCTAGTGGAAGAAATGGAAACCGTATCAATGCACGCACTCCATGTAGGGATTGCCCTCCTGCTCAAGATAATTATAGTGGGGCTGGTGATGCAACTGGTGCTGATCAGCTAATCACCATACTGGGACAACTTACTCAAGTTATGAATAATAACCTTACCCGTATGGAGCACCCTGATCCGCAGCGTGGAGGATCAATGTTAGATCGATTCATGAGGCAACAACCACCAACGTTCAATGGGAATACAAATCCCTTAGTAGCTGAGCAATGGATATTTTCCCTAGAGAAAATATTTCAGGCTTTGGGGAGCAATGAAAGGGAAAAAGTTATCATGGCAGTTTACCGCCTCACTGGAGATGCTGATCAATGGTGGTCATTGATTCAGAACATGAAGGAAGATGATGAAGTATCAAATATGGAGTGGAGGGAGTTCAAAGATCTGTTTTTAGAAAAATACTTTCCTCGCGACCATCGAGCAGATATGGAAAGACAATTTCTGAGTCTGAGACAAAAGGAGGATGAGAATGTCACAAAGTATGAGGCTAACTTTACAAGGTTAGCGAGGTACGCTGGTGATTATATTCGTAACCCAAGAAGTAAGATTGATCGTTTCTTTGATGGGTTAAAACCATTTCTCCGTCGAGCATTAGTCTCACAATCCTTTTCATCGTACGAAGACATTGTCTCATGTGCTATCAAGACCGAAAAGGAATTCTCTAAGTCTTTTGACTTTAAAGAAAAGCAAGAGAAGAAGAGACCTGCTAATCAATCTGGGAATGGAAATAAGGGGAAGAAGGGAAAGGTTGAATATCCATCTTGTGGTAAATGCGGGAAGAAACATCCTGGTACTTGCTTGAAGGGAATGGGAGTCTGTTACAAGTGTGGTGAAAAAGGCCACCAAGCTCATGATTGCAAGGGGAAGAAGGAAGATACCAACGTTCAGTGCTATAATTGCAGGGAGATGGGGCATTATGCAAATGCATGTCCTAAGCGTCAGGAGAACTTACCTCAGAAAAGGCCAAGGGATCAAGGCCAGGCTTATGCTATCACTACTGCTGAGGTAGAAGCTCCGAAAGATGTGGTGGCAGGTAATTTAATGGTTTCCTCAAGTTTAGCAAATGCATTATTTGATTCTGGATCATCGCATTGTTTCATATCTTCCCAGTTTGCTAAGAAAATTAGATATTTCCAATTTGATTTAATAAGGGAGTTGTCAGTTAAAACTCCTAAGGGAAGTATCATTGCAACAAAGTTTTGTGAATCAGTCCCCATTAGAGCACATAAATTTTCTTTATCAGCTGATCTCATCGTCATACCTATGATTGAGTTTGATATAATCCTCGGTATGGACTGGCTTTCGGACTATGATGCGAAGATTTATTGTAAGAAGAAAGAGGTTACGATTCTTGATGATAATGATAAGGAACACCTTATTTTTATAGCAGAATCGTCACCACCAAATTCTTATTTAGATCCACCCCCAGTAGCTCAACTTAATTCAATTATTGGGGAGGAAGAGAATGAAATAACTATCGGAGAGGAAAGGAATGTTCAAATAGAGGATGTACCTGTTGTTAAAGAATTTGTAGATGTATTTCCGGAAGATTTACCTGGACATCCTCCAGAACGAGAAGTTGAGTTTTCCATTGATTTGATTCCTGGATCAAGGCCTATATCGAAGACCCCTTATAGAATGGCCACTGTAGAATTAGTCGAACTAAAGAAACAACTAGAGGAATTGAGTAATAAGGGATTTATTCGCCCTAGTGTTTCTCCATGGGGAGCCCCTGTTCTTTTTGTTAAAAAGAAAGATGGATCTATGAGGTTATGTATCGACTACAGGGAGATCAATGCTATAACGATAAAGAACAAGTATCCCCTACCTCGTATTGATGATTTATTTGACCAACTGCATGGAGCTCAATACTTTTCAAAGATTGACCTTCAATCTGGATACCATCAGTTGTGTGTGAAGAAGGAAGACATTCTGAAGACAGCATTTCGAACCAGGTACGGGCATTACGAGTTTACTGTAATGCCGTTTGGATTGACTAATGCACCCTCTGTATTCATGGATCTGATGAATAGAGTTTTCAAGGAGTATCTCGATGAATTTGTGGTGGTATTTATTGATGATATCTTGGTATACTCCAAAACCTACGAAGATCATGAAAATCACTTGCGCATTATCTTGAAGACTCTGAGGAGGCATGAATTATATGGGAAGTTTAGCAAGTGTGAATTCTGGCTTCAGGAGATTTCTTTTCTTGGCCATATTGTCTCTAAAGATGGAATCTCTGTTGATCCTTCTAAGACCAAGGCAATCCAAGAATGGCCAGCACCTACGAGTATAACTGAGGTACGTAGTTTTATTGGCTTGGTAGGTTATTATCGATGTTTCGTCCAGAATTTTGCCCGATTGGCTAACCCATTAACGAAGCTCACACGTAAAGGGGTTAAATTTGTTTGGACAAAAGAGTGTGAAGAATGTTTCGAAGAACTGAAGAGAAGATTAGTCAATGCTCCTATATTGACTCTACCATCGGGGAATGATGGGTTCGTTATTTATAGTGATGCATCAAAGAAAGGACTTGGTTGTGTCCTTATGCAGAATGATAGAGTTATTGCCTATGCATCATGACAGTTGAAAATTCATGAACAAAACTATCCTACTCATGATCTCGAGTTAGCAGCAGTGATCTTTTCTTTGAAGATATGGAGGCACTACCTCTATGGTGAAAAATGTGAGATTTATACTGATCACAAGAGTTTGAAGTATATTTTCTCACAAAAAGAACTCAACATGAGGCAAAGGATATGGCTTGAATTACTCAAGGATTATGATTGTACGATACACTACCACCCGGGGAAAGCAAACAAAGTAGCAGATGCTTTGAGCAGAAAAGACCATGGAGTTCTGAACATGATGAGAATTGAAAGGGATCCAATTTTCATGGATCTAGTGAAGATGGACATGGGAATAACCAGGGAAGGTGAAACATCAATGCTTTTTCAAATGGTTGCCAAACCATCTTTACTAGAAAGGATTAAGAGTTCTCAGAACGATGATGAAGAATTTCAGAAGAAGATTAAAGCTGTGAATGATGGGAGATTGAGAGACTTTGTGTATGAAGATGGAATTTTGAAATTCGGGAAGAGACTTTGTGTTCCCGATTTACCTGATCTAAAAAGGGAATTGCTAGATGATGCTCATAGTTCCAATTTCTCTATACACCCTGGGAGCACCAAAATGTATAGAGATTTGAAGGAACATTTTTGGTGGGACAACATGAAGAGGGAGATTGCTGATTTTGTGTCAAGATGTATGGTTTTTCAACAAGTGAAAGCTGGAAGGCAACAGCCTGGAGGAGTCATGCAACCTCTTCCCATACCGGAGTGGAAATGGGACAATATTACGATGGACTTTGTCATGGGGCTACCAAAGACTCCTAGAAGGAATGATGAAATATGGGTTATTGTTGATCGTCTTACCAAGTCAGCACATTTTCTTGCTATAAGAGAAGATCTACCCCTGGAACGTCTAGCAAGACTATACATTAATGAAGTTGTGAGACTTCATGGAGTACCCCTATCGATTGTTTCTGATCGTGATCCCCGTTTTACTTCAAGATTTTGGAAAAGTCTTCAGAAATCCCTGGATACTGAACTTCATTTGAGCACTGCTTACCACCCTCAGACAGATGGACAATCAGAACGGACTATTCAAACCCTAGAAGACATGTTGAGATCTTGCTCACTTGACTTTCAGGGTATGTGGGATCAATATTTACCACTGGTAGAATTTTCCTATAACAATAGCTTCCATTCAAGTATTCAGATGGCACCATATGAAGCGTTATACGGAAAGAGATGTCGTACACCAACCTGTTGGGATGACGTTGGTGAAAGAAAACTTGTAGGCCCAGAACTGGTGGAGGAAACGGTGGAAAAGGTGAAAGTAATCCAAAATCACATCAAAGCAGCTCAAAGTAGGTAGAAGAGCTATGCCGATAATCGAAGGAAGGATTTGGAATTTCAAGTCGGTGATCATGTTTTCCTAAAGGTATCTCCATGGAAGGGAGTCATACGTTTTGGAAAGAAAGGTAAATTGAGTCCCAGGTACATCGGACCTTTCGAAATTCTAGAACGAATTGGGGCTGTAGCTTACCGATTGGCAATGCCGCCAATTCTCTCCAAAGTTCACGATGTGTTCCACGTATCTCTGTTGAGAAAATACATGCCTGACCCAACGCATGTACTCACCTATGAGGAATTAGAACTGGAACCCGATCTGTCTTATTGTGAAGAGCCCGTCAAGATTCTTGATACAAGAGAACAAGTACTGAGAAACCGGACGACGCGTCTGGTAAAAGTTTTGTGGAGAAACCATAAGATGGAAGAGGCAACGTGGGAACCCGAGGAACTTATGATGAAGAACCACCCGAGTATTTTTATGCAGTAATACCCTAGAAATTGCGAGGACGCAATTATTTTAAGGAGGGGAGAATGTAACACCCCAAGCTTCTACGGTACGCTTCTCTTTGAATAATGTGATAGCGTGTGTTGTACGCAACACCGAGTTCTAACACACCATAACTAATCAAACTAGCCGTTATGAATAGTAACACATAATTTTTGAAATTATATATATTTTATATTTGAAAATGGACTTCATTCTTGGATTCGGAATATCGAATTTAGCCTAAGGTGAAATTTTGGTACATTTCGGATAACTTTCATATTTTGATAAATAGTGAAAATTACTAAATTTTAATTAAAAACAACTTTTTTAATCAAAATAATTAATAGTGATAAATTATGAATTTGAGTGGTTTTAAAGTATATTTAGAATATATTTTTACCATTTAATATAATGTTGGTCATTGGACATAATTTTACAATTAAACCGAACATAAACAAGTGTCAATCTTTTGATAGTTATTATCTCTTAAAAACACGCTTTTTGTTTTGACAGCGGGAATTAATTTTAAATTAATTTCTGCCACTTCTGTGTTTTGAATTTAGGAAAATGGATTCCATATTTGGAATCAGGATGTTCAAATTGTGTAAATAGGTAACTTTTATTTTTAGACATTTTGAAAAATTACTGCAGTAAATATTTTATTTACCATGGTTAAGGGTAAATCCGGTAAATAAGGGTTAAAAAATAATATTATAATAATACTAAATTACCCTAAAACGTGTCTTAACCCTATTGGTTGATACATGGTCGACCATGGGAATCTTTGGGTCTATTTTGGGACCCCATGGATCCACTTGAAAGTGATAATGACACTTTATTTTAATTTAGTTAAAATAAATACAAAAATGACACAAGCATATATCTTTTAGAACAACAATTGTTACATAGGATTATATATGTTGGATTTTAGATTATAAATATTCATTAGAAATCTAAAAAGATTTCCTACATAATGATATTTTATTTATAATTTTTAGACATTAAATAATTTATTTTATTTATGACACAATGATGATGCAGTAATTACTATAATAGTGAAAAATTAAAATAATTGATATTATAAATACCCAAATAAATATAATATGAAACTTTTAATGAATTAAACTAATTTTATAGGATAATATGATATATTAGGATTGATTTAATTGACTTTTTTCGAAGTAATCAATCTGTTATGAGTTTCACAAAAATCAACTATTGAATAGTGTCAAAATTGACATAAAAGAGTTCTTAAAACAAATATTATATTATTAATTGATATTAAATTCCTAAAAATATAAGGTTCGGCCAAGAGACTTATATCATGATCGGTTCATCATTAATGTACCAATTGGGGGTCGCTTGGATGTATATAGTAAGTTTATTAACCATATTATATAAAAATACAAAGAGACATTGTAAAAGTGAAACTAATTAACTTAGAGTTAATGCTTAAAGATAAGGTTAATATAAGTACCCAAACCTGTCTAAATTCTATTGGTTGAGTGTTTTTCGACCTATACCGACCTTAACCTTTGAATAATAAGCTTTGGAGCCATTAGAAACCGAATATGAATTTATTATAAATTAATATTTCTAGCTTTTCCAAAGGTGCCCCTCACCCCTCTTATAAAAGGGCACTCCTCCTTCTCATTTCTTCACACCTTCAAAGCATTTTGGTTCGGCCAAACTCTGCCCCAATACTCTCCCAACATCCCTCACTACAACCTAGAGGCCTTAGTTTGATCAGAAAGCCAACCTAAGGATCCCTTTTGATCAAATCAAAAGGAAGAACCCGAAGAAGAGGTAATGATTTCACCACCCTTTTCTAAGTTCCTTTCTTCTTCCACTTCCTCTTTCTTTGTTCTTACCATTCTAAAATAATAACTCCAGTATCTTAAATATACTGTGATGTTATTATAAATATGGTACAACCATATTCAGTATTCTATCCACCCTTTGAATAACATGTCACCATACATGCGTACGTACGGCTTACCGTCTCCACGTCGTGGTGTAATTGTTATTCAATATAATATTATTTGGATGGGTATAATAATGATGTGTAACTCATGTAAATAATAAATATAACATGTTAATGATTCTGTATATATTATATACCATCCATTTATATATTATTTTAATATCAAAATAATGATATTGTCGCTCGTGCGTACGTACGGACTACCGTCTCCACGAACGCGATGAGATTCATTCTCCATCGTATCCATTCAAGTATAATTATCATTTGATGATTTAAAAATGATGTTTAAGGACTGGATATCATTCTGGATATGAATAAGATACAACAACCATGGCTTATGTAACAAAACATATAAAATAAAATGAGTAAGTTAACTCCCGAAACGACGATAATTCTAAGATATTATTAACAAATCAATGTTAAAAGATCATATATGATATCATATTAATATATATGATTCTTGTATAATTTAATAACAACTATTTCACCATTATACAGGAGGTTAACCTACCCCAACCAAGGAAAAGTACAAGGTAAGGGTTTACTTTACAACCTCTTCATTATCCAAGGTTGTTTATACGTAATAATCTACTGGGATCTCTTTATCATCCACATCCATGTTTCTTAAAAATGCATTTCAAAACATTTTTAATATTTACTAGAATATGAGTTAAATTCATTTATACCCTTTTTGACTTTTATAAGTGGTTTATAAAGGAATCTTTCGGTCATTTTAAAAACAAGGTCCTTTTTAACCTTTTCGACAGAATTAAGGTAAGAATGTTTTTTTTTAACTTATACGGCGGGTGCGGCTATTTTCCGCCGTTATAAAATCTTCAAAGCTTCCCTTACAAGCTTATAAGAATATTTTCAAAGAAAATGTTTTATTTTATATGGATCTTAAATTATTTCAAAATAAAAGTAGATATTTCTTTAAAAAGAATTTTGATTTCATCTATGTCAACATCCTTTGATGGATTTTAAGATTATTTGAAGTTGATTTATTATGATACAAAACTTCTATATTGTATTGAAGGTTTTGTGATATGTTTGACTGTGGATGTGCTATTTTTATACCATTCATAGTTTATGGTGAAAGTATTGACATTTCGTATGCTAGTTTTAATACGAATGTTTATGTTATGTTTAAACCTTTTCATATGGGAATGCATTGGACTTAATATGTGACGGGTGGAGCCCGCTATAGCTCCTCGATGCATCGGTAGGTCTCATGAGACAAACTAGTGTCTTGGCACAAGGCCTTGACAAAAATCTTATTTGTATTCTTGTCCCGAGGCCTTGGCTATGTGGTTATGATAGTCTGGCATTATGCATTCCATCATTATGAAAGTGGTTATTGATTTTGCATGTGATTATTCGTTTAGTAGAATAACCATGTGAATAAGTAAATGGCATTATTTTATTTTATTTATGCCATACTATGTTAAATGTTCAAGTTTAAAAGGCTTTTGTTTTAGTTATACATTGACTTAAATGTTTATTCTTATTTATGAAAGTTTCCGTTATATTGTTATCCTTACTGGGCATTTGAGCTCACCCCTTTTCTATGTTTTATTTTTCCCAGGAAGTGAAGAAGTAAATTATGAATGACCTGCAGGGATATTATGTGGGGATATGAGTGTGGATTATGGAAACATTATGTTGTTGTAGTAGTTTTTCATTTTATGATGTAATGTAAAACTTATGAATATATCTAGTGTTTCCAAGGCTACTAAACCAATCGGTCTTTCGAGATTTGATCTTTCTTGTGATCATGCCAATGTTATGTAATAATGCACCGACTCTGGGTAACTAGGGTCGGGGCGTTACATTTCCCAAGTGTCTTCGGGATGAGGCTCAGGTGTCTTCAAGCGTGACAGTTGATCTTCTAGCCCAGGTGTCTTCGGGCGTGGTTACGTGAGACAGTTGAGGCCCAGGTGTGTGCGGGCGGGATTTCAGCAGTGGGACTGCGTGCGGTTGAGGCCCAGGTGTGTGGGGGCGGGATTTCGGCAGTGGGACTGCGTGTGTTTGTGGCCCAGGTGTGTGCGGGCGGGTGTGGCAGTGGGACTGCGGTGAGAATGGCGGGATTGGTCCGATGCGTAGGATGTCTCAATAACCAGTGGGAAAGTGGCGCGGGGTACCCAAACATCGATGTGATCTGATTATATATATTACTTGACTTGCGTTATTTGGGGAGCGTGCCTTGGTGAGGCCTGGGGTGGTTAGTTTACCTTGAATAGGCGTTTGGTTTTCTCCTTTCTCACGGGACTTTAGCACGTTCCCCCACTTGTGCATGAGATTCTTGGTTTTCCCTACTGAGTGTACTTGTATGCTCACCCTACGTTTACTTTCAGGTTTCCAGGAGGACTACCAGGGATGTGTGAAACCCTACTAGTCGGACAGTTGGAGTTGTTGCTGTTGTCGTACCTTTGTTTTCTTTTGGTATTGTACTTTGAGCCTCTTTTTGTACTTGCACCTTGTTGTAAACTGTTTAAACATGCATGGGGGCTTTGTTTGGGTTTATTTATTTACACCTGTTTCTTTCCCTTTTTTTGGGTGGTTGACTTATCCTATTTCCCGATCCTAAATAATAAAAAGGGTAATGCCTCCCATATTTGTGAAAACTCATACCCTTGGTGCTAGTCGCCACCCCGGGGCCTACTGGAGGCGGGACTTGAGGGTAATTATCTCTCCTACAACTTAAAGAAGGAAGGGCCTGGAAATCTGCTGACCCTTCCCTCCTTTTGGTGAAGGCGGTTCGTGACACTATACCACTTGGTATAAAGTCAAAATGAAACAGAAATAAATAATATAAATAAATATCAGAGTGACAAAAATAGAATAAATAGTACAACATACCCCTATGAAATAATAGGATGAATCAATAAACCAAATAAAAATGAATCATGTAATGATAGACTGATTTGTATCTAAATGTAAAACTAAAAACAATAAAAACAAAATAATTAGTTGACACCAAATAAAATGAAAAGACTTCAATCCTGAACCCCATATTAGTCTCATCTCCAAACTCAGACCCACCCATCAAGTAATAAATCAACTACAATCTCCCTTTCCCTTTTCCAAACCTACAACCATGTAATCTGCTCGGGTGCCAAATGGAGGTCTGAATAGGATGTAAGTAAAACTTAGTATTTCAACATCATCATGTCTAAACAAAACCATTTTGATAATAAGTGAATGAAATAAAATGATAAACAGGTTTATTAAATAATCAATTAATCAATTAATACAATACATAAATCAACATGTAATCCTTACTTATGAGTTACATAAAAAAACTAGTCACCTCATCTTAATTTTAACCCTGTTTGGAATTTACATGATGTGATCTAGGTTCATGATGTGTAACCTATTTATGTCATGAACTAGTTAATGACATGTTTCCGGTGGTATTTACATGTCATATAATAAGTACATTACATGTAAATTACTTATAGATATCTTTAATACCTATTTCCTCAAAAAATTCCCAAATCACCTCTGAAGCCTTCTAAACTCATAAGAAACCCTTGTAAGCCCATTTAACATGTTTATACCTGGAATAAATTAATGAAAACAAACATACATACTCAAACTTTATGTCATTTTCCCCAACAAAGGGTCTTCATCTTCAAACAATAATCAACCACCAAGGTCAAAGAAATAATAAAGAATCAACCAATATAAGTTCAACTAAAAAGTCAAAGAGGGACATACCTAAAAAAAGATAGGATATTACAAATTATCATAGTTATGTTAAATGGTGTAGGACATTATCTGACTTATTTTTTCTTCATAGGGTCAATTAATATTCCCTCCTTGGAGATAATATGGCCAAGAAAAGGAACTTTCTGAAGCCAGAATCCACACTTTCTAAATTTCTCATATATCTCCTTCCTTCTAAGAGTCTCAAGAATGACACAAAAGTGATTCTCATGGTATTCATGTCTCTTAAAATGAACCAAGATATCATAAATGAATAATACCATGAAATTATCAATATATTAATTGAATAATTTGTTCATTAGATCCATAATGAATGATAGTTTGATAGTCAATCAAAATGGATTTACTATAAATTCATAATTTCCATACCTCATTTGGAATATTTTATTTGGAATGTATTCCTTATTTAACCACAATTTATGATACCCAAAATGAAGTTAAATCTTAAAAAAATATTTAAATCAATGAATTTTATCGAATAAGTCATCAATTTGAGTCATATAATACTTATTATTTATCATAATGACATGGATTTCCCAATAATAAATGAAAAAATGCATGGATTAATCTTACTTATTAATAAAAAGAATAGGGGATCCCCAAGGTGAAACACTAGGGAGTATAAACCCCTTATCACAAAAATCCTCTAATTTTTTCTTGAACACCACTAACTCCATAGTGGAAATTCTATAGGTATTATTTGATATAGACCTCACATAGGGGATTAAATAAATGGAGAACTAGACTTCATGCTCTGGTAGATGTCCGAGTAATTTCTCAGAAAATAAATCAATGTCTATACAATAAGTACATCCTTAATTTTAATATTTCCTTTTTCGTTTATATATTTTTTTTCTCTTCTTCTCCAAGAATATTATTCAAAAGAGCTACTTGGTGTGGATCTAAACATTACTCAGATTATAAAGTTTCACCTCTAAAGATAAGAAATTACACATATTCATCAATAATTGTAATTTCCTTCTCCTTATAATAAATTTTTACATAATATTTATAAATCTAGTCCATAATAAGTATTATATAAAATTAAACCATAGGTATGGAAATAAATTTCACAAATAGAGCATATTTTTTATCATAAGGGAATATCCTGACACATCCTTATCGTAGTGATATTTTCACTAGGATTTTTGAATGAAAACTCCATTATTAAGGTTATAGGGAAATATATAATTTTCTTAACAAACAAGAAATATATAAAAGAGTGTAAGGAACCAGAATAAAATAAATCATTGGTTAAATTTGAGGTTTTGATTAAATTACCTACCACCACATCATTGGAAACTTCCACCTTAGCTGTGGTGATTACATAATCATGGCCTTCTCCCCTCAGCCTCTTCTACAGTATGTTCCCTTAACACTTGGTTAATTCATGTGAATAATGCCCATTTTTTTATATCTAAAGAAATATATATCATTGAATTATTTCTACCCCTTGCATTCATTATCCATATGACCTTTATCGTTAAACTTGCAACAAACTCTCATTCCCTTCAAACATTTTCCAGGATGTTTCTTTAAAAAATATTCAGATAATGGAAATTGTTTCATTTTCTTATTCTTTATTAATGTTTTCCATTTTTCTTGGTGTTCAGTATAGTGACCCAAGACTTTTATATGTATTATTACATGATTTTTAATATAAACATCCATTAATTACAACCCCAAGATCATGAGGCCTGGTGTCTTTATAATAATAGGTTCACAATACATCAAAGTGAGACTAAAATAAAAATTCTTATTTTTATTCTCCATAATTATATCTTAAATCCTTTAGAGATCCTAAAACTACATGGGATAACCTAGGTAATACATAGACAAATGGGTGATATAAAAATCTTAGTATGGGAATAAACCTGATAAGGAAGCATAATTTATGAGTCAAGTACAACATAATATCATAAAATAAAAGTCTCAAGGGTAATCACATGAGATAATAACATAAAGAACATGGTATCATAATATCATGACATAATAAGAAATATGGAATCAATAAATAAAATTAAATAAACATGATTCAAGGATAACTACCTAGCTAATATCACATGATAGACAAAGTCCCATAATGGATTAGGTTTACTCCTTAATCCCATACATGACGCCTTTTGAGATTAAATCTTTACCCAATGCATTGGATCACTATCCGAACACACCCATAAAAACATTTTCTTTATTATGTGTGCTATAAAATGAAATCAATCATATGGAATAAATATAATAATTACCCATATAAATAAATGGGTTACATAATCTTGTCTCATATCATAACCAAAGAGAATTTTGTAATGAAGGCATTTGTGAGATGAACATAACGCATATATTACCTCATAAAAGTAAAGGATATTAATCTAGGTATATATATTAGAAACATATATACATAATTTATAAGAAATACATATCATCAAAGGTTGTTTTCATTGATGAAAATGTCTTTAAAATATCACATTGATATTTCTTGAGGAAATTATCTTTTTCAATTTGAAATAACTTCTTAAAAATATAAAAAAAATAAAAATATTATAGAAATGTTTTATTTAAAGATAACCATGTATTATTATAAATTAATATTCAAATAATTTATTGTTTATTATGGTGGTTAATTCTACATATGTCATACGAGTTAAAAACATTCATTTCACGTTGTTGTAAAAAGGTTAAAAAGTACTTATTTCGAAAATGACAAGAAGATTCCTTCCAAAAAAAGTTTAAAAAAGTGAAACATGGGTAAAAATATATTTAATAAATAATTTGGATAATTTTAAAAACATTATTGAAAATATTTTTAGAAATCATAGATATGGAAGAAAACTGATTTTTTACCGAAGAGATAAATAAAGTCAGCTTTTCTTAAAAACGTTTTCTTAATAATTTTAAGAACCAAAGAGAGTAAATTAGTAAAATTACTTTAAAAATTCATTAATAAACATAAGAGAATAAAATTAAAGGTTTTTATTAAATAATTTTCAAATAATTTCCTACAATAGAAATTCAAGTATAAACAATCCCAATTAAAATGAGAACAAAATATAAACTATTTTTGCTTTGGTAACTTTAGAATCATAACTCACATGAATGAAGTAAATGAATTGTAAATTAAAATATAATGAATAATGAATTATTTATGATATAGGATGTAAAGTTTTGGTATATACACCATTTAAAATAAATTAGGTTCATAAAAGAACATGTGTCTCAAAGAAAGAAATTTTGAAAAGAAACCCATACCTCGGGTCCATAATTTGTTGTGTATGTATTTTATCTCTTATATAATAAACTTATATCAATTTTTTTATTAAGAAACTTTTAAAGGTTTAATACCTTATACTTAAACCATTTACTTCATTTATTTTAATGACATATTTAATTACTTAATCAGTTATTTCCATATCAGGTGTTTTGAGGATGCTCAGTTTATAATCTCAAAACAGCATCGGTATGTTGAACTTGGTCATAGAGGTAATTATTCCAAAAAACATAGAATAATAATAATAAAATATTTATAATTTTTATATATAAATTATAATTTTAAAAATAATCATGAATTATGGTTATGAAAAATGATCTACATTACAATCATGAAGATGGTAGTTCATATGTACGCATGTGTAGCATTTCCATTTTTCAACAATCATGGTGAAAATAAGGTAAGTGTTATTTTATATTTATATAATGATAATAATATAATAAATATAATATTATTTATTTAAATATACTTACATATTCCATCCATGTGATGTGGTAATAAAAAAATGAATCACATCACTTTGTGAGGTGGTAGCCCTCCATACACACGAACGATGTTATCATTTTTCTATGGATGATTAGGTAAGAAAATATATGAAATTTTAATTTTTAAAAATGATTAAAATTTCATTAATATCGTATATAAATATTATATTCATCATCATAAATATTTTTGAGAGGCAATGATGGAAAATGGATTACATCAGTTCATGAGGTGGTAGTTCGTCATACACACGAACGATGGTTTTGTTTCCCATTTGATGGAAGAGGAGATAGATAAATTTTATTCCATAAACATAATAACATATAAATGTATAGGAGATAATTTTTTTATTGTATTTTAATTTTTAAGACACAATTGAAGGTGGAAAAATAAGAATAAAAAATAAGTAGCTCAGTGAAGATGTTTACCTTTTCTCAGAAGAACCTCTTTTAGACCTCTTATTAACAACCTTAAGGTTAGTCTTTTAGCAAGATTATAAGCTCTAGAATGTGTATAAGGATGTTGGGGATATATTTTTTAGGGTTTTTTTAGAAAAATGGCTTGATATGTGTGAATAAGTCAAGATATAGGGTTCCCTTTTATAATTGAGGAGTGACATTTTTATAAATACCCAAAACTATTTAATAATGGGAAGTCATTATAAATCCGAATGCATAAAAAATTTTAAAATAAATTATTTGAGGATACATAAGTGTGATACACACCTATAACACTAAAAATAAACATGTTATTCTCTTTACCTCTAAGGTTAGTCACTTTTACCATTTTAATTTTTTACCATGGTAAATATTTTTTACTATTTTTACTATTAATTAAGATAAAAAGATTAAGTTTATATTTTTATATAATATAATTTATGATGATTAAAAATATTTAATCCAATTTATCAAATTTAATTCACTGAAGTGGAAGAATTTAATTTAAAATTAAACCCATAAATATGTCAAAAAAATAGTTTTTCAAGAAATGCATTTTTCAAGCATAAAATGATCTTATAATAACTATGTTAAAAGTAATCATAATTAAATTAATTTAAATTAAAAAAATTAGATATGTAATATATAAATTTAATTTAAATAATTCCTCATTATGGATTATTTTAATTAGTTAAAATGGAAAAAAAATTATGCACTTTAAAACAATTTTTGGAAAAATGTATTTTAAATCCTAAAAATAAACTTATATTAAAATATAGTATAAAATTGATTCAAATGAAATTAAATATATTAAATAAAACTAAATAATACTTATGTTAATTTTAAATCAAATTAAAATAATAATTTAACTTTTAAATTACTTAATTTATTAAAAATAAATGATAGTTTTACCAAAAATTGGTATTTTTCACTATTCACTAAAAAATAGATATTATCTAAAAAATTTTAAAATTTCACCCTAATTTTAGATTTATATGTTGATTTAAAAATTATTATAATTTTATAAATTAACATAAATAAAATTTCTAAAAAATAATTATAATATTTTCTTCTAAAAGGCCATAAAAATCATTTTTGAAGAAAAATTATTTTTTAAGCTTAAAATGACTTTAATAAAATTTTAGTAATTATTATTATCAATTAATAAATAAATTTAGATTATATAAAACCTTTTGGTTATTTTTATAATATATTTATTTCTATTCATATTTCCAATTTTAATGGTAAGGTTATAACAGTCATGTTTAAATAATAATATTTTAATAATATATCGCGGTTCATTTAATCTAAGTGTTGTATGTTGTATATGATATCAAACATAGTTTTATTTTTAAATATTAGGGTGTTACATTATACCCCATTAAATAAATTTCTTCCTCAAAATTGGAACTTTTTCCCGGTTTTACATTTGAAAATTCCTTTGTAAAAAACTCACATTGTAAAAAGGGTTAATAAAACTTCCTATTAAAATATGGAAAGGGAAATATGAAGGCCATATGGGGTAACACATAAATAAGTTTCCAAGTATGAAAACATTAGTTTTATGTGTAAACATGTACATGGAATAAAAGTGTAAATAATTATGGAGAGTGATAGAGATCATTGATCATAAGAAAGTGAGTGCTCAAAATAAAATCAACGACCACAAAACTATAAATATATGATGAGTTAAAATTTCATTTATTCATCAAATATGAAGGTAATAGGATAAAAGTTTTGTTTTAATATTATTTTACTAGATTTGATGTATTCATTTACTATTAATATATTGATCACTATAAAATATACTTACTTGATGTCATTTTATTTCATAAACACAATTTCATCCTTTGGTTGTTCTTTAATAACTTTTCACTTCACCTCTTACTCTAAGGAATGAATATACAATATGAATTTTTTATTATTGAAGCACTAAAATTAACTTTTAATGGATCGTAAGATCTATAAAAGAGTATAAAGTTATTCTTCTTATCTTTATTAAAACCAAAATGGTTAAAAAAAGTAAGATAATACCTAAAATGAATATGAATATATTTATCTCCAAAATTCAACAATAAAACTAAAGGTTTAACATAGATAATTACTTAAGTAAATAAATCTATATCCAAAATAACCTCAACATGAAATAAGGTTTCAACCTCTAAGATTATCACATACCCTTCAACTTACATCTCCAAAAAGATAATATCATTATTCCTAAATAATATTTCATGTTAAACCTAATGGTTATATATATCTCAACCTAATAAAATGTTTCCCAAAATATCATTAATTGCCTCAGAATACTAAAAATTCAAAAAGACTTAATCCTCTAATATGTTTCCCAAAATAAACTTTATATTTATTCAACAAATTTTTTAAGTAAAAACAATATCATATTAACTCGTATATCACATAGGCCGGTGGTAGGCACTACACCCTTATCAACCTTTGGTTGTCAGCTCAAGACTCGTGACATTGCCGGATGCAATGGGTTGTCATCTAGCTTACGAGTTGTCCTTTTTATAAAATTATATTAATATAATTCCTATAACATTACCATAAATATGATGAAAATCCTCAATATAAAATTAATCATTAAATAAGTTTTTAACCACTAAGGTTTTCTGTACAACTTATTTTACCCCCAAAATAAAATAATATTAATTAAATATTATTACCTTAACATCAAAATAGGATAATCCCTAAAGGTTACTAATACCTTTAAACTTATTTCCATAAAATATAAACTCATTCTTACTCAAATAAAAAAAATTACTAGATAGCATACTAAAAACAAGGGTTATATTACTATAAATATCTCCCAAAATACTTTAAATCATCTTAGAATTCAATACTTAAAACCCAAAAATGGGAATTTATTTATTTAAACATATGATTAACCTTAGAATTATCAACCCAATACACTTTATTTTTAACCTAGGTATTCCATGATTTCCATCAATTCAAGTCCTTCATGATGGTTCATAAAGAGTCTATGAATTTCCAAAACATATCCCTTAAAGTGTCAAACAAGGTGTGTATCAAAGATACTTTCCGTGCATGAGGTGACAATCAAGTCAAATCCCAATTCAAACTTTTTAGAGTTATTACCCTTGGATACAACTGATCTAGATTCACATCCACTTATAGTATTCAGACACGGATGTAAATTCTTGGAAACCAACTTCTCCAAAATACCTATACATTTTACTATACTTAGAATTATCCTCAGACTTATCCCTAGGGTTATCACTAAATTTTTCTCATCTTAACTTCCAAAGGTTAAATAAAAATTTGATCTGATACTAACTATAGAGACCCAATCCTCTTACACATATTATTAAATGATTTTTAACATAAACATCCATTAATTAAAACCCAAGTATCATGAGGCTTGGTTTCATTAGAATACTAGGTTCATAATACTTAAATATGAGACCAATAAAAAACTTATTTATTTTATTCTATATAATGATCTCCCAAATCATTTTGATCTCCTAAAACTTCATGGGATAACCTGGGGAATATATATACAAAATTATTGAGCTACAAATCCTAGTAAATAAATAGGCATGATAAGGAAGCATAATTTTTGAGTCAAAAGTATAACGTGATATCATAAAATAGAAGGATCAAGATTAATCACATGGTATAATAACATAAATAACATGGTATCATAAGATCGTAACATCATAGGAAATTTGGCAGTAACATATAACATGATAAAAACATGAGTTAAGGCTAACTGACAAGACAATATCATATAGTGTACAAAGTCTCGTGGTTAATTAAGTTTACTCACTAATCCCATACATGACGCCTCATTATACTAAATCTTTACCCAATGAATTAGAGGGTTATTTGGGAACACCCATAATAACATGTTCATGATTATTTTTCTCACAAAATTAAATCATTCATAAGGAATAAACATAATAATTACTCACAGAAAGAAATGGGTTTCATAATCTTGTGTCATATCATAACCAAATGGAATTTTGTAATGAAGGCATTTGAGATATAAACATAAGTCACGTATTACTACATAAAGGTAAGGAATATTAAGATAGTTATATATTTTAGAGACATATATAAATAACTAATAAGTAATCAATTACATAAAATTTTGTTGTTTATGATGAAAATATCTTTAAAATATTATATGGAATATTTTTTGAGGAAATTTTCCTTTTCACTTTGAAATTACTTCTTCAAAATATAAAAAAAATACAGAATATTATAGAGAAAATTTTAATTAAAAATAACTATAGATAATTATAAAGGAATATTCAAATAATAGATTTTTCATGATGGTAGGTAATTTTTTACTTGTCGTACAAGTTAAATGAACATTCTTTACACACAATTGTGAAAAGATTAAAAAGTGACTCATTTGGAAAATGATAAGAAGATTCCTTTCAAAACATTTTTAAAAATTTCAAACATGGGTAAAAATTACTTTAATAAATAATTTTTAGAATTTTAAAAATGTTCTTGAAAATATTTTTATAAAATATAAATATAGAAGAAAAAGGATTTTTGACTGAAGAGGGAAATGAAGTCAACTTTTCTTAAAAACACTTTCTCAATCATTTTAAGTACCAAAGAGAGTGAAATGGTACAATTAATTTAAAATTTTATTAATAGAAATAGTATAAGGAAATTAAATGTTTTTATTATAAAATTATCAACTAATTTCCTATAATAGTAATTCAAGAATAAATAATCTTGATTAAAATGAGATTGAAACATAAACCCTTACTGCTTTAATAACTTTTGAATCATAACTCTAATTAATGAAGTAAATAAAATGTAATTTAAAATATCATGAATTATGAATTATTAATGATATAAAATGTAAAGGGAAATTATATACGCCATCTTAAATAAATTAAGCACATAAAAGAACATGTGTCTCAAAAAAGAAAGTTTTGAGACGAAACCCTTACCTCGAGTCCAGACTTTATCATGTATGTATTTTATCTCCTATATAATAAAATTATATTAGTTATTTGATTTCTTAAGAACCTTTTATAATTTTAAACCCTTATAATTAAACTATTTACTTCATTAATTTTAATTATGTGTTTATTTATGTGATCAGTCATATCCATGTTGGGTGTTTTGAGGATGCTCAATTTATAATTTCAAAATGGCACTGGTGTGTTGAACATGGTCAAAGAGGTCATATTAATTCATATCCAAAATAATTATTATAAAATATTTATCATTTTTATACATAAATTATATTTTAAAAATAACCATGAATTTTGGTTATGAAAAATGAACTATGTTACAACCATGGAGATGGTAGGTCATACATATGCATGTATAATGTTTCCATTTTTCAACGATCATGATGTAAAGAAAGTAAGTGTTATTTTATCTTTAAAAATTATAATAATAAAATAAATATGATATTATTTATTTAAATACAATTATATATATCATCCATGTGATGTAATAAAAAAATAAACCACATCGCTTCACGAGGTGGTAATTCGCCATATACACGAACGACATTATCATGTTTCTATGAATGGTAAGGTAAGAAAGTATATGATATTTTACTTTCATAAGATTATTAATATATTATTAATATCATATAAAAATATTAAATTTGTTATCATAAACATCCATGAAATCTGATTATGGTAAATGAATTACAACGTTTCACGAGGTGGTAGTCTGTTGTACACACAAACGATGGTTTTATTTCCCATTTGATGGAAGCGAAAATGGATAAATATTATTCCATTAAAATAATAACATATTATTATATATGAGATAATTGTGTTATTATATTGTAATTTTTATGACATTATTGAATGTGTAAAAGAAAAGAAAAAAGAAGGATCTTGATGAAGATGTTTATCTTCGCTTAGAAGAACCTCCTTTGGATCACTTATTAAGGACCTTAAGGTCGGTATTTTTGGAAAAATAGAAGCTATAAAACATGGATAAGGATTATAGAGAGATAATTTTGGTATTTGTTTGTCAGAAAAAATGGTTTAAGTGGTGTGAAGAAGTGAGGGTAGGGGTGCCCTTTTATAATTGAGGAGGAGTGGTACTTTTGTAAATACCCAAAACTATTGAATAATAGAAATTCACTCTCATTCCAGGTGCCTCAAAGATTAAAAAATAAAGTATTGTAAGACATATAATATCAAGAAAAACCTCTACTAATAAAAATAAACATATTTTACACATGTTATCCTTTTTACCTCTAAGGTTACTCACATTTACCTTTTTATTTTTTTACCATGATAACTATTTTTTTACTATTTTTACTATTCATTATAACCAAATATTAAGTTGACCTTATTATATAATATAAATTATTATGATTAAAAATATGGAATCAATTTTATCAAATTAAATTCATATAATTTTTATAATTTAATTTAAAATTAAATCTGTAGACATGTCGAAAAACAGGTTTTCAAGAAATGCTTTTTTCAAGCATAAGATGATCTTATAATAAATATATAATAGATAATAATAACTAAATAAATTTCAATTAATATTTATAGATATATAATCTATAAATTTCACTTAAATAATTCCTCATTAGGGGTTATTTTAATTAGTTAAAATGAAGAAACATTATGCACTTTAAAAAAGTTTTTTAGAAAAAATGTGTTTTAAAACCTAAAAATAAACCTCTATTAAAATCAAATATAAAGATGATTAAAATATAATTAATTGAATTAAATATAACTAAATAATACTTATTTTACTTTGAAATCGAATTAAAATAATAATGGAACTTTTAAATTTCTTAATTTATTAAAAATAAATGAAATTTTTACCAAAAATTGATATTTTTTACTATTTGTTGAAAAATAAATATTTTCTAAAAAAAATATCAAAATTCCACCCTAAGTTTAATTTAAAATTATTATTTCAAAAATTATTTTCATTTTATAAAATTAAATTTCTAAAAGTTGCAAAAAATAATTATAATATTTTCTCATCAAAATAAATAAAAATCATTTTTGAAGAAAGCGTTTTTTTGAAGCATAGAATGACTTTATTGAAATTTGAGTAATTATTATGATAAATTAGTCAATATATTTATATTTTATAAAAACTTTAGATATATTTTTTAAAATATATTTATTACTATTCATACCACCAATTTTAATAGCTAGGTTAGTCTTGTTTTAATAATAATATTTTAATAATGTGTCATGGTTCATTTAATCTCAGTGTTGCATGTTGTATATACAATTGAACAGTGTTCTTTTAAAATCTAAGGGTTTTACATTCTACCTCCTTAAATAAATTTTATCTTCACAAATTTAACTTGTGCTTGGTTTTATATTCTAAAATTCCTTTGTGAAAAACCCACATCATAAAAAGGGTTGATAAAACTTCCTCTTAAAAGAGGGAAATAGAAATAAAAAGGCCATTTAGAAGAACACATAACTAGTTTTCCAAGAACACTGCAAGAAAATAGTGTTTTAGCAGTGGTTTTTTGCAGTGGTTTCCAAAACCGCCAATAATTTTTTTTAAATATTTTTTATATATATTTTAAAATTTCTTCACAAACAAATAACAATTTTTTAGTAGTAGTTTTTTAAATAAAACCACCGTGAAATTGAAGAAAAAAATTAAAAATTATTTATTTATTAAGTATTATTTTTTATTTTTTATTTAAAATCAAATATAGATTATTGTTTATAATTTTAATTATTTATAATGTTTCAATTAGTAAATATTTATAATAATTAGTTAATAATATTTTTAAACTGAAAACAAATCTTCAATAAGTTGAAAAACACACTTTGGTATCAAATGACCATAACTACTGATCTAGGAGTCCATTTCAACTCCACAACCAGTCAAATAGAAGCTTATTAAATAAGCTATAACCAAGTGAGATTTAAATCATGTGATAATGAAAGGAAAAAAATATATTCAAATTTCAAAAGTTTAAAATCGAACTCGAGCTTCAAATGGTCATAACTTTTAATCTAGTTGTTCGTTTGGGCTCTGTCACATATCAAATCGAAGACTATGAAAATCTCTACACCATTTAGGTCTGATACCAACTTTTTGAGTATTGTACCTCTTTTTATTTCGCTAGAAAGGCCCAAAAGGCCTCCAAAACAAAGGTTTTAGTTGCAGACCCCAATTTCTTAAAATTTAAACAGTTATAACTTTCAATCCAAGTGTTTGTTCAGCCTGTACCACATATCATATTGAAGGTCATTTCATGATCTTCAATTTGACTGGTTGTGGTGCTGAAAAAAGACTCTCAGACCATATTTTATGGCCATTTCAGTGTTTTTAGGGTTTTCAAATGTTCTTAACGTTTTATGATTTAATTAATTATTTATTTATTTATTTATTTTTTATTTATTTATTTATTTAATATTTATTAATTAATTAATTAATTATTAATTAATTAAATTATTATTTTTTATTTATTTATCTATTATCTATTATTTATTATTCATTATTTATTATTCATTATTTATTTATTTATTTGTTTGTTTGTTTATTTATTTATTTGTTTATTTATTTATCAATTTATTTATTGATAAATTTATTTATTTTGTCTATTTATTTATTTATTTATTTATTTATTTATTTAATATTTATTTATTTATTTATTTATTTAATTATTATTTATTTATTATGTACACATTAATTGTTAATTTATTTTTAATCTATTAATTATTTATTTATTGTTACTTTATTATTCATTTATTATTTATTTATTTATTTATTCTTTATTTATTCTTTATTCATTATTTATTAATTAATTAATTATTTATTATTTATTATTTATTATTTATTATTTATTATTTATTGTTTATTATTTATTATTTATTATTTATTATTTATTATTTATTTATGAAATATTTATTAAATATTAATTAGTAATTATTAATTATTAACTATTAATTATTAATTATTAATTACTTATTTTTTATTTTTATTTTTTTATTTATCTATCTATTTATTTATTCTTTATTCTTTATTCTTTATTCTTTATTCTTTATTCTTTATTCTTTATTCTTTATTCTTTATTCTTTATTCTTTATTCTTTATTCTTTATTCTTTATTCTTTATTCTTTATTCTTTATTCTTTATTCTTTATTCTTTATTCTTTATTCTTTATTCTTTATTCTTTATTCTTTATTCTTTATTCTTTATTCTTTATTCTTTATTCTTTATTCTTTATTCTTTATTCTTTATTCTTTATTCTTTATTCTTTATTATTTATTATTTATTCTTTATTCTTTATTCTTTATTCTTTATTATTTATTATTTGTTATTTATTATTTATTATTTATCATTTATTAATTTATTTTTAATTTACTAAATATTAATTTATTATTAGTTTATTATTTATTTATTATTTATTTATTTATTAAATATTAATTATTTATTGTTTATTTATTGTTTATTTATTATTTATTTATTAATAATTTCTTAATAATTTATCAATTATTTATAAATTTTTAAATATTAATTCTTAATTCTTAATTCTTAATTCTTAATGATAAATTATTAATTATTTTTTATTATTAATTATTTTTTATTTATTTTTTATTTTTTATTTTTTATTATTTATCATTTACTATTTATTATTTCTTATTCAATATTTATTATTTGTTGTTTATTTATTATTTATTTATTTATCTATTATTTATTAATGTTTTATTAATTTGTTATTTATTTATCATATATTAAATTATTTTTTAATTAATTTATTATTTATACATTACTTATATATTATATGCTATATATTATATATTATATGTTATATGTTATATATTATATGTTATATGTTATATTATATATTATATATTATATATTATATATTATATATTATATATTATATATTATATATTATATATTATATATTATATATTATATATTATATATTATATATTATATATTATATATTATATATTTATTATTTATTATTTATTATTTATTATTTATTATTTATTATTTAGTGTGTATCTATTTGTTATATATTATTTGTTTTTCCAATTGATATATATATATAAGTATATTAAATTCGATTTATTGACCACATGAAGAACCTGCTAGAGTGGTAGTCTTTGGAAAATAAGCAAGAGGTAAGGGGTTCAAATCTCACCCAACGCAGAATTTCTATATGTAGAATGGGCATGTGCGTGGATATGGGCTTGTGCATGGAGATGGGCATGAGTATGGTAATAATAAATTATAAATAAATTACGAAAATAAATAAATAATAAATAATAAATAAATAAATAAATCATAAATCATAAATCATAAATAAATAATAAATAATAAATAATAAATTAATAATAAACTAATAAAATTAATTAATTATGAAAATAAAAAAATGATTTAGCAATGGTTTAAACTGCCACTAAATGCAAATTTTGGCATGGTAGGAGGAGAACATTAGTGGGAAGTGAAAATCTGGACATGGAAGAAAAACATAAATAATTATGAAGAGTGATAGAGATCATTGATCACAAGAAATTGAATGCTCAAGTGAAAATCAACGACCACAAAACCATAAATCTGTGATGAGTTAAAAGACCATTGATTCCTTAGATATGAAGATAATTAGATAGCATTTTTTCAAGATCCTTTTCCTAGAGTTGAAAGATTATTTTAATATCAGCATAGAGAACAATATAAAATATAATTACTTGATATATTTTTATTTCATAAACACAATTTCATCCTTTGGTTGTGCTTAGAATACTTTCCACTTCACCCCTTACTCTAAGGAATGAATGTCCAGTATGAATTTTTTATGCCTGAAGCACTAAAATTAAGTTTTAATGGATCATAAGATCCATAATAGAGTAAAAATATATTCCTCCTATCTTTATTAAAACCAAAATGGTTAGCAAAAGGTAATATAATACCCAAAATAAATATGAGTATATTAATCTCCAAAATTCAATGATAAAACTAAATGTTTAACATTGATCATTCCTTAAATAAATAACTATGTATCCCAAATAACCGAAGTATCTTCAACATGAAAGAAGGTTTTAACCTCAAATTTTATCTCATACCCTTCAAATTACATCTCCAAAAACCTAATAGCATTATTCCCAAATAATCATTTATTTTAAACCTAAAGGTTATATATATCTCAACCTAATAAAATGTTTCCCAAAATATCCTTAATCGCCTCAAAATACTAAAAATTAAAAAATACTTGATCCTATAATATGTTTCCAAAAATTAACTTAATATTTATCCACCAAATATTTTAAGTAGAAGCAATGTTATACTAAACAATATATTACTGATGTGGCCTAAAAAACACATGTTTTTCCACATCTTTTTAATTAATTTTTATCAATTTAATTAATTATTTTAACACTTTTTAATAAATAATGGATCTTTTGTATTTTTATTATTAATTTTAATATTTAATCAGTTTTTTTAATTAATTTTGTAATTTAATCTTTAAAATAATTAACTTATTTCTTACTTTAATTAAATATTATTATTAATTTTTATTTAGTTTGGTATCTTTGTTTGAATACTCAATGATTTCACATTTATTATTCAATTAATTAGTTTTCTTTCGCACATAAATTATTTACTCTTAATATAACATTTAATGTATTAAAAATTAAATAATATACCCTAATTAATAGATGTATTTTAATAATTTATTAATTAAAATAAAAAATTATAGACCCACTTCAATTATTAAGTCTTTTATTTAAAATTTCATTAATTAACTTAATTGTTTAATAACATAATAATTATTTGTCTTCCTTAAATTTATTTAATTTGATATATTAGACTTTTATAAATAATTAAAATTTGTTTTATAATTGTTTTAATTAACTTTTAATAATTAAATTTTTTCTTAATTTAATTTTTAGTAGAGTTCCAATTTTAGTTAAGTTTAAACAGTTTTATTATTTTATTAAATTTTATGACTTATATTAAATTCCTTTTGTTTTAATTAAGTTTTAGTATTTTATTAATTATTTTGTTTATATTTTATTTAAGTTTTAATTTATTTTATTTTATTCTATCTATTTTACAGGTTCACGGTTTCACTCTTGTCATGGTGCCTCAATTTTCTCTCTTTTATAGTGACACCGTAATTCCTCTTTACTATCTCACCGTCTAACCTGTGCCACCATGACTTCCACACACTATTTCTTTTCCCCTTCCACCGTTCTTTTTCACAGACTCACTTTTTCCAGTAACAAGTCTCACACCGGTTTCATCCACCCTAATTCCCCTACCACCGTGACTTCCTTCCCTTCACGGTGCCACAGTAAATGTCTCACCGTAAGACCCTGCCACCGTAACTCCAACTTTTTGCGGTTTCATTGGTTCTCTCATGCCATAGTGAATTCAGTTTCACTTTCCATTCATCCCCACTTTGCGACCAGATTTGTTGCTTTGAACATGAACCACCTATCTTGTCCTCCTGTTCGGCTGAGATTTCTGCTCTTGTATCCCTATACTGAGGCTGGGTAAAGAGGATCTGCAGAAGGGTGCTTCTATTACAGGAGGGTCTGCTGTCCGGGATGCAAATCACCTTCAACCTCGTCATACCACATAAACTCAATTCAACTTTCTAATTTCAGGAACCAATTGAACTCTAAACTCTAACCCTTCACCAGATATGGAAACAAAACCGAATCATCTTCGGTTGAAGTTGAGGTGCACCACCTACTGATTTTTCATCAGGGTGGCTTGACCTTTTGGAGGCTAGTTTGTAGGAGGTGGAACCAAAATCTGAGGGGGTGAGCTACGAGGGAGGGGTACAGTGTTATCATCAGAGGCCAGTTTGAAGGAGGTGAAGCCGAGGTGGTGTCGTCGTTGGAGGTGTTCGCCATAATGAAGCTGAAGCCATCTGCTGGAGTTCGCTATCGTCGGGGAGCTGAAGTTGATGCTTGAGCTGAGAAATTTCGGCCACTGTGGATGCATGGAGCAGCCCGGCTATCTTTGGGAGGAAGGAGAACCCTCCCCTGTGTGCCGAGTTTTGGGAGGGGAAAGTAAATAAAAAATAAAAATAAAAGTTAAAGAAAAATAATAATAATATTAATTAATAAATTAATCAAATAAATATAATATAATACATAATAATCTTTATAATAATAAGTAGATAAGTTATAAAATAAAATATAAGTAAAACTAATGAGAATTTTTAAAATTAAATTATAAACAGTTATATTTAATAAATTAAATTAAATATTCACTAATATAAATATATTAACACTTTAATTTTATTTCTAATAGAATAATTATATTAATTAAATTAATAAAGTAATTAATATAAATATAATTTAAGTAATCTAATTTAGTTTTACTTTCTAATTACTTAAATATTAATAATAACTTAATAACTTTATTAACGATTTTATAATAAATTAATAATCATAATATTTAATAATAATTATCATTTAAGATATTTATTAATTAACTTTAATTACTTTTTAATAAGTTTTTTAACATTAAAATAAAAAATAACTATAAAATTTTAATTAACTTTCTTCATGATTTAATTTTTTTTATTTTGTTTTTAACATGTGAAGGTTCATTCATGAGATGAGAAAACATCTATATTCACTTAACTAACTTAGCGGGAGTTAGTTACGTGAGAAAAATTAGTGTGTCGTGCCTGTCGTGAAAAAACACACGTGTGTGGTGCTTAAGTGAGGGACTTTTGATGTCGGTGGAAGTGGTTAGTGACAAATAGTAGATGACGGGGGATATTAAAAGTAGAGTAACAGCAAAAATTTACGGAGACTCTCATTTTTCATTGCACGATCACATCAAACAAGAGCGAGGATGCTCATTTCATTCTACGATCATATAATTTTGAGAAAGATAACTCCCAGGAGATGGTGGAGCAGTACCAATGACTTGAAGTGGCAGAAGCATAGTAGCAATTTATGATTTTCATTCACAAAAGAAGGATTCTTCTACCTCTGTTCTATTATTTTTTCATTGTATTCACTACTTCTAAATTGAAAATGATATTCACTTAATTTCTTGTTCAGTAAATTTGAATGACTAATGGTTCATACCTTCTTCTCTTAATTATCACTCTTTTTAATAAGAAATAGATTCTTTTGGTGAGATTGATTCTGGTTCTCAACTTAAATTCAATTTGCACCTGAATGCATATAATTTCAACATCAATGTTCTTTCGGTGAGATTGATCATTGATGTTTTTCTTTTAAAACTGGAAATTCAAACTACAGAAACTATCGGCAAGATAAATTTCTGTTGACATCTTAAGATCAAATAGTTGTATGTGGTTTTTATTGTGGTGAACTTCAAGAACTGTTTTACAGAGTGTTATTTCTTCTGGTGAGGAATAATTAACAACTAATTTTCAAGGTGTGAATTCAATCTAATGAAGAATCATTTTTAAAACCAGTTGTTTTCAATTCACCCGATCTTACCATTTGATCAACTATCAGCTCTTCTGTTTACTTTTTCAGTCAACTTTAGTTAGCACTTTTACATTTTGCTGTTTCATTCTCCATATTAGTAAATAAAAAATTCTCATTCTTGTTTCATTACTGCTTAATAAAAAATATAAAACAATTGTAAAGAAAAAAACAACTAAAAAATGCACACTCTCTTCATTGTTGACAACAGTGGTGTTTATTAAAAATAAAACCTTAGAATTCACTCACTTTCCTTCTCTGTGGATTAACCCTACACCACTGTGCTAGTATAGGTTTATAAATGATATTTTGAGGGTCGTGATGACCTTTGGCCTCATCAAAATTTGGCACTGTTTCTGGGGAATACACGCGTTGAGTGTTCTAAGTTTTAGAAAATTTAAAAAAAATCAAAAAAAACATTAAAAATCATATAAAAAATCTTTTGTAAAAAAATCAATTAATTTAATAAAACATAATTATCAGATGTCTTTTAATAATTCATTAATTATTAATTTATGTTTTGTAACAAACTAAATCTATTCAAACATTACAATTTTAAGTCTTAACTTAATTCAATTATTTTATAAGATGATAATTAATTGTCTACATTAATTAATTTAGCTTGTTATAGTACCAATAATTTAACTTTGTAATTTAAATGTTTAAATTTTATATTTACTTTTAATAATTTAATTGCCTTTTAATTTTAGTTTTAGTATTGTGACAATTTAAATTTTACTAATTGAAGTTATTAATAATTTAACTTAAGTTTAATTGGTTTTATAAATTTATTAAAGTTTATGTTGTATTTAAATTTTCAATTGTTTTAACTAAGTTTTAGTTTTTATTAATTATTTTGTTCTTATTTTATTTAAGTTTTAATTTATTTTATTTTCCCTATTTATTTTTCAGCGTCACGGTGCCACAGCAACCATTTCATTTTACAGTGTCATCACACACCATACTGTCTCACCATTTTTCTTTTCCACTGTAAACCCTTTTACGGTCTCACCATTTTATTTCCATATTATGGTGCCACTGTTTCCTCCATTTCAGTGTCTCGCCGCTTAGCTCATACCATCACCTCTACTTTGCACCATTTCCTTCCATTATGGTCGCACCTTATAACTTCTTCCACCACATCTTGTCGCTTCCCATCTATTGTTCATTACACCATCATTTCAACCCCTTCCTTTATCCACATTTTATTCATCACACTCCCAAACCAGATGAGATTTAAGATGAAGTCGCACCAGATTTTAGCTCGCTTCGGTTGATGGGAGGCCACGATGTTTCTTGGAACAGATACCTACAGTCACTACCGGTGAGGACCGTTTAAGTCGTGCTGAGTTGTTTCATCACGCTGATGTAGATCTGGAGAAGCGCTACTGGATTAAGGTAGCCGAGGGAGCTATTCGCAATACCTCACCACATCTGCTACCACCTATGAGGATTAGCACCACTGGAGTTGTGCACCATCACTAAGGACCACTAAGTAGGGGTCACCCAATTGAAGCTTCTATGGATGAAGGAAGCCACCACCTGGATTGTTCCTGTGACATATTCCCCAACTGAGGAGGTGCATGTCTGTCTTCCGGTTAAAGTCACGCCACCTGCTAGAGTCGAGGTTGTGTCGCTAAGGCAGTAGGAGTTCGACGCCCAAGCTTTACTGCTGAAGTCTCGCCGCTGCTTAGAAGAGCATGTTTTGTGCCATTGTCATTTCTCAAGACGAGGACATGGTTTGAGTTGCAGCGTGTGGGGAGGAGCCGAGCAGGAGGAAGAGCAAGCTTCGACCTCACGGAGAAGAAACAAAGGGATAAAATCCCTCTTGTGGCGCGATAGAGAAGAAGATACGGGGAGGAGTAAATAAAAAATAAAAAAAAAAGATAAAGAAAATGATAATAATAATAATAATTAATAAATCAATCAAATAAATATAATATAGTACATAATAATTTTTATATATAACTTTTATAATATTAATAAATAAATAAGTTATAAAATAAAATATAAGACAAAAAAATTAAAATTTATAAATTATAAATAAAATTATTTATTAACTAATATATATATATATATTAAAACTTTAATTTTATTTCTAATAGAATAATTATATTAATAAAGTAATTAATATTAATATAATTTAAGTAATCTAATTAATTTTTACTTTCTAATTACATAATTATTAATAATAACTTAATAACTTTATTAAAGATTTTATAATAAATTAATAATCATAATATTTAATATGAACCATCTTCTAAGATATTTATTTTAATTACTATAACATTAAACTAAAAAAATAACTATAAAATTTTAATTAACTTTCTTTGTGTTTTAATTGTTTTATTTTTATGTTCTAACCTTGCAGGTTCAATCGAGAGATGGGTATACATCCAGACTCACTTAACTAACTCACCGGGAGTTAGTTACATGAGGAAAAATAGTGTGACGTTTTTTTCATGAAAAAAACACATGTGTGTGGTGAAAAAGTTAAGGATTTCTATAGTCAATGGAAATGTGCAGTAACAAGCAGCAGGTGACAGTTGATATTTAAAGCAGAGAAGCAGCAGATTTTCAGGACTCATTTTTCATTCCACAATCGCATCATATGAGAGCGATGACTCTCATTTTTCATTCCACGATCACATCATTTTGAGAGCGATGACTCCTAGGAGATGGCGGAGCAGTACCAATGACTTGAAGTGGCAGGAGCAGAGCAGCAATTCATGATTTTCATTCACATAGGAAGGTTTCTTCTACTTTTATTCTATTATTTTTACATTGTATTCACTTCTTCTAAATTGAAAATGATCTTCGCTTAATTTCTTGTTTAGTAAATTTGAATGATTAATGGTTTATAACTTATTCTCTTCATAATCACTCTTTTTAATAAGAAACAGATTCTTTTGGTGAGATTGATTCTGGTTCTCAAATTAAATTCAATTTTCACCTGAATTCATATAATTTCAACATCAATATTCTTTCAGTGAGATTGATCATTGATGTTTTTCTTTTAAAATTGTAAATTCAAACGATAGAAACTATCGGTGAGATAGCTTTCTGTTGACATCTTAAGATCAAATAGATGTATGTGGTTTTTGTTGTGGCGAACTTCGACAACTATTTTACAGAGTGTTATTTCTTCTAGCGAGGAATAATTAACAACTAATTTTCAAGGTGTGAATTCAATCTAATGAAGAATCATTTTTATAACCAAAAGTTTTTAATTCACCCGACCTTATCATTTGATCAACTATCATCACTTTTGTTAACTTTTTCAGTAAACTTTAGTTAGCACTTTTACTTTTTGCTGTTTCAATCTCCATATTAGTAAATAGAAAATTCTCAGTCTTGTTTCATTACTTCTTAATAAAAAAATAAAAAAAATTGTAAAGTAAAAACAACTAAAAAAATTCACACTCGCTTCACTGCTGACAACAGTGGAGTTTATTAAAAATAAAATATTAGAATTCACTCACCTGCCTTCTTTGTGGATCGACCATGCACCACTATGCTAGTGTAGGTTAATAAATGTAATTTTTAGGGTCGTGGTGACCTCCAACCTCATCAATTACATAGTCCAGTGGTAGGTGCTTCACCCTTAGCACCCTTCAATTGTGGTTTAAGCCACACAGCCTTTCCAAATGTGATGGGTTGTCACCCAGCTTGTGAGTTGTCCTTTTTCTAAAAATATATTAATATAATTCCTATAAATTCCCTATATATATGATAAACATCCTTAAAATAAAATCAATCTTTAAATCAATTTATAACCACTAAGGTTTTCTATACAACTTAATTTTCTAACTAAATAAAATAATCTTAATTGAATATTATTACCTTAACATCAAAGATAGGATAAACCCTAAAGTTTACTAATACATTTAAACTTATTTCCACAAAATATAAAGGCATTCTTCCTCAAATAACTTTTTTTACTAAAACCTATACTAAACCCAAGGGTTATATTACCATAAATATCTCCCAAAATACTCTTAATCATCTTATACTTCCATAACTTAAAACCTCGAAGGGGGTATTTATGCCTTTGAACTTATGATGAAACTTAGACTTATCAACCCAATAAACTTTAGTTTTAACCTAGTTCATCCATGATTATCATCAATTAAAGTACTTAATGATGGTTTATAAAGAGCCTATGAATTTCCAAAACATATCCTCTAGGAGTGTCCAGGCAGGTGTGCATCAAGTCCTGTTGTCATGCACCATGTGACAATCAAGTCAAAGATTAATGCGCCCTTTTTGGAGTTATTATACCTAGGTATAACTATTTTAGATCAACATCCACATGTAGTATCCAAACATGGATTTAATTTCTTGGAAACCACTCACTCAAAACTTCTCCAAAATTCGAGGATATTTTCTTATACTTGGAATTGTCCTTAAACATATCCCTAGGTTTCTCACTAAAGTTTTCTCATCCTATTTTCCAATGGTTAACTAAATATTTTATCTCATACCAACTATAGTGACCTAATCCTTTTACACATATTATTAGATGATTTTTAACATAAAAATTCATTAATTACAACCCAAAGATTGTGAGGCATAGTTTCTTTAGAATACTAGGTTCATAATACATCAAGGTGAGTCTAAAATAAAATTTATTTATTTTATTCTCCATAATGAGAACCTAAATCCTTTTGAGATCCAAAAAACTTTAAGGTATAACTTGGGTAATACGTAGACAAAATGAGTTAGCTAAAAATCCTAGTAAGGGAATAAACATTATAATAAAGGATAACTTATGCATCAAAATTATAATATGTGATATCATAAAATAGAAGGCTTAAGAATAATCGCATGGGTTCATAACATAATGGGCATGGTATTATAAGATCATAGCATCATAGGAAATGTGGAAGAAATATATAACATGATATAAACATGATTCAAGGCTAACTTCCATGACAATATCACATGGTGAGAAAAGTCTCATGATGGATTAGTTTTACTCACTAATCCCATAAATAATGCCTCATGATACTAAAGATTTACCCAATGCATTGGAGATCTATTTGGTAGAACCCATACTAACATGTTCATGATTATGTGTTCTATAAAAGTAAATCAATAATAAGTAAAAAACCTAACAATTACCCATGGAAAGAAATGGGTTGTATAATCTTGTCTTATATCATGACCAAAAGGAATTTCCTAATGAAGGTATTTGAGAGATGTACATAATACATGTATTACCCTATCAAATTAAGGGATATTAAGCTATGTAAATATGTGAGAGACATATATACATAATTTATAATCAATCCATAACATCAAATATTGTTATCATAGATAAAAATTTATTTAAAATATTACATGGAATATTTCTTGAGAAAATTACCCATTTCATTTTGAAATCATTTCTTCAAAATCTAATTTTTTTTCTAAAATAGTATAGAGAACATTTTCTTTAAAAATAATTATGGATTGTTATAAATCAAGCTTCAAATAACTGATTATTCAAGATGGTTGGTAAATCTATACATTTCATACAAGTTAAAAAAATATTCCTTTTACACTATTGTAAAAAAGTTAAAAAACACCTCATTTGAAAAATGAAAAGAATATTTCTTTCAAAAAAAAATTGTAAAAAAGTCAAATATGGGTAAAAATTTCTTTAATAAATAATTTTTTTAATGTTAAAAACATTTTTGAAATTATTTTTAGGAATAATGGATATAGAAGAAAATTTATTTTTGACCTAAGAGAGAAATGAAGTCAATTTTTCTTAAAAAAAATTCAATCATTTTAAGTACCAAAGAGAATAAAATGGTATTATTACTTGAAAAATTTCATGAAAAAACTAAGTAGAAGAAAATTAAAGGGTTTTATTAGACAATGATCAAATAATTTTCTACAATGGAAAATCAATCATAGACAATCCTGATTAAAATGATATTGAAACATAAACCCTTACTGCTTTGTTAACTTTTGAATCATAACTCCCATAAATGAAATAAATGAATTGTAAATTAAAATATCATGAAGTATTAAGGATTCATTATATAATATTTAAAGGGTCAATATATATACCATTTAAAATAAATTAAGTTCATAAAATAACATGTGTCTCAAAGAATGAAGTTTTGAGATGAAACCCTTACCACGAGTCTAGACTTTTTCGTGTATGTATTTTATCTCACATATAATAAACTTATATCAATTTTTTGTTCTTAATAAAATTTTACAGAATTAATTTCTTATACTTAAACCATTTAATTCATTTATTTAAATTACATATTTAATTACTTAATCAGGTATGTCCACATTGGATATTTTGAGGACGTCCAGTTCATAATTTCAAAACAGCATCGGTATGTAGACTGTGGTCAAAGGGGTCCTTATTCCATCATATCCAAAATAATAATCATGAAATATTTATCATATATATACATAAATTATACTTTTAAAAATAAAAATGGATTATGGTTATGGAAAATAAACTATGTTACAATCATGGAGACGGAAGTTCATACATACGCAAGTGTAACATTTCCATTTTTCAACAATTGTGATGGGAAGAAGGTGAGTGTAAATTTATATTTTCAAATTGTAATAATATCATAATATCATATAATTTATTTAAATACACTTACACATACCGCCAATGTGAAACGATAATAAAAAACAAACTGCATCGCTTCGCGAGGCGGTAGTTTTTCATACACATGAACGACGTTATCATTTTTCTATGGATGGTAGGGTAAAAAATTATATGATATTTTAATTTAAAAAAAATATTAATATGTCATAAATATCATGTATAAATATTAAATCCATCATCATAAATATCCATGAGAGGCGTTAATGGAAAACGAATTACATCGGTCCGCGAGGCGGTAGTCGATCGTACACACAATTGATGGTTTTTTCGGCTAAAGGGGGGGTTTTTTATGGGTTAACACTTTTTTTATTTAAGAAACTCGGTTTCTTAAGCGCCAATTGAATTGCCGCTCTTCCAAAAACCCTAAAGCACCAATTCAATTGGCGCTCAACCCTTTTTTTTTAGATTTCTCTACACCACCCCTCCCCAACCCCCTATATATATAAATATTTATATATATATTTATATAATTATAATTATAATAAAAATAAAAATATTTATAATAAATATAATCACTAAAATAAATATAATAAATTTATAATTATATTTATTATATTTATAACAATTATATATTTAAAATAAAGATATAATAATAAAGAATATAATTATCATAATTATATAAATACAATAAATATATAATTACAATAATTATATAATTATAAATATAATAAATAAATAGTTATAAATATAATAATAATAATAAATATGTAATTATAATCAATATAGAATTATAAATATAATAATCATAATAATTGTATATTTCTAATAAATATATAACTATAATAATTATAATAATTATATATAATTGTATATTTCTAATAAATATATAATCAATATAATTATAAATATATAATTATAATAATTTTATATTTCTAATAAATATATAACTATAATAATTATATAATAATTATTATAATAAAAATAACAATTATATATTTATATTTTATTATAATTACAATAATTATATATTTATTATAATTACAATAATTATATATTTATTATAATTATTATTATTATATATTTATTATATTTTATTATAATCATTATTATTATACAAATATAAATATAAATATAACTATAAATATAATAAATATATAATTATATAATTATTATAATTATATCAGTGTTATAATTATATATTTATTATATTTATAATTATTATTATATTTAATATAATTACAATAAATATGTAATTATATAATTATTATAATTATAATAATTCTATAATTAAATATTTATTATATTTATAAATATAAATATAATTATTATAATTATAAATATAATTATTATAATTATTATAATAATATATTTATATATTTATATATTTATATATTTATATATTTATATATTTATATATTTATATATTTATATATTTATATATTTATATATTTATATATTTATATATTTATATATTTATATATTTATATATTTATATATTTATATATTTATATATTTATATATTTATATATTTATATATTTATATATTTATATATTTATATATTTATATATTTATATATTTATATATTTATATACTTATATACTTATAATTATAATTATAATAATAATTATAATTATTATTATTATTATAATTATTATAATTATATATTTATATAATTATATATTTATATATTTATATATTTATATATTTATATATTTATATATTTATATATTTATATATTTATATATTTATATATTTATATATTTATATATTTATATATTTATATATTTATATATTTATATATTTATATATTTATATATTTATATATTTATATATTTATATATTTATATATTTATATATTTATATATTTATATATTTATATATTTATATATTTGTATATTTATATATTTATATATTTATATATTTATATATTTGTAATTATAAATATAATTATTATAATTATATAATTATATATTTATATATTTATAATTATAATTATAAATATAATTATTATAATTATATAATTATATATTTATAATAATATAATTATTATATAATTATTATTATTATAAATATAATTAATATATAATTATGATATTTATAATTATTATATAATTATTATAATTATATAGTTATTATAATTATATATTTATTATAATGATAATAATTATAATAATTATAATAATTATAATTATTATAATTATAACACATATAATTATATCTGTTATAATTATAATATAATTATTGTAATTGTATATTTTTATAAATATATAATTATTATATTTATAATTATATATTTATTATAATTATATAATTGTTATAATTATAGATTTATTATACATACAATTATATAATTATTGTAATTATAGTTGTATATTTATTATAATTATATATTTATTATATTTATTATTATAATTATATATTTATTATTATATATTTATTATAATTATATAAGTGTTATAATTATATATTTATATAATTATTGTAATTATATATTTATTATATTTAACATTATATAATTATTTTAATTATATATTTATTATTACTATTATATTTGTAATTATATATTTATCATATTTATAATTATATATTTATTAAATTTATAATTATATATTTATTATATTTATTATTATATATTTATTATATTTATATAATTATTATAATTATATATTTATTATAATTGTATATTTATTATAATTGTATATTTATTATAATTATTATTATATAATTATTATAGTTATATATTTATGGTAATTGTATATTTATTATAATTATACAATTATTATATTTATACTTATATATTTCTTATAATTATACCAGGAAAGTTGGGGGCGAACCCCTTTATTAAAAGAAAAGAAAACAAAAACCCTTTTAAGGGAAAAGGGGAACCCGAAGGCCCATAGAAAACTCGTAGGTTTGGCACAAGGACTTAAAATACAGTGTCTCAAGAGCCCAGTGGGTCATAACCTGTTACAAAACCAAAGTCTGATCCAAATCCAAATCTTATGCAAAAAAGCCAAGAAAAAATAAACGAGTCCAAATTTAACAAACTCATGTCTCTCCCATGTCTCCTCCAACGACCACCAAAGGCCCTCATTCAAACCACCATGGCATGATCGCTGATCTGCTGCCACCGCATCACCACGGCACACTGAAGCGTCGCCGCACCCTTTAACAACAAGCCGCATAGAATCCCACCCCAACGCCACTATACCAGCAGTACGCCAAGGACACCGCAATAAATGCAGAGGAATCACATGGGTTAAAACCCTAGATCCTGAGAACCATCCTCTGAAGCGGAGTCAACATCCCAAACAATCATGTGGACCCAATCCCGTACTTCTCATGGCCTCGACCAAAGAAATCATCGCTGAAATTAAGGTGAGGCCGAGGAAGAACTGAACCCCACCTTCATGCTCTGCTAAAATCCAAAAGGCAAGCTGAGAGAGGCACCGAAGCCCGGATCTGCGCCTTGGACCCGTCTCGCACTAAAATTCCTACAACGCCTCATGAAGTGAATGCCGACGCAAGGAAATCTTCACCACTGATGAAGCCGAAGGGATGTCCTTTGAAGAAAGAGTCAACCACCGCATCTGAAGTGTCATTGTCCGAAGAAGGAGCCAGCTGCCACAGCAAGGGTTGTCGTCCAAAGGAGGAGCAAACCCTAGCGAGCCCAAGAGCTCTCGGCCGAAGCCGAGAGCCCTCCATGGATCTTTTCACCTAATTATATAATTGTTGTAATTATATATTTATTATATTTAGCATTATATAATTATTGTAATTATATATTTATTATAATTATATAATCGTTATAATTATATATTTATTGTATTTAACATTATATGTTTATTATATTTATTATATTTATAATTATATATTAAATATAATTATAATTATAAATATAATAAATATATAATTATAACACTTATATAATTATACTAATTATATAATTATATATTTATTATATTTATACTTATAATTATATTTATAATTGTATAATTATTATAATTATTATAAATCTAATAAATATATAATTATTATAATTATAATAAAATAAATATATATTTATTATATTTATTATAATAGTGATTATATAATTATTATAGTTATACATTTATTAGAAATATAAAATTATTATAATTATATATTTATAATTATATTGATTTTATATTTATTAGAAATATACAATTATATATAATTATTATAATTATTTTAGTTATATATTTATTAGATATATACAATTATTATAATTATTATATTTATAATTCTATATTGATTATAACTATATATTTATTATTATTATTATTATATTTATAATTATATATTTATTATTATTATATTTATAATTATATATTTATTATTATTATATTTATAATTATATATTTATTATAGTTATTATAATTATATATATAAGGGGGGTTGGGGAGGGGCGGTATAAGGATTTTGAAAAAAAATGGTGGAGCGTCAATTGAATTGGCGCTTTAGGTTAAATGGTTGAGCGCCAATTCAATTGGCACTCAACAGACCCATTTTACCAAATAAAAAAAATGTTAACCCATTAAATTAAAAAAAATAAAAACACCCTTTTAACAAAATTTGCCCACGAATGATGGTTTTGTTTCCCATTTGAAGGAAGATGATATGGATAAATATTATGTCATAAAAATAATAAAATCTCAATATATAGTAGATATTTTTGTTATTATATTGAAATTTTTAATATATAATTGAAGGTCGAAAAATAAGAAGAAGAAGAAGTAGAAAAGGAGTTCGGTGAAGATGATTACCTTCGCTTAGAAGAACCTCCTTTGGATCTCTTATTAAGGATCCTAAGTTTGGTCTTTTGGGAATACCATAAGCTCCAGAATGTAGAAATAATGTTTTAGAGATATTTTGGTAGGTTTTGGTCGAGCCAAATGGCTTGATAGGTGTTAATAAGTGAGGGGAGGGGTGCCATTTTATAATTGAGGAGTGACATTTTTGTAAATACCAAAAACTATTCAATAATGGGAAGTCACTCTCAACCCAAGTGACTCCAAAATTGAAAAATAAAGTATTGTGTGATATATAATATCGATCCACACCTCTATCACAAAAAAACATTTTTTAAACATGTTATCTTCTTTACCTTTAAGGTTACTCACTTTTACCATTTTAATTTTTTTACCACGATAACTATTTTTTTACTAATTTTATTATTCATTATGACCAAAATATAAATTGAAATTATTATATAATATAAATTATTCTTATTATAAATATTAAATCCATATTATCAAATTCAATTCACATAATTGACATAATTTATTTTAAAATTAAACCCACAAACGTGGCGAAAGACTATTTTTTAAGAAATACATTTTTCAAGCATAAGAGGATTGTATAATAACTATATGAAAAGTAATAATAATTAAATTAATTTAAATTAATATTTATAGATATATAATATTTATTTATTTATTTATTTAATCTAAATCATTACTCATTAGGGATTATTTTAGGTAGTTAAAATTGAGAAACATTATTCACTTTAGAAAGGTTTTTCGAAAAATGTGTTTTAAAGCCTAAAAATAAACTTATATTAAAATCTTGTATAAATATGATTGAAATGTAATTAATTGAATTAAATGTAACTAAATAATACTTATGTTAATTTTAAATGAAATTAAAGTAATAATTATTCTTTTAAATTACTTAATTAATTAAAAAGAAATGATAGTTTTACCAAAAATTGGTATTTTCCTTATTCACTAAAAAATCAATATTTTCCAGAAAAGCCCAAAATTTCACCCTAAACCTATTTAGATATGATGATTTCATAAATTATTATAATTTTATAAAATAACACTTTGAAAAGTTCAAAAAAATTAATTATAATATTTGCTTACAAAAATTAAAAAAAATCTTTTTTGAAGAAAATGTATTTTTGAAGCATAAAATGACTTTACTGAAATTTGAGTAATTATTATTATGAATTAATCAATGAATTTAGATTATATAAAACCTTTATATATATTTTTCATAATATTTTTATTCTTATTCATATTTCCAATTTAACGGCTGGGTTATAACGGTCATGTTTAAATAATAATATTTTAATAATACATCACAGTTCGTTTTTTTTTAAAGGTTGGGGTCGAAGCCTCAATTTATTATTTAAAGCAAATACCTCTTTAGACTAGGTAGAGGGAGACCCATTACAAAGCCCAAAGGCCCAAGTCCAAGTGGCCTGAATACAAGGCTTGAAAGCCCATTTTTTGGGCCAAAGGACCCCTCGGTGAACAGTACTACTACAGTACCTGCGCTGCTACAGTTCCTGCTACAGTACAACCGCCGCTACAATACCTACTACAGTGCCACTGCTGATACAGTTCCGCCACTGCTGTAGTACTACTACAGTGCCCTGCTACAGTACTGCTATAGTAACCCGAAAATTCACCCATGCCGGATTTGATCCTAGGTCTTTTGGATGCCAAGCAGGAGCATGTACCACTAGGGTACAGGCTCATTATCATACATCACGTTTCATTTAATCTCAGTGTTTCATGTTTTGTATGATATAAAACATAGTGTTCTTTTAAAATATCAGGGTATTAAATTCATACAACCTCTTCTTATATTTATTCTACTTGAATATATAATATCTAGAAAATTCCTTCTCTATTTTGATGGTGTATAAAACCATTTCATCGCATGATGAAAAAGTTTTAGAAACCCATGCCCTTTAGAGGCTTACCTTAAGCCCATCAAAGAAATGGTTGATATTGCATTTTGTATTAATTATGTAATCTATATAATACATGGATAGTATTTTAAAGGTGTCATTATACTCCAAAACACTTTCTTCCTCCTTTTTCTTTAAGCTAAGGAACTTTCTCCTCATTTTAGGTTGTTACTCACAAGGGAAATATTTATCGAAGAATTTTTCCTTAAAAGCTCTTCATTTCATGTGTTCTATTTCTTATTACTCTCTAATATTATGGATCAATGACCTCCATTGATCAAAATCACCCTTGTGATAATATACTTCTAGTATATCCTTTTCCTTTTCATCACATCCCAAGTGCAAAAATATCTTTTCAAGGGACTTAAGTCATTGCTCAGCTACCACTGGATTAGTAGTCTCACTAAATAATGTAGGCTTATATTTCCTAAAGCTATCTATCATATGAGAATCATGTTGTAGAACAATAGGTTTCTCCATTTTTTCAAGGTTTTAATCATGACCTGGGTAAGATACTCTAATATAACCATGATCTGCTCAGATCCAATACCAGTTGTATTAACTTGCTTAGCGGGAGAATTTCTACATCAACCATGAGTGTTGATACCATTATTTCTTCCAGTTTCCATTTCTAAACAATGGGATATACTATATTATCTCATTATCTTATTAATTTTAAATTATAAAATACATTTTTTGAATCTGATATAACACTTAACATAAATAAAAAATCTATGCATTGTTAATCTCATAATCATAAACTTGGTTTCTTTGGGAATATCTTTAAATCATGAAAAATATTTTTAAATACTTCATAATGGTTTATAAAGAAAATGTGAATTATCCTAAGCATATCCCCTAGGAGTATAAAACTCAGTGTGCATTAAGGAACTTTTTTGTGCACCAGGTAAAGATCAGGTAAAACCCCAATGCACCCTTTTCAGAGTTATTACCCCCAAGGTACAACTATTCCATAACTAAATCAACATATAGTATCCAAATAGGGATGTATTTCTAGTAAAAACCACGTAATACATACCTTAACAAATATTTAGGATGTTCTTCTATACTTATATTCAAATTTTTTCATAGGGTTATGATCCCTGATCTATGTTTTCCTAAATCAAGTTCTCAATGTTTCTATAAAAATTCCTATGATATCATCTGTAATGACCCTAACTCTAGTAACCTAGATCCGGTGGTTAATTTATTACATTGGAATATATATAATGTCATGACCCATCCCCCAGGGCACGTGTCATGACTACCCCAAGCCTGCCTTCCATAGGCCAGGGGTTGGCAACTAGTACTGGAAAGGCGTATCCCTAAAACGAAAAGGCATTGCCTTTAAACCTATACAAACACACAGACTAGAATGCAACAAGATGCAACCATGAAGTAAAAATATTGTAGTAAAAGTGCGTACTGAAAGTAAGGGTCCAGAATATAAGCCCAAATAAAAAGATACAACTACAACTGAAAACAAAAAATAGCTCCTGAGATCGTCCACCGGGAATCCTACCTAAAGGGTAGGTACAGCTCGTCTCCATAGCACTCCACGTCAACCATCACCGCCATTCACCGTCGTGTCCTAGCTCCTTGAGTCCCATTCAAGGCTGCCCGTCATGTGCATAAGACACAACAAGGTGCGAGCGAAGCCTATGCAGGGGTGAGTATAACAATACCCAGTAGGGACCCCAATACCCTCGAAGGTCTCTTAAAATTCCACATAGGAAAACCACAAGCAAGATCTCAATCACAAAGCACAAAGTAGAAGAAACATCTCAAACCAAATATACTCGTCTCATCCACAAAGAAACATAAGGCCCCGACCTCAATCCATTTCCAGGATTTCTAAATAAGGCTCAAAGCGTAACTCAAGGATGAGGAGTACACGCTCCATGAACCGTCCATCCCTAATGGAACCTGTCTGAGAGATGTACTCCATCAGGTACAAATAAACCATTCCTAATGGAATGTCTGAAAGGTCATGGTCCATCAGGAACTTTCTTCTAGAACTGCCTCTAGTTCCCAGCACTAGAGGTCTCACAGTCATAGTCTTGCGCCTGAGTAAAGACCAAGGGAAACCAAGTGAAGAGGCCCACTCCTCAACACTGTGTCTTGCAGTTGAGGGAGCTCAAACTACCCTAAAGGACCCGCTCCCCATCGATACTCAGAGATGGGGGGTACTACTCAATATGTGAGAACCCACACCCTACCCAGTAGAGGAGTACAACTCTGGTTATTTGTTTTCTATGGGGGACCTACGCCCTAGTATTTTAGGGAAGTACCAACCCCAGGCTAGAGGACCCACACCCGACCCTATAGGGGAGTACAACTCTATTAGTTTGTTCATTGTGGGGGACCCTCACCCTAGTACATCAGGGGAGTACTGATCCCAGTCTATAGGACCCACACCCTGGCACAGAAGGGGAGTATTTTAACATCCTAGATCCGGAATCCACTCAACTGGTTGGTCACATGACCTCAATCGCATTTCCCCAAATGTCAGAGGCTGTAGACTAACAACGAGGGCCCAAGTCTGATAGTGGGGAAACTATGCCCTCATTTTTCAAAGTGTAGCGCATCGGAAAAGATATATAACATACAACAGCAGAATCATTAAACAATATACAACTGAAATGGAAAGCTAAAGAAAAAGAGAACCAGCAGTCATATATATAATGATGCAGCATGTCACTATTCTATGAAAGCAGCCAGAATAGGATACACTGCAATACAATACAATACAACTCAAAGTACAAGGTATAGCCAAACAAAACAAAGAAAAGTAAATAGAACACAGCATCATCACAAGCCTAAGCTCGGTCTCATTCTCTCTTACTCCTCTTCTAAAATCATGTACCTGTATAGGGACCCTCTCCCCTGTCGACGCTTGCAGCAATATAGTCTATTTGGGCCAAAGACATGACCCAAACAGAGTGTGAGAAATAAATCCCAATAGGCACCCACCAAATTCACGTGCCCAACTATCAGTGAAAATATACAATAGCAGTGTGCAACATTAAATGCAGTAAACTAGTAAGTACTCAAAAGTAACTATCACTACTAGTTTCATTTCCATTTTAATTATTACTTATCACCTCCAATATTGTGCTTCGTCTTGGTAGGTACAATATAAAATATCACCTTAGTGAATATTCTAAATATTCGTATCCTCAGACATAATATCCTTACCCTCAGGTAACAGAATCAAATACCCACAGGTGATTTCCCTCAGGCATAATAATCGTTTCCCTTAGGAATATGTGATATTTCCCTCAGGAACATAAACTATTGCCCACAGGCATAAACAAAACACTACCCTCAGGCTAATATAACACTGCACTCAGGCTAATAGAACACTACCCTTAGGCTAATAGAACTGGGCCGAGCCCAAAGCATAAATAAGAAATTTATATAAATTTTCTCTCAAGAAAATGCAATACACAACATAATCATGGAATACCCTTGGGTATCCTAGCCAAATGGCTAAACAGAGGAACGCACCCCCGGGGTGGTCCTGGATCCAAGCAGTGATCCCAAACAGTAGTTTAAACTTATCATTATATTATCTGTACAATTCTAGATATCCTTTCAGCAAAGGCCTCATCCATACGACACCCCAACCATGGGCGCGTAGCACAACAGTACACAATTTCAACACAACAGTTGAAAATAAACATCAGACCACCTACCCCGATCGTCTCTGATCAGTATACATGAATGAAGCCTCCCGAATAGTTCAATAATGACGTAGATATGAGATAAAAATTCACTCATTAAAACTCAAATAAATTTCACTCAGGAAATAATTGGTAATAAAAACACAAGGAGAGAGAATAAATCACTCGCGCGGTTCAATCGAGACTATCAGAGAAGGATTCAGATTCCCGGTGTGCGGTCTGGAGATCTCCAAAGTTCTGGCCTCCTCTCCCGGCTCCAAAACAAACTCAAATCCTCCTCTACCGAATGAGGAGGCTACTGCCCATTTTAATCAAGAAAAAACAAACTACACGGAATGTAATCTTAAGTACACAGCGTGTACTTTTCATTTTTTTAAACTACTCCTCTGGCGGCTTCTTTCCACCGTGGCACTGTTCATCCGTCGACATGAGTACACGACGTGTATTCCTGATTACACGGCATGTATTGTTGCTCCACTAGACGCTGCCTCCACTAACTTACTATTCACCTACCGACTAATTACATGGTGTGTAAATACCAAGTACATGGAGTGTAGTCAGTTTTTACACCCTTCATCACCGACAGGCCTACACGCCCTGTGTACTCATCCCACACGGCCAAAGTACACAGCGTGTGGAAAAGTACATGGCATGTACCCACAAAATTTGTGATTTTTTCCCATTTTCCTTATTTTATCAAAAACACTTAAAGAAAAGGGAAAAGAAGAAACTCGTACCTCAAAAAATAAGAATCGGGTTCTTACAAACTTCCACCCTTAAAGCAATTCGTCCCCGAATTGCCCTTCCAAGGGTGGTAAAGATACAACTATGAACAACTCTGGCCACTGCGCACGTACATTGGCCTCCCACTCCCAGGTTTCTTTTTGCACTTATCCATGCTTCCATAGCACCTGAATGATAGGAACTAACCGGTCTCGGAGAACCTTCGTGCTCCTATCAACAATAAAAATTGGATGCTCCTCAAAGGATGCATCAACCTGCAGCTCAACCTCCTCGGACTGAAAAATGTGAGACGGGTCTGAATGATAGCGGCGCAGATGAGATACATGGAATATATCATGCATTTCCTGGTACCACTGTGGTAACTGCAACTGGTAGGAAACCGACCCGACTCTCTCCAGAATCTCCAATAGCCCCACATACCTCGACGAAAATTTTCCCTATCTCCCGATCTTCCTGTTTCCTAACCTTGGCGAAACACGCAAGAAAACCTGATCCCCAACCATGAACTCCAAGGGTCATCTACGATGATTAGCATAAGATTTCTGACGAGACTGTGCAGTATCCATCCACTTCTGAATCAAATGGACATGCTCAGAAGTCTCCTGAACGAGACATGGTCCAATAAAGCTGCCTCACCTGCCTCCAACCAACACAAAGGTGATCGGCATGACAAACCATATAAAGCCTCGTATGGTGCCATCTCAATAGTTGACTGAAAAATATTATTATAGGAAAACTCGACCAGGGGTATATACTTCTCCCAAGATCCCCCAAAGTCTAGGACGCATGCACGCAGCATGTCCTCTAGCCCCTGTATCGTACGCTCTAACTGATCATTGGTCTGAGGGTGGTAATCTGTGCTCAGAAGAACCTGTGTACCCAGTTCCCTCTGAAAACCCTACCATAAATGAGACGTAAATTAGGTTTCTCTATCTAAAACGATAGAACAAGGGACCCCATGAAGGATTACTACCTCTTTGATATACAACTTTCTGATCTCATCGACACCATAGGTATCCTTGATCGGAAAAAAGTGAGCTACCTTCGTAAGTCTGTCCACAAAAACCCACACGGCATCACTGCCTCGAGGTGACCTCGGAAACCCGGTCACGAAATCCATCGTGACATCATCCCATTTCCACTCCAAAATGGGTAATTTTTGTAACAGTATAGCTGGCCTCTGATGCTCCACCTTCACCTGTTGATAGGTAAAACATCTTGTAACAAAACCAGCTACTTCTCATTTCATACCTGGCCACCAATACTGACGTCTTAAGTCACGGTACATTTTGGTAACTCTGGGATGAACTACCCAAGCTAAAGCATGAAACTCCCACATCATCTCCTCACGTATATCCCCTGGAACCCACACTCGTCCATGGACACACAGTACCTCATCATCGCCTATCATCCATCCAGGAGGAGGTTTCTCGCTTGCAACTGACTCCCGTAGAACTAGGCCTTTTGAATCTGATAGTTGTATCATCCTCACTCTATCTAGGAGGGTAGAAGTCACAGGTAATGAAGAAATATAGGTTTGCCCCTGACTATCATGCACCTCCAAATGCATCTCAAAGAACAAAGCCATAAGCTACCACTCACCTCTGGCCTCCTGCACTGCCTGTGTCTGAGTCTTCCTACTCAGTGCATCAACCACTGCATTACCCTTACCAGGTGTATAGGCAAGCTCAAAGTCAAAGTAATGAAGGTATTCAACCCATCTTCATTATCTTAGGTTCAAGTCACACTGAGTAAAGATGTATTTGAGACTTTTGTGGTCGGTGAAAACCACAAAATTCTATCCCAAGAGAGAATGTCTCCAACAGCGCAACTCATGAACAACTATAGCCAACTCAAGGTCATGCGTCAGGTAATTACTCTCATGTGGCCTCAACTGCCGAGACCCGTATGCAACAACTCGATCTCCCTACATCAACACTGCACCTATCCCAATACCCGATGCATCACAGTAAACTGTATAGCTCTTCCCTTGCTCTGGAAGTATCAAGATTGGTGCTGATGTCAACCTACCCTTCAACTCCTAAAATGTTGTCTCACAAGATTCTGACCAAATGAACTTCACACCCTTCTTAGTCAAACCCATCAACATCGCTGCTAAGCGGGAGAAGTCCTATATATAATTCTTGTAGTAACTAGCCAGTCCCAAGAAACTCTGTATCTCAAACACATTCTTAGAATTCTCCTAATAAACTACTTCTCTCACCTTCTCTAGGTCTACGTCAACTCCTACCTCTGAGATGATATGACCCAGGAAGTGAATCTGGTCCATCCAAAAGTGGCACTTTGAGATCTTATCATATAACCGATGCTCTATCAGTGTACTCAAAATGATCTCAAGATGGGTGGCATGGTCGTGTCGAGTGTGAGAGTACACCAAGATATCATCCATGAAGACTACCAAAAAAGAATATAGATAAGGGTGGAACACATGATTCATCAGAGCCATTAAAACTGATGGCGCGTTCATGAGTCCAAATGGCATAACCAAGTACTCATATAGACCATACCTACTCCAAAAATTTGTAAGAGGTATGTCTGATTGTCTAACGCATAACTGATTATATCCTGATCTCAATTCAATCTTCGAGAACACTCATACTCCCCGAAGATGATAAAAAAGATCATCAATCCTTGGTAAGGGATACCGGTTCTTAACTGTCAACCAGTTCAGCTTCTGATAATCCACACAAAGTCTAAGGGTACTGTCTACTTTCTTCGCAAAAAGTACCGGCAAACCCCAAGGAGAAGTACTGGGTCGGATGAAACCCTTTGTCTGTAACTCCTCTAACTGCCTCTTGATCTCCTGAAACTTAGGTGTAGCTATCCTATAAGGAGGAATGGACACCAGTAACGCTCCTAGCACAAGCTCAATAGATAAATCTACCTCTCACTCTAGAGGAAGACCTGAAACATCGTCCGAGAGACATCCCTGAAACGATCAACTACTGGAGGGAAATCCTTCTGAAAATTTTCCTAGTCATCCAGATATAAGCTCGCAATCTAGGCTGTCACTCCACCTCGCCCACGATTCTCAGGTCTGGCTCGGCTCGCCTGGACATCCCACTCACCCTTGTATAGAAACTTTTCGCCCTCTAATGACATGAAACTCACCCTGTGATGATAGTAATCGACAAAGGCTCAAAAGGGTACCAACCAGTCCATCCCGAGAATGACATCATAAGTTGTCATCTCTAAGACATAGAGGTCCCATAGAAAGTGACACCCACCAACCTCAAGGGGGCACTCCTTTCACTGATTCACACCATCCGTTCTAGTTCCCAACGGAGTTTTTAGCATCATAACATCAAAAAAAAAAGAAACACAAATCCCAAGGCTCTCCACAACGGACACAGATATAAAACTATGTCTAGCACCCATATCAAAAAGTAATGAAGATAAAACAGAAGCTACTAGAATAGTACCTCTGATAGTAGAAAGTCTGGGATCCTGCTCTTGTTGGGTCTATTGCACTACATATGTCTGCCCAGTGCTGCGGCCCTACGACATAGCCTGGCTACCCTGAGCCGACCCACCCTGCTGGCTCTAAGATCTTGGTGTCTGTCTACCATGACCACAGCCACCATCTCTTCCTACAAGCCTTGACGTACCCCAATTTCCTAATCGGTAAGAATCTTTTGGTCCTACTCCCATATGTGGAGTCTGCAAAAAACCCCTCTCACTAGCCACTAGTGGAAACGCCTTGAAAAAATGCTGGAGATGACCCATATTGCCGCAAGCTCGGCACTCCACTGAATCTCGAGGACACTGAGGTCTCTTGTGCCCCTCTCTACCACATTAGTAGCAAATGACCTGGCCACCTGAAGTATTCTTCTGGCTAGTACTAACATCGTGAGAGAAATCTATCTTCCTCTTCCTCTTACCGGTAGGAATAGTACCAGCAACTGGTGTCGAACCGCCCTGGCCCACACCACTAGCTTCCCACAGGTTCCGCTTAGTAATCAGTGTCTGGTTCACAATAGCATGTATGGTAGGCAACCTGAAAACATTTACTAGCACTCGGATGTCACTCCAAAGACTATCCTCAAAGCGTCTAGCCCTCAACATCTCATCACCCACCTGAACGGGTGCAAAACATTGAAGCTAAGTGAAGAGAGAAGAATAATCCATCACTGACATAGAGCCCTACTACAGATTCATGAACTCTCAAGCTCGATCTACCTGGAGCATCTCTGGGAATAAGAATTCATAGAAGGCTACTTGAAAATCTTCCCACTCCATGTCTTAGTGATGCTCAGACTGGGTGGTAACATCCCACCATGTCTTGGTGGAATCACATAGTATGTATGTAGCGAGCTTGACCCTCCTCCCCGAAGGTGTCTCCAGATTCTCGAATATCTTCTACATCGAATCCATCCATGACTCTGTAGCCTGTGGTACGCCATCCCCTGAAAATGTAGGCAGATGTTTCTTCTAGAAGATATGCTCCAGCTTTTCCATAGATGTGGCGGACTGTGGTGCTCCTTAGAAGGTCTGCATGAACTATATGAAGCCTTCACGGAACTGCACATTCGTTCCTGTGTCTAGTATAATGGTTGGCGCTGCATCTGGCACTACTGTAGGATCCACTGGTAGCCCATGGCCTACCATCTCAAGAGTATAATCATCGCCGCACTCTTGGCGAACAACTGGTGGTCGTCTCGGTGGCATAACTCTATAAATTCAAGCACACACCTTATGTCAAGATTATCCAAGACTGAAAATGAGAAGACCATGAAGGGAACAAGAGAAATAAAGCATTCAAGATTCACAAAACTTGACTACATGACATGTATAAATACTACACAGTGTGTTCTCACAAGCCATCCACATGGGTGTGTACTCCAACTAAAAGTAGTCGTGTAACACCCCAAACACATAGCGTGTCTTTTGAACACACGGCGTGTACTTGAATCCTCATTCCCTGCCCAAGTACTTCTACACAGCAAAGCCACACGACGCTTCTAAAACAAAACTACACTTTGTGTCCCAGAGGCACACGGCATGTACATGACAAGATTTTACCAGCCCGTGTTGTTCGTCACACGGCCTATGTACCTAGGTCTCACTATACGGTGTGTTCCAAAAATACACGACATGTTCAAAGAATCACCAGACCGACCTGTGTTTCTTGCTACACGGCTGAAACTACACAGCGTGTCCCACAGGCACACGGCGTGTACAATGTAGGGTAACACTGACCTGTGTTGTTAGTGACACGGCCGGGTACCTGGGTCAGACTACACGACGTGTAAAAAGTCGACACAGTGTGTATGTATTAAGGTTCCTTCATCTGTATTTTTAGTTACACGGGCAGATACCGGGTCGACACTACACGACGTGTACAACCGGTACACGGCGTGTTCCCCCCAAAACTTCCTTATCCTGTGTCTATTCCCACACATCCTATGACATGGTAACAGACTACACGGCGTGTACATAGGGTAAACGATGTGTACTTAAAATTTTTTCATTTATTCCCGAACAGAAGAACACACGGCATGTGGCCATAGAACTACACAGTGTTTCTGGTGGGTTTTTTTGGATATTAATCCTCAGAAACTACTCTGAAACCCAGAAAAAACATGTAACAAACACCTAAGTTCCAAATTCTAATCCTTGAGGGCCCATACTCCCCATGAATAAAATTTTGGCATCTTATACATGTTATAAAAAAGTAAACTCATCAATGATCCATCAAATTCCGGTCAGTGAGGGTCCATACTCTCCAAAAACCAAAGTTTGGCATTCATTCTATCAAAACCTCACACCACAATACCCTAACGAAAGTAGGTATTTATCAAAGCATCTATCACAACAGCATGCTCTTCTAGCACATCAACTATTACAACAACATGAAATTTCTAATGCACCTACATGGCATTGAAGTAATGCATGACATTTGAATTCTAGCATGTGCCTAAATGATGCATGAGGTGGAACACCCTCATCTCATCAGGTTGAAACTAAATAGAACCCATGTATAACATATAAACAGCACAATCACAAGTGCATCACCCAATGGTGAAAATCAAATAAACTGTAAAATTGTAAAACTAGTAATAATTACAATAATGAGGTAGATTGGATTTTCCCAGTACACGGGTTAGCTACTCCCAGGCACAGATTATTACCAACTACCATCTCTGTCCTATCCCTGACTAAGGCTCCAAATAATAAGTCAAAGAAAATAACTCCTCTGATACCACTTTGTAATGTCCCAGATCCGTAAGCCACTCAACGGGTGCCCCGAACCTGGTTGGTCACATGACCTCAAATGCACTTCCCCAAATGTCAGAGGCTGCCGACTAGTAGCGAGGGCCCAAGTCTGATAGTGGGGAAACTATGCCCTCATTTTTTAAAGTGTAGTGCAGCGGAAAATATATATAACATACAACAGCGGAAGCAGTAAACAATATACAACTGAAATGGAAAAATAAAGAAAAAGAGAACCGTCCATCATATATATAATGATGCAGCATGTCACTATTCTATGAAAGCAGCCAGAACAGGATACACTACAATACAATACAATACAACTCAAAGTACAAGGTATATCCAAATGAAACAAAGCAGAGTAAACATAACACAGCAGCATCGCAAGACTAAGCTCGGTCCCATACTCTCATAATCCTCTGCTACAATCATGTACCTGTATAGGGACCCTTTCCCGTGTCGACACCTGCAGCAATATAGTTTGTTTGGGCCGAAGACATGACCCAAAAAGGGTGTGAGAAATAAATCCCAGTAGGAACCCACTAAAGGCATGTGCCCAAATTTCGGTGAAAATGTGCAACAGCGGTGTACAAAAGTAAATTCAGTAAACTAGTAAGTACTAAAAAGTAACTATCACTACCGGTTTAATTTCCATTTTAATTATTACTTATCACCTCCAAGCTTGTGCTTCATCTTGGAAGGTACAACATAGAATATCACCTCAGTGAATATTCTAAATAGTCGTGTCCTCAGACATACTATCCTTACCCTCAGGTAACAGAATCAAATACCCACAGGTGATTTCCCTCAGGCATAACAATCATTGCCCTCAGGCATACGTGATATTTCCCTCAGGCACAGAAACTATTACACACAGGCATAAACAAAACACTGCCCTCAGGCTAATAGAACATTTCCCTTAGGCTAATTGAACACTACCCTCAGGCTAATAGAACCGGGCCAAGACCAAATCATAAGCAATCAATTTATATAAATTTTATCTCAAGAAAATTCAATACACAACATAATCATGGCATACCCTTGGGCATCCTAGCCAAACGGCTAAACAGAGGAACGCACCCCTAGGGTGGTCCTGGATCCAAGCAGTGATCCCAAATAGTATTTTAAACTTATCATTAGATTATTTATACAATTCTAGATATCCTTTCATCAAAGACCTCAGCCATACGACACCCCAACCATGGGCACATAGCACAACAATACACAATTTCAACACAAAATTTGAAAATAAACATCAGACCACCTACCTCGATCGTCTCTGATCGATATACGTGAACAACACCTCCCAAATAGTCCAAGAACAACGTATATCTGGGATAAAATTTCTCTCATTCAAACTAAAATAACTTTACCTCAGGAAATAATTGGTAAGAAACACACAAAGAGAGGGAAGAACTCACCCGCGTGGTTCAATCGAGACCATTAAATAAGGATTCGAAGTCCCGGTGTGCAGTCGGGAGATCTCCGAAGCTCCGGCCTCCTCTCCTGGCTTCAAAACTAACTCGAAGACTCCTATTCCAAATGATGAGGTTAATGCCCATTTTAAACAGAAAAAAAACTACACTATGTGAACTATTAAGTACACAATGTGTACTTTTCATTTTTTAAACTGTTTCTCTGGCGGCTTCTTTCCACTGCGGCACTGTTCATCTATCAACATGAGTACACGGTGTGTATTATTGATTACACGGTATGTGCTATCACTCTGATGGCAGCTACCTCCACCGCCTTACTGTTCACCAGCTGACTAATTACACAGCATGTAAATACCAAGTACACAGTGTGTAGTCAGGTTTTACACTCTTCATCGCCGACAGGCCTACACACCTTGTGAACTCATCCCACATGGCCAAAGTACACGGCATGTAGAAAAGGACATGGTGTGTACCCACAAAATTTGGGATTTTCCCCCATTTTACTTATTTTCTCAAAAACACTTAAGGAAAAGGGAAAAGAAGAAACTCGTACCTTAAAAAATAAAAACTGGGTTATTACAAGTACCGACTCTATTATAGTACTGCATAAGGAGGACCCACACCTTAGGTTTACAGGGGAGTACCTACTCCTAACATAGAGGACCCGCACCCTACCCAGTAGGGGAGTACTTAACTCTATGTGAGTTATGTACGGAAGACTCGTTCCCTATTCCAATAGGGGAGTACCGAATCCAAAGATAGAAAAAAAAATTAGAGGGAAATGAACCTGCACTCATGATGTGGGAGTTCTGTCTCTACCAGAGCAGGGGAGTAAGGAATACCTTGAGTCATCAAGAGAGTAACCCTCCTAACTCTCACTATAAGAAACACCTTGGTTATTATCCTCTGGTTATCGGTCATACATCAACCACCATAAAGTTCGACAATTAAGTAACCCAATGATCCATCATGTCATAAGGTTTCTAACGTAACAAATGGAACATCAATCGGACATCCAGTCTGTAAGCTATAAGCATTTTAATGCTGAGGGCCCAGTTGGATACGAGTACGATCCAACCTGGGTAAACTCCAACTTTCTTCAAAATTCATGTGGAGTATTTCAAAAGGACCGTCTCACTTCAAGGATCACAGCACCAATGACGGTTTGTCAAACGGACGTCTGGTTTGAAAGATACAGCCTTTTATGCGTATCTAGGACCGAGAGGGGTCTGTGTCTGGTCCGACCCAGTCAGACCGACCCGACCCAACCCTATTGTTCTGGGCCGCAAAGGTCTTAGCCCGCTAGGCCACGGACCATCCCGTCCCTCCCTGGTTGGTATGGTCCATGACAGGCATGGCCCGCACAGGGTCGTACGGTCCGCTGCTCCCAAATGGCACAAAGGATCCATTCGGCTCCTTTATTGGCAGCGCTAGGTAGTGCCACCTTGTCACCCACGGGACCCATAGGGATCAGGTCCCCTACATCACTCAACTTCTAGCTACTACTCCCTTCAGTGTGGCGCACGATGGTGCGCTGCCTCTACCTTTGCAGTCGGCCGCTGTCGGCTGCTTGTCCGACCACCGTGGTGCCACTCTTCCACTGCAGTCGGTGGTTTTCAGCCTCCACCCTCGTCCGCCAGTGCCATTCTCCAGTGTCGTTGCACCGGTGTCACACCGCTGTTTCTTCCGCGGGCCACCGAGTGAACTCTGGTGGTCCGTTCTTCCTTCTGGATGCGCCTATGGTCCTATCGGGATGTCATCATCATTGTTCACCTCTCGTTGACACCCAAACTTCCATCTCCGTCAGTGTTAGGTGTCTCATAACTTTGCTAGAGGTTTCTAGCTTGAAGAAGTCATGTCAAAAACTCTACCCTAATCCACATTTAAATAGAGGGGGAAAAGGGTGAGTAACACACCGAGGAATTAATGAGATTCATTAATTGACATAATTAATGTGCCACATTAATTACATGAGGGATGGTTATGAAACCAAAGTATAACCGGGAAATTAATATCCCATATTTGAAAGTCTGACCACCTCCATGGTCCCCTCCACCACCGCTCAATAGGTGTTAGGAAAAAAAAGAAATAAAATAACAATTCCTATGTTATTTTATTATTTCTTTAAAAATTCATAAAAACTAACTTTTTTACCCAACCAGCTATGGTCGAGGTTAAGCCTCCCTTAAGAGAATCCTGGAACTGCTATTTCAATGGTACCCTCAGATTTTTAATCCAAGTACCAGTTCAAAAGATAGAAAACAACGTTTATGCATTTACTGAATGTACCTTTAAAAAAAGTTCAAAAATTATTAATAGTCACCCTCAACCTGCACCAGTCGAGGTTAGGATTCGTCTAAGAGGAAAACTCCCTCAAAATCTCAACGCTACTCTTATATTTTCAATATGAGTTACCATTTAAAAGTTAAGTATTTTACAATAAAATAATTGTAACTTAATTATTTTATTTACGGCCCAAAACTAACTTCTACGGGTGGCCCATGCTGGCCAAAGTTAGTATCTTCCTAAGGAAAAAATACCCTCATGAGTTCAACGGTGGTCTCGTATTTTTAATTCGAGTCACTGTTCATGAGTTATAAGCATTTAAAAAATAAAATAATTTAATTTTATATTATTTTATTTATGGTTATTTTATTTTCAGGTTTTCTCACTAGAGGCATGTTCCAACTAAACTTAAGTCATGGTTAGGGTAAACCTTCCATCCTAAACTCAACGGTGCCCTCATATTTCTGATCGAGGTACCCATTTAAGAGTTATTCCACTTTTTTAGGAAAACTAATCACACGCGTGCTATTTTAAGCTTAACACATTTTTTGACGGATCATTTTGGGCACTCCAGGCCTCGAAATCATGTGCCGTCAGATTTTAAAGTCTCGTAAAAATTCCATAAAATTAAAAAAAAAATACAGAAATTATGGGTCTTTACATTCTCCCCACCTTTGGTCTTTTCATCCCCAAAATACAAAATAAATACAAATCAAACAAAGGAGGGTACTGAGTATGAATCTGAGCCTTCCACTCCCATGTTCTCTCCTGGAGGTTCCTGTGCTGCCATCGAAATCGCACTAGAAGGATTGACCATCCACAAAGGGATTGCTCCTATCGATCCTCTATCTCCATCGGGAAATTTGTTAAAGTCTCTCCATTTTCAAAGTCTAACTCACCCTAGTCGATAAAGTGCAATTAATCATGCACGCATCTCCTTAGTTACAACACATGGAAAACATTATGCACCCAGTGCATCTGTGGGGGAAAAGATTCACGGTACTTCACCTCGCTATCTCTACTAAGAATCTAGAAAGGTTCAATGAACCTTAGAGATAGCTTGTTGCCCCAGCCAAATCTCCATAATCCTCATCGGGGTGAGAGCCATAGGAAGACATGGTCTCCCTCCTTGAACTCTAAGAGTATATGTCTCCTGTTGGCATAAGACTTCTGTCGGCTCTGTGTAGTCTCTATCCCTGGCCACCAATACTAATGCCGGAGGTCCTGGTATATCTTCGCCATGCCAGGATGTACTGCCAAAGGGGGATGTGTGAAACTCCCTCAACACCTCCTATCGTAGTGTCACTAGTACCATAGTGCATCCTTTGAGAAGGATGACATTCTCCTCACCTTTATAAAATCTTTCAGGAGCCTATCGTGAGGATATCTAGGCACTTCAGACCTCACAGTCTACATCCCCGAGTTGTGCCTCCTGAACTCGCTGAAGGTGTGGGGGAGTGATAGTTTTAGACTAAAGGTAATCTACTCCATCACTATCAACTAAGGGTTTTTTTAATGCATATAGCTGCTTTTTCACCTCACTCAGCAACTGTAAACTAGAACACCAGCTGAGTGCATCTGCCACCACGTCCCCCTTATAACTCTCAGCTCCCGGAGTTCTGTGGGAGCCACTCAATATGCAGTTGTATATATTGGTTTCGTCACAACGTACAAGCCAATTCAGAAGTCCCTCTCCCTGTAGGGAGGTAATTATGGAAACATCTTTTGAAAAGATGTTCCCGCACTCTACCACTACTATTGGTAACTCAAAAATCAAAACTCATGTTGCCACGAGGGTAAGGTTGGCCGACTTAAGAGTGATTGGTTGCACCCTCCTATGCATGAGTTTAACCAATGCTGCATGGGTTTCCTTTTTCACTGACCAAGGAAAACCCCATTCCAATTCTATAGATATACCATAACCTTTTTCCAAAAATAGTCGATCTCAGCATGAAGTGTGGATGACCAGTCCATACACAGACTAACGTTGTAAGGCCTCGACGCTACCACCAAGAGGTTCTAACTGAAACTCTCACCTCAGGGGTTAGATCACACAATCGGCATAAGTATGATTATCGAGTCTCCTACCAAAGGTATCTCCAAACGTAAGGGTCAAGTCAACAGTTTAACCAAAAACTATAGGTCTTGAACAAGATTTGTGACAAGAAGGAATGATTAGTACCTATGTTTATTAATACGGAATCTAGTATTATATGAATATCGCACCTTGAATCATTCCTGGAGACCTTGGGTCACACTCCTTGACCGCATGAAGCTACTCCCTTCCCCTATCCTCTAGCTCCCTGAGCCTGGTGGGGACCACATTGGGGTGGTGGTTGTAACATGTCAAAATGTATACCACCTCCTACTTCTCTCCTAGATCCTCTTCCATGTTTTTTTCCCTACAAATTCATCTATCCTTATCAATTTCACTTCCCAAACATTTTTACACATACAAGTCTCAAGGATTGATGTCGGTTTCCTCCTTTCCCACTGTTGACATTCACTGGTTGTATCTGCTTAGCCAAATAATTTTTTAACTAAAAAGGTTATCTCTATCACCCTAACATAAGTAGGAATTCATAGAGGAATATTTCTATCTTGGATGTCCCTAAACACATCTCGCTCGGAGGTCTGATCCCTGAAGCACTGGTTATATTGTATTCATCGAGTACCTGGAATGGTCGTTATGCCTCGATGAATACTAAGCAACTGACATGTCATCCTGCCAAAGTTGTAGAAGCTATTGGGAATAAATACCCCTTAGCTTTTTATAGAAAGAGACCCCCTTCTCTGAGTAAGGTTATCAAGCTCTTTCCATGGAAAAATTCATCTCATCGTATGATAGGGGTAATCTAATCCCTGTCATCGCCCTGCTGAGCCACATTGAATGCTCACTACCAGGACCGCCATCTGATATAATAGTGCCTTGGATAAATAGTAACTCAGTCACCCCCTCAAGATATTCCTTAGACACCTGTGAGTTGGGCTCTCCTTGGAACCTGAGGGGTATCTATCACTGAAACTCGTGTAAGGCACTGAGCCTATAAGTGTCCTCTACCGGTAGCGCTGGTAGTAACTGTTGACCAACAGGAAGTGGTATCATTGGGAAACTGTCTGAAGGTACCTATCTCAGGCAACAGTCCTTGTACTGAAGCCTCATTATACTGTGGATCTTCCTCATGGTCACGCACTAGAATCCTAGTTGGCTGTTTGTGTGGAGGCATCTTGAAAGAGAATCAAGATGAACCACGGTCAATAAGTTATACCTGATGATCTAAATAAAAAGATATCAAAAATAAAAAATTCCAAAACACACACAATCAGTGTTTTCTTACCCCGAGTTAGGAATCAGAATTCAGGGTCCTAGTGTATGGATACGTCATCCTCCACACCAACACTGGACTCCCCGAACTAAAAACCACACTCAAAACAATTAACACTATTTTTTCATTGGAAAGATCAAAGTCCTAGTTCTTTGGTAGAACCAACCCCCTCTAATACCACTTTTTCATGACCTATCCCCCGGGGTCTATTCCATGACAACACCAAGCCCGCCTTCCATAGCCCAGGGGATGGTGACTAGCATTAGAAAGGCATATCCCTAAAACGGGAAGGCATTGCCTTTAAACCTATACAAACACACATACTAGAATGAAACAATATGCAACCACGAAGTAAAAATGTTGTAGTAAAAGTGTGTACTGAAAGTAAGGGGTCAGAATATAAGCCCAACTAAAAAGATACAACTACAACTGAAAATAGAAAATATCTCCTGAGATCATCCACCGGGAATCCTACCTGAAGGGTAGGTACAGCTCATCTCCAAAACTCTCCACATCAACTGTCACTGTCTCCCACCATCAGTTCCTAGCCCCCTGAGTCCCAGTCAAGGCTACCCGTTGTCTTCACAAGACACAATAAGGTACGGGCGAAGCCCGTGTAAGGGTGAGTATAACAATACCCAATAGGGACCCCAAGACCCCCAAAGGTCTATCAGAATTCCACAAAGGAAAACCAAAAGCATGATCTCAATCACAAATCACAAATAAAAAGACACAACTTAAACCAGATATACTCATCTCATCCACAAAGAAACACAAGGCCCTGACCTCAATCCATTTCCAGGATTTCCGAAGAAGGCTCAAAGCATAACTCAAGGATCAGGAGTACACGCTCTAGGAACTAGTCATCCCTGATGGGACCCATTTGAGAGATGTACTCCATCAGGTACAAATCAACCATTCCTAATGGAATGTCTGAAAGGTCGTTCTCTATTGGGAACTTTCTTCTAGAACTCCTCTAGTGCCTGAACCTTGAGGTCTCACAGTCACAGTCTTGCACCTGAGTAAAGACCAAGGGAAACCAAGTGAAGAGGCCCAATCCTTTACACTGTGTCCTGCAGTCGAGGGAGCTCCAACTCCCCTAAAGGAACTGCTCCCTGTCGCTACTCTGAGATGGGGGAGTACTACTCCATATGTGAGGACCCGCACCCTACCCGGTAGGGGAGTAAAAATCTAGTAGTTTTTTTGTTATGGGGGACCCGCACCCTAGTATGTTAGGGGAGTACCGACCCCAGGCTAGAGGACTCGCACCCTACCCAGTAGGGGAGTACAACTATAGTAGTTTGTTCGCTGTGGGGGACCCGCACCCTAGTACGTCAGGGGAGTACCGACCCTAGGCCAGTGGACCCACACCCTGGCACGGTAGGGGAGTACCGACTCTGCTCTAGTACTACATAAGGAGTACCCTCACCCTGGGTTAACAGGGGTGTACCTACTCCTAACATAGAGGACCCACACCCTACCCGGTAGGGGAGTACCTGACTCTATGTGAGTTTTGTATAGAGGACCCACGCCCTAGTCCAATAGGGGAGTATCGACTCCAAAGATAGAAAAACCAATCACAATGAAATGAACCCGCACTCATGACATGGGGAGTCCTGTCTCTACCAGAGCATAGGAGTAAGGAATACCCACACCTTGAGTCATCAAGGGAGTAGACATCCTAACTCTCACTACAAGAAACACCCTAGTACTACTCTGGTTATTGTTCATACCTCAACCTCCAAAAACTTCCAAAAATAAGTAACCCGATGATATATCATGTCATAAGGGTTCCAACACAATAGACTGCGCGTCAATTAGACACCCAGTCTGTAAGCAATAGGAATTTTAATGTCGAGGGCCCAGTTGGATTCGAGTACGATCCAACCCGGCCAAACTCCAAATTTCTCAAAAATTTATGTGGAGTATTTCAAAAGGATTGTCTCGCTCCAAGGATCCTAGCGTCGTAGACGGTTCGTCAAACAGATGTTTGGTTCGCAAGATACAGCCTTTTAAGTGTATATGGGTCCGAAAGGGGTTTGGGTTTGGTCTGACCCGGTCGGACCGACCCTGGCTAGGCCACGGACCTTCCCAGCCCACCTTATCTAGGTTGGGTTGTGGCAGGCACGGCCCACCAGCTGGAGCAATCCACGTGGGTTCATGCGGTCCGCTGCTCCCGAACGAATCAAAGGAGCCATTCGGATCCTTTATTGGCGGTGCTAGGTGGCGCTGCCTTGTCACCCATGGGACCCACAGGGACCGGGTCCCATGCATTGTCGCGTCTTCAAGCTACGGATCCCTTCAGCACAGCGTGCGATGACGTGCCGCCTCCACCTCTATGGCTGGCCGCTTTCGACCACCTTTCTGACCACCGCAGTGCCAAGCGGCGCCACTCTTACAATGCGGCCGATGGTTGTCAGTCTCTACCCTCTTCCGCTGATGTCGGTCGCCGGTTCTGCCGCACCGTCACTTCTTCCGCGGTCCACCAAGTGAGTTCCGGTGGTCCATTCTTCCTTATGGACGCGCCAATGGTCCTCTTAGGATGACGTTGTCGTTATGCACCTGTCGATTTCAAGGTTCTGTCAAGTTTGAATAACCCGCCTCTGAAAAATGCAATGAAAAACAAGCAGCGGAGGGTCTGGGCCTTGTTCGTTTGGATCACGGCCTCCGTGTTATCCTTATAACAAGTGGGGTAATTTATACATCGCATTAAAATAATTATAAACCCCATTCAAATACCCTGCAATGATCACCTATAAATTCAAGAATGAGGAGAAGAAACATGGTAATTTATTGAATTAAAAGACAACCCCTACCTCAAGAATCATTGGAGTCATCGCAGTGGTGGAATGAGAATTCGCACTTTGACAAAGCCGCTGGTGTTCGTCGCTCCCGATTCGTTGCCGCCTAAGCTTCCATCTGCGTCGATAGAAGGTGTCGCTTCACTTTTCCAGTGGTTCCTCTCTTGAAGTAGTCGTGTTAAAAACTCTACCCTGAGCCCCATTTAAATATAGGGGTAAAAGGGTGAGTAATGCACCCGAGGAATTAATGAGATTCATTAATTGACGTAATTAATGTGTCACATTAATTACACGAGGGGTGGTTATGCAACCAAAGTGTAACTGGGAAATTAATATCCCATATTTAAAATTCTGACCACCTCCATGGTCCCCACCACTACCTCTCAACAGCTGGTAAGAAAAAATAAATAAATAAAATAAAAATTCCTGTGTTATTTTATTATTTCTTTAAAAAGTCATAAAAACTAACTTTTTCACCCAAACAACTACGGTCAAAGTTAAGTCTCCCTTAAGAGAATCTCGATTTTGTAGATTCAACGGTTCCATCATATTTTTTATCCAAGCACTGGTTTAAAAGATGGAAAATGTTGCTCGTGCGTTTACTGAATGTACCTTTAAAAAAAGTTCAAAAATTATGAACAGTCACCCTCGACCCGCACCGGTCGAGGTTAGGATCCACCTAAGGGGAACACGCCCTCACGATCTCAATGGTACTCTCATATTTTTAGTCTGAGTTACCTTTTATAAGTTAAGGATTTTACAATAAAATAATTGTCACTTAATTATTTTATTTACGGCCAAAAACTAACTTCCACTAGTGGTGGGCACCGGCCAAAGTTAGTATCTTTCTAAGGAAATCACACCCTCAAGAGTTCATCAGTGGTCTCAGATTTTTAATCTGAGTCACTTTTCGTGAGTTATAAGCATTTAAAAAATAAAATAATTTTATTTAATTATTTCATTTATGGTTATGCCATTTTTGTGTTTTCTCACTGGAGGCCTGTGTCGACTAAACTTAAGTCGTGCCTAGGGTAAACCCACCATCTTGAATGTAATGGTGCACTCAGATTTATTATTTGGGAACCCGTTTAAGATTTATTCCACTTTTTCATAAAAACTACTCATGCGTGCTATTTTAAGATTAACATTTTTTCAACAGATCATTCTGGGCACTCCGGGCATCGGAATCATGTGCCGTCAGATTTTGCGGTCTCGTAAAAATTCTATATAATTAAAAAAATATAAAGAAATTATGGGTCTTTACATACAAGGGTTCTGATCCCAAATAACTAATTGGTTTAGTAGTTTTGGAGAACCAGATACATATATGAAACCCATTTTACACTGGGGATAAAATATAAAACTTAGTAATGGAAAATATTCAGCATCCTTGAACTCATTCAAATAATTCTTCTTCATATCCTAGGTAAAGGAAAAAAATAAGGGTGATTTAAAATGCTCAATAAGGGTTACATACAGTAGAAGATATCAAAAATAAATAAGGCATATCCAATATGTAAAGTTAAATAATTGAACACACATTTCATTTAATCAATAACTTGATTGTCATGATTATATAAGGCATAATAAATATGTAAAAGGTAAATAAAAAAACACACATTCCATTTAATCAATAACTTGAGCACAAAATGCATCCATGGATAATATAAATTTAATGATATCATGGATAATAATAACTGAATTATCAATTAAGGAAATGATTAATATTGGACATCAAGATCTCATACATCATGATATTTATATCATCAAGACCTTTCACCAAGATAGTTTAAATCTATGGGTAAAAACTCATTTAATTTAGCCAACTAATTTGTCTCATGTGACCTACCGATGAATCAAAGGACTATATAATTTCAGGGCCCACCCATCACTATGTGTACAAAGAATTACTCAAATATCAAATGATTGATTTAATTCAAGAATAATATGCCTTATCAACAATTATCCATATAGATTAAGGAATATAGATTTATCAATATTTCCCCAGTGATTTAAAGCACTTTTAAAGTAAACATCATATGTAAAAATGGTAAATGGTTTAGGAAATAATCATATATATGATACAAAGAATATGATATTTAAGAGAAATGTAATTTCTAATGAAAATGATCACAATAAAGTGATTGTATCAATAGAAATTTAACAATCACAAAATTATTCAAGAGATGAGAGTTAACAATTGATTCGTCAGGAATATAGATTTTTCAATAAAATCATGTCCTTTAGAATAATAAAGGGAATGAAATTAAAATACTAAAATAATACTTCATAAAATAGTTTTATTTATAAAACCTTTTAAAACATCAAAAATAATCTAAATTTCATAAAATCGTTATGGCAGTAGGGAAGTCCGCTATCATTGTATGCATTAAAAAACATTCCCTTTAACTTTTGTAAAGAAATTAAAAAAATGCACCTTTTGGAAAATATTTGAAAGATTGTATTTAAAACCTTTTTAAAATTAATTTATAACTTAAAATGTCCTTAATAAATAATTTGAGTAAATAAAATAAATTTTTTAAAACAATTTTTAAAACATGGATATGGAGAAAAATATATATGATTTAAAGAGAAATAAATTTAGCTTTTATTTTAAATGTTTCTTTTCTTAATTCAAGTATCAAAGAGAGTAATATTTAGAGTAAAATATATAAACTCCTTAAATGTATATTTTATAAGAAAATTATTGGATCTTATGAAGGAGAAATGATAATATTACATTGATGAGAATAAAATCAATCCCAAAAGAAAGTGAGAATGTAAAATTAATTCTTATCTCTTTAGTAACTTTAAAATTATAACCATTAAAAGAATAGACTTGAATTAAAATATTAACCATAATTAATAAATATTTATTCACGTTAAATACTTAAAATTTGTGGTATATATACCACATAAAAGTGAATATGTGCATATTAACAAATATGACTCAATGAAATGAAAATTAAGATAAAATCCCTTACTTCGCACTTCCCTTTAGTTGAACATGCTTAAACCTCGTGTATAATAGTTTTAAACATGTTATTAATTTATACCCAAACCATATTCATATTTATAATATCATATATGATCCTCTTATAATATCTTATCACTCGTTCGTTAACAATCTTTTATTATTACTATTGTTTTGGGTGTTAATTATCTTGTTTTCTCATACATGTTTTGTCATAGAAGTTATAGTTATTATGCATCGGATATAGATCCATCATATTTAGAATTATAATAATGTTATAAGAATAATTTTTATTCATTATATTCCTTTTTATAACCATTATTTAAATCTGTACATGAAAAATGAATCACATCGCTTCATGAAGATGGTATGTTATACATACGCACGAGTGATTATATCATTCCCTTAATGGGTGAAAGGGTAATAAAATGAATGGTATATTAATTTTACAGAAATAATACCATGTCATATTTATCATATATATTAATTATTTTCATCATTATTACTATCCATGTGATTCAGTGTTGGAAAAAAAATTATATTAGTTCGTGAGGCGGTAGTCCGCCGTACAAACAAGTAATGGATTTGTTTCCCATTTGATGGATATTGAGATAGATAAATAGTATGTCATAAACATAATAACATCTAAATATATAGTATATACTGGTTTTATTATATTTTTAAGTGTTAATACATAATTTAATGTGTCAAAATAAGTAAAAAATAAATATCTTAGTGAAGACAATTACCTTCGCATAGAAAAACCTCCATTGGATCTCTTATTAAGGACCCTAAGGTTGATATTTTGAGAATACCAGCACCTATAGAATGTGGATAATGATTTTTTAGAGATATTTTATTAGGGTTTTTTATATCTAATAAATTAATTTTTGTTAATAAGTGATGGGACGAGGTTCTCTTTTATAAGTTGGGGACGAAAACCTTCTTGAAAACTACTTGGAAATCTCCCAAAAGATTGCAAAATGATAAAGTCAATCCCAATACAAATGCTTCCAAATGACCTTATATTATAATTTGGGGTGGATAATGTCAAAATATGGTTAAAAAATAATATTTTAACAAGTTTAATTTTTAAACTTACCATTATCGTTTGGTTTCACCCCCCTGATAAACCTCTTTTAACCTCAACCACGGTAATTAATTTCTACTATATTCAATGTTCATTATGACTAAAATTAAGTTTAAATTATTACCTAAATATTTTTATTATAGATATTTAATCCATTTTACCAAATTCAACTCATATAAGTGAAAAAATTTAATTTTAAAATAAACCTGCAAAACATGTTGGAAAACAGATTTTCAAGAAATGCATGTTTCAAGTATAAGATGATCATATATTAACTATATGACTAGTAATAATCATTATATGAATTTAAATGAATATATTTAGATATATAATATATAAATTTTATTTAAATCATTAATAATTAAATATAATTTTAATAAATTAAAATGGATAGACATTATGCCTTTTTAAACAAAATAGTTTTCTGGGGAAAAAAACAGTTTTCTAAAAAATAGCCCTCTTACATCCAAATGTTTTTATATTTATTTCTATCAATTTGATAGTAAATAAATTGGTAATTATAATAAATTATTATAAATAAAATCTATAATAGTTAAATACTACATTTTTAATTATTCATAAAATCTTATTTCTAAGGAAAATTTTCAAAAAAACCATTATAGACTTATTTTAACCAAGTAAGTTTAAAAAGAATGTTCACCTACAATAATTAAGGCTTGGGTTTTTCATAAAGAATTACTCCTTGTATTTCAGAGGCTTTCAACTAGTAGTGAGGGAATAATCCATACAATGGGGGCACTATTCCCTCAAATCAGAGTTATACAACAATGGTAAATAACCAAACAACATCCACATCAGAGTACGCAGTATAAATAAACATCTCTAATCACATACATGATGTTTCCATAAAAAACATAAATATTGATCACCCATATATTTTATCCCAAATACAAACCAATTAAAAGATACAACACACATATATTGGCCCACCACCATCTATGGGTCCCACACACCCTATCTCCTGATACCCTCAAGCTACTCTGGCCCGATCCTTTGCACAACTTGTACCCTATCTTGAAATGAAGTCATGCACATTGAGATGTCCATGTGGGTTCTAAGCATAAAACTTAGTAGGGTATTACTAAAAATCCCTAGTATATGTCATCATATGCATGCGTATACATGAGTAAAAGAAAAACATAACATGCTTATTAATTCATCATGCGCTAACCAAGCCATCACAAAACTCGATGAGGTATACACACTCATTAGGTCATCGGATGCTAACCAAGACACTTAAACCTTGACCGTACCTACTTTGGAATAATTCCAAAATCCATTTTTTATCTCATGTCATTGTACTAATGTAAGACCTGTACCAAAAGGACTGGGTTAGGGCATTTTGTAAAATATTGAACCAATACCAGAAGACATTGGTCATGGTCATAAATCTATGAAACTCGACCCATCCCTAATATCTCTAAGGAGGTCCATAAATCTTGCATCATCCCATGACCCAGCCCCCATGGTGGTCTTCTACCATGACCCAAGCCTCTCTTTACAGGGTCCTCTATCATCATCAACCCACACCCTCTCACCCAGGACATGGTAAACTAGGTGCTCTCACTCAAGGACAAGTCCCCTTCCACAACCACTACCCTATTACTCAGGGTGTGTCCTGATTTCATTCATCCACATAGACCCAAACCATGCATGGAAAGGTCCTCCACCAACACCTGGAGGAATAGGGAATGGAATTTACACTAAACCAAACCACATCTAAAATGGTCATGGACCCAATACCCTCTTCAATGCATGGTCATCACACTGATCCATCCTCACATACACTTAGGAGTTCCATCACACTGGCCCATCCCCATAGACTAAGGGGAGGAAATAAAGTACAAGAAATAACATAGGGCCATAGCCCGTCACATAGCTCACAAGCTCAGTACAACCAGGACTAGCCCCCATCTATCCTTCTAGGCCTCAACATATCACATATCACCCCTCACAACATAAAATAAGTCCTCTATACCTATCGTTATCTTTACTCATCAACAACAGCTTGTGTTTTTCACCCACTGGTGACATTACTGCTTGAAGTCTCTCACAACCCAGACTCTAAGTCCGGTCTAACCTCTCCTAAGGTCCCTCATCATGTCTCATATAGATACAAAAGGATCTTCCCATTCTATCGTGATCCAACCCAATTGGAATCTCAATTCAAAACCTGAATGACTCCTCTCACTCTAAGAAGATGTAAATACTTTCTTTCGTCCTTGAGAGGGATTTCCTCATCACCAGTGAGATGTACAGTCATATCTTCATCATTACTTTCCCCCAATCCTCTCACACATTCTCAATGGACCTATAAACCCAACCTAGACCACCCTACAACTCATCTCACATCCCATAACCTCTTAAAGGTCTCTTGTAATATCAACCAAAGTCCACTCCTCTTGGTGACATAGTGGTCGAGCAATCTCGATTCATATAAGTGCTAAAGAGAAGTTAATCCAAGCATTCTAGCACCATCCTATCTCATCTACCTAGGTCACTTTTAGTCCTTAAACCACATGCCCAATCCCCATGCAGTATACACGCATGCACGCTCATGTATAAACAAACATATGTTTTTTTATTATAGGGGTCACCTACCTCGATACTAGAGTTAAACTGTCAATGAGCTACGTCGAACCTCATCTAATCCAAATAAGCATCGCATACACTCCTATACACATGTCTACCACCAAGATACATCAACAATTAATTATAAAAAAGTAATAATTAATTAAATCATTTAATTTAAATATCCATAATGCCTAAAAAACATTGGGCATAAACCTCTCATTGGAATTTCAAGCAACCAAATTCAATCCACTCTTGACACACCCTTAGATATAGGCTGCACAAAATCCCCAATTATTATGTCTGTTATAATGACTAATTTCTTCGAAATTCATCCAAAAACCCTATAAAAATCATCAAGTGGCATACCTTAATCAAATAAACTTTTTAAGGCATTCAAATTGTGTCTCGGTCATTTTATATACAATCCAAGAAAAGCCTAATCATCCTCAATCGATTTCACCATGCTCTAATGGAATCAACACTGAAACCCTAAACAAAATTGACCAAATTAGGGCACAATAAATGGAAACAAGAGTGAAGGGAGAATATTACCCAAAATAACCACAAAATGCTACTAAGAAACACCCTAGATCAAGGGGGATGAATAATAGGGGAGGGTTAGGTCATTATCCCCTCCTATGTGCACTCTATCTGACCAAAATAAAGGGGGGTTGAGCCCCCCTTTTAATTAAAAAACTATCCAGATAGACTTTAATGTGTGAAATGATGGTTCATTCTATGAACTATCCAAGAAAGGGACCCCTCATACCTATGTCCTATTATCCCATGTTTGAACCAAAGGTTAATGCCATGAACCCTCTACTGTTGTTATTTTTAGCAACCCTAGCCTCTAATCCTTCTTCTAATGATTTCCCAAACCACCGTGAGATTTATAGGGTCTCAAACCATGTCTAAAAACACTCTTTAGGGACTTTCAACCCCTGGGTTTCTAACATGAGTCCCAGTTCTCAAAATTAATCATCCACTAAAGTAAAATTCATATTCCATCAAGAATTTCAAACCCATAACAACACGGGTCATTACAAACTCCCCACCATAATGTTTTTTATCCTTAATAAGTCATGGTGAAATTCAAACCATATCTATCGACCTATACTAGTTTCCAATTCACTAGGAAATTATTGTGTTCCAACTCCAAACACTCAATTGTGCTTCCACTACACAACTCTAACCACCAAAATCACCAATCACCGGAAGCCAAGCCACCCACTCACTACCAATTCCCGTGCTGAGATAGTACTCACTGCATATGTCAACCCTAACACACTTTGGTATCTTCAACTGATTAAACCTAAGGATTATTTTTCTCCCCAACATAAGAATCCTCGTGACAAGGCCAATTCCAAAACATGGTTCTCCCAGCCATAGGAACTACTTATCAAAAACTCCCTTTCCAGTGGTCCATCAACCCACCAACTATGTCCCACATGATACTCCTGACATTTTCCCCCTCTCACTATGTCCTTATCCATACAAAAGCACAAATTGGACCACATCTATCTAAATTTCTTTGAAATTGAATGGTTGTACCAGTTGATGAATCCTAAAAATAAATATGTCTCCAAACCAGTATTTCCACTATCAATCCCCACATGCGGGGTCCCACTCGTACCCTGAGTCATATCACCAACCTTTCTTTATTTCTAAGAATATTCATCCTAATGGACACATTATTAACATTACATCACATGATTAAACCCCTATATCATGTGATGAATTGGGTTCACCCCCTAAACCATGTCATGAAACAAGTTCACCCCCTGAACCATATTAAGAAATTGGTTCATCCCCTAAACCATATGATCACTAGTGCATGAAGTGTTTTTCATGTCAATTTTTTATGTTTTTTCATGTCAGTTTTTAGGAGATATGGTTATAGGGGATGTAGTAAATATATTTTTTTGCATCAGTTACTTCAAATTGACATTATAAATAAGTTATTCCAATGGTTTTTCACATCAGTTTTTGGATAAATGATGTGAAAAACACATTATCCACCATTTATCATGTTAGTTATTTTAAATAACCAACCTAATAAATGGTGGTTAATGTGTTTTTCATGTCGTTTATCTAATAACTGATGTGAAAAACCAATTTTGGACCCTTTATCGGGTTGGTTATTTACATAACTGACGTGATGAATGGTTTTTCATATTGGTTATTGGATAACCGATGTGAAAAATCATGTGAATGTATTTTTCACACTGGTTATTATATAGACAATGTGAAAAACATTATTTTAAAAAAAAATATATACATTGATTCATATCCTCCACCAGCAGTATCCAGAAAATAGAAAATCCCTCCACCAATAGCCAAAAAATAGCACAAGTGTCATAAAATAGAAAATGTGGCACAAAATCTGGAAAAATACACATACCATTAAACATTCTAATAAAATAATACAAATGTATATTGACTCATATCCTCCAAAAAAAGTAGAAAAAAAGAAGTACAAGAGGTAGCATAAAAGGCATCAAAAAATCTATCAAAATATACATACCATTGAACTTTCAAATAAACTAGAAACTAATCAACCCTATAAAATGATTTACCCATTCAATTTGTAAATGTCTCAACTCATCTGAACTATATGACCATTGATCATCAAAAAGATACAAAAAATAATATATAAATCATTTGACTTTAATTTTCAATAAAACATATTAAATATTATGAAAATCTTTATAAATAAATCTAACCTTATGAAACATTTGAACTATCCCAGTAGAAATTATTTCATACATTAATCTTAAAATATAATATCCACATTCAGTTCCATGTTTTTGTTTATGAAACTATTTCAAAGAGATTTTATTTCAAAATAACATTTTTAATTAATATATCTAAAATTTAGTAATTATAAATGATAAATAACCTTAGCTTTTATAAATTTTATCTTGGAACTCTTGGTGCTCTTCTTTATTGTCGTCTCTCTAAATAAATACGATGCCCTCTTTGAAAATAATATGAATATAATAAATTTTATTCATTATAATATAAATAATTATTAAAATAAGAAAACTTACATTTTCAATATATCCTTAAAATGTTCTCTCACTTCACTATGTATAGAGCATAGCCAATACAATGTCTTTTCTATTCGATAAAAAACACTCAACATCCAATGAACACAGGTATAAAAGAAAATTTAATATGAGTTGGTAATATATTTAGTGATATATAACACTTTGTGAGAAAAAATATTTCATACCTTTCAAGATATGAAAACATACAACACTGAATGATGACATTCTTTTGAAATCTTTCAGCTATATAAACTATTCTGTGAGCAATGATCGTTGTTCTAGTTATAGGAGAAATAAATTGTGGGTCCATAAATCTATATACATTTGTCTTTTCATGATCTGTACAAATTTTATATAAATACCTAATACAAAATAGATATAATTAAAAAAATTCAATAAATTAAAGGAATTAAAAAAAAATCGACTTATATGGAAAAAAAATTGCATCATGTTGATGCTCAATTGATCTCCATCTATAAGCTTTGTGATATCAATTTTTAAAAGGCTCACAGTCATTTCACACCCAAAAATAGCAGTATCAAATGAAATGTAATATACTTCCAAAAAAAATTAGTATGTTGACACTCGATCAAGACCTATATAATTTATATATGAAGTCATGTAACTTTGAATTTTTTTTATCTATACATTATTTCTTTACTGTTAAATTATTCCTAGAAAAATTAGAAAAATATATCAACTATAAAATGATAAAACAAATTTAATAAAAAATAAAATTAAATATAACATATATACATACCTCTATGGTAATATTTCAAATTAGTCTAGATGTACAAACCAAAAAATGACGGATACTTTGTCAAACTATAATCACTTCATCTGTGGGACATTGTATTTTTCTGATCTATCTATAATATCTTGTACAGTGACCCTATGATTATTTGTATCAATATAGCGATGATTAATGGTATTTTTGATATAATATATCATCCCATATATAACAATATGATAAGGATCATTAACAAATAATTCACAGTAACTTGGTAGCTGTGGAGGATGGGGTGTTGGGGTAGGATAAGGAGTGGAGTTTGGAAACACGTATGTGTGAATAGGATAAGGAGGAGGAGTGGGATATTCTGGTGGAGGTGGAGGAGTCATATCAGTAGACCAAAACTGTCCTTGTATTTATACAAACATCACCTGTATAGAAGTTCTAATCATGTCCTCCATCGTCGCTTGAATATCCTGAACTTTGGTTTCCAAATATTCTATTTTTTTATAAACATGGTCCTTTGAAGAATCTTATGAATGTGGAAACACTTTTATTATCGATACACCTATTGAGTATCCTTGTACACGACTCATGTGTTTGGGATTTCCCAATGTTGTAGCTAAATTATCCTATCTACCCTCAGCAATAAAGATCCCCTATGTGCTCTACTCCTCAAGAGAATCCTATATGGAATATTTGAAAAAATATACAATGAATCACAATATATAAAGAGTATATTTAACATAAATAAATAAATAAACATCTTAAAATATTATCAGCTACAAATATTGACTCTTCCGTAAGACATTGTCATTTTTTCCCATTTGAGCCATCTTCTATTTTTCATGTCTAGCGGGGGGGAGGAGGGGAAACCTCTCTAGATCCTAATGAATCAGCTCCCAACTTTTGAAGTTTTTCTTCTATCATGTGTTCTTCCAATAATGTATACCCTCCCTAAGATAACATATGAGGGTATATATTTCTAGCTTGAAGCTCCTGATGTGGTCTCCTTGATTGTTGTAAATTAGGAATTAAGAATAAATAAATCATTAACATGGTCATTGATATAAAAAATCATTTAAAAGGTAACATTACACTTAATAAAAACTATTCTCATTGTCTACTTTCAAAAAAAATCCATGTATCTTCATCTATAAAGGGATATATATCACATGTATTTTCATGTTTTCTATTCCCAAAATTTAACTCTGATGTGGGGGATGATTTAAAATCCCTCCATCTCCTAGCTGGAAATGATATAAATTTCCTCCTAACTCCTCCAGTGTCTAGTATATCATATTTCATCTGATAAGAAGGGTAAAAACATGTATTACTATAAAAATTTCAAGATAAGTAAAATAATGACAAAAAAGCTTACCAAAATGATCTACCACAATAGTGATAATGTCACTTTGTCAAAAAAATCAGTTATCATACAAAATATTGACTTTTATTTTATCTTGTACTAATACAAACGTCTTGAATTTTTTTTACTTTGGACCTATTAGAATATCATTATCATAAAATTCCAATATTTTCCTCTATTCTAGGTATGGGAAACTGGTAATTTTGTTAAACGTATGGTGCCACATTTACCAACCCTCGGACTCTTTTTTTACCCCATGGAAGTTGATGTCTCATGTAAAGAACGATGAGGATGCTCATCAATAGGAGCATGTGTAAGATCCTCCCCAGAGGTATGAGTATGATCATCGATATAAATATGTGGTGGATTGGAGGATTTATTTGTCATTATCCTACAAATCAAAGAAACATCAATTAGTACAAAAATATAAAAATCCAACAATTACATGAAAATGTAAATAAAAAATTAACAATTATCAAAAAAAAGATAAGTAAACTAAACGTAACACATTTTTATTCATATTTTTTATAGTTAACTAAAATTCTAACAATATTAAAGAGGTATTAAATGACATAAATGAATGAAAACTAACAATATTAATAAGAGATGAAATGACATAGTAAAAATCCACCAACTAGATAAATCATTTTTAAAATAAAAAGAATATTTTATAATATATTCTTTTACAATATATTTTGTTTTTATTTAAAATTTTAAATTTAAAATAATTTATTTTCAACAAAATAAATTAATAGATAAGTTACTTAAAGGTAAACATGGAAAACTAGACAAAACTAAACTAATATAAATAAAAAAAATTAACTTATTAGTTATAATACGTATTTTAATAAAGAAAATAAAATTAAAATATCAAACTTATGAAATTTAAAAAATTAAACCATAATTAAACATATGTTACCTATAATATTAAGAATGTACTAAAGATTTTTTTTCCCAAATTCCTTCATCATGATCATTTCGTATGGCACAAACCATGTCTTCTAAGTGTTCATCAATATTAATTGTTAATCATTCCATAGATGTAGGGATCTCACATAAATTAGAATCTTTATCAAGTTTATCATCACCAACATACTGTTTATTTCCTTGTAAAAAAATAGACCACTGCATATCAGATTGATCAAGAACATAGAAAAAAATTCATGTGTTGCCATTATAAAAGTATCATTTGTGTAATCCAATTTATTCAGATTAACTAGTGTCATTCAAAATTTATCTTGTCAGACACTGTTATTACCGATAAACCATTTACACTTAAAAATGGAACTTGAAATTTAATGTAATCAACCTCCCATATTTCTTCAATGACTCCATAATATGCATTTAAAGCAGATATTGGGTTTTTGTATTTGGAACTTGAAAAATGAATTTCTTATGCAAACACCAACACACTACTATTTTGAACTGCACTTCTGTTATCCTAATCTTTCATATGAAATGTATAGATATTAATGTCATTCTCAGACCATGTTATCAAATTTAAACTTGTACCACCCACTAACCATCTCAATGTTTATGATGCATCTAGTTTCACAGTCTCTTTAAACAATGGAAAAAAATATGTTATGCTCATTCAAAATCTAGATACCTTTATTCTTTGGATACCTTTGTTTCAACTCATTAATATTCAATGTTATATATGGTTGAGCATCATATATATTATTCAAGATGTATAACTATACCTTGTTTATTTTTTCACCTCTCAATGATTTGACTTTCAAGTCACAAATCCCCTTTCCCCAAAAAATTAACTCATTTAGGGCGAGATATAGGTAATCCAATGTGCTCCATGTCAGACAAATAACTTGTACAAAACTCTTCAACCTCCTCAGAAATATACTTCTCAACAATGGATGCTTTAGGTCAATATAAATTCTTAACATACCCCTTTAATATATTTATATACCTTTCAAAAGGATACATCCAATGTAGATATATAGGTCCGTAAAGATTTATTTCTCACACCAAATGAACCATTAAATGCACCATGATGTCAAAAAAATATGGAGAAAAATACGTTTCTAATTAAAAAAGTATAGAAACCACTTTTTTATCCAAAATTTTCAAAGCATTCAAATCAATCACCTTATTATAGATTGAATTAAAAAAATAATACACCTTCATAATAGTCATTCCGACACAGGTGGGCAATATTCCATGCAATGAAACTGGTAAGAGTTATTGTATCATGACGTGACAGTCATGATATTTCATACATGTCGACTTCAAATCCTTTAAAGACACAAATTTTTTTACATTTTAAGAATAACCATGCGGTACTTTTATATCATGAAGACAATAAAAAAAATAGTTTTCTCCCTCTTATATAAGGTATGAAAAACTGGGGGTAGGAATGTTCACCTTCCATGAGGAGTGGGAGACAAATCCAAACATATTCCCATTGAGAGTAAAACCATTCTTGAATTCAACCCATATTTAGTCTTTCCTTTAATATTTAACAGTGTTATAAAAAAAAGTTTCACAGATATTCTTCTCCAGATGCATGACATCAATTTTATGTTTCACCTCATGATATCTTCAATATGGTAGCTCAAAAAAAATTGACCGTTTCTTCCAAATATTTCTATCATTACCATATTTATGTGTCTTTCCAAATGTCACATCAATATTTTTCACCCTCTCAAAATACTAATTAGTGGATAAAGGTTTTGGAGCAATATAAAATTCCTTTGAGTTTTTTAAAGACTTTTTCAATCTTCTATAAGAGTGATCCATAGGTAAAAATTTTTGATTAACCATGTATAATATTTTTATCCCATGATGTAGTTGAAAATATGAAGTCTGTTGTTCACAAATTAGAAAAGCTTTATTCCACTTTGTTAGGTCCACTAGGTTAGATACCCTGAGAGGGGGGTGAATCAAGGTATGACAGATTAAAACAACCTCCCCTATTGATCTTGTTTTGTTATTAAGAAAAACTCTATTCTCTCTCTTTCCTATAGAAAAGTATAAACAGAAATTAAATCATGAACAGGATGCAGAAATTTTTAATTGGTTCAACCTCACTGGGATACGTCCAAGGAGCATAAACTGATAATCTTCCAATGTACCAAATCCACTAAAAGAACACTCTTATTTACAAAGTTCGAAGTAGACTCATTGTCCATCTTATTTTACAACCACTCATAATTTGAGAACTCATTGTTCTCTCAACTGAAGTGAGATCATTACTTCTTCAGAAGATATACTCACAATTTATAGACTTGTAGGTCTCTTCATTATCACAAATGAATGCATCTTTCTCTGTATATAGATGCTATGTTGAAGTTCTACTTTCATCCACTGATGAATACAACTTTACCATGGGTGTATTGGGTAATCTTATGACTTTATCACATCCCTAGAATGATCAGCGTGCTTCTCTAAGCCTGGTGCTCTTCTCCAAGCCTAGTGCGCAAGTGTCACCTAACCACTTGTGAGAAACTCCTTTCACTAACTCAGAACTTGGGTGACTCACACCCTTTTATGCCCAAACCAATACTGGTATGCAACTATCAACCGGTGTGAAACTTCTGAATAACCTTATACTTGCACGCCCACACCACTACTTGCGTGACCAAACCACCCGCGCGACTGGATCTCTAATTTTCTCTAAGTGTTGAGATTCTCTCAAAATAAGGAGGATTATCCCTCTATTTATAGGCATTTTGGGTACCCTGATCATCGGCGTGCAAGTCTCCTCTCAGTGCGCAAGTCTATCCTCCCTAGTCTCTGTCTCCCTAGTCACCTTGCGCGCCCAAACTAAAGCTTGGGTACCCCTCTTTCCTTTGTCATATTTTGATATCCTCGTCTTAAAAAACATATGGAGCACAAGTTTCCAAGCCTCCAAGACACCAGCATGCAATTCCCTTTTCCAAAAACACTTTTCTCCATTTGTCTATTTTGAGGCCCAAAAATTTTGAAAACACTGGAAAATGGCACCACCTTGTATCTTCTCTTTTTGTACCACCTCCAGATCGTCCATTCCTTTGTTGAGGTTCTTCAATCAATCATGGATTGTTGAAAATTTCCCTTGAAATTTAAAACTCACCATGTAAACCCCATTTTCAAAAAATTTGTACATCGTGGTCTGCTTTGTCAACAAACACAACACGGAGGCCCACTTTATCAACAAACACAATCACCTCAAAAATGCTTCAATGATACCTTGAGGGATTTTTTACCAACACCCTTCACACTGTATCCATAAAAATTTCCATATTCTGGGAATTCATTTATATTAAACATAATCATCACATGAAATTGAAAATATTTCATTCTATAAGAATCATACACCCATATATCATCCGCCCATAACAGTTTCAAATCATCAATTAATGGTGACAAGAAAATGTCAATATCATTTCTGGTCTATTTTGGTCCACTGATCATTAAACTCAATGTGAGATATTTTTACTTCATATAAAATTCAAGAGATAAGTTGTAAATTACCAATACAATAGGCCATGAACTATGTGTGCTTCTAAGGATTCTATATGGATTCATTCCATCTGTGCATAATCCAAGTCTAAGATTTCGAACTTCATTTTTGAATGTAGAAAATGATTATCAATGTTCCTCCACTGTGGAAAATCAGCTGGATGACATATTTTTCCATCACATATCTTCTCATCAACATGTCATCTTAACCTTTTTGCATCATGTGAATTAGAAAATAAACATCTCAAATGAGGAATTATAGGAAGATACCAAAATTATTTAGCAGGGGTATCTGAAACTTCTGAATCAACCTGTGATTTTTCTTTCAACTTGTACGGTGATGTCCCACATTTAAGACACTCTAACAGAAATTCATATTCATTCCTATATAGCACACAGTCATTCAGGAAGGCTTTTATTTTCTTATACTCCAATCCCATTGGGCATAATATTTTCTAAGCCTTATAATGTAAATTTGGAAGATTGTTGTCTTTATAAAGAATGTATTTTAACAATTATAGTATCTCTATAAAACTATTGTCACTAAATCCATGTTTCGCCTTTAGGTTTATCAATCATAACATTGTCAATAAAACTGTATATTCTGTACAACCCGAATACAATAGTTTTTCGACATCACCATATAAACACTCAATTGTTAGTTGTTTCTCAATTTCCTCTACTTTAATATCATGAATCATTTCATAAAGTTTATCATATTTAGCATCTTGCAATGAACCATCATCAATAGATCTAGAATTCTGTCTGGTTTCACCATTCCAAATCCAAGGGATGTAGCTTGTATTAAAACCATGAAAAATTAAATGATCTTTGATCTCTGTACTTTTCAACTTCTTCAAATTTAAACATTTTAGGCATGGAAATAAAAACATGTCATTGTTTGGAACATTTCATTTAGAAAATTCTAAAAAAGCATTGACACCTTCCTCATATTCAGCACTTATTTGAGGTGAATTAATCCAACTTTTATTCATTATCTATAACAAATATAAAAAAATAAATATCAAAAACAAATGTAGTAATTTATAAAATATTGAGATTATAAATGACATCAAAAAATATAGAAAATAAAGAATGAAAATATTAGAATGAAAATAGAAAATTTTGATGATAAAATTCATTCATGTAGAAGGAATTACAAAATAGATTCCTTTAAAAATGTCTCAAGTAAAAATAAATGAATATAACATTATGAAATTATTAAAAAATATGTACAATGATATCCATAAAAATATATATATATAATGAGAACAAATAATTCATAGTTGATTATTTATAAAAATAAAAATGTTATTATGTATTCTAATTAACAATATAATATAATAATAAATTGAGTCTTAGTTTAAAAAATGTCACATTAAAAAAAATCAAGAACTAATTATCACATTATAAAATCAAAAGTAGAATATACGGTCTCAATCATGTGAGGTGTGCACTAAGAATTCGACTTTAACTTATTCCAACAAGTTATAGAACTAAAAAATAGCTACCACATTTAATTTTCTTATTATGTGAATTTCTTATAATTGAATAATCAACTGGGAAAAAAAGAATTATAATTTAAAATATAATTTATATTCCACTTTCAACAATTTAGGTGATACACTATTATACTAAAACTTTGAATCCATCAGAAATCAAAAGCATCTGATCCCAAAACAGGATAGGAATTTTTTACCTAAATTTATTTACAACACATTATCATGTTTGATTCAAAAAATGAAAGATTAAAAATATAGTAACTATTCCATAAGAACATTAGGTGAAAATTATTGTTATATTTGGTTTATAAAATAGAATATCCAAAAATAAATATTACACAGTGCACCCATGTCGAATGTATTAACTCGTTTATGAAACATTAAGATTTAACAAAATGAATTTCCATGAAATAGTTAGTTCACTAGCCAAACAAATGAATTTCATTCAATATTAAACCAAAAACACCATCATATTTTTCAACAATCATCAAAACCAAACCATCATCAAGTGAAAAATCTAATATTACTATTAAATTGAACTTTTATGTGGAGGGTTGTAAAGGTTTCCTATTCTATAGTTGTAACATTTGGAAAAATTCATAAAAATAGAAAAATAAAACAAACTATCAGTAATTTATAGTTGATTGGACCAAAAATTCAATAATTATGGAAGCCGCAACATGTAGCAACCACTAAAAATTACAACCTTCCACTTCTAACACTATGAAATTATCACCCAGTGATAGATAAAGCAATTTGTTGATTATAATACATAAAAATTAGCATATCATTCTAAATAAATACTTCTCAATCCCTACAAAAAAATAAGCACTTCAAGAACAACTAGTTAATGCAATATAAAATATATTCAAACCTTTAGGTGAGATATTTAGATACAAGCAGATCTATAATCGAATTTGCAATGATAAAGATGAAAAAACTCAAATGTATGAAGATTGTAATGTGAGAATGAAGAACGGATCGTTGAAAAAATTTTGGTTAGATATTCGAAGACAAAGAATGAATGAAAAGAGAGAAATGAAAATGTTTGAGGCTTACTTTAGATGTGTAACCTGAGGCCGACAAAACCCTATAGTTCAATTTAGATTGTAAGGTGAGATTTGGACCACCAGATTGAAGAAACCAGAAATTTTAGGCTTTGGTGAGAGAGAAATCAGAGCTCTGTCACAAAACTAGAAGACCGCGGAATGAAACCCTTGATCGATATATAAATTTTTAAAATGTTTTTTACATCGGTTATATTATAACCGACGTGAAAAATGGGTAGTCATAGGTCTTTCACATCAGTTATACTATAACCTACATAGAAACCCCATTATTTCACATTGGTTAAATTATAGAAATGACGTGAAAGAGTGCCAAATACCCACTTTTTCATGTCGATTTTATGAAAACTGATATGAAAACATAATATGACCAAATTTTCACATCGATTATAAATAATTGATGTGAAAACTGCACCATAAAAATAGTTTTCTACTAGTGTATGAAACACAGTTTCACCCCTTGAAGTATGCAACAAAACTAGTTCACCCCCTAAACCATGTTACGAATCACTAGTTCAACCCTTGAACCACTTGATGAAATAGGGTTTCACCCCCCAAAACCATGTCAAAAATCATGTATCACCCCACGAATCACCCTCAGATCACACCGAGACCACCCTGCGTCCAATTCCAACCCACTAACTCTGCCAACACCTTATCCAAACCCCAAATTTTTTATTACCCATGGAACCATATATCATAGAATCTTATCTGACACTAACACCCTGATGTCACATCAACCATCCATTGACCGATCTCACTACACCCAGAATCCTTCCAACATGAAGTTCATTTACACGCAACTGATACGATGATCCTCATAATAGGAGTATCATTATCATCATATGAAGAACCCAAACACCCATTCTCCATGGCCCACTCTCCATCCATCACCGCAGATAATAACTGGATGTGGTCATCCAGATCATACCCAAGCACTAACACAGACACCAACCACCTACTTCTATTCTTGGGTCACTAAGAATGACATTTTCCAACATCCCATGTTACGCTCCACACTATATGGCTTCCCTTATACTGATTCTCAAGCACCGAACCAAATAGGACCCAACATCACCACTCTCACTCATCATGTTGATCCTTGATAAGGACCAACTCCACCGTTCATACCACGGTATACCAATCCAATATCAATGTCACCTCTCACTACTAAGGTAAATCTCCCATGCACTAAACTCTGGGGCCCCACACCCGTGAGTGTCTCACTGAATACACTGATCACCTCACTCTGAGAGTGACCCTAAACTGAAACCAACTGTAGTGTTATCATCATTGCACCACTCGGGTTCATCCACAGCCTGAGAAATTCTCAATAGTCCCACTCTCTTTCTCCAAGGTAGAGTGATCCTCTTAGAATCCTCTCATAGGTTCTCACCTTCTATATACCCCAATCTCAAATGACCCCAATGACTACATGATCTTGTACAACCTGGTCACACAACTGAACTCACACTTCCATGAGTCACATCTCGTATAACTCAAGCACATGTGCCTGAATCATTGACCATTCCCCACACGCATGTTAGTCTCAACTAATAATATAAGGAATCTTTTATGCCAAGGGTAATGACATGACCACCTGTTATATAGGAATCATTTCAAGAACCACGAGTGATCATCTATGCTCCCACTGCGCCACCTAAAAGTGCATCCCAAGAACCACTAGGTCAAGCACCCAACTAATCTTTCCCTCTTAAACTAGAATAAATACCAAAAATTCTCCAAGTTCTTCACATCATGAAATCCCAAGGCATTCCCTATTCCTTTTTCCATAACCCCTTAGGGTTTTCGTAAAACCACCTGGTTTGGTTACTTAGAGTTCCACCAAGAAGCTATATGGGAAAACACCATATAGGTTATTATTGACAGATAAAATAACCAAAATCATCCCAATGACCCATAAGGGTACACCATTCCTTGGTAAACCTATGCAAGTACTCAAATCACCTCTTAGTAATACCATGCCCTCATCAAGTCATCACAAGGGAATAAAATTTCCTTACCAACCCACAATGGGTCTCTAAACATCCCTTGATGGAGGGAATGGGTTTCCATCACCAAAGAACATCCCTCTATAAGATCTACATAACCTTCCATCAGAAAGGATTTACATCGCGAACCAGTGGAGTAGAATTACACTAAAAATTAATATAGAAAAAAATTATATAAGTTGTTGTTGACACTTTAAAAATTGTACCTATCATCAAAAAAACCAAAATCAATCATACATATGTCATGTGAATCATATGTTCCTGTTATGATGCATGTACACAGCCTCCCACTAATGGGACAAGAGCCAAACATTGGTTTCTTTCCAATGGTACAAGATCCAAAACCCCATAAATCATAAATCCAAAAACTTCATGTGTGTCACCCAAGGTGAAATCAAACAACCATAACATCAAAAACAAAGAACAGCAATCCCATACCCTTGGTAACCTAGAATTCCTATTAGAACAGGTGCTTTAGATGCACTAGTCGGATATCCATCGCAAGCTCTAACATATTCCTAGAACACCTATAAACTGTCTCCCCAAATCATAAAACAAAAAAAACTTTTAATACTGCTTTGTAGCACCCCTCCCCAGGTACACTCATCAATGCCCGGTCTAGGGTTATTACGTGGCCTCAAGTGCGACTCCTTGTATTCCAAAGGCTTCTAACTAAAGGTGAGGGACTAATCCATATATTTAGGATACTATTACCTCAAATTAGAGTCATGAAATAATAGTAAATAGCTAAAAAAACATCTACATTAGATTAAATAGAATAAATAAACATCTCTAATCACATACATGATGTTATCATACAAAACATACATACTGATATCCCACCAAGCCAATCCCAAATACAAAACAACTAAAAGGTAAAACACATGCACATTATCCCCACTTCTATCCCCAGGACCCACACACCTTGTCTCCTGATACCCTCGAGCTACTCTAGGCCGATACTCCGCACAACCTATTCCCTGACTTGAAATACAAACATAAGGTATGCATTCACACTAAGATGCTCATGTAGGGTGTGAATATAAAACTTGGTTGAGTCTCACCAAGAACCACTAGTATAAATCATCATATGTGTGTTTTAATGGGGAAAATAAATACAAAACATGATCATCGAGCCGTCATTATCTAACCAGGCTACTACGACACCCGATGAGGTACACATGCCCATTAGGTCATCAAGTGCGAACCAAACCAGCTTGACCCTGACCATACCTGCTTCAGAACCATTTTAGAATCCACTCATCACCTTGTTCCATCACACTAATTCCCAAAATGTACCTGAATACCCAGGGTATGGTGGTATCCAAAACCTCAACCCAATACTCACAAACATTGGGTATGTTCGTATGTCTATAAGACTCGTCCCATCCTAATTTCTCTAGGGAGTTCCATCGGTCTAGCATCATCCCATGACCCAAACCCTAAGTGCTCCTCTACCATGACCCAAGAAATTATTGGAAAGGTCCTTTATCAATATTAACCCACACCCTCTCACTCAAGACATGGCCAGTCAGGCCCTCTCACTTAGGGACAAGGCCCCTTCTGCAACCACTATCCTACTACTTAGGGTAGGGCCTAGACTTATTCATGTACATCGACCCAAACTACACATAGAAATGTAATGACCCAATGTTTTATAAATGGAAATTCCTCTCTTATAAATATTTCATATAATCACATGAAATCACAACATAATGAACTTCTAAGTGCTATGTGACCTTTAAACATAAGTTTGTCACTTTTGTGTTTGTAATTTCAAAAATCTAACATACACAGTTGCAATCAGTTAGTTATTTGGAGTCTGATAAGAAAAACTTATTTTTGGTGAATAGTAACATACCCTTATGAATAGTAATATACCCTTATGAATAGTGATATACCCTAATGAATAGTAACCTTACTTATGATAGTATTAAAATAATATTCAAGTGAAATTATGATGTACCTATATTTTTAGAATAAGTTAATGAATGTTTTAAAACTGGGTCTTTAATAATAAATTATGATTTTAATTAAATATTAAATTAATCATATTTAGAAAATTATTTTAAAAAAATGGAATTCATTTTTAGATTCTACACATAAAAAATGGTTAGGGTGATTTTTTGGATTTTTCTAAAATACTTGAATTTTTATGAATAGTAAAATCTAATAATTCACAATAAATGCTAAAACCTTGATTTCTGCATCATGATTGAGTCATGGATGATGTAAATGACCATTGGTCCTAAATCAAATGACTTTTCCACTATTATAGGTCAATTAATACTCACTATTTCTTGTCTTATGAAAAAATAATAAACTAATGATTATAATATCATGAAAACCCTCCTCTCCACCACTATAAAAAAACCCTCACTCCCTCTTCCCTTCACTCTTATCAAGCCTTATGTCTTGCCAATATTCTACCCAAATCTCTCCCCAAGCTCCTCCCCCACATCAAAAGGCCCCTATTCTCTTAAAAATACCAAAACCTCTCTCTTTAAGAGGTTCTCAAAGGAGATAAACTCAAGTGGTAAATTCCTCTTTCCAATTCTTTCATTTCTTTTTAAGTTCTTTTCTTTTATTATTTCTTTCCTCACCTCCCTTCAAACCAAATGGTATGATAACTCCATTAACATACATGTACTGGAATGTTTTTATGCTAATGGGATATTTCATTATCTTCTCTACTTCCCCCACCTTTTATTTGAAAGAAATGAAAACACTGTTTGAGATGTGTAAATTTAACACATTCAAAGACAACAGTTTATCAATTTATATTATCATATTTAATTATGGTCATGAAACCATTTGTGTTATGGTTGAACCAGATTATTATATATATAATATATCCTTTTTATGGTTCTGCAATACTTTTGTACAATTGGTATTAATTTATAAATAAAAACATGTTCATTGTAATCAAACCCACCGTTTAATCAAAACGGTTATCACTAAGGTTTTATATAATAATTCATCTACACTCCCAATAACTGAATGGATTTTTACAATAATTTAATCTTGTTTTTTTCACTAATAACCTAATAATTTAATTCTGTACAACCATTCTCATCTTACAATATTATTCGTTCATAAGTAAACTGGTAATAAAGGTTAAAGAAACAAAAGGACCCAAACAATAAAATTGAACATCTTAACCCATCAAAAAGGATAATAATGAACTTAAAAAGGTTATACTAAATGGATTACATATATATGAGGTTCTGTAATTATTAATTAATAAACCTTATTTTTTTATTCATGTCATTAATAACAAGTGGAGAACACCACCAGACTTAAGGTAAGGGATCCTCTCAATTTCGCTCTTAATCAAGATGTCCTCTATGCTATTCCATTTTATGTGTAATCCCTAATGATGGGGTATGATTTAAAACGTCTCTCATACTTCCCTAATGATTTATAAGTTATTAGAAACCCATTATCTCTCTCATCAAGCCCTCTTAGGTACACCCTACACCATGCTGATAATCCATAACGAAATCTACCTGAACCTCCTTTGTTATTTTGGGTTGCTTTATCTTTATTTATATCAAAATGGAGTTATCTTTTCTATTTATGTAAATATTATAAATTATGTTTAGTCTTACAAAATTCATTTATCAATACCCTTTCAACACTCTCTTTTGGATATATACATGTTTTTAAATGATTCCCTCCTTAGAAATTTTTGATAAGCAAACCTGTTTTAAGAGAACTTCCTGAATTTTTAACCAATTTAAAGTGCAATCTATCCAATGTTTTAAGCTACCATTATCTTTATAAAATAAGTATTTTTATTATTAAAACCTTCTTGGTTCACTTCTGGTTTTATTTAAAATATTTTTCTCTTTTCTATTTTAAAATCTTTATAGTATTTTCTGTAAAACCGCACAAAAATGTTTTAATGGTAATGTTTCCCAAATACATTTCATATATGTTTTCACTTATGTTTGACATCACTTACTATGTTATATTCATATTTTACCTTATTAATGTCCATGTATGTTCTAATCTCTTTATTTCATGGACACTTTCATGATACGTCCATTAGTTATGTTTTATGTCGTGATTGTGGTACCCAATTCTTTCAATGGGTAACCCTTATGTTTATGTAAGACTTATTATGTATGATTATTTATGTGGAAATAATATTCATGAAAATTTTTATATGGGTGCACCCAGATATATCTCCAATGCATTGGGTAAAGTTAAGTCTCATGAGATGTGATGTGAAACGGGATTGGCGGTTAGCCTTGACCCGTACTAAAGATATGTTTTATGATTCTTCCACATTTATATGATTCCATGTTTATATAACCCCATGATTATATGATATTATTTCATATGTTCCATGATTTGGACATCACTATGTCATGCCTCTTGACTCATTTGCTTAAGATGTATTCTTATATTCTTTCCCTTACCGGGATTTTTAGCTCATCCCATTGTTCATGTGTTCCCTAGGGTACCCTATTTAGATGTAAGGTCTCAAAGTAAGTTAGGATATATTTATGGATATTAAATAAAGAAGTGTTTTTTTATCCCAATGTTTTATGTTTTATGCACCTAGTCTTCCAAGATACTAGACTTAATGATCCTTGGCTTGTACTCTGATGAATAATTATGCTTAAAAACATGTAATGTTATATCTAAAAGGCTAGGGTCACTACAGAAAGGTCCTATGACAATACCAAAAGGAATATGGAACATAATTTCCACTAACTAAAGCCACATTTATAAAGGTCCTAGAACCAATACCGTCGAGGCACAGTCATCACACCGACCCATCCCCATAGACACTGGGGAGGTCCATCATACTGACTTGCCCTCATAGACTATGGGGAGGCCATCAAGCATAAGCAATCACATAGGGTCAAAACCCATCACATGGCTCACTAGGTAAGCACAACCAATAATATCCCTCTCTAGCCTCCCACACCATAGCACATCACATCCATCCCCTCAGGGCATCTACTAGGTCTATCGAACCCGTCACTGTCTCTACTAATCGATAACAACTTGTGTTCATCACCCAATAGTGGAATCACTACACTAAGGCTATTATGACCCAGACTCCAAGTCCAATACAACCTCTCTTATAGTCCCTTTTCACTCCCAATCCCTCTACCTAGGGACCATCCCAAGTTTTCATGCTCCAACCTACTTGGCATACCAGTTCTAAGTCCTAAACAACTCATCTCACTCCAAGAACACATTAAGACTTTCCTTCGTCCTCAATATTTCCTCACCACTCATAATATGTACAATAGTCTCACCATCATCATTTATCCCCAAGCCTCTCACACATTCCCAATGGCCCTAAGAACCTAAACTAGGTCACTTATAAACTCATCTCATATCCCAGGACCTCCCAGAGGTTGCTCATCAGCTCAACCAAGCCCTCACCCCTTGGCGACATAGTCACTAGATGATCCTGATTCATATAAGTTCTAAAGAGCACTTAATCTAAGAATATAAGTCCTAGTTATATCCTATATCATCTACCTATGGTACCCTTAGTCCCTAAACCTTGTGCCCAAGCCTCATGCAGTGTAATGGCATGGACCTCTCTGGTCCACTCCTTTGTGAAAATCTGATGTTTGAGGTGTTCTAAGAGGTCAAGATGAATTATTTATAACACTTCGAAAAATATCCAATTTTGTGAATAATTTTTACATGATGGTAGGTCATCTATTGATAGGTTGAATAGTGTTTTCAGGACCAGTAGGTCATCTATCAGTAGGTTGAATAGTGTTTTAAGGATGGTAGGTCACCTATCAGTAGGTTTAACAGCATTTCCAGGACTGGTTGGTCATATATCGGTAGTTTGAATAGCATTTATAGGATGTTAGTTCATCTATTAGTAGATTGAATAGTTTTTCCAAGACCGGTAGGTCATCTATCGGTAGGTTGAATAGTGTTTCTAGGATGGTAGGTTGTCTATCGGTAGGTTGAACAGTGTTTCTAGGAACGATAAGTCATCTATTAGTAGGTTGTAGAGTGTTTCAAGGATAGTAGATCATCTATAGGTATGTTGAACAGTGTTTCCAGGACCAGTATGTCATCTATCGGTATGTTGAATAGTGTTTCTAAGACTGGTAGGTCATCTATCGATAGGTGTATAGTGTTTCCATCTTCCTATAGTTTCACCCCTTTGACGTTATCTTTGACATAAAATGCATTCAAACCCTTACTTTAAGGGATTTAAGGCCTATTCAAATCACATAACTCCTATTTAAATTTTACTAAGGGTTCGGGTACCTTTACTCAGTCAAAATACGTAATCTTGACCAGATCCTCCTTTAATGGAAAATCTAAACCGTATCTAAACTGCTACTCAATTTATATTTTCAAAAGGTCAAGATATCTTCCTCCCTTGTTCTTTCATCTTGTTTTTTCCCTGGTACAAGATTCCCGAACCTTTCTTCCCATAGGAGTTGTGTGCTCGAACTGCAATCCTTGGATCGTTTCCCCTTGGAGTTTTTCCTACTACATGTTCACCCCCTGTTTTGGTGAAACTAGGAAGTTTTGATCTATCTTTGATATAAGGTTTATTCTACCTCCATTATTATGGGTTCCTCAATATGTTTCCTCATGTTTCTCTCCATGTGGTGGCATGTTATCTCCATGTTTCTAATGGATATTTCTCGGTTGTTGGTTAGTGTGGTTGTACCACGGCGTCCTTGGGTGGATGAGCCATTTTAGGAGAGGTAATCATGATCCTCTGTGTTGGCGCTTTCTTATGAAAATAACGTTTCAAACCTTTTGAGGTAGAGGATTCATGGCTTCTTTATTTTATTTACATGCAGTTATAGAGTTAGCATGGTTTATCCCCTAGATCGCAATGTAATTGACATAATAAATATTAAACTGGATTAAAGAATTGGTATCAATTTCTTAGTGATGTTGTTGCCTCTTGATTTGCTAGATAGTTTGATATCTATGCCTGGATTGTTTAGCATATCATTATTGATGAAATTGGTAAAGAACATAAAGCTAGAATTAATTAATTAATTAATTGGATAAGAGTTTAAAGAGGCGTGTTAATGAATCTGGTTGTTATTATAATTTGATGATAATAAAATTCTTTCAGTAAGCATGTTTAATTGAATTGATTGATAAACCTAGAGCATGTTGATGCTTATTGATTAAAGGCATGTTAAATTAATAGTTTAATTAATTTCTTATAGCTTGAGATAGCTAGTTTTTTAGGTTTCCTGTGGTTGGAACTTGTGATAATGAATCAGTTAATTCAAGGTGGAATAAATAACTGGTTGTGTGATAAAGTTGATTCCTTTTTGGGGCCTGAGTTTCCTATCTTCTTGTAAAGTCCAAGAGCCTTATGCTTTGGAGATGTGACATCTCATTGTGTGTGAATGCTGAATGCCTTATTTAGGGCCAAGATCTCAGTTTCTTTATTGTTTCTTGCTGCTTGTGATGTGTTGTGATTCAAGGATGGTTGAGCCTAGATGGTTGTTGTGATATGTGGGGTAGGTAGGCCTAGTGGTTGTGGCAGAAATTGACACCTAGAGTGGCAAGATGCATTAGTTTATGCATATGGGTGTCGAGAAGGACACCATAAGTGATGGGATAGATTGAAGTGGGGATTATCTGTTGTTATGAAAGTGGTATGTTTGTTGAATATATTTTGTTTTATCTATTTTACTTTCCCCACTCCGTAAGGCAACTGGTATTTCTTTCCCTCCTTCCAAAAGAGGTGAATACATGCAGGGTATACCACGTACTTTCCGTGTTTAGCTTCTCGATGATGGATTGGTCTACACTCCTGCTATAGGTGGAAAAGACTCGACAAGTAGTTCATCTACTCACCGTGTTGAGCCCCTTGTGTTTGATAGCTTAGAATGATTTTTTAGAATGCCTATAATTATGGAAGGTGAAGATGTTATTAATAAATTATTGAATGAATGAATGTTTAACCCATGGGGTTAGGGATTTCTAGGATGAAATGTCAAGGTAATATTTCTAAGAAGCCATGGACTCAGTTGGGTTATTCCTGGAGGGAATGGATCTTGGTTGGAATGGTAATGGGATGTAATGTGGTAAATTTTAATGGTTAATTAATGGTTAAATAATTAATTAACATAAATTGAAACTGATAAAAAGGGATAAGTAACTTAATGTAGCTCTTTAAATGGTTGTGTGATTATAGGATATCTGGTCTTAGCAGTGGCAGTCGAGAGTCTGAGAGATATTAGCTGTAGTTGATTCTAAGGCTAGGTTTTTTCCATAGTGTGGTTGGGAGCTATATTATATCATATAATTTTTGTGTTTCTATACGCTACCCCACCCTATTAGTTAGGTTGACTAACACCACTACTGCAAATATGGCCTTTATCAGCGCTAAAAAAGGGCATTAACAGTGCTAGAAAAGCGTTGTTAATCGAGGAGAAGATAAAGAGGGGTCACTTTTATCAGTGCTCAGAAAAGCGATGATAAAGGTCTCTTTTATCAGTCCTAAAAAAAGTGCTGATAAAAGGGGTCTTTTATCAGCGCTAAACAAAAGTGGTGATAAAAGTTTAAAAAACATTAAAAAATAAATAAAATCAATCCGGGGAGGGGCTTCAACAGCACTTGAATCCCCCCTTCAACAACACCCCTTCCCCACCTAATCCTGCACACCCCAACCACCTCCTCAGCCTTTAACAGCACCCCCAACCCCCTTTAACAGCATTAGGAATTATTCCCCACCCACACGCGTGACCTGCCTCCCCCAGGATTCGAACTCAGGACGTGTTGTCTGTGCGCCTAAGCCTTTACCACTCCAACATATTGCTTTGCTCTTCATTTATTAATATATCTATTTATTTATATATATATATATATATTTATATTTAGTCATATATTAATATTAATATATATATATTTAGTTATATTAATATATATATATATATATATATTAATATATATATAGAGTTATATTTATATATTAATATATTTATTCATATATTAATATATATTTATAAGATCAGTTTTAAATACATTTATAAAATATGTTTTTTTTGTGTTTATAAATAAATAAATACATATATACAACACACACACGCATATATTATATGTGTATTTGTAAGTATAATTATACATATTTATATATATTTACAAATATTATATATTAATATGTATATACATATGTTTAGAATATATAGATAATATATATCAGTTTGTCAATATAGACGAACACAAATATATATACACACACATACAAACACATTATATAGGTATATAAATATTAATATAGTTGTATTTTAAATAAAATGGATATTAGTTTTTTATTTAGATAATCATTATATATTGAGAAATATACTTTATATGTAAATATGATTAATTATTTATTTATAAAATTAAATTTTTATGGGTGAATATATAAAAAATATGTATATATTGTTATATAATTGATTATAATTAACATGAAATTTTAAAAAACGATAATATTTCAAAGCCTGATATCAATATAAATGTAACCCATCAGAATAAATTTAGTCCTCAGTGAAAAAGGTCAAAAATACCCCCTAAAATGAGGCTAAAATTCCATCGAATATTCAAAAAATTGGGCGTCCAAACTAAAAACTCAGTTTTGGAGGCCTTCTGGGCCTTTTGGCCTCTAAAAATGTGACAGAAGGTTCCCTTCGATCATTATCACATAGATCTCATCACATACTTTGATTTGATATGCTGTAGAGCTCAAACGGACACCCGGATCAAAAATTATGGTCGTTTGAAGTTCGGGTTACATTTTTAACTTATTTTTGATCTTTTTTTAATTTTTTTAATTTTTTTTTATCTTTAAATTTTTATAAAATGATTATTAGTTGATGATAATTAGAAAATTATTAATTAATAATATTTTTAAAAATATTTTAAATCCATTTTTACTAAATTTATTATATATTAAATGTAATAGTCTATTTATACTTATCTAAAACATATTTAAAAATATATATTATATTTATATCAATATAAATATACTTATATATCAATATTTTATTTTTCATGAATTTTTTTTTAACATACACTTTATCAGTGCTAGGAAAAAGTGCTAATAAATCCCCCCCTTTATCTGCGCTACTAAAAAAATGCTAATAAAGGGGGGCCCTTTAATAGTGCTAAAAAAAGCATTGATAAAGGGTGGCGCTGCAAAAACCCAGTTTTTTGGTAGTGCACCCTAGGGATTCTGAGACCTAGGGGTGTTTTCCCCAACATCCCAGTATAAGGATGGATGGGTGACTTCCCCCTTTGGCCCCACTCTCTTCTCTTAATAGTTACTTGTGCTGGTATGCATGGTGGTTAGTTTTCCCCATATATGTGTGTAGAGGGATGTAATGGATTGTGGTTATTTAACACACATATATTCTAGATATAGTTCATATGTGTTACTATATGTATAACTTGTATAGGTCGTGATGACTTAAGGATTCTTACTTGGTGTATGGGTTATAGTGGCTTGAGGTATAATACCCAACGTTTGATACATGTTATGTGGGATGTGGTGGTTCTCAGGAACTACCTAGTTACTTTTGGTTGTGTGGTTGTGGTGATGATTTTCACAAGGTGAATGTTGTGGAGCTATGCCCAGGTGTCTTCAGTATATCCTTTTTAGAGAGAGATGCTCAGGACGTGGGATGTTGGGAAAAGCAAAAAACTAGTGGGGAAGTGGTAGCAGGGTACCCTTGATATCCTTTATTAAATTATATGCTCTTGTATGTGATACTTGGTGAGAGTAGCTATGGTGAGGCTAGTAACTTAGTATACCTGTTTAGGTGACGATTTAGTTTCACTTGTTGTTAACTGTGCTTTAACATGTTTTCTTTACTTTTTCATGAGAGACTCTGGGGAGGATCCTACTGAGTATACTGTTATACTCACCCTACATTATATAAACTATTTTTCAAGTCACTTGGAGTAGTTTGGAGATCAAGATGGTTACTACTATCTTGGGTGGGTTTCAGGAGTTGTTTGGGCTTTGTGGTCACTATCGTTTTACTTTATTTTAGTACTTATAGTTTTCCCTTTTAGTTTTAGTAGTTTTGAATGACATTACATATGTGTATTTGGTATTTCTTTTATATTGTATTCTTAGTAGGATTTGGTTTGTGTCTACCTTATCTCTTTCTTTCTCATGTGTTCTCTTAGAGGATAATGCATCTCATCTGTGTGTTTGCAATACCCTCGGTTCTAGTCACCAACTCGGGGCCTACTAAAGGCAGGAGTCGAGGGTCATTATCTCTCTTCTCACATTATCGGCCCATGAGGGTTACACTTTGTGGGGAGGGGTTCATGAAAAATTGGTATCAGAGGTATGGTTTAGGGATATGATGGAGTTTGGAGTTAGGTCCCTCAGTGATCCGATGCACGGACTTTTAAGTTTACAGTGGCTACTAAATGAGGTGATACTGGTTATAGGATAGAGACCTAGGAAAGGATCATGCATCATTCTTATTTACGCTTGTGTTTGAATGGGTATACCTTGGGATAGGTTAATCTAAAATGAATAAAATAAAATAATTAATTAATTTTAAAATCTTCTATATACTAGGTTTAGGAGCTCTAACTATTTTTCCTTTTGCATAAATGGCTCCAGGTTGACATCCTCATTAGGTTTGCATAGAATATGTCTAGTAGGTTATTCCAGAAGATCACTGAAGAGTAGAGGTTGACGACAAAAACACTTGGAGGAGGACACTCCAAGAGTTTTAGTGCTAGAGTCTGCAGAAGTATGATGGCTTTGTTTCAAATGCAGTCATGGAATACTGGTGGATAGAGGATGAGATATCTTTCAGTTCTATCCATGATCATAAGTAGCATTGGGTGTCATTGGTTGTGGCGATGTTGTGTAGGGAATAGAGGTGGTGGTGTTTCTTGTTCCTCAGGGATTGTGAGTAGTTGGAAGTCTCTTGGGAGAAGTTCTGAGAGAAGTTCAGAGCTGAGTTTCATTCTTTAACCATGAAGGTGTCCAGTCACTAGGAGTTTCTTACCCTTTGGCAGGGAAGATATAGTGTGAGAGAGTTTGGGATTCATTTTAGAAACCTTTTACGATATGATTTGGACCTATTTCCAGATAAGGAGTCTAGGTTAAAGCATTTCAATGAGGATTTTGTCCAGATATCCAGTGTCAGGTCACCCTGTTTATGCTGACGACATATCTCGAGGTGCTGGCAAGAGCAGAGGTCATCGATAGGATGTTATCCATAATCATATTATCATGATAGGGGATTCTTCATGATTCCTCATGAATAAGATCTATGGTCTGGTGTTCCTGATTTTTTGGTTAGAATAGTTTTTATTCATCCTGGGGCAGGTCTCAGTCCTTATTATCTTGTTTCTTCAGGGGTAGAGGCTCTCAAGCCTATACTAAGGTATCAGGCACTTTTTTCTTGTGGAGGCTGAGGTCATAAGTAGCGAGAGTTCCCAACCTTTCAAAGTAGTTAGCATGCACCAGGTGTTCCTCTTCAGGTTCCTCCATTGAGGTAGTTCCATCCAAGGCAGCAGTAGTAGTTTTCACCAACTTTGGATCAGTAGAGAGAAGATGGGGAAAGTAGAGAGCAACCTCGGGATACTCCTTGTTCTCAGAGAGAAGAGTGTGGTAGTGGAGGTGTTCGTCATCAAGGTCAGAGAGGTCGTGGAATAGGTCATGGCCATCTTCACGCATTAGTGTTTCCAGTGACAGGCGATCCATACATCGTTCAAGGTACCATTTTCTTGTTTTCTACTTGGGTGTATGCCTTTTTTGATCCATGAGTGACACACTCCCTCATATCACCTTCCCTTTTCCATTCCTTGTGACTTGAGTTAGAGAGGATTCCGGTTCCCTTGGAATTTACTACACCAGTTAGAGGTCGAGCTGACTTGTTTGAAGTATGTAGAGAGTGTGAGCTAGGGCTAGGGCATCACCACTATTGGGTAGATTTCCTATATGTACAAATACAACCATATGATGTCATCATAATCATGGAATATTTGTATTCAGCATAGGCTATCATGGATTTCTTTAGGAGGTAGGTTGTTTTCTTCGATGTAGATAGAGATCCATCAGTGTTTTTTGGTGAGTGAGACCCTCATATGGGTCAGAGGCCCGTTCTATCCTTATCATCCTTGATGGTTGAGTTGATGATGAGTACATTGAAGGTTCAGTAGTTGTAATTCCCTAGGGTTGTAGAAGAGTACACTGATATCTTTACAAAAAAGGTTATAGCATTACCCCCTCGATGGGAGATCGAGTTCGGGATCGAGATACAGTCGGGCGTGTCTCCTATCTCGATGTCTCCATATATGATGGAGCCTTCTGAGTTGTGGGAGATATATATATATATAGATTAATGGTCTATTACAGTGTGGTTTTTTTCATCCAAGTGTTTCACCGTGGGGTACGCTAGTTTTTTTCATGAAGAAGGTTGACGGTAGTTTGTGGTTGTGTGTTGATTATCGTCACTTTAACAAAGTGACAGTGAAGAAATGTTATCCTCTTCTACAGATTGATGATTTTTTTGATCAACATAAGGGTAAAAGTTGGTTCTCAAAGATTTATTTTTAGTCAGTATGTCATCAGATGCATGTGAAGGATGAAGATATCCTAAAGATTTATTTCTATTGTCATCATGGGAGTTACGAGTTTGTTGTGATGTAATTCGGGGTAACAAATGCTCCAGTTGTGTTCATGGGGTTGATGAACGCTGTGTTCTATGAGTTCTTGGATAAGTTTGTGGTGGTCTTCATCGATGAAATCCTTGTGTACTCTGTGTCTGAGGAGAAGTGTTCAGAGCATCTACGTACTGTTTCGATAGTTCTTATTCAGTAGCAGTTGTTTGTGAAGTTTTCAAAGTACGAGTTTTAGGCCCAAGAAGTCTGTTTCTTAGGGCATGTTATATGCCAGCAGGGAGTAGTTGTGGATTCATCGAAGATAAAAGCATTTGTGTCTTGGGTATCCCCCAAGACAGTGGTAGAGGTGTGAAGTTTCCTTGGTCTTGCAAGCTATTACAGGAGGTTCATTGCTGATTTCTGTCAGATTGAAACTCCTCTAACAATGTTGACCAGAAAGGATCAGGTGTTCATGTGGACTGATTAGTGTCAGGTAGCTTTCGAGTATCTGAAGGAGAAGGTGGTCAGTGCTTTGGTTCTTTTTCTTCCAGAAGAACGAGTTCAGTTTGAGGTTTTATGTGATGCTTTGCATCTACGGTTAGGTTGTGTTCTGATGCAGTTGATATCAGTTGTTTCTTATGGGTCTCAGAAGTTGTGTCTCCACGAACATAACTATGCCACCCACAATCTCGAGTTGGTGGCATTGGTGTTTTCCCTAAAGTTTTGGAGACATTACCTCATCGGTGAGCATTATGTGGTCTTTAATGATCATAAGATCTTGAGGTATGTTTTCTCCCAGCATGAATTGAACTTGTGATAGCATTGGTGGATGGAGTTCTTATAGGATTACAACTTCAAAATTTTGTATACACCTAGAAAGGGGAATTTTGTGGCTGATGCGCTAATCAGGAAGTTGTGTAGTGATTCAGTTTGTGAATTAGGTGATTCCTATAGAGTGATGGAAGAGATTTCGACATTACATCTGGATATGGGAGAAGTTGGGGGTAGAGGTTGTCTTTTCAGATGGTGGTGCAGTCAAATCTGGTGCATCAGGTGGAGGAATCCTAGTTGGGGGATCTTGAATTGGAGGTTCGGAGAGACCTAGTTGTTTGTGGTGAGGACCCTGAAGGTTGATTTGAGGATGAAAAACACCAAGTGTTGTTTCAAGGAAGGCTTTTCATTCCTTTGGCATTGTGTGAGATGGTTCTCATAGAGTTCCATAGTTCACCCTTAGTGGTATATCCTAGTGTGAAAAAGATGTACCGAGCATTGAGGAGTCATTTTTGGTGGATTGGGTTGAAGTGTACGGTTGTAGAGTTTGTGTCTCGATATTTGGTCTTCTAGAAGGTGAAGGTTGAGCACCGCGTTCCCAATGGTTTTCTCCAACTGTTAAATGTTCCTCAATTGAAGTGGGAGGACATATCGATGGACTTTTTTACTGGTTTAGCTCAAGCTCAGGGATCCAATGATGATATATGGGTATTAGTTGATCATTTGATAAAATCAACCCACTTTATAGTGATCAAGGAGTCAAGGTTAGTAGAGGTTTTTTTAGGCAATATCTGGAGGAGGTGGTGAAACTTCACGGATCCCCGAGGATGATCATTTCTGATCAAGATACTCATTTTATCTCTAGGGTGTAGAAAGGTATCCATCATGATTTTGGTTCTCATTTATGCCTTAGCACTAATTTTCATCCACTTATGGGCAGTCAGATAGAGTGAACCATCCAGACTCTTGAAGACATGTTGCACTCTTGTGTCTTGGATTTTGGAGGTTCATGGATGAGGTACCTGCCCTTGGTAGATTTTTCTTACAATAATAGTTTCTATTCCACCATTGGTATGGCACCATTTGAATCCTTTTATGGATAACCTTCCAGTTCTCCGTTATACCAGACTGGGGTCAGAGAGTTAGCAATTCTTGAGTCAAAATGGGTACAAAACACGATAGAGATGGTTCAGGTGATTCATGAGAGGTTGAAGGCATCACAAGATCATCATAAATCTCATGCCTATGATAAGAGGAAACCTCTAGAGTTTGAAGTTAGGGATCGCATGTTTTTGAAGGTGACTACCCATCATGGGCAATAAATTTTTGGTCATAGGAGTAAAATTTCTCCCCAGATTGTTGGAACTTTAGAAGTGTTGACTCGTGTTAGAGTCGTGGCATATCGGGTAGCACTTCCCCCACATATAAGGAGGATGCATGATGTTTTTCACATGTTGCAGCTACATCATTATCTTTATGATGACTCTCACATCATCGATTGGGGCGAAATCAATGTTGATGATGATGCGACCTTTGAGGAGCGTCCTATAGAGATCTAGGACCGTAAGGAGAAAGTGTTGCGTGGACATGTTATACCCCTAGTTTATGTCTTGTGGTGGTATAGTGGCATGGAAGAGATTACTTTGGAATGTGAGTCATAGATATTGTTTGATGTTTAGCTCTTCTCTTGTAATGTTGTTCGTTTGGTGGTTGTATACCCTTTTCATTTATGAGATGGATTTATCTTATTTCTTCTTGTGGATTACTCTCTTTTGAGAGGTATCTCCCCTAGAATAGTGTTTAGGAGCTAGTTGTGGTTGTCGTGTTGTTTCACATTGTTCTTTTTATGAAGCAGTTGATCTCCTGTGGTGGTGAGAGTCTTGAGAGGTATCATGTGGGTTATATGTTTTGAAGACCCTTTTTTATTTCATCTCTAGGTTGGTTTTGGATTCTCAAGGATGAGAATGTTTTGATAGGTATCTGATGTAATGGTTTGGACATATACAGTCCATTTCTTTGTGAAAGTATAGTTTTTTAGGTATTCTGGGAGGTCAAGGTGACTTATTTCTAACACATTGCAAAATTTCCAGTTTTGTGAACAGTTTTTCCAAGATGGTAGGTCATCTATCAGTAGGTTGAACAGTGTATCCAGGACCAGTAGGTCATCTATCGGTAGGTTGAATAGTATTTCTAGGATGGTAGGTAATCTATCGATAGGTTAAACAGTGTTTCCAAGACAGATAGGACATCTATCGGTAGGTTGTATAGTGTTTCCAGGATGGTAGGTCATCTATCATTAGGTTGAACAGTGTTTCTAGGGTCGGTAGGTCATATATCGGTAGGTTGAACGGTGTTTCTAGGATGGTAGATCATCTATCGGTAGGTTGAATAGTGTTTCTAGGACCGTTAGGTCATCTATCAGTAGGTTGAACAGTGTTTCCAGGATGGTGGGTCATCTATCAGTAGGTTTAATAGTGTTTCCAAGACCGGTAGGTCATCTATCGGTAAGTTGAATGGTGATTCCATGACTGGTAGGTTATCTATCGATAGGTGTAAAGTGTTTCCATCTTCCTATAGTTTCTCTTATTTGATATTATCTTTGACATAAAATGCATTCAAAGCCTTATTTTAAGAAATTTAAGGCTGATTCAAAGCCCATAAGTCCTATTTAAATTTTCCTAGGGGTCTGAGTGCCTTTACTTATTCAAAATGAATAATCTCGACTAGATCTTCCTTTAATGGAAAATCTAAACTGTTGTTCTATTTAGATTTTCAAAAGGGTGAAATATCTTCCTCCCTTGTTCTTCCATGTTGTTTTTTCCCTAGTACGAGATTCCTGAACATTTCTTCCCATAGGAGTCGTGCGATCGAACTACAATCCTTGGATCATTGCCCCTTGGATTTGTTCCTGATGCATGTGCACCCCCTATTTTAGTGCAACTAGGAAGTGTTGATTCGTCTTCGATATAAGGTATATTATTCCTCCATTCTTCTAGGTTCCTCGATTTTTTTCCTCTCATTTATCCTTTACATGTGATGGAATGTGATCTCCATGTTTCTAATAGAGCTTTATCAGTTTTTGGTTAGTGTGTTTGTGTCGTGGCATCCTCAGGTGGATGCAGCCATTGCGGGAGAGGTGATTATGATCCATTGTGTTGGCATGTTCTCATGCAAAGAACATTGGAAACCTTTTGAGGTAGGGGGTTTTTATATTCTCTATTTTATTTATGTGTAATTGTAGAGTTAACATGGTTTATCCCCTGGATCATAATGTAATCGACATAATAAAAATTGAATCATATTAAAGAATTGGTATCAATTTCTTAGCGATTTTTTTGCCTCTTGATTTTCTAGATAGTGTGATATCTATCTATGGAATGTTTAACATGTCATTCTTGATGAAATTGGTAAATAACATAAATCCAGAATTAAATAATAAATTAATTAGCTAAGAGTTTAAAGAGTCATTGTTAGGACCAATAGGGGCCTATATACCCTGAGAGGGGGGGTGAATCAGGGTATGGATATTCTTTCTCACAGTTCTTCCTGCCCCACTGGATCTTGACCTCTTTATTACAAGGGTCACTTTGTTTTCACTTGTGTGTTTACTATGATCACTTATTTTCTTCTTTATATGATGATGATGATTTAAATGCAATGCAGGAAAGTAAGCAGGCAGACACAAAGATTTTTATTTGGTTCACCCTCACTGGTCTACGTCCAAGGAGCATACGCCGACAAGTTTTCAGTCGTACCAAATTCCACTAAACTTCACTAGTTGTGGATTACAAGGTTTGGGCACAGTCACTTTATCCCAGGCTCACTACCTTTACAATGTTTAGGGTCAGCTCACTGCTTTCCCAAGGGTCACTCCCTGTTTCTCTCTCTCTGGCTCACTGCCGGTGGAGAGGATCACCTTCTTCCTCTCCCTTCGCTCACTACTCTAGAAAGGATCCACTCACAGATTATAGACATGTAGGTCTCTTCATTTTCATGAAGGAATGCATCTTCTTCTGTATGTAGATGCTCTGTTGAAGTCCAACTTTCACCCGTATATGAATCTCTCTTTGCACCGAAGGTATCGGGCAAACTTCCAGCTTCCACGCAGCCCAAAAATCATTGTCGGAAATAAACCGTACTTGGCGCGCAAGTCTATCTCGGCGCAGAAGTATCGGCGCGCAAGTCACAACTGGAACGAAAGTCACTTCAAACACTTGCGTCGCACAATATTCTGCAACACCAAACTTGCGCGACTCACTTCCTTCCTTGCCTAAACCACCTTAGGCGCGCAACTAACATTTGGCGCACAACTTCCAACACTGGCACGCAAGTCCCACTTGTGCGACACACCACCACTTGCGCGACCACCACACCTGCACGACGGGAGCTCTGAATCTTCAAAGTGTTGAACTCCAGTGAGAAATGAGGAGGGGTGGACCAGTATTTATAGGCAATTTGACCACCCTGCGCAGCAGTGCGCAATTCAACCCTCGGCGCGCAAGTCTCGGCGCGCAGGTCTCTTCCCCTACAATTCACTTGAGCGACCCACTTCCAAACTTGCACGAACCTCTTTCCTTTGCCATATTTTGATCTTCTGATCTTGAAAAACCATAGGCACGCAAGTTCTCAAGATTCCAAGGCATCGGCACACAAGTCTCTTTCACAGCGCGCAAGTCACTTGCACGACACCACCAATACTTGCACGACACTTATCCATTTGCCATATTTTGATGATCTGATCTTGAAAAACATATGGCGCGCAAGTTTCCAATCCTTCAAGTATACGGCACGCAAGTCCCTTTTCCAAAAACCACTTTTCTTCATTTGTCAATTTTTAGGCCCAAAAATTTGGTAAACACTGGAAAACGGCGCCACTTTGTATCTGTTCTTTTTGTACCGCCTCCAGATCATCCATCTCTTTTGTCGACGTTCTTGAATAAAACATGGATCGTTGACCATATCTCTTGAACTCGACATTCCACCATGAAATCCCTTTTTTCAAAAAATTTGTATGCCATGGTTTGCATTGTCAACAATCACAGCACAGATGCTCACTTTGTCAACAAATAAAATCACCTCAAAAATACTTCAATGATGCTTTGAGGGATTTTTTCCCAACAATCTCCCCCTTTGGGTTTGTTGAAAACTCTTCCAAAAAAGATACATCGTTAATTCTTCATCCACCATTCACCCTTTTGTGATTCTGATAGCGATCAAGGATTTACTCAACAAATACTCTAAGCCCACATGATCAATGCTCGGCGTGAGAAACAAGAGTAAATGAAAAGTTCATCAATGAATCGCTTCATCTCTGACATCCACTGTTAACACCAAACTGATACCAAATTTTACCAAACTGATACCAATTATTGGAAACCTTCTTACCACATTCCAACATCTCTCTTTTTCTTTTATAATGATCCCCAGTTGTCATGATATCTATTCTTTGATCGATCACTTATAGCATTGTCAGATTTAATACGCTCCCCTTTTTTATTCACAGCTTCAACCCTTGTCAGCTTCAAAACCTATTTAGCCCTATTTCCTGTGTTGTCCAAGCTAAGCTCTAGCTAAGCACGTTCAACTAGCTTAAACTCCCCCTATCTAGCTGCTCCACCTTTCAGTTTCTCCCCATAGCATTCATGATTTATCAAATCTCCACACTGTCTCCCCCTTGAACAATCACTATTTTCTCCCCCTTTGTCAACGAACCCAAAGGTCACTCCTTTGCAATCTGTAACAAAGTGGAGAACACATTTGAGCACATTAGGGAAAAAACACATCAAACCTCGGGGAGAGAGGGTGGTTCCACATCCACACTCTTTTAAGTGCGGGGAGTCGACTGAACTCCCAGAGCCTATTGATGCCTCTCAAATGCTTCCTTGGGTAAGGCCTTTGTCAAAATGTCTGCAACCTGTAGTTCTGTAGGCACATACTCCAAATTCATGATTCTATGATCAACTTTCTCCTTGATAAAACGATACTTTATCTCAATGTGATTTGTCCTTGAGAGATGGACGGGATTTTTGCTGAGATTTATAGCACTTGAGTTATCACACTGGATTCCAATCGGAGACATCACTTCAACTCCCATATCTTTAAGTTGTTGCTTCATCCACAATAATTGTGTGCATGTTTGAGTGGTTGTAATATACTCAGCTTCTACGGTGCTCAATGAAATGAAATCTTGCTTCTTGCTTAGCCAAGAAATACACAATCCACCAAGATAGAATGCACCTCCTGACGTTGATTTTCTATCATCCGCTGAACCGGCCCAGTCTGCATCAGTATATCCCAATAACTCTGTCTCAGATTTTTCAGTATATGTCAAGCCAAAATCCATTGTTCCCTAGATATACCGAAGTATTATTTTCACTACAAGCATGTGTCTTTCCTTGGGATTACTCTAATATCTTGCTACTTGGCATGTGGCGAAAACAATATCAGGCCTTGTCGCGATCAAGTACAACAAACTTCCAATAATTTGCCTGTATTTTGTGATATTAACTATCTTTCCATCTTCATCTTTTGATAATTTCATCCGGGTAGAAACCAGAGTCTTCATTTACTTGTAATTATCCATTCCAAACCTTATCAGAACCTCTTTGGAATATTTAGATTGAGAAATTAATGTTCCATTCCTTCCTTGTGTCACCTTTAGACTAAGGAAAAATGTTATCTCTCCAATCATTGATATTTCAAACTCATATTTTCATGAATTGAGAAAACTGTCTACACTGAGCTTCATCTAATCTACCAAATATTATGTCATCGACATAAACCGACACCATCATCCTTTGATTACTATTGTTGCTGAAATAAATATTGTAATCAACTCCCCCATGCTGGAAACCAAGCTTCTTCAAATACTAATCAAGCCTTGATACCATGCTCTTGGAGCTTGTTTCGGCCCATACAACACCTTCTTCAGCCTGAAAACTTTTCTCTCATCCTCATGAATGAGAAAACCATTTGGATTCTCAATGTACACCTCTTATTATAGAAAATCATTCATAAGTGCAGATTTGACGTCCATCTAGAAAAATTTGAACTTTCCTTACACTGCTATGGCTAAAAATAATTTGATTGTCTTCAGCCTAGAAACTGGTGAAAATGTCTCATTAACATCTATTCCCTCTATTTGGGAGTATCCTTTGCACACTATTTTTGCTTTGTTTCGAATCACTATGACATATCTGTTCATCTTCTTGAGAAAGACCCATTTAGTCATGATGACGTTCTTATCTGTTGGCCTCAAAACAATCTCCAACGTCTGATTCTTCTCAATCTGATTTAGCTCTTCATTCATGGCCTGAACCCAGTTTTCATCTTCAGCTGCATCAACAAAGCATTTTGGCTCAACCTGTGATAGTAATGATGTATTCTGCAGTGATTTCATTCTTCTTGTCTGAACTGGAGCTCACTGATCACTGATGATATTCTGTCTGTCAATTTCAGCTCGACTCTTTGGCTTTTGTGCATATAAGGATTTTACTTCCTCGTACTCACCATCAGTATCATATTCTGAATCATCTTTAGCCACTTCTGATCTCCCTGAGTCTCTTACCACTTCCTCACTTTTAACAGAAAATTTTTCACTGTGTCGTTGTACAATGACGTCAGTTCTTTGAACATCATCTCTCAATTTTTTTTGTCACACTTTTGATTTTCTGTCGTAGCTTCTTGGTATCCTGAAAGTAGTCAACTGATACCACATTGCTAGATCAAAATAGATAAGCATGAGATGTGTGATTATTGTTGCTTCTCTGACAATAATTCTTCCCTCGATTGAAAACTCCTGAGCTAATTCATCTGATTATCGCATTGATGGATCTTGCATCTGATTTTGCTATTAAATGATGCTCCCCCTATGTTATGAAACACTTCATGGGGTTGGTCCCACTATTTATACCCATAAACATTCTTCTTCTACTGCATCGTTTATTCTCATATTCCACTCGGCATTGAGCCATTAACCAAATCTCTAAGCCTACTGAGTTGGAACTCGGTGTAGGAAACAAGAGATAGAGTTAATAACACAATCACTTCCTATTGTGCTCTGTTTCTCCCTTTCTTATTCAAATCTGATACCAGATTTGATTCAATTGAAACTCTGAAGCATATCACTACTCCACTTTGCATCTTTAGATGCCACTTCCCCTTAGATCGTATCTCCCTAAAAAATGAAACACATGAATCATCAGTTAATAGCATTTATATACATAAGGAGAGGGGGTATTTCTGGAATCCTCAAGAAGAGTATTGCGGTTGATCCTAAGAGGTCAACCCTTTGATTATTTCTTGCAGAGCATCACACTCTTTCCTTGCTTCTTCTAGCTTCCTAGCCATCTTCAACTGCTCTAGCCATATGACTAAGAATTCATTACTCACATGCTGAGTCTTTTTCTGATATGAGGATTCTGCAGGCCTGGCCATTCTCACCATTTGGGGTTTAAACCCACTAGTACACATTTCTTCCTTTGATGTTCCACCAAAATTCTATTTCCCTTGATTTCTTCTCTGAGCATAAATATCTCTTCTTGTCATCTTCCCTTACTTCTTCCACCATTGCAAGGATCTTGCACCTTCCTCCACTTTTCGCTGTGGAACACGACATGTGAATTTTTCAATACATTCTTTGTTCATATTTCTTTTATCAGATGTCTGAGTCACCACACTCTTTTTCACTGGCGGTGAGTCCTCCATTGAACGTTCACTATTCTTTATCACAGCTGAAGTAGATCTCCCCTTAATCTTCCATTTTTGTTCACATTCTCTCCTTGAGAGCTGTTGTGAGTATGACCGAGGAGGTGACTAATACACCTTTCGTTCAGCTCCATGTGATTCCCCTGAGGCTCTAAGTCTATTATTCTCCTTACCACGTTGTCTCCCAGTGTATAATTTCTCATTATGCATCACTGGAGTTGAGAATATCCTTTCGAGTTCCTTTTCATTTCTTGTGTTCTTCTTACTGCAATTTCTTGCCAAATGCCCATAATCTGAACATATAAAACATTTTATATCAAAGGAATAACTTGTTTCATCATTTCTATGTCGAGATGCTGATACACCTTGATTTCTTCTTCTGACATGGGGATCTTGAGCTTCCTGACACATACTCATGGTGTGTCCCATTCTTCCAAAGTAATAGCATCTAACAGATGCTTTCCTATGAGAGACTCTTCTCTTTGATTTCTCATGATGCTTCTTCTTATTCTCAGATTTATTACAGTTTATGTCTTCACACCCTGAAATGTATTCCAGAGCCTCTAAACAAAATCTTGATGTGTGGCCATGAATCCCGCAAAAATAGCACATGTCGTCACTTGTTTTTGTAACTGTCCTCTTAGGCCTATCTCCAGCACCTACAGGTTTCTCTCCACTCCTGGAACTATTCACAGCTTGCATTCCATCATGCACGAGAGGGGATTCATCAAATCCAATGCCAGATTTTCCCAAACTATATGGTCTTTGAGATGAGAAAATATTTTTTTGTTTCTCCTCAGAAATCTCATACTTCCTTTTCATCTTATCATCACCTTCTGAAGGACAATCGAATAGTAAGTGCAGTGCATCCTTCAACTTAGGTTTTCTTTTGTCCTTTGATATCTCCATTTCTTTCTTGGATTTCTCTATCACTTCCTCCAATTATTGAATCTTCTTATTTCTTGATTCAAGTTGAGCATTGAGTTCCTTTCTGAGATTATTCCCACTACTCAACTCATCTTCTAGTTCCCATGTGAGCTTTTCCACCATGTCACTTTTCTCCTTCACTTTAAATTTTTCTTCTTCAACGGAATCAGAACAACATGCGTTCTCTTGTTTTAACCTTTGATTATTCTGAACTAGTTCAGAGAGATGTGTAACAAGATCATCATTTTTAGATTTCAAATTATGAATCTCATCAGAGTTCAGATTCTTTCCCTTGTCACCAGCTTTTAATTTTTATACCTTTGCAGATCTCTTTCTCAATTCTTCTTCTTGATAATAATTTTTCTCCTTCAGATCAGTAGCTATGTCAATAAGCCTTTGATTCAAACCTCTTAGCTTGTTGATCTCAGTTTCTAGTGCTTGGATCCGAATATCTTTAGTTTTCATCTCTTCATATAATTTCTAATTCAATTCACCTTTGATTCAAACCTCTTAGCTTATTGATCTTAGTTTCTAGTGCTTGGATCTGAATATCTTTAGTTTTCATCTCTTCATATAATTTCTGATTCAATTCCTTTGCCTTGTGGACAACTTCCACTTTTCGAATTCTTGGTGTTTCTTCATCATCAGTGGTTCCAACGTCACTTGGAAAATCAGGTTCTTCACGCATTCCTTTAGAATCATTGAATGAGTAAGTATTCTCATAGTATGATTCATCCAAACCATTCTTCTGTTCACTACATGATTCCTTTAACTGAATCACACTCTTTCCATTGACACTTACACAGTGGGTAATACCACTAGCCTTCTGCTTCTTCTTTGATGTTCTTCCCTTCGCCATGGCACAATATGATAAGAGCAGATTGGATCTTTAACTTGAGAAATTGACTAAACCAAGTCAGATAAAACAAATATGATAAAAGAAACCTTCGCTCTGATACCAATTTTTAGGACCAATAGGGGCCTATATACCCTGAGAGGGGGGTGAATCAGGGTATGGATATTCTTTCTCAAAGTTCTTTCTGCCCCACTGGATCTTGACCTATTTATTACAAGGGTCAATTTTTTTGCACTTGTGTGTTTATTATGATCACTTATTTTCTTCTTTATCTGATGATGGTGATTTAAATACAATACATGAAAGTAAGCAATAAGACACAAAGATTTTTACTCGGTTCACCCTCACTGGGCTACGTCCAAGGAGCATACGCCGACAAGTTTCTGGTCGTACCAAATTCCACTAAACTTCACTAGTTGTGGATTACAAGGTTTGGGCAAAGTCACTCTGTCCCAGACTCACTGTCTTTACAATGTTTAGGGTCAGCTCACTGCTTTCCCAAGGGTCACTCCCTATTTCTCTCTCTCTGGCTCACTGCCGGTGGAGAGGATCACCTTCTTCCTCTTCCTTCGCTCACTGCTCTGGAAAGTATCCACTCACAGTTTATAGACTTGTAGGTCTCTTCATTTGCATGAAGTAATACATATTCTTTTGTATGTAGATGCTCTGTTGAAGTCCAACTTTCACCCATAGATTAATCTCTCTTTGCACCAAAGGTATTGGGCAAACTTCCAGCTTCCACGCAGCCCGAAAATCACTGCCGGAAATAAACCTTACTTGGCGCGCAAGTCTATCTCGGCGTGCAAGTATCGGCACGAAAGTCACAACTAGAATGCGAGTCACTTAAAACACTTTTGCGGCACAATATTCTACAACACCAAACCTACACGACTCACTTCCTTCCTTGCCTAAACCACCTCAGGCGCACAACTAACATTTGGTGCGCAACTTCCAACACTGGTACGCAAGTCTCACTTGTGCGACACACCACCACTTGCGCGACCACCACACCTGCGCAACGGGAGCTCTAAATCTTCAAATTGTTGAACTCCGATGAGAAATGAGGAGGGGTGGTCCAGTATTTATAGGCAATTTGACCACCCTGCGCGGCGGCGCGCAAGTCTCGGCGTGCAGGTCTCTTCCCCTACAAGTCACTTGCGTGACCCACTTCCAAACTTGCATGAACCTATTTCCTTTTCCATATTTTGATCTTCTGATCTTGAAAAACCATAGGTGCGCAAGTTATCAAGATTCCAAGGCATCGGCGCGCAAGTCTCTTTCACGGCACACAAGTCACTTGCACGACACCACCAATACTTGTGCGACACTTATCCCTTTGCCATATTTTGATGATATGATCTTGAAAAACATATGGCGTGCAAGTTTCCAAGCCTTAAAGTATACGGAGCGCAAGTCCCTTTGCCAAAAACCAATTTTCCTCATTTGTAGATTTTCAGGCCCAAAAATTTGGCAAACGCTAGAAAACAGCACCACCTTGTATCTGTTCTTTTTGTACCACCTCCAGATCATCCATCTCTTTTGTCGACGTTCTTGAATAAAACATGGATCGTTGACCATAGCTCTTGAACTCGACATTCCACCATGAAATCCCTTTTGTCAACAAATTTGTATGTCATGGTTTGCATTGTCAACAATCATAGCACAGATGCTCACTTTTTCAACAAGCACAATCACCTCAAAAATAATTCAATGATGTTTTGAGGGATTTTTTCCCAATAGTCATGTTAATGAATCTAGTTGTTGTTGTTGTAATTTTATGATAATAAATTTGATGCAGTAATCATGCTTAATTGAATTGATTGATAAGGAATTTTGATGCTTGTTGATTAAATTCATGTTAAATTAATTTTTTAATTAATTTTTTATAGCTTCAGATAACTAGTTGTTTAGGTTTACCATAGTTGGAACCTGCGATAATGAATCAGTTAATTCAAGATGGAATAAAGAACCAATTGTGTGATAAATTTAATGCCTTTTTGGGGCCTGATTTGCATTTTTACTTGTTAAGACCAAGTTCCTTATGCTTTGGGGTTGTGAGAGCTCATTGTGTGTGAAGGTTGAATGTCTTTTTTAGGGCCAAGATCCCAATTGCTCTGTTGTTTCCTGCTACTTGTGATGTGTTGTGAGCCTGGGATGGTTGAGCCTAGATGGCTGTTATGATGTGTGGGGAAGGGAGGCCTAGTGGTTATGGTATCATTTGATTCCTAGAGTGGCGAGATGCATCGGTTTATGCATATGGGTGTCAGGGAGGACATTTGAGGTGATTTAATGTGTTAAAGTTGGGTTTGCCCATTATTTTGAAAGTGGGATGCTTGTTGAATCTATTGTGTGTTATCTTCTCTACTTTCCCAAATCCATGAGGCAGTTGGTCTTGCTTACCCTCCTTCCAAAATAGGTGAAGAAACACGGGTTATGTCACGTGTTTTCTGTTTTTAGCTTCTCGATGATGGATGGGTCTATTCTCTTGTTATAGGTGGCAGAGACTCAACAGGCAATTCGTCTACCCACTATGTAGAGCCCCTTATGTTTGGTAGCTTAGAATGCTTTTCTGGAATGCTTGGAATTATGGAAGGTGAATATGTAATTAATAAATGATTGAATGAATGAATGTTTAACCCATGGGTTTGGGGCTTGTTGGGATGCAATTCCAAGGTAATATTTTTGAGAAGTTGTGGACTCGGTTGGGTTATGTCTGGAGGGAATGGATCTTGGTTGGAATGGTAATGGATGTAATGTGGTAAATTTTAATGGTTAATTAATGGTTAAATAATTAATTAACATAAATTGAAACTAATAAAAATGGATAAGTAACTTAATGTAAATCTTTAAATGGTTGTGTGCTTATAGGATATCTAGTCTTAGCGGTGGAAACCGGGAGTTCGAGAGATGTTAGTTTCAATTGATTATGAGACTAGGTTTTTGCCATAGTGTGGTTGTGATCTATATTATATCATGTATTTTTTATGTTTTTATATGCTACCCCACCCTATCAATTAGGGTGACTGACACCCCAGGGATTCTGAGACCTGGGGGTGTTTTCTCCAACATCCCGGTGGGAGGATAGATGGTTGACTCCCTCTTTGGCTCCACTCTCTTCTCTTGGTAGTTACTTGTGATGGTATGAACGGCGGTTAGTTTTCCCCATATATGTGTGTATAAGGTTGTAATAGCTTGTGGTTATTTCACACACATATATCCTGGATATAGTTCATATGTGCTACTATAGGTATAATGTGTATAGGTTGTGATGGATTAAGAATCCTTACTCGGTGTATGGATTGTAGTGCCTTGAGGTATAATACCCAACGTTTGATACATGTTATTCGAGTTGTGGTGGGTCCTAGGAACTACCTGGTTACTTTTGGTTATGTGGTTGTGGTGTTGAGTTGCATGAGGTGTATGTTATGGTGTTATGCCCAGGTGTCTTCAGGCTAGTCCTTTTGGAGAGAGATACTCAGGACGTGCGACGTTGGAGAAAAGTGGAAAACCAGTGGGGAAGTGGTAGTGGGGTACCCTTGATATCCTTTATTAAATTATATACTCCTGTATTCGATACTTGGTGAGAGTATCCATGGTGAGGTTGGTAACTTAGTATACTTATTGTTCATTGTGCTTTAGCATTCTTTCTTTACTTTTGCACAAGAGACTTTGGGGATAATCCTACTAAGTATACTGTTACACTCACCCTATGTTATATAAACTGTTTTTCAGGTCACTTGGAGTAGGTTGGAGATCAAGCTGGTTGCTACTAGCTTAGGGGTTTTTCATGAGCTATTTGGGCTTCGTGGTCGTTGCCGTTTTACTTTCTTTTAGTACTTGCATTTTTTCTTTCAGTTGTAGTAGTTTTGAATAACATTATATATGTGTACTTGGGATTTCTTTTATATTGTAGACTAATCAGGAGTTGGTTGGTGTCTATCTTATCTATCTCTTTCATATGTGTTCTCTTAAAGGGTAATGTCTCACATATGTGTGTTTGTTATACCCTCAGTGCTAGTCACCAATCCGGGACCTACTGAAGGAAGGACTCGAGGGTCATTATCTCTCTTCTAACATTGTTGGCCCATGAGGGGTACACTTTGTGGGGAGGGGGTTGTGACATGCAGTATGCAGGCATGCATGCTCATGAATAAACAAGGTTATGGTTCTGTATTATAGGGGCCACCTACCTCGATACTGGTGTTAACCCCTCAACAAGCTACGTCAAGCCATGTCCAAGCCAACCAAGCATTGCCTATACTCCCGGGAACCTATCCCACACCAAGAGACATCAAAAATTAATTATATACAAATTATAATTAATTGAACCATTTAATCTAAATAGGAATAACACCTAAAAACTCATTGAGCATCAATCTCTCACCAGAATCACAAGCAATCGAATGTAATCCACTCCTGACACACCCCTGGATTTGGGATGCACAAAATCCCCAATTATTATGCCCATTACAACAACCAATTTCTTTAAAATTTGGACAAAATGCTAGGAAAATACATCATGTAGCATACCTTTATCAAAACAACTTTCAAAAGCATGTAGATAGCATCTTAGGTTGTCCTCTACGCAAGTCAATAAAAGGACCCATCATCCTTGGTCGATTACACCATGCTCTTGTGGAATTGACATCAAAAATCTAAATGGAAATAACCAAATTAGGGTTTATTAAATAGAAGTAAGAGTGGATGGTGAATCTTACCCAAAATCACCACAAAAACACCACTTAGAACCACCTTGGATCGAGGGGGGAAGAAGAGGGGAGGGGTTAGTTGTTTCCCCTCCCGATCACGCTACGTCCCACCAAAAGAAAGGGAGTTCAAGCCCTCTTTTAATTAAAAAACTATCCGGACACCCTTCATAGAATGAATTGATGGTTTACGTCGTGAACTATACAAACAAGGGAGCCATCGACCCTTTATCCTGATATCGCACGGTGTGAACCCTCTACTATTGTTGTTTTTAGAAACCCTGCCTTCCCATCCTTTCTATGACGCTCTCCTAAACCCCCGTGAAACCTACAGGGTCTTAAACACATCTTAAAACACCATTAAGGGACGTTCAACCCCTTGGGTTCCCAACCTGAGTCCCATTTCTCAAAACAAACCATCCAAAAAGGTAAAATTCAAATTCCATCATGAATTTCAAATTTGTAACAATGTGGGTCATTACAACCAACACATAGGGAGTCTACATATACAGACTACTACCTCTTCTCTATTCTATTTCCATGACATCTTGAAATAGATAAGAAGCATCTCGAGCATCTTCAAGAAATACAAGGCCTAAACTCCTATGAACCCCTCAGTGAGTCTTTACATCATGAGCGCCTCTCCCTCTTACTATCCTTGTGAGAAGATCTTGGTAACCGAGCAGGAGTTCCTTCATGTATTTATTGCCTTTCATAGTTCTCTCTTCCCCTTAATTTTATCCCTATATAGAGAACCATCATAGTTTCACACTCAGAAATTATGAATTCACTTTTCCTCCATGGCATCTGCAAATTGAGGTAGGGGATTTTCAACCTTTCCCCTATCTTTTGAAATATAATTGATTTATATGTTGTGAAACCTCTTAATCCCTTATTGAGCCTTAATCATTCATTTGATGCCAGATTTGAAACCGATGATTAGTTTATCATCATACTTATTTTCAATTGATAACCCTTTGAAATGAGAGACGGGAGACTTCCATCATCCTATTTTATTAAAACCCACCCTTGAATCATATGAGTCAAATGTTTTCATCGCTTCAACCTTTGATGATAAACCTGCATTGAAATTTCCTTCAAAGATGGTAAGTTATTACTCTTCCCCTAGGCTCAGTGGAGATTGTTGGGTCCAAGGGGAAGTGTTTCTTTCTAATTTATGCATTTCATTAAATTACTTTTCTCTCAATCCCTTTTTTGGTTAGGGAGAAGGGTTCTTTGAATGTTCTTTTTCATTTAATTATGCAATGTATGTTTTAATTATATATTGGTTGATTTAGTTTATTCATACTTTCTTAAGATTCTTGCTTATATTGGGTTGATTATTAGAATGTCATGTTGTTATGTTTTCTGATTGGTTTTTATTTTCTACTATTATAATATATGACTCCCCATGAGAAAGGGGAAGTAATCTAGAAATGAAAGGAAAGGGGAAAACTGGAATGGTAATGGAAAATGTAAGATAAGTATAGTTTCCTTATAATGTCATTGTTGATTATATATTGAATATGTGTTGCCAATTTTATGTGACTTCCCATGTGAAATGGGAGATAATATAGAAATGGATATGGGGAAGGAAATCTAGAATGATAGATAAGGAGATGGGAATATGATCATGTTATATTAACTCCTTCATTATGCTATGATTTATGTTTTATGCTTTGATTGTATCCTGTTTTATTATATTTATGATAATATGTTGTATTTATATGCATTTTTTCACTACATTTAATTAGCATTTCTTATCAATAATGTTCTTTTTCCATGAGCGGCAGTCGCCCCCTTCACTTTATCAAGGGGGGATGAGTGTGGCAGGCAGGGGTGGGTAGCCAAAACCACCCACCAACTAGTGGTATAGGGATGAGGTGGTGGTTTGGGATACCTATAAAAGGTCTAGACTCCCCCTAGATTTCTCATTTTACCATAGTGATATCCTTCTATTTTCTCACGGTTTTTTACACCTTTCATTTTGGAGGTTTTTCCACGTTATATCTAGTGTCCATTTATTTTTTTCATTTTTCACTTTATTTTATCACACAATTATCATTGCATTGGAGGGACAATAATTTTTTGCCCTAATAAGTGGTATCAAAGCAAGGTTTTAGCTCGGTGTTGTTCACTTTTTTGGTATTAACAATTCTTGTAAATTTGAGTATGCTCTATGATTGCGACTACAGTTGATCTTTCAGATCATAAAAATTTATTAAGATTATTAAATACACTATTGAGAAACAGAGGAGGTTCTAGGCTTATGGTGTGTCCAGATGGTGGTAAAATTCAAGATCGAAAAATTCAATGAGAATAATTTTTCATTATGGAAAATGAAGATGCAAGTAGTGTTATAAAAGGATAATTGCCTCCGATGATTGGAAAAACCCTGGTGGGTGTGACAAAGGAGAAATTGAATGACATGAATGGGAATATCATTTCCAACATCCATTTGGCTTTGGAAGACGGGGTCATGTCAAGCATTGCGAAGAAAAAGGCAGTGAAATAAATTTGAGATACTTTGATAAATTTGTATGAGGCCAAGTCACTATACAACAAAATTTTATTGAAGAGAAAATTATACACTCTTGGAATGGTAGATTCATCATCAGTGATTGACCACGACAATACATTTAATACTTTGTTCACTCAACTCATGGTGTTGGGCTACAAAATTGGGGAAATTGAACGTGTGGACATTCCACTAGTAGAAAAATGATTTTTAACATCATCAATTTGAAGTCATTTTCTTATAAACCGACATAAAAAATGTTTGCAAAGAATTTTTTGTGTTGGTTTTTTTTAAAATCGACGCCAAAAACAAACAAAAAATGTTTTGGAATCGGTTTAAAAAAACGACGTGAAAAACAAAAAAAAATGGCGTCATTTTTTATGAAAACCGATGCCAAAAAATTAAAAAAAAAATAGAATGTTTTAGAGAATTCTCTAAGCTTCGGTTTGACTGGTCATGGAGCAAAAACAAAGTTAGGGATTAAAAGTTATGGATGTCGGAAGTTGATATTCTCTAAGATAAGTATTAAAGAAGTCTCACTTTTAAAGTCCATAACTCTTAATCCGTAACTCCGTTTTAGCTCCACAGCCAGTCAAATCAAAGATTAAAAAATTATCTAAAACATTGTAATTTTTTTTAGTTTTTTGCGTCATTTTTTTTAAAAACCGACGCCAGAACAATTTTTTTTGTTTTTTGCGTCGATTTTTAGAAAAACCGATGCGAAAAGTTTTTTCTTTTTAAATTTTTAGCGTTGGTTTATTAAAAAACCGACGCCAAAAATATTTTTTGTACTTTTTGGCATCGGTTTATTTAAAAACTGACACCAAAAAGGATATCAATTGGCATTTTTTGCATCGGTTTTCTAAAGAACCGATGCCAAAGAGTAACGCGGGATCGGAATTTCAATTTTTTCATAACACGCATTTAACTTTTTAAAATATCATCTATATTTTCATACAACACAATTGAAAATATTTTTGTTTACTATATATATATATCCATTTTCTCCTTCATCATTTTCAACCTCTTCGATTCAATCAAGTTTTCAACGCGAATTCAATCATTAATTTGAACACGGTACATATTTTATTCATTTATTTTCTTTATTATTATTATCCTTCATTTCTAAACAATTCGATTAGCTTTCTTATAATGATGATTAATTCTTATTTCTAAATATAAGTTATATGATGATAAAAAAACATATAATTTTGATGGACACTCCTAAAACCATTAAAATATGTTTGAAGTAGTATGTTTATTTTATTTCATTTGGTGTATATGATTTTAATTCATGTTTATCATTTTTTCTTTAAAACGATTTATATCAATCGAAACTTTGACAGGTTCAACTTCCGACGGCCATAACTTTTGATCTGTAACTCTGTTTTAGCTCCACAACCAGAAAAATCAAAGATTAGAAAATGCCTAAAACATATAAGGAAAAAAATTACTTTTTGGCGTCGGTTTTTTTAAAAACCAACACCAAAAATATATTTTTTTCATTTATAGCGTCAGTTTTTTTCAAGAACCAACGTCGAAACTATTTTTTTAACTTTTTGGCATCGGTTTTTAAGGAAACTGATGCCAAAAATGATACGAATGAGTTTTTTTGGCATCGGTTTTTAAAAAAAACAGTGCTAAAAACAAATGTAATTAATTTTTGGCATCGGTTTACAAAAACCAGCGTAAAAAGTCATATTTTTTACGTCAGTGACTTCAACGTCGATTAAAAACCGATGTCAAAAATTAAAAAAAAATGACGTTAAATATCATTTTTCTACTAGTGTTCTACTCTAGAGTTTTCTAGATTTGTATCATCAACTCATCATCAACCTCACTAAAAATATAATGATGAATATATTTCTCTTCAACGACGTTGAAATTGTGGTTCTTGAAGAATAAAGTCAGTGAAAAATAAGGTGGATAGACAAACAACTTCACAACAAGAAGAGGCTCTATCAATGGAAATAGGAAGGATGGTGGAGCATGGTTCTAGTGGGAGCAAGAATCATGGAAGATCCAAATCAAGGAGCAAGAAAAATAATATACATGTTACAATGGTGGAAAAATGGTGCATGTTAAGAAGGGATGTTAGAACAAGAAGAGTGGTGCAAATAACTCTTAAGGAAATGTGGCTAGTCTTTCTGGAAACAAAGACATATTAGTTAGTGAAGTGGCAACGGTTACTAGAGATAGACTGCATCTCAATGATGCATAGATAATCGACTTGGGGGAAACATGACACATGACATCTCAACGGGAATGGTTTGATCAATATGAAACTATCTCAGAAGGATTTTTGTACATGGGGAACAATCACACCTTGAATATAATTGGATTCGGTACCATCAAACTAAATATACATGATGGTATAGTTTGAACCATCCAAGAAGTGTGACATGTAAAGGGCCTGAAGAAGAATATATAATCTTTAGGATAGTTTGATGATATTGGATGCAAGACTCACATTAATAAAGGAATGACGAAGAAATATATATACTCTAATCGGAAGGTTTTGTAGGGAGAATTTTGTTTGTAGGTTGAACAAATCTTTGTACGTTATCAAGCAGGTGTCAAAGTGTTCATATAAAAGATTTGATTCTTATATCTTGAGCCTTAGATGCAACATACTCCGTTGAGATCCTTGTTCATATTTCAAGAGTTTGAATGTTAATGATTTTATCATTATTTTTTTGTATGTGGATGACATGTTGGTTTCATACCCCAATAATGATCAAATCCAAGTGAAGAAGGCATAGTTGGATAAGGAGTTTTATTTGAAAGACTCGGGATCCCCAAACAATATTTTTGGGATGAAAATTTACCAAGATAGAAAAAAATGGAAAGATTTGGCTATCAGAGAAGATTTATTTGAGAAAAGTTTAGAAATGTTTCAACATGTAATATAGTAATCCAATCACTACCCTAATTCCTGTTAATTTCAAGTTATCCTTTACGATGAGTCATAGCAGTGAAGTAGAGAGGATGGAGATGTCTCAAGTACTATATACATCAATAGTAAGGAGTCGGATGTTCATTATGGTTTGTACTAGACCAAACATTACACATATAGTGAGAACAGTTAGTTAGTACATGGAGAATCCAAGACAGGAGCATTGGAACATAATGAAGAGGATCCTGATATGCATTAAGGAGGCCTCAGATGCTGCATTATGCTATGGAGGATCGGATTTACTATCATCGGCTATGTTAATTTAGATTTTGTAGGAGATTCTAACTGGAGGAAATCCACTTCTAATTGTGTGTTTACTCTTACAGGTGGAGTTGTGAGTTGGATTTCAATGTTACAATTGGTTGTGGATTTATCCATGACTGAGGTGGCATACACAGCAACTAAACAGGCTTGTAAAGAACTGATTTGGATGAGAAGGTTGTTGGAGAATCTCATGCACAAATAGAAGTGGATTTCTTTGTTTTGTGATAGTCAAAGCACATTTCACATTGCAAGAAATCCATATTTCCATTCCATGACAAAGAACATTGGCGTATGATGTTATTAATATTTTCATGACTTATTATATTCCCCCTTTACTTATTTTATATGAAATGTGCATAATTTGTGTGAAATATTAATGTTTTAATATTAAGTATAATATTTGAGCATTTTTAGAAGTAGTCAAATTGAGTCAGTTTAATGTTTTAATTATAACTATCACTATACTGATCCAAATTGTGTGGTTCTTATTTTTTAGGATTCTCCTTTCAATATACAACATTTCATTAGAAGGTACCATGATCCAATTCTGCCATTTGAAGGGTCATGTGGTCCTCACAAACAAGACCAAAGAATCTGTGAAGAAACTGGACTATTCATGAAGATTGATTTACTGGGCTCAATCCAGAATTCCAAAAACCTTAACACTCCACCATAATTCTGGGGACATTACATGTAATCTTGGATAAAAATTTCAAGTCCCAAATCCAAAAACAAGGGGCCCAACATATGCTTTGAAGTCCAGCCCACCATTCTGGCCGAGAATTAAAATCAGTATAGTATGAATGACATATCTCCTGATGTAAGAATCCAAGTGAGCTGAGATTTTTCAGTGTGAAAGAGGAGATATAGGCGGCCGACTTTGTTGAAGAAACCATTCGGATTTGAAGGCATATTAATATTCAAAAACCCTTTCACATTATGGACTTCAAAAAGACTGGATTGAAATGGACAGTTTAAGTTTGTTTATTCAACCGGCCATAACTTTTTATCCTTACGTCCAAATGACTCCAAATGTTGAGAGTAGTCGGACAACATTATTGTCTACAACTTTGAAGAAGGAGATATTTGAATATTCGGCTGTCTGAATTGCCAAATTGGCGATGCAAGTGGAGGGACAGATTGGGAATGCAAACAGTCCACTCCTTGGGCTATAAATACTCTCCCCTTCTCTCCTTGAGAGGGGTTGGCATTTCAGAAGAGAGGAGATCATATTGGCACGACCAAAGATTTTCCAAAGGCTTGGGAGGACCTACCATACTCAAGTTTTCACTTGAGAGACCTTTCCTCCTCTCTTTGTTTTCACTTACTTTTGTGTTCTTCATTTTGGTAATCTTGTAATTCTCTTTCTTTGTAATTCTGTTTTAATGAAAGTTACTTCTTCAATATCTCTTATTCTCATCCACCTTCTGTAGTTTAATATTTATGTTCCTAAAATAGTTTAAATTCATTTGAATCTCATTCCCTTATTTTGCTTCCTCATTCAATCGAAAATCCGTTTTTAATTATCATCACCGTTCGTGTGTGAGTGTCAACGTACCACTCTTTTCTAATCCCTTTCTTTTTTTTTCTATTCTTAATTTATCATCATAATTATTTTAACCAGAATATTAAACATCCAAATGGCTGAGTAAATCTATCATTGGGGTGAATTATAATTCGGGGATGTTAAGTGATTGAGAGTTTTTCTCGATGAGTATTCTTTAAATTAATATTGTGTATGTTAAACTTAATATGTCATGGATTAATGATATGTTTTGTTTAACGAGTGGTTTCCATGGATTATTGGAACCATAAATACACTACCATAAATAAGTTTTGATTGAGATTGGAACCCTAAGTTAAGTTAAGGCTTGGATTAAAGCCTTCACACTTAGGAATTCCAATCAACGTCAACTTATGACATGGGTGTTAATTTAATGCAATACAAAGTAAGGCTCAAGGATATCACATGCTTAACTCCTCAATGATGAACTCACCCCAATCTTTATCAATTTGGTAAATCAAACATCATCCATAAATCATTTCAATTAAGCTCTGCAAACAAACCCCCCTAGTCAAAATACAATCAACTAAAAACAATCGACTATTACGAAGTACCATCACCGAGGATTCGACCCGAGTGCTGCTATACACATTAGCAGAGCACCGGAACTTTGATCGGTCGATAGGCGACAATCGGCCATGCGTTTCAAATGGCGCTGTTGCCGGGGAAAGTGCTTTAAGTAGTCATTCGTTTCTGTTTATCGTAAAAAAAACCCAAAAAAAACAAAAAATTAAAAAAAAAATTGAAAAAAAAACACAAAGAAAAACCCGTCTTCCTCTTAAAAATCATAAACTGAAAAAAATACAAAGAAAAACCCGTCTTCCTCTTTCTTCCAAAATCTCTCTGAATGCCCCGTAGCCTTCCAAACAATCCCTCGGATTTGTTTGACCCTGAAATTGATAGAACTCTTCGTCGACTTAGGAGGACCATTAGGGATAACCAAATCACCCAAGAACCAATCATTGCCCTACCAATTGAAATTGAAATGGCCAATCCTAGGGAACAAACTCTAAAAGAACTCGTTGCCCCTGATATGAATTACCAACCTCTTGGTATTCAATATCCAAACATAGAGGCTGACTTCGAACTCAAGTTGGGTTTGATTCATCTTCTTCCTCATTTCCATGGTCTAGCTGGTGAGGATCCTCATCTTCACCTCAAAGAGTTCCAAGTGGTCTGCTCAACCATGAAACCTCAAGGGGTTTCTGAAGAACAAATCAAGCTTAGAGCTTTCCCCTTTTCCCTAGCAGATTCTGCCAAGTCTTGGCTCTACTACCTCCCACCTGGTTCCATAAACTCATGGGTTGACATGAAGAGACTTTTCCTTGAGAAGTTCTTTCCCGCTTCCCGAACAGCTTCTATCCGAAAGGAAATAAGCGGCATCCGTCAATTCCCTAATGAATCACTCCATGAGTATTGGGAGAGGTTCAAAAAGCTTGTGGCAACTTGTCCACACCATCAAATCTCTGACCAACTCCTGATCCAATACTTCTATGAGGGGTTATTGGCTATGGAGCGAACTCTCATTGATGCCGCAAGTGGCGGTGCTCTTGTTGACAAAACTCCTGCAGCTGTACGAGAACTCATAAGCAACATGGCTGCAAACACACAGCAATTCCATACTTGAGCACATGCTCAAGTGAAACAAGCCCAAGATAATCAATCCATAGAGCCCAACAAGATGACTGAGTGGATGAGTGAACTTACAGGTCTTGTGCGTCAACTAGCGGTGGCTACCAAAGCCCCAACCTCATCTTCTCCACAGTCATTATTCCCTGGACCTATCAAGAATTGTGGAATCTGCAACTCTCCATCTCATCCGACTGACACATGTCCACAACTTCAAGATGATCCATCTGATTCATCTAGTCCAATGGAGCTCAATGCGGGATATGCTCAGCGAAACTTCAACCCTCAACAATCAGGTCAGTTTGTTAGAAACTTCAACCAACCCCACTCTGAGCCCTTCTCTTCTACCTTTAACCCACCTCTGAGGTATGGTAATCCCATTTCTCATCCTCCTCAGTTCCCTCATCAAAATCCAAACCAGTTCCAATATGGTCAAAGTGGTGGTAACATCCATCAACCTTATCCTTTTGTTCCTCAACCCCAAAGGAACAATCCTCCTCCTGGATTCCACTATCCTAATGATCCTTCCCAATTCCCCACCCAATACAATCGCTTTCCCAAGAACCAAAATCAAGGCCAACCCAATTTGGGACAAGCCTCTTCTTCTAAACAACCATGGGAAAGTGCTGTAGAGGATCTTGCTTCCTTCACCCGTTCTAGCCTCAAGAACATTGAAACCCAAATAGGTCAACTTGCATCCTACCTTAGCCAGCAACAACCATCCAATTCATCCCAACTCCCAGCTCAACCATTACCCAACCCTAAGGGTAATGTAAGTGCAATTTCACTTAGATCGGGAAAGCAAATTGTTATGCCCCATGCTGATTGCTCTACCTCCCCTTTCGATGTTGATCTAGAAAATGAAAAGAACAAAAAGCTGGAAAAGGAACTTGAATCCACTCCTTCACCTCCTTCCATTCCTCTAAGGAACCCAATTCCTTTTCCTCAAGCCATCTCCAAGCCTAAGAAGTCCTTTGAACCGGATCCTGAAATGCTTGACATGTTTAGACGTGTTGAAGTGAACATCCCCCTCTTAGATGCCATCAAACAAATCCCTAAGTATGCCAAGTTTCTTAAGGAATTGTGCACCCATAAGAGGCAACTTAGGAACATTGAAAATGTTTCAACTCAACAGTCCATTCCCATGAAGTGCAAAGATCCAGGGACCTTCACAGTTCCATGTCAAATAGGGAGTTCCAACTTTGATGATGCACTCATAGACCTTGGAGCCTCAATAAATGTCATGCCCAAATCCATTTTCTCCAACCTTGGTCTAGGTCCCTTTCACCCAACGGGTGTTGTCATTCAATTAGCCAATCGAAGCACTACCAGTCCTGAGGGGATAATTGAGGATGTTCTTGTTCGGGTCAATGATCTTATCTTCCCAGCTGATTTCTATGTCCTTGACATGGAAGGTGAGACGACCTCTTCTCGATCTCCCCTAATTCTAGGAAGACCATTCCTCATGACTGCGAGAACCAAGATTGATGTCCATTCGGGCATCTTATCCATGGAATTCGGTGACCAACTAGTCAAGTTCAACATTTTCCAAGCCATGCGATACCCATCTGAGGATCACTCTGCATTCTCAATCCATGCTTTTGAGGACACTTCTAAGATTCAATCGAACCCCAATCCACCATGTTCTTCATGTTATAATGATAAAGGATCTTGTGAAATCTGCACCATGATTAACAAAGTCATAAATGGTGAAGTTGATGTGGACCTCTCATTCATAGACTCCATCAATCTAGAGGAACTTGAAAACTCTCTTGAATCCCACATCAACTCTGATCTCTACTGCTCTACCTTGGACAGTGTTGAGGAAAATGATCCAAACCCATCTGGAATCCCTTCTCCTGCTCCTAACTTGTCTAGCTCTCAAATCAATGCTGAAACTGATCTAAAACCACTTCCTTCACACCTCAAGTATGCATTCCTTTTCCATGATCCCTCCTACCCTGTCATTATCTCTGCTTCACTTTCTGAAACTGAGGAGTCCCAACTTGTTCAAGTGTTAGAGGAAAACAAAAATGCCTTAGGTTGGACCCTAGAGGATATTCCAGGAATCAACCCTGCCCTTTGCATGCATCACATCCATCTGGAGGAATCATCCAAACCAATTAGGCAACCTCAAAGAAGACTCAATCCACTCATACTTGAGGTAGTTAGGGAAGAGATTACCAAGCTTCTTCAAGCTGGTATTATCTACCCAATTTCTGATAGTGAATGGGTTAGTCCAATTCAAGTCGTTCCTAAGAAGGGCGGGATAACAGTTGTCACAAATGAACATGGAGAAGTGGTCACAACTCGAGTGAAAAACAAATGGCGTGTGTGCATCGATTATCGTAAACTGAATGCTGAAACACGAAAAGATCACTACCCACTTCCTTTCCTTGACCAAATGCTTGAGAGATTGGCCGGAAAGTCACACTATTGCTTTCTTGATGGTTACACCAGCTACTTCCAAATTCCAATCGCACCTCAAGACCAAGAAAAGACCACATTCACTTGCCCCTTTGGAACCTATGCCTATAGGCGAATGCCTTTTGGACTTTGTAATGCTCCTGCAACATTCCAGCGGTGTATAATGAGTATCTTTTCTGAATTCATTGAGAATTGCATGGAGGTCTTCATGGATGACTTTACCATTTATGGCGAGTCATTTGAATCTTGCTTACATTCACTCTCTTTGGTCCTTCAAAAGTGTGTCAAGTGCAACCTTGTGCTGAATTTTGAAAAATGTCACTTCATGGTTTCAAATGGGATTGTTCTAGGGCATATAATTTCTCAAGAGGGTATCCAAGTTGATCCAGCCAAAATTGAGGTGATCCAATCACTTCCTGAACCCAAATCAGTTCGAGACATTCGGTCCTTCCTTGGTCATGCCGGTTTCTATCGGCGATTCATTCAGAACTTCAGCAAGATTTCCCTCTCACTCACTCGTTTACTTCAAAATGATGTCACATTCAATTTTGATGAGGCTTGCAAGAAAGCCTTCATTGAACTCAAATCTTCTCTCACATCTGCTCCAATAATCCAACCCCCAGATTGGTCCTTACCATTTGAATTGATGTGTGATTCTTCTGATAGGGCCATTGGGGCTGTTCTTGGTCAAAGAAGAGAAAACATTCCTTATGTCATCTTTTATGCCTCAAAAACATTGGATGAAACTCAATCACACTACACTGTGACTGAAAAAGAACTTTTAGCTATGGTTTTTGCCTTGGATAAATTCCAGCCCTATCTCTTAGGTGCCAAAATCATCATCTTCACGGACCACTCAGCATTAAAGTTCTTACTTAAGAAAAGTGATTCCAAACCAAGGCTAATAAGATGGATTTTAATGCTCCAAGAGTTTGACCTTGTGATAAAAGATAAACCTGGAAAAGAAAATCCTGTGGTTGACCACCTGAGTAGAATTTCTAATTCTTCTCATTCTGAAATAATTGATCCTGAATTTCCAACTGAACACCTCTCATCTCTCACTCCAAAGTTACCATGGTATGCCCCAATTGTCAATTACTTGGTTTCTGGTGTTTTCCCTGAATATTTTTCAAAAGAACAAAAAGAAAAGATGAAAAGTGATTCAAAGCATTATTTTTGGGAAGATAATAAACTTTGGAAAACTGGGGCTGACATGGTAATTAGGAGATGTGTTGATGAAACTGAACAATCCTCCATCTTGGAATTCTGCCACTCAATGCCTGGAGGTGGCCACTTTGGACCACAAAGGACTTCTCGAAAGGTCCTAGATTCTGGATTCTTTTGGCCTTCACTCTTCAAGGACTCACACGAGTTCTGTCAATCATGTCCCACTTGCCAAAAGTTTGGCACAATTTCCAAAAGAAACGAAATGCCTCAAAAGCCATTAATCTTCTGTGAGCTTTTCGATGTTTGGGGCATCGATTTCATGGGACCTTTTCCCCCTTCCAATGGATTATCCTACATTCTCCTTGCCGTTGACTATGTTTCTAGGTGGGTCGAGGCCAAACCCACTAGGAAAGATGATGCTCAAACTGTGAGTGAGTTCCTCAAAACCCATATCTTCCATCGATTCGGAACACCGCGTGCTTTGATAAGTGACTTAGGAACTCATTTCTGTAATAGAACCATGGAGTCACTTTTGAAAAAGAATGGGGTTGTACATAAAACATCCACTGCATATCACCCTCAAACAAATGGAATGGCTAAACTTTCTAACAGAGAAGTGAAAAGAGTGCTTGAAAGAATTGTTAAGCCCACAAGAAAAGACTGGCCCGATAGACTTGGTGAAGCACTTTGGGCCTATCGAACAGCCTATAAGACACCCATTGGGATGTCTCCATTTAGGCTAGTTTTTGGTAAAGCCTGTCATTTACCAGTTGAAATCCAACATAAGTCATTTTGGGCTGTCAAAACTTGTAATTTTGATTGTGAAAAATCTGGTGAAGAAAGATTGTTGCAGTTGACTGAATTGGAGGAGCTTCGACTCGATTCGTATGAGAACTCCATTCTCTACAAAGAAAAGTCAAAGTCACTCCATGACAAGCACATTCTTCGAAAGGTATTTCATGAAGGTGAAAAGGTAATGCTCTTCAATTCTCGATTTCGACTTCACCCAGGTAAGCTCAATTCTTGTTGGGATGGACCTTTTATTATTACTAATGTTTACCCATTTGGTGTCGTGCAAGTCCAAGACCCTTCTTCAAAAAGAACATTCACGGTTAACGGACATCGGTTAAAGCATCACCATGAGAGGTCTCACAATCCAGGAACCACGTCAACTTCCATCAAAACCCCATCTACTTCAATAGAACCACCACTGGATGGAGACCCGCCAAATCCAAACCAGGGGGCACCTCTTTCCCTTTAACTCTCTTTTCCCTCAAACTCTCTTCCCTCACTTCTTCTCTCTATTTCTTCTTCTTCCTCTCTCCCTCTCATTTTTTTTTACAACATTCTTCCACAACCTTTTTTCTATTTTCTCTTTTGTGTGGATGTGTCATTAAAAATAAAAAATTTAAAAAAAAATAATTAAAAAAAATGAAAATTAACAAAAAAAAAGGGTGTCATAATTACTCATCATCCAATATTGAAATTCTGTCCAACCATTTTGGGGAGTCAAAAGGCTTGTTTTAAACTCAAATATATTGAATTTTTATCTCAAACTTGGGTAAACAATTTTGTGTCAATAACAAACATTTTGAATGAACAATTTTTGGTGGAAAATGATTCTCCCCTACCGTGAGGAATAACATTAGCCTTCATGCCAAGGTCATCTATGGCCATCTTTTTCATTGTGTGTCTTCACCACTGATTGTGAGTCTTGAGTTTGTGGACCTTCGAGCTGAATTTCCATCTTTTGTGTGCATTAATATGATAGAGGCATTTTCTAAGCCACATGAGAATCAGAATAGCCAAATAGCCTCCCGTTACCCTTACATTGATCCTACTTTTGAAAGCCCCTTTGAGCCTATGAAACCCTTTCTTTTGATAGCCACATTACAAACCTAATACCTTGTCCCACCCAACATCTTCTTGGATTTTCATTGTACAATTTATTGAAATTTAAGTGTGGGGGGAATGGACTTCATTTTTGGGCGTACTTTCATTGATTTCCAATATGTCATCATATGCTTGAGGGCAAGATCCATTCAAGTGTGGGGGAGAGGTTGTAATTCTGTGAGCTTTGGGGTGTATATGTGTAATTTTCATTTGTACAAAAGTCATTGAAAAGTGTTCAAAAAAAATGAAAAAAATTATAAAAAAAATGAAAAAAAAGGGAATGGGTTGTGTCTTGGGTGGGTCAAAAATCATTCATCATCAACCTTTGATCATGTTATAACTACTAAAATTAGTTCCATGAGAAGATCAAACATGGGTTGGGAGATGACTGTGAGACTTGTTTCAAGCACAACTTTCGAAAAAAAAAGCAAAAAAAAAGAAAAAAAAGAACACTTGATTCATCTTGTATTGTGTCATTATTGGAAGTCTTTCATGTTGTACATATTCCATCATCTCACCCTATTCCATTTTCTATCTCCCTCACTTTTCATTCATCACACATTCATGCCCTTGTAAATATGTGTTTCTATTTCCTTTCAAATCAAATTTCAAAAAATGTGCATTGATTTTTCCATGTTGGTGTTTTTAACCCCTCTTTGCCTTTGGACATTATATACCTACCGTCCCATAGCCACTGAAAAACCCCTTAAAAGACCTCTTGATTCTTGTACACATTATATTTGGGAATGGAAGCTGAGAGCTCTTACAAACTCTTGATTTTCACTTTTTGTTGGTGAATGAGTGAACCTCCTAAAATACATTTTCATCATCTTGAGAGGAGTAAGTTTTTAGTGCCTACATTTTCCAATTCAAACCTTGAACATGAAAAAATGAATTGTTTCTGATGCATTATTGTGAACCAAATTTGTGATGGAATTCAATATGGATGAGTGAAATATTCTAAACCTCCCCTGATTGGAGAAAACAAAATTTTAATATTTGTTGGTGAGTGAAAATGATTTTGTCATGTTTTTATATTTGTTGCACATGAGGACACGCGCAAATCTAAGTGTGGGGGAGTTGATGTTATTAATATTTTCATGACTTATTATATTCCCCATTTACTTATTTTATATGAAATGTGCATAATTTGTGTGAAATATTAATGTTTTAATATTAAGTATAATATTTGAGCATTTTTAGAAGTAGTCAAATTGAGTCAGTTTAATGTTTTAATTATAACTATCACTATACTGATCCAAATTGTGTGGTTCTTATTTTGTAGGATTCTACTTTCAATATAAAACATTTCATTAGAAGGTACCATGATCCAATTCTGCCATTTGAAGGGTCATATGGTCCTCACAAACAAGACCAAAGAATCTGTGAAGAAACTGGACTATTCATGAAGATTGATTTACTGGGCTCAATCCAGAATTCCAAAAACCTTAACACTCTACCATAATTCGGGGGACATTACATGTAATCTTGGATAAAAATTTCAAGGCCCAAATCCAAAAACAAGGGGCCCAACATATGCTTTGAAGTCCAGCCCACCATTCTGGCCGAGAATTAAAATCAGTATAGTATGCATGACATATCTCCTGATGTAAGCATCCAAGAGATCTGAGATTTTGCAGTGTGAAAGAGGCGATATAGGTGGCCGACTTTGTTGAAGAAACCATTCGGATTTGAAGGCATATTAATATTCAAAAACCCTTTCACATTATGGACTTCAAAAAGACTGGATTGAAATGGACAGTTTAAGTTTGTTTATTCAACCGGCCATAACTTTTTATCCTTACGTCCAAATGACTCCAAATTTTGAGAGTAGTCGGCCAACATTATTGTCTACAACTTTGAAGAAGGAGGTATTTGAAGATTCGGCTGTCTGAATTGCCAAATTGGCGATGCAAGTGGAGGGACAGATTGGGAATGCAAACAGTCCACTCCTTGGGCTATAAATACTCTCTCCTTCTCTCCTTGAGAGGGGTTGGCATTTCAGAAGAGAGGAGATCATATTGGCACGACCAAAGCTTTGCCAAAGGCTTGGGAGGACCTGACATACTCAAGTTTTCACTTGAGAGACCTTTCCTCCTCTCTTTGTTTTCACTTACTTTTGTGTTCTTCATTTTGGTAATCTTGTAATTCTATTTCTTTGTAATTCTGTTTTAATGCAAGTTACTTCTTCAATATCTCTTATTCTCATCCACCTTCTGTAGTTTAATATTTATGTTCCTAAAATAGTTTAAATTCAGTTGAATCTCATTCCCTTCTTTTGCTTCCTCATTCAATCGAAAATCCGTTTTTAATTATCATCATCGTTCGTGTGTGAGTGTCAACGTACCACTCTTTTCTAATCCCTTTATTTTTTTTCTATTCTTAATTTATCATCATAATTATTTTAACCAGAATATTAAACATCCAAATGGCTGAGTAAATCTATCATTGGGGTGAGTTATAATTCGGGGATGTTAAGTGATTGAGAGTTTTGCTCGATGAGTATTCTTTAAATTAATATTGTGTATGTTAAACTTAATATGTCATGGATTAATGATATGTTTTGTTTAACGAGTGGTTTCCATGGATTATTGGAACCATAAATACACTACCATAAATAAGTTTTGATTGAGATTATAACCCTAAGTTAAGTTAAGGCTTGGATTAAAACCTTCACACTTAGGAATTCCAATCAACGTCAACTTATGACATGGGTGTTAATTTAATGCAATACAAAGTAAGGCTCAAGGATATCACATGCTTAACTCCTCAATGATGAACTCACCCCAATCTTTATCAATTTGGTAAATCAAACATCATCCATAAATCATTTCAATTAAGCTCTGCAAACAAACCCCCCTAATCAAAATACAATCAACTAAAAACAATCGACTATTACGAAGTACCATCACCGAGGATTCGACCCGAGTGCTGCTATACACAATAGCAGAGCACCGGAACTTTGACCGGTCGATAGGCGACAATCGGCCATGCGTTTCAGCGTACAATATCATTTTGTTCAAGACGTGGTGCAAGAATAAAGTGTGAACATGAAAAATATTTGCACTAAAGAAAATTTGGAATATTTCCCGACAAAGCCAATTGATTTGATAAGTTCAGATGGTACAGATCCTTGAGCGGTCTCGCAGAGACATGAGCAGCATGTTTGAAAAATTGAAAGAATGTGTGGAGATGTGATTGATTCCCAATTAATCTCCAAGTGGGAGATATGTTGTCGTCATTCCTTTTCCACGAACGGTGGTTGTCCCCTTCACTTTGTCAAGGGGTAGGCATGGCAAGCAGAGGTGGGTGGCCAAACCCACCAACCAGTCAGTGGATGAGGAGAGGGTTTGGGATGCGTATATAAGGTAGAGACCCTCTAGTTTTCTCATCAGTAAGCATCAATCATTTACCCCATTTAAGTATTTTTTTGAATGGTGTTTTGTGATGTGTTTTTCTCCGCTTATTAAAGAAAGCATAATTATGGGGGTATTTTCCTTGTAATAGTGACAGAGTGTCTATACTCACATTTTACCCCATTGAGATCCATCAATTTGCCCTTGATTTTTTACCCCTTTCATTTTGGGGGTTTTTCCACATTACATATGGTGTTTATTTATTTCAGCATTTTTCACTTTATTTTATCTCACAATTATCACTCTACCAGAGGGTTGATCAATTCTAGTCCCAACAAGTTGTATCAAAGCAAGGTTTAGACCCAATTCTATTCACTTTCTTGGGTATTAATAATTCTCATAAATTTGAGTAAGTTATGTGATTGCGATTGAGGTTTATCTTTCACATTAGAAAAAAAATTATTAAGATTATTAAATACATTATTGTGAAATAGAGGAGATTCTAGACTGACAACGTGTCCAGATGACGGTAAAATTCACAATCGAAAAATTCAAAGAGTATAATTTTTTGTTTTGGAAACACTAAAAAAAATCGATTTAGCGGCGTTTTTTTGCAGCGGTTTTTTCTGGTATTTTTAAAAACCACCGCTAAAAGTTTTTTAATTATTATTATTTTTTTAAATTTTTTTCCAAAAAAATTAAATCCATTTTTAACGACAGTTTTTTAAAAAAACGCTAGGAAATAAGGGTGGTTTTTAAAAACCGCCTGGAAATATGGGCGGTTTTTTAAAAACTGCCGTGAAATAGATGCGATTTTGAAAAAACCAACGCTAAATTAAAGGAAAAAAAGTTAAAAATAAAATTTTTAATTATTATTTATTATTTGTTATTTGTTATTTATTATTTGTTATTTATTATAATATATATTTTATTATTTATAATTTTAATTATTTATAATGTATCAATTAATAAATATTTATAATTATTAGTTAATAATAATTTGAAATTTAAAACAAAACTTCATTAAGTTAAAAAATCAAACTTCAGCATCAAATGACTATAACTTTTGATCCGAGAGTTCATTTTAGCTCCACAACCAGTCAAATTGAAGATCATGAAATGAACTAAAACCACAATAGATTTAAATTTTGTAATAATTAAAAGAATAAAATTTATTATAGTTTCAAGAAAAGTTGAAAATCGAACTTAAACTTCAAACTATCATAACTTTTGATCTAGGTATTCTCTTAAGTTCTACCACATATCAAATCGAAACCTATGATGCTCTCTACAACATGATGACTTGGGGGGACCTCAGTCGCTATTTTTTAGAGGTCAAAAGAGGCTCTGAATGCCTCCAAAACTGAGTTTTTAGTTGGGGTATCCCAATTTTTTAACATTCGATGGAATTTCAGTCTCGTTTAAGGGGATCTTTTTGCCCATTTTCAGTATGGGATGAATTTACTCCGAGGGCTTTTATATTGATATTATGGTTTTGAAATTTTATTATTTTTCATAATATAGTTTTATTTATAATTAAATATATACATATTTTCTTATATTTACTTATAATAAATCGCTTGTATAAATACATATTTACATAGATATGTATTTTTAATCATATAAACCATATCGAAATAAATATTTATTATCCATTTCATTTAAAAGAAATAATTATCAACTTTATTTACCTTATAAAAATGCATTAATATGTTTATATATACCTGTACAAGTAATGTTTACATATAAATGTGTCAATAAAAAATTATATTTATGTGTATATTCTAATATATGTAAATAAATACATATATATGTAAATATTTGTGTGTATAAATAATATATAAATTTATTTTTATATAAATATATCATTATCATTAAATATAGTATATAAATGAATTTACAGTAAAACTATATGAATATATATATACACATATATAAATAATGTTTATATATATATGTCTGTGTGTATTGACAAACAAATATATATTTATATTTATATTCTAATATATGTAAATAAATATTAATATATAATCTATTTAAATAAATTTAAGTATATATATATATATATCATACACATTCAATGAGATTTCATCTTCGTTTAAGAGTGTCTTCGTATACTTTTTATTTCATTTATGATTTTATTCCATTGATTTGCATTCCTAGTGATTTGATAGTGTTGCAATTATTGTGATTTCTCCTCTTAGTAATTTATTATCAATTATATATATCTGACTAAAAATTAGTTTTTTTATTATCAAAACACTTTTAAGGAAAAGTGAGAAACCATCTAGTTCATCCGGGAATAAAACCATCAAAAGACATGGCATAATCATTGAAGATAAGTTTGATCATATTGGAAACTTTTTCCCTAAATAATTTCCAAGAGAGAGCACTTACATGTGTTCTTGGATCTTCCCTTGTAAATTCTTCAAAGTGACCCGCCATCTTCTCCTAAATCTGAATGTACTCCTCACAATTGATCTTCTCTTATAAGTTTGTTTAAATTTATATACATTTGTAAATATTTATACATATTTATGTTTATATATTTTTATATCATATATGTGTAAATATATATAGAGATATTTATATTTACTTCAATTTATATATATATTTATATTAATATACAATTATATGAGTGTGTTTATGTATATTTATGTAACAGAAACATGTATTTAAATAACTATTTAATATTTATTTATTTATTATTAATTACTAATTACTAATTATTTATTATTTATTATTTATTATTTATTATATATTATTTATTATTTATTATTTATTATTTATTATTTATTAATATTTTATTTATTTATTTTACACTATTATTTTATTATTTTATTATTTTATTATTTGTTTATTATTTATTTGTTTATTATTCATTTATTTATTATTTATTATTTATTTATTATTTAGTTATTGTGTATACATTAGTTATTAATTTATTTTTAATTTATTATTATTTTATTATTAATTTATTATTAACATCTTATTTATTTATTATTTGTTTTTTTATTATTTATTATTTATTATTTATTTATTTCTCATTTTTATTTTATTATTTATTTCTAATTTATTTATTTATTATTTATTTATTTGTTATTTTTTATTATTTATAAATTAATTATTAATTTATTTTCAGTTTTTTATTATTTTATTATTATATTATTAATTTATTATTAATTTATTATTAACATATTATTAATTATTTATTCATTATTTATTCATTATTTATTTATTATTTATTATTTATTTATTCATAAATTATTATCAATTATTTATTATCTATTATTAATTAATTTATTATTTATTTATCATATATTAATTTTTTTAAATTAATTTATTATTTATTCATTACTTATATATTATATATTATATATTGTATATTGTATGTTATATATTTATTATTTATTATTTATTATTTATTATTTATTATTTTCTATTTACTATTTTTTATTTATTATTTACTATTTACTATTTACTATTTACTATTTACTATTTACCATTTATTACCATATTATATGTATTTTTATTTATTATTCATTCGTGTTTTATTTATAAATTTGTAATTTGTAATTAGTAATTATTAAATATTCATAATTAATTATTACTTATTAATTATTAATTATTTATTAGTAATTATTGATTATTGATTAATCATTATTGATTAATAATTATTTAGTTTGTATCTATTTTTTATGTATTATATATTTTTTCAATTTATATATATATATATATATATTAGTATATTAAAACCTTTTTATTCACCACATGAAGAGCAATGGTAAAGTCTTTGGAAAATAAGAGGTAAGGGGTTTGAATCTCACCTAATGCAGAATTTCTATATATGACATCTGCATGAGCATATGCATGTGCATGAGCATATAAATAGATAAAATAATAAAATTAAAAATTAAAAATTAAAAGAAAATATAAAAAATTAAAACCACCGCTAAATCGTTCTTCGGCGGTTTTGAAAAGTCACCGCTAATTGATTGTTGACACACGATTTAACAACAGTTTTCCAAAACCATCGCGAAATAATTTAGCAGAGGTTTAAACCGTCGTTAAACGCCAATTTTGGCATAGTGAAAATGTAGATGCAAGCGATCCTGTGAAATGATACTTTCCTACTGGCGGTTGGTGAAAGATCGGCGGGTGTGATGGAGGAGAAATAAAATAACATGGAGAAGTTGGGATAAAATAAATTTGGGATACTCTGGAGAAGTTGTATGAGCCTAAGTCACTGCACAGCAAAATCTTATTGAAAAGAAAATTATACACTCTTCGAATGGTGGAGTCATCAACGGTGGCTGACAGCATGAACACCCTTAATACCTTGTTCGATCATCTCACGGCGTTGAGTTGCAGAATTAAGGATACTAAACGTGCAGAGATTCCAATCCAGAGTTTTTCAAATTCATATAATCAGCTAATCATCAACCTCACCAACAATAACCTGATGGATATATTGCTCTTCAATAGCGTTGCGGCTGCATTTCTTGAAGAAGAAATTTGACGCAAGAACAAGGAGGATAGAATGTAACATGTTACAATTGTGGTAAGAAGTGGCACGTCAATAACTGTTGGAACAAGAAGAGTAGTGTAAAGAACTCAAGGAAATGTGGCGTGTACTTCTCGAAATATAAACATACTAGTCAATGAAGCGGCAAAGCTGCGGGAGATAGACACCATCTCAACAACGCATATATAATCAACTTGGGGGAAACATAGCACATGACATCTCGACAAGAATGGTTTGATCAATATGAAACTATCCTGGAAGGACTTGTGTACATGGGGAACGATCACACCTTGAAGATTGTTAGAGTTGGTATCATCAAACTGGAGATGTGTGATGGTATAGTTCGAACCATCCAAGGAGTGCACCATGTAAAGGGTCTGAAAAATAACAGTCTTTGGGACAATTTGATGATATCAGATGCAAGACTCGAATCGGGAAAGGAATGGTGGAGATTGGGAAGGGTGTACTTATAGTGATAAAGGCAAAGAAGATCTCAAAGAACATGTATGTGCTTATGGGTGAAACGTACAAGAAGGCAAAGATAGTTGTTGCATCAACTACCACAACGAAAGCATTGACGAAGTCATGGCATCAGAAGTTAAGTCATATGTATGAAAAAGGCCTAAAGATTCTTGTTGATCAAAAGTTGTTGTCTGGGCTTACAAAGGTATCATTTCCATTTTGTGAGCATTGTGATTTGAGCAAGTAACATGGGTTGAAGTTTGGGACATCAACGACGAAGAGAAAGGAGATCTTAGAGTTGATCCATTTTGACGTTTGGCAAGAATCGGTTATATCCCTTGGAGGATCGAGGTACTTTGCATCATTCATTGATGATTATTCTAGGAGATGATGGTTGTGCCCAGTCAAGATGAAGACAAACATTTTTGAAATCTTTAAAACATTCAAAACACGAAAGGAGCTTGAATCTGGAAAGAAGATCAAGTGTTTGAGGATGAACAATGGTGGAGAATATACAAGCGGGGAGTTTAGTATTTTTTTGTCAACGGGGAGGTATCAAGAGACAGTTCACTGTAGCATACACTCCTTAACAGAATGGAGTGGCGGAGCAGATGAACAAAACCATGTTGGATAGAAGAATGAAAATATTGAAGACTACAGGATTTTTCATGACGTTCTGGGCAGAAGCAGTGAATACTATTTGTTATGTGATCAATTGATCTCCTTATGTGGTAATTGATCTTAAGACACTGATGGAGATGTAGACTGGTAAACCCGTTGATTATTCCTAGTCACATACTTCTGGAAGTCCCATATATGCGTTGTTTAATGATTGGGAAAGATCAAAGTTGGATTCGAGATCCAGAAAATATATCTGTTTTTGACGCTTTCGTCGGGGGGCGCGCATCCGTCTATGAGGACGCGCTGTTGTTGCCCCGCATTCCTGCTTTCCAAAAGCGGGCGGCATCCGCTCCTTATTCAGGGACGTTCGCTCCTTGATCGAAATGGGATGATGGGATGTCGGTTCTTCCTTCCGTGGATTCCTCCTCGGAGTTGTCACCTAGTTCGGGTCTCCCTTATAGATTAAGTCGTGGTTCGTGAATCTCGTTCCCGGCGGCATATCTTCATGGACGTCGATTAATTACACTACCTCTGTCAGGACATTCCATGGGGTCCTGACATGGTAGCAACTTTCGGTCAGAGTAGATGACAACATCAGGCATGTCTAGGCATCTCTGGGTGCATGGACGTTGGGGAACCTGTATTCATCCTCATAAGAGGGCATCTCAAGGGTGCAGAACCCGAGGCATCTCACGTCGAATGTGGGGAATCATATGTCATAGGCATGCATCTGAGGTTTTCCTCAACTTCTCGTGTTTAACACAGGGTATGCCGCAAGTTTAACGTCTTGCGGAGACAGTTACGCCAAGGGCGTGTCATCTGAGGTTTTCCTCAGCTTCTCATGTTTAACACAGGGTATGCCGCGAGTTTAACGTCTTGCGAAGACGGTTACGCCAAGGGCGTGTCTTCTGAGGTTTTCCTCAGCTTCCCATGTTTAACACAGGGTATGTCGCGAGTTTAACGTCTTGCGGAGACGGTTACGCCAAGGGCGTGTCTTCTGAGGTTTTCCTCAGCTTCCCATGTTTAACACAGGGTATGCCGCGAGTTTAACGTCTTGCGGAGACGGTTACGCTAGGGGCGTGTCATCTGAGATTTTTCTCAGTTTCACATGTTTAACACAGGATATGTAGCGAGTTTAACGTCTTGCGGAGACGGAATGAGAGTGATCAGAACGTCCCATAGAGACAGATCAGATTGGTACATCCCAAAGAGGCAACACCTGGAAGATGAATGGATCAGAACGCCCAATAAGGACGGATCCAAGGTGGTGTGCCCCATGTAGGGGAGATGTCACACTATAATGGTTGATCTGAACACCACTGAGGGTGGATCAAGGAGAGTGCACCCCAAAATGGGGGACACTAGGGTTTACCATTGGATGGGATTGAGCCTCATGGAGGTTTCCTACGTACCCTGTGTAGAGGACAGGGATCAAAACCCACGTAGTTCGAATGGGTGATGATCCGGGGTGTACACAAAGGACAGCGACCCGGAGACATGTTGTGGAATCGTCGGGAGACACAACGACAGAAACGAGGAAAAACGAAAAGAAAGAAAGCACAGGACACGACGATTTACGTGGTTCGGGAAAAATCCCTACGTCCACGGGAGAGGCAGAATTTCACTATGATTCGGGAGCACGAAATTACAGAGGATTTCAGACATAAAACCCTAGCCCGAAATGGGCTACATATGAAGAAGACAGTCTACTGTTCCGAATAGTAGTCTGCGTTGCAACAGTGATTGGCGGCTCACTTTGTCAAAAGTGCTACAGTGTCTGTCGGCTGGAAGTCAAAAGCGCTACAGTGAAGTTGACATGCTGGGGCTTACGCATGGTTAGCTGCCCGGGTGCCGCAAGGAGCGACGCTAGGATGAATGGCATGATCTCACCAGAATGTGGCGGCCCGGGTAAGAATCAAGATGGGTGGTGGATGGATTAATGAAATGGAGGGGGAATGAAATGGAGGGGGAATGAAATGTGACCATCGCAAGGGTGACGGTATAGTTGGGTTTGAGCCTCGAAGAGGCTTCCTATGTATCCTTGTGGCAGGGAGTCAAAGTCCACGTAGTTCGATGGCATTTGGGGCTTACGCGCTGAGGCGGCCCTTGGTGCCGCTAAACCGACGTGAAGGTGGACCTGGGGTCCTGATAGATGGTGGGCTTGAACCTTGTGAAGGATTCCTACGTATCCTCGTGGCAGGGAATCAAAGTCCACGTAGTTCAGGATGGTATAGGGCTTACGCAAGGGTGTTGCCCGTGTGTCGCTATGGAGCGGCAATGGTGGATGGGGCTTACGCTCTGAGGTGGCCCATGGTGGTATGGGGCTTACGCTCTGAGACGGCCCATGGTGGTATGGGGTTTATACTCTGAGGCGGCCCATGGTGGTATGAGGCTTACACTCTGAGGCGGGCCATGGTGGTATGAGGCTTATGCTCTGAGGCGGCCCATGTGCCGTTATGGAGCAGCAATGGTGGATGGGGCTTACGCAAGGGTGCTGCTCATGTGCCGCTATGGAGCGGCAATGGTGGATGGGGCTTACGCAAGGCTGCTGCTCATGTGCCGCTATGGAGCGGCAATGGTGGATGGGGCTTACACAAAGGTGCTACCCATGTGCCGCTATGGAGCGGCAATGGTGGATGGGGCTTACACTCTGAGGCGGCCCATGGTGGTATGTGGGGCTTACACTCTGAGGCGACCCATTGTGGTATGTGGGGCTTACACTCTGAGGCGGCTCATGGTGGTATGGGGCTTACACTCTGAGGCGACCCATGGTGGTATGGGGCTTACACTCTAAGGCGGCCCATGGTGGTGGATGGATGGGGCTTACACTCTAAGGCGACCCACAATGGTGGATGGATGGGGCTTACACTCTGAGGCGGTCCACAATGATTGGTGAACCGATGTGAAGAGGTCGGAACGACCGGGTGGTGGGCTTGAACCTCATGGAGGTTTCCTACGTATCCTCGTGGTAGGGAATCAAAGTCCACGTAGTTCGGGATGGAATGAGGCTTACGCAAGGGTGCTGTCTGTGTGCCACTATGGAGCGGCAATGGTGGATGGGGCTTACGCTTTGAGGCGGCACATGTGCCACTATAGAGCGGCAATGGTGGATGGGGCTTACGCAAGGGTGTTGCTCATAATGTCTTCCTCATGTCTGGCCATGAGGGCATCCCAACTCACTGGTGGGTTGAGGTAATCACCTAGCGCTAGCGCACAAGAGGGATAATGTCAAGGGCATTGGAATCGGTCCGAACAAAAGGAGATGAAAAGTGTGAATCACATGCCCGACATTCGGAATGCGGTGAGGGTGGCGTGGTGATGGAGGATAACTTTTGACCGTGTTCAAAACACAGCATCCATATCACGTTAGCCAGAAATGAGGACAAACAAATGAGGGTCGACTGCTGACTGTGTTCGAAACACGGGACCTGACTCAAAGTATTGTCCAAAGTCTTTTGGGGCGTTGGCCCAGGACGGTAGGTGAGCCGATGCGGCATGCGACCAGGCCGTTAGGGGGGGCCTCCAGACATGAAAGTGGATGACGATCCGAATGAAGGACACGCAAAGCGTGAGGCGGAGTGATGGAATGTTTGAATAGATTCCAATGCTCTTGAAGGTATGTCACCGTGATCATGGCATAATGCATCTTATACTTGGAGCATAAGGCATCTCTTGTTTGGAACAAGAGGCATCCTATGTTTGGAACATAGGGATTACTACAGTTTAAAGTCATGTAGATAGGACTGTTGTCATAAGGCACCTAGAACGACTGGTGTTGGGTCTTACGCAAGGGCGGCCCTTTCTGGTTCAACCTGGCATAAGAGCCAAGTGATAGGGTTTGGAGGAGTTTCCTGATGAATGGTTCGACTCAAGGTACTCGGGGAATTGATGATGAGAATCTCAACTCATGACATAGGAAACGAACCAAGAAGAATGCATCAACTCAAGGTGTTTCATGGTGTCCGAAGCAGTATCTCAAATCATGGTATTCCACAGGTGGGAGGTGGGTGCGCAAAAGGGCGCAATGGAAAACCCTGACGTCCCGGCCCGAAAAGTTTGCGGTGCGACTCTCCATTTTTCATGGGGGTCTGTGACAGTAGCGAAGGGACCGGCCCGGAGGGCCGGGACCGCAGCCCAACACTGACCTCGAGCGGGGGTGCGGGGGCGCGCCCCCGCAGTGTGGACCAGCAGGTGCAAGCCTGGACACTGTTGCGCAGGGCAGGCGTGCGCGCAATTGAGGCTGTTGCGCGGAAAACACCGGTTCGGCGCGAAATAGGGGAGTTGGGCGCGCAAGATAGGAGGCGGGCGCGCAATAGGGGAGCTATGCGCGCAATACTGGGCGTGTGCGCGCAATACCGGTGGTGGGCGCAAAAGGGAAGGAATTGCGGGCAATAGGGATGCCTTGCGCGCAAAAGGAAGTGGTGCGCGCAATAGGGAAGGCTTGCGCGCAATAGGACCGATGCAGCACTGGCGCGCGAAAAATCGGGCCCAGCGGCACTATTACGCGCAAAAATTATGTATTGCACGGAAAAATGGGCAGGTTGGCCCTTTTCTGCGCAAAAATAATGTTTTGCGCGCCAGAGGGGGGTTTTCCGCGCGGGCGCGGAAACTCCGGACTTACGTGCATCAGAGCGGCGGCCGACCTCCGGGGTGCACTTGTATTTATAGGCGGAAACCCGGGTGTCGGTGCGCGTAAAATTCCGCACGCGCAAAGGGTTTTCCGCGCGCCAGGCTGTGCGCGTAAAATTGCACGCGCGCAAGGCGGTGCACGTAAAAGTCCACACGCGCAAAGATGGGCGTGTAATATTCTGCACGCGCAAATGGTTTTCCGCGCGAAACTCCTTTTTTTACGCGCAAATCCATACTTCGCCCCAAAACCGTCTTGGATGGCCATTTCCAGCAGCCCGACTTCGAACTGTCATAACTTCTGATCCGTAACTCCGTTTGGGCTCCACGACTAGTCAAATCGAAGCTTGCAGAACGAGTTACGCTCCGGGATCATTTATGAGAACGTTTGGAAAATTTTGGGGATGTGTTTTACGGGGTCAACAATATTTTCTTGGGATACACTAATGGTGTGAAGGGGTACGTTTGTGAGACCTCACTTCTCACAAACTTATCATCAGCAGATATGTCATTTTTGCATAAGACAATATGCAAATAATGATTAATAGAGGAATAGAGAAAGAGATTACAGAAACTACAACAATTAGGGTGGAAGAAAATCAAAGGAAGAATACGCTTCCTCTAAGGCATTACCAGAGCACGATGATCAAGTACCGGTAGAGTTTGCACCACGATGATCAACTTGGGAGAAAAGAGCGTCAATATAGCACTCAAACTATGTCACTAAGAGAAATATTGCATACTACTTATTGATCCATCTTCTTTTGTGGAGGCGACTCAGATTCCAAATGTATCCTTATTGTTGGAGGTGATGCAGGAGGAATTTGAAACCCTACACAATAACAAGATTTGGGGTCTTATTTTGTTAGCTCGTGGAAGGAAGTCTATCAACAACAAATGGGTCTTTAAGATCAAGCGAGATAGAAAGGACCGTGTTGAAAGATATCGTGCAAAGTTGGTGGTCAAAGGATGTACTCAGAAGGATTGTATTGATTTCAATGAAATATTTTCTCATGTTATTATATTGATGACTGTTCGGGTAGTTTTGGTGATGTGTGCAACCTATAGTTTACATATAAAGTAGTTAAATGTGAAGACTTTTCTCTATGGGGATCTTGATAAAGAAATCTATATGCTCCAACCGGAAAGTCTTTCAAAAGAAGAAAGAGAACTCGATTTGCAGATTGAACAAATCTTTGTACAATCTAAAGCAGACGTCGGGGGTTGGTATAATAGATTTGATTTCTACGTCATAAGTCTTGGATACAATAGACTTCATTCAAATCTTTGTGCATATTTCAGGGGTTCGAATGGTAATGGTTTTATCATTCTTCGATTGTATGTGGATGACATGTTAGTTACAAACCCCAACAATGATCAGATTCAGGAGACAAAGACACGGTTGACTAGAAAGTTTTATATGAAGGACTTCGGACCACCAAACAAGATTCTTGGGATGTAGATTTACCGAGATAAAAATAATGAGAAGATTTGACTATCATAAAAGAATAGCTTGAGAAAAGTCTTGAAACGCTTCAACATACAAGAACGTAAATCAATCCCTACCACTTATTCCTATTAATTTCAAATTATCCTCTACAGTGAATCCTAGCAGTGAAACAGAGATGATGGAGATGTCTCAAGTGTCGTATGCATCAGCAATTGGGAGTCCGATGTTTGATATGGTTTGTACTAAACAGTACATTGCACATACAGCGAAAGCAATTAGTCGATACATAGTAAATCCAAGATAGAAACATTGGAACATGGTGAAGAGGATCCTAAAATGCATCAAGGAGACCTCAGATGCTGCATTATATTGTAGAGGATCAAATTTTACTATCAGATGATATGTTGATTCGGATTTTGCAAGAGATTCTGACTGGAGAAAATTCACTATTGGTTATGTGTTTACTCTTGAAGAGGAGCTGTAAGATTTCAAAGTTACAGTCAATTGTGGTTTTATACACAATCAAGGCGGAGTTCATAACAACTACACAAGCTTGCAAAGAGACGATTTGGATAAGAAGGTTGTTGGAGTTCGGGCACAAATGGAAACAAATTTCATTCTTTTGTGACAATCAGAGCGTATTGCACATTGTAAGGAATCTATCTTTCCATTCCATGACAAAGCACATAGGGGTAAAATATCATTTTGTTCAAAACGTGGGGAAAGAAAGGTGTGAACATGTAAAAAAATCTGATAGATTTCTTGACGAAGACGATTGGCTCTGATAAGTTTAGATAGTGCAGATCCTCGAGCGGCTTCACAAAAACATGAGCAGCATGTTTGACAGATAGAAAGGATGTATGGAGATATGATTGGTTCTCAATCAATATCCAAGTGGTAGATATGTCGTCAGCATTCATTTTCCTCGAACGACAATCACTCCACTTTGCCAAGACAGGCGGGCATGGCATACAAAGGGGTGGGTGGCCAAACCCACAAACCAGCGAGAGAGGGATGCAGAGTGGGCTTGGGGTGCTTATAAAAGGTAGACTCCCCATGGTTTTCTCACCAATAGGTATCAATCATTTCTCTTTTGAGCATTTCTTAGGTGGTATTTTGTGAGGTGTTCTTTCGCCACTTAAACGAATAATTACAATGGTATTTTCCTTGTAATAGATAATTTTTTACCTCTTTCATTTTGGAGGATTTTCTATATCACATCTAATGTTCATTTATTCCCGCATTTTTCATTTCACTTTATCTCACAAATATCGATGCACCAAACGGCCGATCATTTTCAATCCCAACATTATTATGTTGGTTTAGTTGAGCAAGTGCTACTAAAATATGATGGGTATATTGTGCTGAATTTATACGAGTAAATGGGAAATAAGATGGAAACAATGATGATATGTGAATCTAGAATTAAAATTAATGTGATATAAAGTACTGTAGAATAAACAGAGGTAAATCTATAAATTAATATTGTTAATGTGAGGCAGAGTTATTTTGGAGGTTAAAAAGTAGGAAGTATCACTTAGCCAAGTGGGTTGATGGTATTATTTTTAAGGCTTTCATTTAGGACAAAATTGAGTGTGTGGTTAAGACCAACTCCCTTTGTTTATGTTCTAGAAAGGGCAGATTACCTAAAGCTGGGTTATTAATTTTACAAGGAAAATGGATAAGTCTTGTATGGGCAAGTCTTGAGAAATTATGGTTATATTCTAGGTGTTGAAATTGTAGTGTCACGTAAAAGTATTAATAACTGGCTAGTTTATCTTGAGAAGGTTGTGTGAGTGGTTGTAAGCTGTGGTTGTGTCCTAGAAATCTAATTTAATTAAATAGATAAATTAAGTGAAAAAGAGGGTTGAATAATTAATGATAGATAATTATTCATACAACCTCTGTAGTAATATTCAAGTGGAGATTAAAGAATTAATTTGAATATAGCAACTTAAAAAAGATGGAAAAGTTGAGAATAGGGTGCAAGTAAATACAAGGGTTGGTGGACCCTCCATGAATCCTTTATTACTCAAAACTGCAATTCACTTCTAATCCATGAGTCATCAATGCCACTAATGTTATTTCAAAATTCACTGAGGAACGATTTTTTACATGTTCAACCTCACTAGGGTAACACATATCCTTATTTTTTAGGATACCAAAAGAAATACAAATCAAGAACATATCAGGTATCCAAAGATCTGACTACATTGTCAAACATACAGATTTGAATCACTACTCTCAACTCAAAACTCACTCTAATCCCCCAATTTCACTTTGTTTGGCCAATTCTTGAAAGAAGAAAGGAGGCCCCTAGAGGACATGGTGTATGGTGCTTCAAAATCAATGACTAAACCATTAGTCATGTGTGAGATGCTAATTGCCCATATGTAAATGGAACAGATCAGAAAAAAGAAGCATATTTACTTAAACTAAACATATAACACTAATTACCCATCCTAAGCTTCTCAGCTGGGTAAAACCCATTTCTATTACCGCCCCTCTCTTGCTTGTTGGACGATGAAGCTAACCTGCGGATTTCCTTCTGCCTCTTTCCAAAACCATCCATTCCGGATGCCCCATTGCTCTTCCTGTACAAAAAACTGGAAGTGAGAAAAGATATAGCCTATAGAACAATAATCAATGCAAAGAGATTGTTTTGGGAAAAAACCCAGAGATTTAGCCTAAAAATAATCATCTATGTGCAGGAGCTTACTTTGGATCACCAGAACAGAAAGTGATAAAAAAAAATGGAAATTAGAAATGGTAAGGGATTATCAGCTTATCATCCAAACAGGTCCAAAGAGTACTTCAAAAGAGTAGGCACAAAAACTGTTCCTTCTGAATGAGGACGAAGCACTTTATTTAGGGGCAGATAACGAGATATGACTCGAGACAGATGCAAAATACCAAATTAAAACTACAGGAAAACAGGGGATAAGATAGACCTCATCAATACCCATATCCTAAATATCTTAACACACACAAACATATACCTGAAATGATCATAGAGGAAGAACAAGCCAAAAACCAATGTGCTGCTCATTGCAATTTTGAGCAGTGTCCGAGAGATGTGGGGGCGTGCTCCCATGCCCATGTTTTCCTTTTCATTTGCCATGTCAGATGCTGGATTTCCCAGGCTTTCAAGCTTCCTTTCATCCTTTTGAAAGGTTGGGGGAAAAAAACAGTGGTTTAACTAAACATTAAAACCCATACAAAGTAAATCCAGTGAATCAAGCACCACCAACCTGATCATTCAATCTATTAGCATCTTCTTCAAGATCCAGTGCCTGCCATGGCTGCAGACCATGGATATCAGGACCAAAATCTCCATCCTCAATCAGCCAGTCCCTGTGCCCATCGAAATCCAACTGCTGCACTCTACTCAACACAGAGCTTATGCTGGCTGTGGAAGCTGCCTCAGAATCTTCAAAACCAATTTTCAAAGTTGGATGTGTCATGTCATCAGATTCGCTATCCATACATGGGATACTGTCATCATCATCAAATAACAATGTCTCAATGCAATTATTTTCATTCAATGATATCGGTACATGATGCATTTGCTGCCCACTTTTTGGAGTGCAACAATCCAAAAAGTCTCCATCGAAAAAGAATCCAATGGGATAAGTGGAACGGGGTGAACCACAATCTACGTCTTTTTTACTGTCTATGATATCAGATTGCAATCCTTTTGGTGATGAACTATACATTATTAACTTTGAAGTGACCCCTGGAGAATTTTCCAAATCTGAATTTAAAGATACTGAACTATCATTAGAACAGTAACAAAAGTCGGTGCATGAGACGGAAGATTGAGGACATAAACAATGGCTTTCCATGTCACCGGGATCTTCAGATGCAATGGTGAATCCCTACAACAAAGGTATGAAGTATAAGCAAAATATCAACTCGCCCAAAGAATCATCAGTAACTGAAACATTAACTAACCTGCTTGCACTCACTTGAGTCTTCATGCTCATCAGAACCAGTAGAGGTAAGAGAACGCCACTGTGACTTCTCCAGGCTTCTTCGAATGCTTCCAACCATATATCTTGGCATGGCTATCGTGTAAGTAACCACATCAAAATCTGGAAGCTATACAGACATTTGCAATCACTTAACAAACAACCATTACAAACTTCATTATGAAACTCAGAATCCATCTACAGTATATAAAATTACATTTAATTTCTCAGTTCTGGCTTTTTTCGAGAGGGCGCGTATAACAATACAGACTCTTCGCGTATCTTTTTTCTCAACAACATCCGATGAGGAGAAGAGGTCGATGCTGGCCAATCCAAAAAATCTGCACATCTGCATAGGGAGATAGATAGAAATGAGATTAATAATCAAAGAAAACCCGTAAGAAAATTATATACGTAAAGATAAATAGATAAAATGATAGAGAACTAGATATTTATGTGTGTGTATTATCACGTTTCAAAAAATAAAATTCTAATAAAAGGTAAGCATACAAAATGTAAATTAACTAGTCAGATAGAAAAGTTGAACTCGACCAAAATTTAGCTAGAGTCCATTTAACAGAACCTCCTGAAAACTGTTTATAGATCATTTATGAAAAGCAATTCGAATAAAAAAGTAGAATATTATATTCTTAAAAATATTTCAGAAGAAAATCATTTACAAGTGCTACAAGTTGTTTTCAACAAGTGCTGTCAAACGAAACTTCAGTCCTTCCATCCATAGTTGCAGGCACAAGTGTTAAATTTTTAAATACAGTCATGTCTCATGTGTTCAATTTTATTTGTCTTCTCAGTCTCAAAAACACATAAAAACTCACGAGTCTAAAAAATACCTTCATATATTAATTGTAACAAATTAAAAGACAGACAAAACCATGCAGATAAAAACTCATGAGTCTAAATCTGTATTCAAATATACAAACAAGACATCCACCATTTAAGATCCAGTTATTATAGTTTTTTTTTTCTAGGAGGATAGAAACTTTACCATTCGATATATAGTTAAATTATTAACAATAGCATAGCCCTGTATAATAAAAATCTAACTATACAGCTTTAGAGCCGACCTAAAAGTAAATTGTGTCCTCGGGGAATAATTGACTGAAAGTAACACCCTGTGCACTAATAACAGCTTTATAAAGCAACAAATTCCAGCATTATAACAGTTTTGTTTATCATGGATGACATGTCTGCAGGCATCATAACATGTTTAGGAAGATGATCACACTTACCTTCAAAAATGAATCAACATTAGAATATGGCCTGTACCTCCCACTGCTCTTCCTCCAAGCTACTGCCGTACATTTATTTGCTTCACTGTGCCGTATCTCTGGGCATGAGGTCAACATAATTTTCCATATAATTTTAGACACTTCAAACCTATGACAGCAAAAAAAAAAAGGGCAATCATTTACACAGGAAGAAAAATGCACTCCCCACCCCACAAAATTAAACCATAACAATGAAATTTGAAGCAAAGCAGCATTAGCATACATGTAAATGATTATTACAAAAATAATGAATGAGAAAGTGTGATAGGAAACTTTGGTATATTAGTTGAATTCCAAGAAATACAAGTTGTTTCTCTCTCTAAAGGAGTGGCTCCCTTGTTAGGCAGACTGCCTCACCTATTGCAGCCAAGTTGCCTACAGCAGCTGTCTTTCCTTCAGCAGATGAGGCTGAAGGTATTTTGACCCCACGACCCCTGAAGACCTATTCAAGGAGGAAGCAGCTCAAGCATCTGTCCTAGGGGTGGTTTTGTCATTCTTCCTTTTTTACTTTACTATATAGATTTTGGGAGAGTCTGTTCGAGTTAGTTTTTGGAACTCAAATCGAGGGAGGCTCTGGCCTTGGCTCTAGGGAAGCAGAAACTAGAGAGAAGTCAACTTTTGAGGTTTATTCTTTGTAAGTGTACACCGAAACTTCTATAGTAATAAAGATACTCTAGAAAGTTCTCCTTATGACATCCATGTCCTAACAAATTGGTGCTCTCATTGAGTTGAAGCCGGATGTCAACACGAATGTAAATGCGAGTCGCCTCCATTGAATCTGCAAATTCTGGTTTAGAAAAGTTGCTGCAAACGCAGGCCACAAATGCGCTTCAACATTCTGAGATACTTCAGAAGCAGGATGATCAGTTAGCGGAAGTTAAATCGTCCGTCGATTTGCTTATTTGTGGCCACTCCAATCTTGTGAGATGACAACGGGAGCTCCAAAAGACATTAGAGGTACTTTCTTCTCATCACTTTTCTACTGATCGTGAGCACTCTACTGCCGGCGAGGATGTACGATTGCCACTTCATCGTTCCAATAAGGAGACAGTGGCGTCCAGGTTTGACCGCGGCAACGATGCACTACCTGCTTAGGGAAGTAAGTCACCTTTAGCGCACACACACATTCCGATTTTACATTCTGCTCATAGCACTGGTCATGATGATTTTTGGAACGAGATTCAAACTTATGTTAAGCGTGTTGAATTGCCTTCTTTTGTTGGAGACGATCCGATTGTTTGGATTGCCCGGGCGGAGACGTACTTTCTGATTCATCGCACACGTCCCGAACTTCATGTGCCAATCACACAGCTCTGTATGGAGGGACTGGTTCAGCATTGGCTAATTCCCCTACTTTCGATTCGACCACAGTTATCCTGGGACGAATTAAAATTTGAATTGCTCAGTTGGTTCGGTTCTGCGGAGGAGTGTGATCCATTAAAACAGTTGAAGACTGTTCGACAAACTGGAACGGTGAATAGTTATATCACCGATTTCGAACAGGTCGATTTGCGAATTCCAGATGTTAAGGAGTCTTGGTATATTATTTTTTTTTTTGGGAGGTCTGCGTCCAGAGATAGAAAGTTCTGTTCTGACACATGATCTGAAGGAGAAGGCATGCCTTCTTTCTCTTACAAGGAACGTGGAACGCGAGCTACTAATTACAGGAGTCCTTCGCCATACGGAGCATGAGAGAGCGGGGCAATCTTCTCATACTTCCCATCCACTATTTCCTAAACCCGTTTCAGTTCCTGATTATTTTGAGCGATCTGGTACAGAGCAGCCAGGGGGGACCTTGTCCGGGGAAAGGGAGTCCACAACCTTTCTAAAACGGAGTATGAACATCGACGGGCCAAAGAATTATGTTTTACTTGCGGCCAGAAATTTGGACCAGCACATAGATGTCCTGACAAGGGTTTACGTGTCTTGGTTTGAGAATGTATTCCTCCACAACAACATGAGGCTATTGGCGACGGATCTATTCAGGAAGCTGAGGTTCCTGCTGAGGAGTTATCAGAGTTGTCCTATCAGGCTATGGTATTAACTTCTGCGACGACATGATGTTTTAGTGATTCCAAAACCTTGTTATTAGGACTTCTTACAGGGGTACCTATTTTGATATTTAGTTGACAGTGGGGCCAGTCACAGTTTTGTTTCTTCAACACTAATTCATAAATTGGAGATATCAGTGGAACATACATCTCCTTTTGGAATACGGTTAGGCGATGGAAATCGTGTCCTTTCTTCGGGGAAGTGTTTTGCACTGCCCATACAGATTGTTGCATTCATAATGGAGGTGGAAGCCTTCCTATTTCATACTTCTGGTCCTGATTTAATACTTGGTGTCGCTTGGCTTGAGACTTTGGGGCATGTTACTATACATTGGAAAAAATTAACCATGAGTTTTGACCATCTTGGTACCCCAGTTCTTTTAAAGGGACTGTAGTCTCCTTGTGATATTACATGCGCTTCCCTGTTAATGTCCGCCCATATAAGTTAGCACCTCACTTCAAAGACGAGGTAGAGCGGCAAATACAGGAATTGTTGGTTCAAGGTGTCATTCGCTTGAATCATAGCCCTTATTCTAGTCCTATTCTTTTAGTTAAAAAAAAAAGATGGGGGATGGCGTATGTATGTTGATTACCAAGCTCTGAATAAATTGACTATTCCAGATCGGTTCCCTATTCCTTTGATAGATGAATTATTGGATGAGTTGGGTGGTGCTACATATTTTACAAAGCTTGACTTAAAATCCAGTTTTCATCAGGTTCGGGTTTGTGAGCGGGATATTTGCAAGACTGCTTTCTGAACACACGAAGGCCATTATGAATATTTAGTTATGCCTTTCGGCTTGATGAATGCTCCTGCGACGTCCTAGGCTACAATGAATGTGATTTTCAGGCCATATCTCCGTAAGGGAGTACTTATTTTTTTTATGATATTCTGGTTTACACTACTTCCTAGCCTTCTCATTTATCACTTCTACGATTGGTTTTGGAACTTTTACAATTTAATAGACTGTTTGTCAACTTCAAGAAATGTTCATTTGGAAGGGAGCAAGTGGAATATTTGGGACATCTTATTTTTCTTGGGAAGGGGTTTCCATGGACCCTAGTAAAATTTCTGCTGTCCAGTCTTGGCCTGTTCCTACTAATGTCAGAGGAGTTAAAGGATTTCTGGGGCTTACTGGGTATTATAGAAAATTTGTTAAAGACTATGGAAAAATCACCAAACCTCTTACAGAACTTACCAAAAAGAATAATTTCCAGTGGGTGAGCATGCTTTGGCAGCCTTTGAGAGATTGAAATCCATCTTAGTTACTGCTTCAGTTTTAAAACTGTCAGATTTTTCTTCCACTTTTGTCAAAGAATGCGATGCTTCTGGAAACGGGTTGGATGTTGTCCTTCTTCAAGAGGAAAGGCCTGTGGCATATTTTAGTAAGGCTCTTTCCGGTGCCAGCTTGTCCAAATCCACTTATGAGAAGGAACTAATGGCATTAGTGCATGTCGTGCTCCATTGGAAGCAGTATTTGTTAGGGCGCCATTTTGTTATCCGGACTGACCATAAGAGTTTGAAACATTTGCTGAACCAACGAGTTCCATCCATGGACCAGCAATGTTGGCAAGCCAAATTGTTGGGTTATGACTTTGAGGTCGTTTATAAGCCTGGAAAACTGAATTGTGCTGCTGATGCTTTGTCCCGTGCTGAGGATGACAAGCTTCTTGGCTCCCTTATTTCTGAACCATGTTGGATTGATTTTTGCAGAGTTCGGGCAAATTTATCTAGACAGTGACTTACAGTCACTTGTAACCCTTCTGGAAAATGATCCCACAGCCCATCCAGGTTATGCTTTGCACAATGGACTGTTGTTTTTCCATGACCGGTTGGTCCTCTCAAGGACCTCTTCCTTGATTCCCGAATCCGTCCAGGTTATGCTTTGCATAATGGACTGTTGTTTTTCCATGACCGGTTGGTCCTCTCAAGGACCTCTTCCTTGATTCCTCAATTACTTCACCACTTTCACTCTTCCCCAGCAGGTGGGCATAAGGGCTTTCTGAAAACATACAAGCGGTTGGCAGGGTATGTCTCAGACCATTTTACGGTTTGTTCGCAAATGACAGGTGTGTCAACAACAGAAATCTCAAACACTTTCTCCCAGTGGTCTCCTTCAACCTCTTTCACTACCGGACTTGATTTGGGAGGAAGTTTTTATGGACTTTATTTCTGGTCTTCCTAAGTCTCACGGTTTCGATGTTATTTTAGTTGTGGTGGATCGCTTGTCGAAGTATGCCCATTTTCTTCCTTTGCATCATCCTTATACAGCTCAGGAAGTAGCAGCTCTGTTTATGAAAGAAATCGTTCGCCTCAAGGGTTTACCTAATGCCATTGTTAGAGATCATGACCCATTATTTACTGACCATTTTTGGAGGGAATTATTTAGGTTGCAGGGTACCAAACTTAAACTCAGTTCCTCTTATCATCCTCAGTCCGATGGACAAACTGAGGTTGTCAACCGGAGCATTGAAACATATCTTCGTTGTTTCTCTTCTTCCAAACCCAATCAGTGGGGCCCGTTGGTTGTCTTGGGCCGAATACAGCTACAACACATCCTTCCATGTTTCTGCTGGTGCTACTCCTTTTAAAATAGTCTACAGTCACAAACCACCTACTTTGCTTTATTTTACAAAAGGCGAGACAGTTGTTGAACCTATTGCTCTGGCATTATTAGACTGTGATGAAGTTTTACAGCAGCTTCAATCTGCTTAATGCTCAGAATCGGATGCGTCTCTATGCTGATAAGTGACGCCGCCCTGTGAGTTTTTTGGTGGGCGACAAAGTTTTTGTCAAGTTAAGGGCTCAGCAACCTCTTTTTTTTTTGTTCCAAGGTCTGCCCAAAATTGGCTGCTCAATTTTACGGTCCTTTTTCAGTTCTCAAGTGCATTGGCAGTGCTGCATATCGGTTGGATTTGCCTCCAGAGAGTCATATTCATCCTTTTTTCCATGTTTCCCGGCTTAAAAAAGTTGTTGGGGACTTTGACACAGATGACTTACCCTACTTTCTTCCTGCTGATGCTAAAGATCAAATTGTTCCAGATTCTGTTCTTTCAGTTCGACAATCCGGTCACCAAGAACAGTGGCTTATTCTTTGGCGCGGCCAGCCTTTGGAGGATGCTACTTGGGAGGATGCTGCTCTTATTCAAGCTTATTTTACTTCTTTTCACCTTGAGGACAAGGTGGTTCCTCCGGAGGGCGGCATTGTTAGGCAGACTGCCTCACCTATTGCAGCCAAGTTGCCTACAGCAGCTGTCTTTCCTTCAGCAGATGAGGCTGAAGGTATTTTTACCCCACGACCCCTGAAGACCTATTCAAGGAGGAAGCAGCTCAAGCATTTGTCCTAGGGGTAGTTTGGTCATTCTTCCTTTTTTACTTTACTATATAGATTTTGGGAGAGTCTTTTCAGGTTAGTTTTTGGAACTCAAGTCGAGGGAGGCTCTGGCCTTGGCTCTAGAGAAGCAAAACCTAGAGAGAGAAGTCAACTTTTGAGGTTTATTCTTTGTAAGCGTACACCGAAACTTCTATAGTAATAAAGATTCTCTGGAAAGTTCTCCTTACGACATCCATGTCCTAACATCCCTCCTAGAGCCTCTCTCTCTAACCAACCAGAATACCCGAAAATATAAAGATACCCCCCAGACTTCCCACGCCATCCTTTTATTCCCTCCATCTAACAAACTAAAGAGCTAATTACAAGTTTGCCCCCAAGCATTAAAACAGTTGAGAGGAGTCACCACCCACGCTAGCTGTCCTGTTTCCCTTCCTTTGGTGAGTATGGACTACCAGCGGCCTGTCAAGAGGAACACTTTTTCTGGTTAGCATATAACTCATTTTGTTTCATATGTTCTAGATATTCCACTCTTTTCTGTTGTAAACAAGTATGTCATCAAAAAATACCAGCACTATTTTTTTCGCAACAAAGTCAGGAAAATCTTGTTCATTGTTGCCTAAAAACTTGTCGGAGCATTCATCAAGCCAAAAGGCATAACGAGGTATCCTTAATGCCCTTCATGAGTTTTGAATGCCTTTTTTTCCACATTATCAGCCCTCATCCAAACTTGATGGAATCCCGATTTCAAATCAATCTTACTAAAATATGTCGCCACATTCAGCCCATTCATAAGGTCTTCAGTAACTAGTATAGGATACCTGTCCATCACAGTTTGATGGTTTAATGCGCGATAATCTACACACATACGCCACCCACCATTCTTTTTTTTAACTAGTATTATAGGACTAGAATAAGGGCTTGAACTATGCCTTGTAAACCCCTGATCCAGTAGCTCCTTTACCTGGTTTTCTACCTCATTTTTCATGTGGTAGGCAAGCTTATATAAGGGCGTTTATTCACTGGTTTTGCCCCAATTTTCATTCTGATCGCATGGTCAGTTTCTTGTTGAGGAGGTAAAGCCCTTACGATTTCAAATACCTCATAATATTGACTCAGCGGCCTCTGTAGTTGCACCTCTTGGCACCTAGACAATTCTGAAGAATCCTTGTCCATGATTCCAGCCCTCACCCACTGCAGACCCTGCACTTAGCATTTTTCTCCCCCAAGATATACCAGCAACGCTCCCGGTACCACCAATGGACAATGTAACCCTTGAAGAATAACTTCTTTTCCCTGGCATTCAAACCGCATATTCAAATTTCCCCAAATGAGTTGTTACATACCCCAAAGTTTCCAGCCAGGATATGCCAAGTACCAAATCTGGACCTGTGGTGTCAAAAATATATGCATCTACATCAAATTCCACTTCTCCAAGCCACACCTTTAATGTCTTGCATACACCCCTCGATTCCACCCAGTGGTCGTCACCTAAATGTATATTGAAGGGTCTAGTATCTGTGACAAATGTTGTAAAGTACTTTAACAACTGTTTTTGAGAGAAAATTATGACTTGCTCCGCTGTCAATGAGTACAAACACCGGTACTCCTTCAATACTTCCTTCCAACTGCATTGATTTAGACCCAGTCGAATGAATCCTTCCTTCACAAGCTGTGGTTCCCTGCATCATCATTTCCCAGCCCCCTCATGATGATCACCATGCTCAGCCCCTTTCCAGCAACTTTTTCATCTCCGCGTTCTCCCCCCCCCCATCATCCTCTTCATTTTCCCTGGGTTCAACACATACGCAAACCATCAATTTAAATCCTCTCTTCGGGCATTTATGCCCAGGCTGAAATCGTTGACCACATGTGTAGCATAATCCTTTCTTCTTCCTTTCTTCGAATTCTTCCCTTGACAGGTTCCTCACTCCCTTCGACCTTGGCGTAGGCTCACTCCTTCCGCTGTCCCAGCCAATTTCAGCAGGAAAAAATTTCACTGAATTAGTATTCCAAGTCCACCCCTATTTCTTCTTCCTTTCACGCCACTATTCCTTCCTTGCAACTCTAAATACTTAATATCACCTTTCACAATCAGTACCCGCTCTACTCTTCTAAATAATGTCAACAGTCAAACCTGACTCCGAGGCTCGCGAGTCAAAACAGTACTGATATCCGGGCATAATCCCCCAATGAAAAGGCTCACTCACATTTCATTTCTCAGATAAATCCGGCAAACGCATTGCTACCCGCTCAAACTCATCAATATAATCATCTATTGTTCTAGTTTGTCATAAGTCTTTCGAAAAAATTACCGGATCCTCCTCAACTGCGTTTCCATAACGTCCAATGAGCTCTTCTTTGAATTGTGTCCAAGATAATTCTGATTTCATACTTTTTAAAGATATTATCCAGTACTGTGTCATGCCTTTCATACAAAGTTGCGCAAGTGGCACCTTCAATTCCTCTCAAACTTGGTAAATCGAAAAGTACGTTTCAGCTCTCACGATCCACACCACTGGATCTTCACCAGAAAAGTTTGGCATCTCCATAGGCTTAGTCTGCTCATAACCAAACTGCTCGCATTGCACTTCCAAAACAGTTCTGTGTGTGCCTCTTCCTCCACTACCTCCTGTTTCGAATTCTTTTCTTCTTCCTCGGTACGTAAACTACTTCCACCATCCTCCGCAATAACAAACTTCCATCGTTCATCTCCTCGTCCCGAGCGATCCAGCTGGTTCTCTACAAGTCAGGATATATTTAATGTCAGGTCCCACATCTGGATCTCCAGTCGCCGAAGCGCCTACTCCTTCCGTTGTTGAGCTTCGTCTCGTCGAAGTTGCCCAGCCTCTTGGCATTGATGATCGTTCTGCAGCTCGGCGATCGTCGATTCTATTCCCGATATTCTCCCTTCCATACGCGTGGGCATTCAGCAGTCCATAAATTCTTGTTCTCCTCATCATGTCTCCTATCTCTCCTCAATAGCAAGTGCTCTCAATAAAAGCACTAAAGTTGATAGGAAACTTTGGTATGTTAGTTGAATCCCAAGCAATACAGGTTGTTTCTCTCTCTAAGGGAGTCGCTCCCTCCTAGAGCCTCTCTCTCTAACCAACCAGAATACCCGAAAATATACAGATACCCCCCCCCAAGACTTCTCATGTCTTCCATTTATTCCCTCCATCTAACAAACTAAAGAGCTAATTGCAAGTTTGCCCCCCAAGCTTTAAAACAGTCAAGAGGAGTCACAACCCACACCAGCTGTCCTATTTCCCTTCCTCTGGTAAGTATGGATTATCGGCGGCCTGCCAGGAGGACCACACTGCCTAACTCCCCTATCAAGGTGCATAATATCATTTTTTTTATTCAAAAAACTGTGAGCTGAGTGACATGGTTATCTCTTTTCTCAATACTTCAACAAGATATTTCACAGTTAAAAAACCTTTAAAACAATTGAAGCATTAATGTGCTTTACAAACTGCAAGTAAAATTCCTCATGACTGCAAAACTTGAGGTTCTGAAAGAAGTATATCTTGCATACACTCTGTCAAAAGATGTATTGAGCTGTTGACATTCTCAAAAATTTCAAGTCAAAACAAATGAAAAGACCAGGATGGCCCAGAGATTAACAGATAACAAGGAATTTTGTATCATGATTTTTCTTTTCATTTTTTGAGCTCCTAATCAAAATCTAAAAGCAACCAATAGTTCCATAATGAATAAGCAAAAAAAGCATCAATATAATGCCGAGCCCAGCACAATCTCAACAGGAGACTTCACAACCTAACACGGCTTAAAACCATGTTTCAATTGTTCAGGGTACATACAAACAATATCCAAAAAAAGTATATTTTAGCACGTCACAATGCTCGATTAAAATTTAAATCTGGAAGGTTTGTCTTCAAAATGTCCCAAAATTTTCCCTAATCAAGACACTCACATAAAACATGGGTTTGACCTAGATTGGAACTCATAATAAAGAATTCAAGCTATGTTGCTTGTATATATTGAAGATGATGAATTCAAAAGAAAAAGGAAGCAAAGATGGACTTTTAGGATAAAAGAAACAGTTAGCACATCACACGTGTGTCCCGCACCAGGAAAGTGGATTATGCTGACCCTAGATCTGAATATCACTACTACTTTGGAAGTAGCGTCTATTTCAAAAACAAAAAAGACAAAAAAAAAACAAAAAGAAGACAAAGGAAAGGCCACTTCAGATAAAAAAACATCCTCCAAACTAGACAAGTTCAGACTTAGCATTTCAGTCCACTCTTAGCATGAAGTAACGTCAACAAAAAGAAAAAAACGTACAACAGCTCTCCATCAGCGAGCAAGTCAGCAACATTCTGATTCTCGTCCAGTCTTGCTTGTAATACCTCTCCGATCCAGATTCTTGTTTGGTTCTACAAAATAAACCAAAAGAAAAAAACGTTTCGGCCTAATTTAAAGAGTTTTCCTGCCTTCACCAACCTTGGCAAGCAAAGAAAATAAGGTTTAACAAAAGAAAAAAAATGTCAATATCAGGAACACTCATGGGAAAAGCTTCTACAATGAAGAGAGAAGAAAAATATTAATTTCAACAATCCCCCGCTCGTACCCACCGCGAGAGCTCGATAAAAACAGCGGAAGCTACAAAAAACTTATGGAGCATAGAAAACAAAACGGTGTAAAAATTGTAGAAGAAACAGAGAAGCGATAAATCCCACGCCACCATCTTGCCGAGAAATCCAAGCCCGGGCCCATGCAAAGCAGAGCAGCGCAAGAGAGGGGAATGGGGGGTTAGTACCTGCAGGAAGACGTCATCGAGCTCGCGGAAGTTGAACTCCGGAGAGGAGGCGGCAGAAGGCTGCCAGGCGGAAAGTGGGGGAGCCATGAAGCCTTCGCGTGAGGCAGTTGACGCCGAGGAGGAGAAGAAATTGAAACAAGATGGCCCCGCGGCAGTCACTGTGCTCCCTCGCCCTCGCCCTCGCCCTCGCCCTCGCCCGGTTTTGTCTCTCCTCGGCCTTTCCGCATTCGCTATTGGGAGCTGTGCGCTCCCACCGGCCCCTGGAAGTCATTAAATTTCAAGGTTTTCTGGTTTTTTTAATTTGCATTTTTCTTTACGGCGACTTCGGCTGATCATGGCGCACGAGATCCTGGTGCGCGGCCTGGAATTCGGCGGCGCCTGTGGGAGGAGGGAATGGGCCCCGCGAATTGAAACTGAGCAAACCGCAGTTATTGCTGGCACCGGCACAGTCCCCGTGAATTCCACCGCCTGGCCAGAATTAATTAATTAATTAATTAATTAATTACATCTTATCAGCCGGGATAAACGAAATCAATCGATTAATTAATTACACTATTTAAACAAAACAATCCCTTACCTCCCTCCTTGAAATGCATTTGGGAATCTTGAAAACCCGCGTCCATCATTGCATTTTCTCACTTTTTTGGGTCGTTAAATTGGATTAAATGTTGGTTTTGGTTATTTTCCTATATTTAATTATAATTTATTTGTACTATTAATTGGAGGGATGATGGAGTCAAACAAACCACACACACAACATCACATTCTTGATCATGGATCTTGGGCGTCCCATGATCTAATCTTGATTTTCACGGTGGCGAATCTCATCTGCATCTCACGTTAATGAAACCCGCCTCCTCTTGCTATTAAAGTCGCCACCCATTAATTTTTAGCACACCCATGTCCACGTTTACACTTACACGTCGCTCAACCGTCAAATACGACATGCATCCCTTTCCACCTGTCAATCTTTCCACGTTTCTCATGGGATATTTTTTGCATCAGCTAATGAGAATCCCTCCCCCACATGAATGTCGCATGATATTTAATCATAATATTAATATAAGAAACATGTGTTGGTTTTTATTAAAATGCAAAGAAATTAGTGGTGTCAACATAGGGTTGTGAAGAAATTAAGTGTCACGGTGGCCGAGCTTGAACTCATTAGTTGAATTCGATTATTGAGTTCAAACTTGGCTTGGGTTCAATCGAGTTACTCGATTGAACTTGTTTGTCATTGTAGTTTGAAGCGGTGGTTTGTAGCATTTTTGAAGATTGTTGGCAGATGGTCTGGTATCACTACTAGAAATCCTACACATACCAACACATCTATACCAACGGTTTGTAAAAACCATTGGTATATGTCCCATTTCCCAACAGTTTTGCCAAAACCGTTGGGAAAAGCCCACTTTGAGACCGCTTTTCCCAATCGTTTTTCAAAACCATTGGAAAAAAAACCCATTTTGAGACCACTTTTCCCAACAGTTTGGCAAAACCATTGGGAAAAGGTATGACTTCCCCAACAGTTTTACCCCAACCGTTGGGAAAAACCCACTTTGAGAACACTTTTCCCAACAGTTTCGCAAAACCATTGGGAAAGGGTAGTTGGGAAAGGATATGGCTTTCCCAACGGTTTTTCCAAACCGTTGGGAAAATCCTGTTTTGAGACCACTTTTTCCAATGGTTTTGGAAAATCATTGGGAAAGGGTGAGTACCTATCCCAACGCTTCTCAAAACCGTTGGGATATATATCCTTATTTTTTATGTTTTTTTTGTCGAATATCATCAAATAAATCAATATAATATATATATATATATATATATATATATATATCCAAATATATTCACAAAGGTGCTTGTAGGTTTGTGGTAAAGTCTTTGAAATGTAATTGAGAGGTTGTGGGTTCAAACCTCTGTTGTAACTTTTTAAAAAATATATCTATTCCAACGGTTTGGGGAAAACTGTTGGGATAGGTCTTAACGGTTTGGGGAAAACTGTTGGAATAGGTCTTTCCCATCAGTGTATACATCCACTCCGACAGTCCGCTCATTGGCTAATTGAAATCCCATGAAGTCAAAGATCACTAGTCTTGACATCAAAAGTTAATTGGTGACTTTTATTGGTGATGTTATTAATATTTTCATAATTTATTATATACTCCCTTTACCGATTTTAAATGAAATATGCATAATTTGTGTGAAATACTCATGTTTTAATATTAAATGTAATTTTTGAGCATTATTTGAATTACTCATATCGATTCAGTTTACTATTTTACTTATAAATCTCACCCTACTTATCAAAATTGCACGATTCTTGCTTTTTAGGTTTCCTTACTCAAATTACAACATTTCATTAGAAGGGACCTTTGACCAAATCGTTCATTTGGAGGATCATATAGTCCACACAAGAAGACCCAAATAATCTGTGAAGAAACTGGACCAACCATTATGATTGAGTTACTGGTCTAAATCCCAAAGCCCAAATTTTATGAAACTCCACCATATGTTCGTGATTATTCAAAAGAATCATGGATAAAAAATTTAAGGTCCAACTATAAAAACAAGGGTTTAAGGTCCAACTATAAAAACAAGGGGCCCAAATGATGCTTTGAAGTTCAGCCCACCATTCTGGCTGGAAATTAAAATCAGTACATTGTTCCTGAATTTTCTCCTGATATACTCATCAAATCAAGCTGGTATTTTTCAGTTTGAAATCTAAGATATGGCTAGACAACTTGTTAGAAGAAATTATTTTTATTTGAGGGCATCTTCTTGTTCAAAAACCCATTCACATTTCAGCCTTCGAAAAAGTGTTGATAAAAATGGACAGGTGTAAACTGTTTAGTAAAACAGCCATATCTTTGGATCGAAAAGTCCAATGACCGCTAAATTTTGAGGGATGATATTAAACATCAATATATACAACTTGTAAGAAGAGAATATCCCTAGATTCAGCTGTCTGGATGGCCAAATTGGCGATGCAAGTGGAGGGAAAGATTTGGAATGCAAACAGTCCACCTCCTTGGGCTATAAATACAACCCCCCATTCTCCTTGCATGTGGTTGGCGTTTAAGAAGAGAGGATTATATATTGGAATGACCAAGATTTTCTAAAGGCTTGGGAGGACCTTCCATACACAAGTTTTCACTTGAGAGACTCTTTCTCCTTTTTTTGTTTTCATTTGCTTTTGTGTTCTTCTTTGTTGTAATCTTGTAAGTCTTTGTTTTGTAATTCTGTTTTAATGAAAATACCTTTACCATTAACTCTTATCATCATCTACCCTCTATTTTGAAATATTAATGTTCTTTCAATTTCTTAAATCATGTTAAAAATCAATCTCTTCTTTCACTTTCTCATTTAATCTAAAGTTCACTTTTAATTCTCATCACCCTTCGTGTGTGTGTGTTCGACACACAACTCTTTTCTTATCCCGTTCTTTTTGTTCTATTTATAATTCATCACTATAAACATATATTAACAGATTAATAACCATCTTAATGACTGAGTAAATCTACCATTGGGGTGAGTCATTATTTATATATGTTAAGAGATTGAGATCTTTTGCTCGATGAGTATTCTTTAATTTAACATTGTGTTTGTTGGACTTAACATGTCATGAATTAATGAAATATTTTGTTTAACATATGGATTCCATGGATTATTGGAACCATAAATACACTATCAAAATCAAGTACTGATTGAGATTAGAATTCAAGTTAAGTTAAGGCTTGGATTAAAGCCTTAACACTTTGGAATTTCGATCAACATCATCTTGTGAAGTGGGTGTTAATTTAATGCAATATAAAACAAAGTTCAATGATATCATAAGCTTAAATCTCTAATAATAAACTCACCCCAATCATTATCAATTTGTTAAATAAAAAAAAATCCATTAATCAATTTCATTTAAGCTCTGCAAACAACCCCCCCCCCAAATCAAAATACAATCAACTAAAAACAATCGACTATTAAAAAGTATCATCGTCGAGGATTCGACCTGAGTGCTGATATACACATTATCAGAGCACCAGAACCTTGAACGGTCAATAGGCGACAATAGACTATGATTTCAAATGACGTCGTTGCCTGGGATGGTGCAATTAAGTAGTTGTTAGTTTCTGGTTATTGTAAAAAAACAAAACAAAAAACAAAATTTAAATTTTTTTGAAAAAAACACAAAGAAAAACCTGTATTCCCATAAAAATCATAAACAGAAAAAGAACACAAAGAAAAACATGTCTTCCTCTTTCTTCCAAAATCTCTCTGAATGCCCCGTACCCTCCCAAACAATCCCTCTGATTTGTTTGATCCTGAAATTGAGCGAACACTTCACCAACTTAGGAGGAACATTAGGGATAATCAAATAATTCAAGAACCAGTCCTTGTCCAACCAATTGAATTAGATATGACTAATTCTAGGGAACAAACACTTAAAGAACTTGTTGCCCCTGATATGAATTACTAACCCATTGGTATTCAATATCCAAACATAGAGGTTGACTTTGAACTCAAATCGGGTTTGATTCATCTTCTTCCTCATTTCCACAGGCTAGCCGGTGAGGATCCACATCTCCACCTTAAAGAGTTCCAAGTGGTGTGCTCTACCATAAAGCCTCAAGGTGTTTTTGAGGAACAAATCAAACTTCGAGCATTCCATTTTTCCTTAGCTAACTCCACCAAGTCATGACTCTACTACCTTCCTACTAGTTCCATAAACTCATGGATTGAAATGAAATGATTTTTCTTAGAAAAATTCTTTCCTGCTTCTCGTACTACTTCCATCCGAAAGGAAATTAGTGGTATTCATCAATTCCCCAATGAATCACTCCATGAATATTGAGAGAGGTTCAAAAAGCTTGTGGAAACCTGTCTATATCACCAAATCCCTGACTAACTCTTGATCCAATACTTTTATGAGGGGTTATTGGCTATTAAGAGAACTCTCATTGATGCCACAAGTGGGGGTTCTCTTGTTGATAAATGTCATGACCCGTCCCCTGGGGCCCGTGTCGTGACTACCCCAAGCCCGCCTTCCATAGGCCAGGGGCTGAACACCGGAAAGGCGTATTCCTATAATGGGAAGGCATTGCCTTTAAAACTGTACAAACACACAAACCGAGAACACAATAAGAAACAACCATTAAGTAAACTACTATAGTAAAAAGTGTACTGAAAGTAAAGGGGTCGGAATACAAGACCAACTGAAAAGTAAAAGTACAACTGAAAAGAGTAAACAACTCTTGGATTGTCCACCGAGGATCCTACCTAAAGGGTAGGTACAACTCACGATCAATAGTCACTGCGGCACGTCACGTCAAATGGTCCACCTCTGAGCACCGTCCAGTCCTGGCTACCTCAGCCTCGATCAACATTGTCCTTCATCTACACAAGACACATCAAGGTGCAGGCGTAGCCCGTGCAGGGGTGAGTATAACAATAATCAGTAGGGACCCCAAGACCCCCAAAGGTATCCCAGAGTTCCACAAAGGAAAAACCACAAATAAATACCTCAATCACAAAGCACAAAGCAGTCATCAACTTTACTTAGGTATATGCCCATACATATACCTAAGTTATCAAAATATTCTCATCTCATACAAGAGGAAACATAAGGCTCCAACCTTTAATCCATTTGCACAACTGATCCACGAAGGAAGAATACCACAAAGGTAACACCACAAAGGTAAAGGTACCACAAAGGTAACACCACGAAGGTAACACCACGAAGGTAAACGTACCACAAAGGTAACACCACGAAGGTAACATCACGAAGGTAAAAGTACCACAAAGGTAACACCACGAAGGTAAAGACTCAGCTCACACAGGTTTATAACTTAAGCACTAAAGTACAGATGATTAGATGTATCACTGGATCATCTTACTCTGTCGAGAGGCTCTACTGCTGACCCACACAAGATTGATATGCGCTGAACCACACAGGATCACTGAGCACTGACCCACATAAGATTTGATCCACACAGGATCAGTATGCACTGACCCACATAGGATCGCTCAGCACTTACCCACACATGATTGATAGGTACCAACCCACACAAGATCACTATTCATTCTTCACATCACAGCCAATCTCCTCCCCCTCACTGCCAGCCACTGCATTCCCGCTCATAGTACGCTTGATTCTGGGAGAACCGCTCCTCAAGCCATAGGTCATATTTAAACCAGCAAAAAGTTCCATGAAGAAGTATCCCAAAGGAATGCCATGTCATAAGGGTTCCAATGCGACAGACGACGCGTCAATCAGACGCTTGGTCTGCGACTTATAAGCATTTTAGTACCGAGGGCCCGATTGGATTTAGGTTCGATCCAACCCAGACATACTCTAAATTTCTCCAAAACTCAAGTGGAGTATACCAAAAGAGCCATCCCGCTCCAAGGATCCCAGCGCCATAGATGGTTTGTCAAACAGATTCCTAGTTCACAATTTATGGCTCTTTTAGCGAAACTGGGCCTGGAAGGGTCCGGGTCCGGGTCCGGCCCGGTTCGGGTCGACCCAACCCGACCCAACTCAAATCGGTTCGGGTTTGACCCGACCCGGACCACCTGGGCGGTGCGGCCTAGCCCACAGAGGGGCACGACCTGCTGGGTTAGCGCGGCCCGACCCACGAAGGGCGCGCCCCGCTGGGCTCATGTGGCCCGGCCCACGGAGGGGCGCGACCTGCTGGAGGCGCGACCCACTAGGGCTCACGTGACCCGACTATCACGAACCGAATCTGGTCACCACCGAACCTGGCACCAAACCCTACCTGTGACAAGACCCGAAGGGAGTTCTCGATCCCCATGGGCTGGAACAAGTGCCCGGGTATCATAAAATGAAGTTTGGGAACGATTTACCCGATTTTATAAACACTAAACAACAAATGAACTCAATAAAACAAATCTGAATTTTTCAACTAAAACCATATTTTAAAAAATTTCAGAACTGAATTACATGATTTGAAACAATGTAAAAAGGCCATTAAAAAGGTACAAAACCAAAAATGGATAGCCAAGAACCCTCATGGCAAGGGGCACCGCCCTCAAGCCATCTCCACAAGACTTCACCACCAAGGACCGGCTAGAAACCCGAACCACTAGAACTAAAAACTGTACCCAACCTGCGACAGCAAAAATAACCAAGTCTACATACACCCAAGGGTATAAGTAGGGTGTGAGCCAATGCCCAGTAGGATACCACCACTAAGAGATTCCATGCGATAAACATTCAATGACGAAAAGCATGCAAGTTTTCAAAAACATGTAATTTCTAGTTATAATTTCTAAAAGATGCAACTTAAAAAAACAATTTTCAAGTGGGGTAATTTAAAGAATCAACACTTTTAAAATAAATTCCAAAGATACTGAATTTTCCAGACAAATATATCATATGCCGATGGTAATTATAAAGGATTTAATGATCACAAGAAATAGGAAAATAACCCCTAGGCACTAGCTCGTTGTGGGTCCCAGGTACCTCGTATCTCAGTGAGAGTAACCATCACAAATATCGGTTATCGTGCACGAGCCACTAGAAGGAAATATACCCATAGCCTAGTGGTCCCCAATCATCATCATCATAGTTTAGTTAGAGTTGTAAGCGTTAATCTTGCTAAGTAAAACTGAGGCCAAACCTCACGGATTCACTAGCATACTAGTACAGGTCCACCCATCTAGATACCTGGGTTTTTCCTTTGTGCTCAAACAAGTTCAACAAGTCAAGAAACATAATTTGCACATGAAAATATCATTTCCACATCACATATTTACCAAAAATAACATATATACATCACACAAGTCACAAAATCCACTTTTTCATTCAAATGCATTTTGAAATCACACACACACCAAAATAGCCCACAACACTTTTCACATCACTTCAACACTTAAACACATCCTTTAAAATTTTTTATAAAACATTTAAAAGGTGATACAAATCACATAACAACCCCCACACACATGCCACATAATACCCTTTTTACCTTCAAAATCATTTTATCATCAAATTTACACGAAACAACCCACAAACAAGTTTCGCTCCAACATCACAATTTAATAAAACATTTCAAAAATTTACAAAACATTATAAATTTTTTTGACAACTTAAAACATCACTTAACCTTTTAAAATCCAATTATAGGTGAACAAACACACCAAAAAGTACATATTCACCCTTTTCCCACTTTGTTAAACCAACTAAAACCTTTATAATTTTTTCATAAAAAGAACCCAAGTGGTGTAAATATGTCTTGCACACAAAACCCATTTCAAAACAACCATTTAACAAAAACCATACCAATTCCTATCTAAAATAGAATTTACAGCCTTAGATACATTTATAAAACCACCTTCAAGTGTTATAAAATCACCTTGAATAAAACCACAAAATATACAAATGAAAACACACATTTTCATAAAATGATCTCAAGAAGTATAAAAATGTTTTACACATCAAACCTATTCAAAAACCCTCTTTTTAGGCCCACATGACACTAATACATTACCAAACCAGAATTGGAAATCCAAAAAAGATTTATTAAACCGATTCCATAAGTTATAAAATACACCAAAATAATACCCCATGAGTTACACATGAAAACACACAATTTCATGTTAAAATTCAACTATAAAAGTAAACACATAACCAAATCAATCATAAACAATTTTCTCACCACACCCAACATATTATGAATATGAAAAATGAGTAAATATAGCAAGCTAAATCATCAATAATTGTTTACACATGTAACCACCTACCTTTTATGTCGAAACCCTCAAAACATGGTGTGAAACATAAACCGCACCACCACCGCACCTCAAGGAAGTTAAATCCAACCTAAAACCACAATATTTCACCCAAAAGACAAGAAATAAAACCCCAGGTTCGAACCCTAACTTCTGTACATTAGTAACCTCAAGGATAAGGGATGAAACCCTAATCACATTGAATGTAACCCTAAGCAAATTGAAAGAAGAATGAAGAAGACCAACTTACTTGAGGGATCTTGTAGAAATTGCCCTAAATACACCAGTATCTGAATTTTAAAATAGAAAAATATTCAAGGGAGGTTAGAAAAAGGATAATAAGACCATGTAGAAATTTGAATGGGGTAAAAAGAGTTAGAAATGAAGGAGTTATGAAGGAAACAAATTACCTTTACAAATCTGCTCGATTTGAGGAAGTCTAAGAAGTTTCGACTTGTTCTGAGAAAAAAACGAGCTCCAAAGAGGGAGATAAGAGATTGGGGGAATGCCTAGGTTCAGTGGGCTCGGTTTAGAGGTAAAATCACCGAAAATTAGTTAAAATTGAATAATTTATTAAATAAACAAAATGTTTTTTTAAAACTGGAAATGAGATTTCGGGGTGGCCCAACTACTTAAAGAAAAACCCAAATACCCCATGATTATGGATTTATAAAGGCTCCAAATTTAAATTTTGGTGTTAATAGGTCAGGGGAGTCCAATTAGAAATTTTAATGGATGAAAAATGTTGAAAAATGAATGAGTTATAAAAGAAAAAAAATTTATTTTAAATCTAGAATTGGGCTCACGGTTTGACCCAATTCATGAAAACTCATCCATTCCTCCATAAAAGCTTGAGAAACCCCCAAAACAAAGCATGAATGGAAAAAAAATTAAAAATATCTTTAAAATAAGTTATGTATGTGACAATTATCCCCACCTTAAAAACTTTCCGCCCCGGAAAGTCACATCAAGGTCAAAGCAACAACCAAACCCAACTGAGAAACCAATAGGTACTCCCTTGCCAGGTTTCGCCCCCAATGGCCAAAACACCTCTAGTGACCAATTAAGGAAGGATTACTCTCACAACCAAAACTTACACCACTTTCCTAAAATGATCAGTCACATTTATACTTTATCACAAAAGAAAACTCCTCAAACACTATCCGAACAAGACTCAAACAATTCACCCAAACGAACAACAACTTTGAACAAGGTTACACTTACCTTACTTTAACTAAACCATTGGGCACTCTCCAATCCCAGCGTTTACTCAAAGAAGATATTGGTAGCTAGATAAATCCGAACAAAAATATCTACACCAAGCCAAGACCATGGATAAATCTAAGTTACTGGTACGGGGGGACACAAATATGCTCCCCACCATAAGAGACAACCAATATTTTTTTTTCGAGACAGAATTAGGACACTAATAGGGGGAGGCCTGAATGGACTCCCTAGTACATAGGGTAGACTTCCATTCAAAATTTCCGAAGGAACAAACATGAGAATAATATTAGGTCTCCCCACCATAAGAACCAACCATCTTAACCTACCGGCATGAGCCGACACAAAAAGACCAAAAACTTTCAAGATTTGGGAAGGTCGCACGGTTAGTCCACATGGTTTGGGAAACTGTGCACTAACTATGTAGATCATTCTTTCTGCATGGCTTCCTGGCACACTGTCACTACTAATCATGCACAAAATGTGTGCTCAAACTGTCTAGCCAAATTTCCAACGTTTACTCAAGGAAGATGTTGGTAGCTAGATAGCTTCGAACGAGACTATCTACACCAAGCCAAGACCATAGATAAATCTAAGTTACTGGTATGGGGGGACACAAATACGCTCCCCACCATAAGATACAACCAATATTTTTTTTTTCAAGATAGAATTAGGACACTAATAGGGGGAGGCCAGAAAAGACTCCCTGGTACATAGGGTAGACTTCCATTCAAAATTTCTGAAGGAACAAACATGAGAATCATAGTGGGTCTCTCCACCATAAGAACAACAGAAGAAAGATGATGACACCATAGATTTAAACTATTCCTATCTTTCACATTGAGGATATGACATTGTAAAAGGGTTTAAACGACTCAGGTATTTCTCCTAATCATCATCGATCCAAGAGGTGGAGGGCCCCGCAGACACATGGTCCCCACCCTGAACGGACTCCCTGTAGAGACCCGAAGCTTAACGTACATGGACATTACATTACTTTTGTGGAATACTTAGTACATAACAAAAACACACACACAAGGACCGTAATAGTTTAGTGTATTTGGAAACTCGGAATATAATCTTCTAATCGTGGTGAAAGATCTTCAACATCTCCCATAAAAATCTTCCTTTTTTTTCTACCTAAAACCTTTCTTTATATCCTGGGGAAAAGAAAACATAAAAGGGTGAGCACAAATGCTCAGTAAGGGTAAACAAAAGAAATATCAATCACATCATATTCATAAGAACATAACATTTTGGAAATCTTAACCTGCAAAAGAGATCATAATATCATAACATGGGATAAATCATAGTAGTGAAATGTAATCCCAATAATCATAACTTAAAACATGAAACTTTGTGGCGTACACACATAATCATAGAGAATAATTTCTTATTAGTCAAGACTCATTTCCAAGACTATCTTAGTGGACAAAGTCTATTTCTGAACCGAGTTCATTCCTCATTTCAGTCCTATTTCACTGAACCGGTTTAACGTGCCATTCCAGCCATGTATATCTAATGAGATATAAAATCATTACCCAATGCATTTTAGGGAGATATAGGTCCCACCCATCTCATAATGATACCATTCTTATGAGTGCCACAAAATCATAAACCATACATCATAGCATAACCATGTAATAAAAATGGGATTCTTAAACATCGTGACATCATAAAACAATTCATATAAGATAATGGAATTCATAAAATAATTCCATAACAACATAATCAAATCAATGTAATAATAGGGATATAAACATAACCCTTTATTATCTTAGATGGAAAATAATTTTGATAAAACACTTGAACTCCATTCTTGAGGAAAATATCCTTTCTACTTCAAAAACACTTTTCCTTTCTTAACATGTCATACGATTCTAAACTAAAAGAAGTTGATTAAAAATAAACTTGAAAACTTGTAAAGGAAGCTTCTTGGAAATAATGTTTTAAAAATCCATTCATGCCGTATAATTTAAAAAAAACATTCTTCTCGTACTTTTGTCGGAAAAGTCAAAAAGTACCTCATACAAAAAACGACAAAATATTCCTTTCATATCTTTTACTAAAAACTCACCGAAGGGTAAAATTAGATTTAAAAAATTGTATGTGGATGGAAATAATATTACATACTGAGGAAACATGGATGTGGATGATAAAATACACCCCAGTAAATTCCAAAGTATAAACAATCTCGGATAAAAATGAGATTGTGATATTTCCCTTACCTTAGGTCCGATTTGCTTCGTAAGTGTCCGAACCTCCTGTATAACGATTTAAATAATGTCATTGACTTATTCCAGAATCATACTCATTGTTATGATATCATATATGGTTCACTTATGACTTTATATTACCTGTTTTTTTTGTAAATTCCATGTTAAAGAGCGTTTTGGGTAAAATCGTTTCATTTGTCGTCCGTGTTTTGACTTGTAATTATTCATATGATTACTTAGATCATGATTACTTAATTACAGAATATAAAACATGATTTATATATAATATATATTCAGAATATACATATATATAATAAATCATTAAATGGAAAGAAATACACCGTTCATGGAGACGGTTGGCCGTACGTACGCATGAACGCTGTTTTCGTTTCCTTATTGAGTTGAATGGAATTAAGTAGATGAAATACATATACATACACATAAATACAGTATCATTATTATGTCATATATTTCATGATTACTTATTATATATACTTTATAATCATTCATGAATGGTTAACGTGGAGAATGAATCTCATCGCGTCGTGGAGACGGTAGTCCGTACGTACGCACGAGCGATGATATCGTTCTCATGATCGTGGAATTGTATTGGAGTGTATGTATACTATTTCAGAATCAATATCAATTTAAAATAATCATATATAGTTATTATGTACACCATTATACCCATCCAAGTAAGGTGGTGGTGGAGAATAGATTACACCACGATGTGGAGACGGTATTCCGTATGTACGCACGCGCGGTGATTTTGTTTTCCATAGGATGGATAGATGGTGAAATAGGGTTGTTTCATACTTATAATAACATATCAGTACATTATTGATACTGATGTTATTACTTCATAATGAAACAACCTAAGAAGAAGAAGTGGAAGAAGAAATAAAGTTGAAAGAATCGGTAACGGACATTACCTCTTCTTTGAAGCGCCTCTTTGAGTCCTCCTCTTAGGGCACTAAAATTGGTCTTTGAAAAAGACCAGGACCTGTAGGATGTTTCTAGGGAAGTGGAGAAGATAATTTCTCATGGGTTGGCTGAGATTTAAGGCTCAAAGTGGTGTGAGGAAGAGAGGGAGGAGGTGCCCTTTTATAAGGGAGGAGAGGGGCACATTTGGAATAACTAAAAATATTATTTTATTATAAAGTCATATTCAGTTTTTAATAGCTACAAATTGAGTTATTTTGAAGCTAAGGTGGGTATGGTTTGAAATCATCTCATCCAATAGAATTTGTACAAGTTTAGTTTACTATTTTAACCTTATCATTTAGTTTTAACTTTAAGTTAGATAATTTTACTATTACCATGTCTTTTTGTGTTCTTACACTATAAGGTTAATAAACTTACTATAACAAGACAAAAAAACACCAAGTTGTTTATTATTAATATATATAACCTTATCTAAGTCATTTTTCTGAACCTTAGATTTTTAGGAATAAAATAACAATTAATAATATAATATTTGTTTTAAAAACTATTTTATGTCAATTTTGACACTATTTAGTAATTGATTTTTGTGAAAATCATAAAAGAATGATTAGTTCTAAAAAAGTTACTTAAATCAATAATAACATGTCATATTAACCTATAAAATTAGTGAAATTCATAAAAAGTCTCAAATTACATTTATTTGGGTATTTATAACATCAATTATGTCAATATTTCATTAATAAGATAATTACTGCATCATCGTTGTGTCATAAATAAATTAAATTATCTAATGTCTAAAAATTAAAAATAAAATACCATTATGTAGGAAATCTTTTTAGATTTCTAATTAATATTTATAGTCGAATTTATCTTATTTATAACCCTATATTAAAAATTATCTACTTATTAAACTTTGATGTTAACTATTTTAACCCTTCTTTAAATAAATTAATAATAAATGTCCTAATCTAATCCAAGTGGGCATAAATGGTCATATTTTATTCATAAGGTTGTTTTTTGTCGAATTGCACTTATCTAATATAATTAGGACATGTTTTAGGGTAATAATAATATAATTTTTACCCTTAATTACCCTATTTACTTTTAGCCGTGGTAAAAAAAAGTAAAAAGTTACTATTCACCAAAAATTATTTTCATCTCATTGAACCAAATTTTACTTACTGACATCAACCGTGTCTCTTAGATTTTTGAAATTCCACTCACAGAAGCGGTAAAATTAAGTTTTATGAAAAAATCATTTTTTTAACAACCACTTAGTGGTTTCACTATTCATCAAAAAATGAAAGTTTCTAGAAAAATACCAAAAATTAGGCCTAAGCTATATTTGATATTATGAAATCAAAAATTATGTCTATTTTACCAAATTAAAAACATATTAGTTGCATTAATTAATTTAAAAATTAATTCCCGTCGTCAAAACAAATAATGTGTTCTTAAGAGATAATAACTATCAAAAGATTGACACTTGTTTATGTCTGGTTTAAATGTGAAATTACATCCAATGACCAAAATTGTATTAAATTGTAAAACTATATTCTAAATATACTTTAAAACCACTCAAATCAATAATTTATCACGATTAATTATTTCGATTAAAAAGGTTGTTTTTAATTAAAATTTATTAATTTTCACTATTCATCAGAAAATGAAAGTTATCCGAAGTACCAAAATTTCACCCTAAGCTAATTTCGATATTCCGAATCAAAAAATTAAGTCCATTTTGAAAAATAAAATTTACAAAATTTCAAAAAGTGGTTATTACTATTCATAACGACTGGTTAATAATATTTTAATAGCATATCGTTGTTTAGTGAAACTTGGTATTGCGTACTACACACGCTATCGAGGAAGGTCGCGATTGCGTGTAATGAAAGGCAAGTCAAGGATGAGTGTTGTGCAAGTTCCTTTTGGTGTAGCGTACAACACAAGACATTAATGAAATTAAAAAGAATATTTTTCATAAAATCTCGGGGTGTTACATTCTACCCCCCTTAAAATGAATTTCGCCCTCGAAATTCGTCGGGGTTATAAATGGTTTACTACTCGAAAGTTTCTTTAATAAAAACCCACATTGTAAAAAGGAATACCAAAACCAATCTTTAAAAAACAAAAGTATGAAACATAACGGTTACCCAAATAAACTAATCACTGGGTTTCCACATAGGTGAAAATATGGATATGGAAGAGAAATCTAACCATCATGTTCTGATGGAGAGTGGTAGAGAACATGGCTATGAAAAATCCAACAATCACAAAGCCATAAATTTGTGACGATCTAAGGTACCATCTGATTCATCAGATATAAGAGCACTAGGAAAACATTTTTGGTTTTCAAGATCATTTCCCTAAAGTTGATGAAATTGGAATTAGAAGAAATACTTTCGTGATTTTGGTATAGTCTCACCGTTGATCGTTCTTTGGACAATTTCCACTTCATATCTTAAAGAAATGAAGTTGAATTTGTCATTTGTGATGTGTTAGTAGATCATGTGATAGAATGATGGGTCATTCCATCTGTCTTAAACAAAAGGTTAGAAAAGTTATCAAAAAATACATAATTCCATCTATAGTGAGATTAATCATATATGGTTCCTAAAATGGACTTATACTTCTTATATCATACTGCTTAATAGAATAAAACTAGTTTCTACTAAATAGGGACTTCCTGTAGACCATTGGTAGGCGATAAAGGCCATTCGCACTTCGGTTGTGGGTTCGATTCCCACAGCCTTGTCCGACGCGATGGGCTGTCGCCCATCCTGCAGGTTGTCCTTTTTTCTAAAACTACATTACTATAACATCCCATAAATAATATCGAAAAAACTTCTATCCTTAAACAATAATAACTTATGTCCAACATAATTCATTCCAATATTTAGGCTTATCCAAAATAATGCTGTCTAATCTCATATTATAGTGAAAATGATTACCAAAGAGTTCATACAACTAGCATGTTAATACCATTGTTGATCCCCATATATCATGAGATATGTCTTGTTGGTCACATTCCAAACATTCAAAGGCCTTAATCATGTATTCTCTTGAAAAAAATGAATACCCATTGAACCTTATTGAAAACATGAATGCTGTTAAAAGTTAACTCTTTCCACATACCAAAATCCTCAAAATTCTATATACTCAAACCATGACATCACTTAGTCCTTATATCAATCATGAGCTCTTGAATACCGTCAAACATTTCATTTTCTCGTTTTCCCTTCATTATGCGCATATCATCTTTTTTTCCAAAAATATCTCAATCACTTTCCATGGTTACCGGTACCATTGAAAACCACAATAGACAAATACATAAATATTCCAATATTCCACGATATTATATACAACATTATTTTGGAATCCCATTACATAAGCACTTAATCATTCCACCACATCGTTGTCATATTCAACATCACCAATAATGATCGTATGTGACTTCCCTTTTTTCCTTTGTCTTAAGTGGTTGCTCATGTCAATCATCATGAACCCTTGGATTAGGGCATTGATTAGCATAATGCCCCATTTCATTGCACTTGAAGCATTGAAGTGTTGTTGGTGCGTTCTCTATAGTATTTTCTTTATTCACATCATTAGCAACCCTTTTTCCATTACTTCGACACTCAGCTGTTCGATGACCTTCTTTTCCACACTTAAAATATTTTCTAGTCCCTTTAATACAATCTCCACCATGATTATTTCCACACTTTGAGCATAAGGAAACATTCATATTCTTTTCACCATTATTCTGAGATTTCTCCTTGAACTCCATATTTCGTTTCTTATCAAAACCATGAGATGGATATGTAACCCCAACTTCCATTTCTACCTTAATAGCATAGCGCACAATTTCTTCATAGCTACTGAAGTCTCTTATAGCTAATGCCCTTCGAAGATTTGGTTTTAAGCCACTGAAGAATCGATCAACTTTACTTTCAGGTTGGATGATAAATCCAGATGCATACATTGTAAGCCTTGTAAAATTTTCTTCGTATATACCAACAGATTCATCATCCTTTTGATTTAGTTCAAGAAACTCCTTCTCCATCTTTGTTCGAAGAATACGAGGGAAGTACTTATTGAAAAATAAGTTCTTGAACTCGTCCCATTCCATGGACTCAATTTCATCTCTTGGCCGCGTATTCTTGATAAGATTCCACCATTGATCAGCATCACCTTCCAAACGATATACTGCTAAGATGACTTTATCATGTTCAGAACATTGAAGAACTGAAAATATCTTTTCAGTAGTACTGATCCATTGTTCAGCAACAAGTGTATCAAAAGACCCATTGAAAGAAGGTGGATGTTGCCTCATGAAGGACTCAATAGAATATTGTTCCCTTCTCTGCTCATTTGGAAGTCCAGAATGATTCATAGCTTGTGTAAGTATAGAAATAAGATTTTTCACTCCATCTCCCATAACATTTGTTTGTTCAGGAGGACAATCATTGCATTGTCCATTACATTTATCAACACGGTTCCTTCAGGTTCCAGTCATCGTCTAAAACCCAAAAAGAATAGTGTGAGAGACAAAAATCACGCTAGGGAAAACAATATAATAAAGGGGGAGTACCTTCAATATCTAACATCTTGGGTTACCGTAATTCTAGTACTATAACCTATACTTATACTTAACCTTAGGGACATCCCTATACATACCTTAGAAATATCTCTAGGGATCTCACTAAAGTTCTCGCATCCTAGTTTCCAAAGGTTGACTAAACCTTTCCTCTGATACCAACTGTAGAGACCCGAAGCTTAACGTACATGGACATTACATTACTTTTGCGGAATACTTAGTACATAACAAAAATACACACACAAGTACCGTAATAGTTTAGTGTCTTTGGAAACTCGGAATATAATCTTCTAATCACGGTGAAAGATCTTCAGCATCTCCCATAAAAATCTTCCTTTTTTTTCTACCTAAAACCTTTCTTTATATCCTGGGGAAAAGAAAACATAAAAGGGTGAGCTCAAATGCGCAGTAAGGGTAAACAAAAGAAATATCAATCACATCATATTCATAAGAACATAACATTTTGGAAATCTTAACCTGCAAAAGAGATCATAATATCATAACACGGGATAAATCATAGTAGTGAAATGTAATCCCAATAATCATAACTTAAAACATGAAACTTTATGGCTTACACACATAATCATAGAGAATAATTTCTTATTAGTCAAGACTCATTGCCAAGACTATCTTAGTGGACAAAGTCCATTTCTAAACCGAGTTCATTCCTCGTTTCAGTCCTGTTTCACCGAACTGGTTTAACCTGCCGTTTCAGCCATGTCTATCTCATGAGATATAAAATCTTTACCCAATGCATTGGAGGGAGATATAGGTCCCACCCATCTCATAATGATACCATTCTTATGTGTGCCACAAAATCATAAACCATACATCATAGCATAACCCATGTAATAAAAATGGGATTCTTAAACATCGTGACATCATAAAACAATTCATATAAGATAAAGGAATTCATAAAAATAATTCCATCACAACATAATCAAATCAATTTAATAATAGGGATAGAAACAGAACCCTTTATTATCTAAGATGGAAAATAATTTTGATAAAACACTTGAACTCCATTCTTGAGGAAAATATCCTTTCTACTTCAAAAACACTTTTCCTTTCTTAACAGGTCATACGATTCTAAACTAAAAGAAGTTGATTGAAAATAAACTTGAAAACTTGTAAAGGAATCTTCTTGGAAATAATGTTTTAAAAATCCATTCATGCCGTATAAGTTAAAAAAACATTCTTCTCGTACTTTTGTCGGAAAAGTCAAAAAGTACCTCGTACGAAAAACGACAAAATATTCCTTTCATATCTTTTACTAAAAACTCACCGAAGGGTAAAATTGGATTTAAAAAATTGTAGGTGGATGGAAATAATATTACACACTGAGGAAACATGGATGTGGATGATAAAATACACCCTAGTAAATTCCAAAGTATAAACAATCTCGGATAAAAATGAGATTGTGATATTTCCCTTACCTTAGGTCCGATTTGCTTGGTAAGTGTCCGAACCTCCTGTATAATGATTTAAATAATGTCATTGACTTATTCCATAATCATACTCATTGTTATGATATCATATATGGTTCACTTATGACTTTATATTACCCGTTCTTTTGTAAATTCCATGTTAAAGAGCATTTTGGGTAAAATCATTTCATTTGTCGTCCGTGTTTTGACTTGTAACTATTCATATGATTACTTAGATAATGATTACTTAATTATAGAATATAAAAAATGATTTATATATAATATATATTCAGAATATACATATATATAATAAATCAGTAAATGGAAAGAAATACACCGTTCATGGAGACGGTAGGCCGTACGTACGCATGAACGCTGTTTTCGTTTCCTTATTGAGTTGAATGGAATTAAGTAGATGACATACATATATATACACATAAATCCATTATCATTATTATTTAATATATTTCATGATTACTTATTATATATACTTTATAATCATTCATGAATGGTTAACGTGGCGAATGAATCTCATCGCGTCGTGGAGACGGTAGTCCGTACGTACGCACGAGCGATGATATCGTTCTCATGATCGTGGAATTGTATTGGAGTATATTTATACTATTTCAGAATCAATATCACTTTACAATAATCATGTATAGTTATTATTTACACCATTATACCCATCCAAGTAAGGTGGTGGTGGAGAATAGATTACACCACGGCGTGGAGACGGTATTCCGTACGTACGCACACGCGGTGATTTCATTTTCCGTAGGATGGATAGATGGTGAAATAGGGTTGTTTAATACTTATAATAACATATCAGTACATTATTTATACTGATATTATTACTTCATAATGAAACAACCTAATAAGAATAAGTGTAAGAAGAAATAATGTTGAAAGAATCGGTAACGGACATTACCTCTTCTATGAAGCGCCTCTTTGAGTCCTCCTATTAGGGCACTAAAATTGGTCTTTGAAAAAGACCAGGACCTCTAGGATGTTTCTAGGAAAGTGGATAAGAGAATTTTTCAGGGGTTGGCCGAGCTTGAAGGCTCAAAGTGGTGTGAGTAAGAGAGGGAGGAGGTGCCCTTTTATAAAGGAGGAGAGGGGCACCTTTGGAATAACTAAAAATATTATTTTATTATAAAGTCATATTCGGTTTTTAATAGCTCCAAATTGAGTTATTTAGAATCCAAGGTGGGGATGGGTCGAAATCCTCTTATACAATAGAATTTGGATAAGTTTAGTTTACTATTTTAACCTTATCATTTAGTTTTAACTTTAAGTTAGATAATTTTACTTTTACCGTGTCTTTTTGTGTTCTTACACTATAAGGTTAATAAACTTACTATAACAAGCCAAACAAACCTTAAATTGTTTATTATTAATATATATAACCTTATATAAGTCATTTGGCCGAACCTTAGATTTTTAGGAATAAAATAACAATTAATAATATAATATTTGTTTTAAAAACTATTTTATGTCAATTTTGACACTATTTAATAATTGATTTTTGTGAAAATCATAAGAGAATGATTAGTTCTAAAACAGTTACTTAAATCAATAATAACATTTCATATTAACCTATAAAATTATTTAAATTCATAAAAAGTCTCAAATTACATTTATTTGGGTATTTATAACATCAATTATGTCAATATTTCATTAATAATATAATTATTGCATCATTGTTGTGTCATAAATAAATTAAATTATATAATGTCTAAAAATTACAAATAAAATACCATTATGTATGAAATATTTTTAGCTTTCTAATTAATATTTATAGTCAAATTTATCTTATGTATAACCATATATTAAAAATTATCTACTTATTAAAATTTGATTTTAACTATTTTAACCCTTCTTTAAATAAATTAATAATAAATGTCCTAATCTAATCCAAGTGGGCCTAAATGGTAATATTTTATTCCTAAGATTGTTTTTTATCGAATTACACTTATCCAATAGAATTAGGACATGTGTTAGGGTAATAATAATATCATTTTTACCCTTAATTACCCTATTTACTTTTAACCGTGGTAAAAAAAGTAAAAAGTTACTATTCGCCAAAAATTATTTTCATCTCATTGAACCACATTTTACTTACTGACATCAACTGTGTCTCTCGGATTTTTTAAATTCCACTCACAGAAGCGGTAAAATTAAGTTTTTTGAAAAAATCATTTTTTTAACTACCACTTAGTGGTTTCACTATTCATAAAAAAATGAAAGTTTCCAGAAAAGTACCAAAAATTAGGCCTAAGATATATTTGATATTATGAACTCAAAAATTATGTCTATTTTACCAAATTCAAAACATATAAATTTCATTAATTAATTTAAAAATTAATTCCCGTCATTAAAACAAATAGCGTGTTCTTAAGAGATAATAACTATCAAAAGATTGACACTTGTTTATGTCTGGTTTAAATGTAAAATTACATCCAATGACCAAAATTGTATTAAATTGTAAAAATATATTCTAAATATAAATTAAAACCACTCAATTTAATAATTTATCACTATTAATTATTTCGATTAAAAAGGTTGTTTTTAATTAAAATTTAGTAATTTTCACTATTCATCAGAAAATGAAAGTTATCCGAAAAGTACCAAAATTTCACCCTAAGCTAATTTTGATATTCCGAATCAAAAAATGAAGTCCATTTTGAAAAATAAAATTTACAAAATTTCAAAAAGTGGTTATTACTATTCATAACGGTTGGTTAATAATATTTTAATAGCATATCGTTGTTTAGTGAAACTTGGTATTGCGTACTACACACGCTATCGAGGAAGGTCGCGATTGCGTGTAATGCAAGGAAAGCCAATGATGCGTGTTGTGCAAGCTCCTTTTGGTGTAGCGTACAACACAAGACATTAATATTTTTCATAAAATCTTGGGGTGTTACATTCTACCCCCCTTAAAATGAATTTTGCCCTCGAAATTCATCGGGGTTATAAATGGTTTACTACTCAAAAGTTTCTTTAATAGAAACCCACATCTTAAAAAGGAATACCAAAACCAATATTTAAAAAACAAAAGTATGAAATGTAACGGTTACCCAAATAAACTAATCACTGGGTTTCCACATAGGTGAAAATATGGATATGGAAGAGAAATCTAACAATCATGTTCTGATGGAGAGTGGTAGAGAACATGGCTATAGAAAATCCAGCAATCACAAAGCCATAAATTTGTGACGATCTAAGGTACCCTATGATTCATCATATATAAGAGCACTATGACAACATTTTTGGTTTTCAAGATCATTTCCCTAAAGTTGATGAAATTGGAATTAGAAGAAATACTTTCGTGATTTTGGTATAGTCTCACCGTTGGTCATTCTTTGGAAAATTTCCACTTCATCTCTTAAAGAAATGAAGTTGAATTTTCCATTCGTGATGTGTTAGCAGATCATGTGATATAATGATGGGTCCTTCCATCTGTCTAAAACAAAAGGCTAGAAAAGTTATCAAAAAATACACAATTCTATCTATAGTGAGATTAATCATATATAGTTCCTAAAATGGACTTATACTTCTTATATCATACTACTTAATATAATAAAACCAGTTTCTACTAAACAGGGACTTCCTGTAGGCCATTGGTAGGCGATAAAGGCTAGTCGCACTTCGGTTGTGGGTTCGATTCCCACAGCCTTGTCCGACGCGATGGGCTGTCACCCATCCTACAGGTTGTCCTTTTTCTAAAACTACATTACTATAACATCCCATAAATAATATCGAAAAAACTTTTATCCTTAAACAATACTAACTTATGTCCAACATAATCCATTCCAATCTTTAGGCTTATCCAAAATAATGCTGTCTAATCTCATATTATAGTGAAAATGATTACCAAAGAGTTCATACAACTAGCATGTTAATACCATTGTTGATCCCCATATATCATGAGATATGTCTTGTTGGTCACATTCCAAACATTCAAAGGCCTTAATCATGTATTCTCTTGAAAAAAATGAATACCCATTGAACCTTATTGCAAACATGAATGCTGTTAAAAGTTAACTCTTTCCACATACCAAAATCCTCAAAATTCTATATACTCAAACCATGATATCACTTAGTCCTTATATCAATCATGAGCTCATGAATACAGTCAAACATTTCATTTTCTCGTTTTCCCTTCATTATGCGCATATCAAATTTTTTTCCCAAAATATCTCAATCACTTTCCATGGTTACCGGTACCATTGAAAACCACAATAGACCAATACATAAATATTCCAATATTCCACGATACTATATACAACATTATTTTGGAATCCCATTACATAAACACTTAATCATTCCACCACATCGTTGTCATATTCAACATCGCCAATAGTGATCGCATGTGACTTCCCTTTGTCCTTTGCCTTAAGTGGTTGCTCATGTCGATCACATGAACCCTTAGATTAGGGCATTGATTATCATAATGCCCCATTTCATTGCACTTGAAGCATTGAAGTATTGTTGGTGCGTTCTCTGCAGTCTTTTCTTTATTCACATCATTAGCAACCCTTTTTCCATTACTTCGACACTCAGCTGCTCGATGACCTTCTTTTCCACACTTAAAACATTTTCTAGTCCCTTTAAGACAATCTCCACCATGCTTATTTCCACACTTTGAGCATAAGAAAACATTCATCTTCTTTTCACCATTATTCTGAGATTTCTCCTTGAACTCCATATTTCGTTTCTTGTCAAAGCCATGAGATGGATATGTAACACCAACTTCCATTTCTACCTTAATAGCACAACACACAATTTCTTCATAGCTACTGAAGTCTCTTATAGCTGATGCCCTTCGAAGATTTGGTTTTAATCCACTAAAGAATCGATCAACTTTACTTTCAGGTTGGATGATAAATCCAGATGAATACCTTGCAAGCCTTGTAAAATTTACTTCGTATATACCAACAGATTCATCATCCTTTTGCTTTAGTTCAAGAAACTCCTTCTACATCTTTGTTCAAAGAATACAAGAGAAGTACTTATTGAAAAATAAGTTCTTGAACTCGTCCCATTCCATGGACTCAATTTCATCTCTTGACCTCGTATTCTTGATAAGATTCCACCATTGATCAGCATCACCTTCCAAAAGATACACTGCTAAGATGACTTTATCATGTTCAGAACATTGAAGAACTGAAAATATATTTTCAGTAGTACTGATCCATTGTTCAGCAAGAAGTGGATCAGAAGACCCACTGAAAGAAGGTGGACGTTGCCTCATGAAGGACTCAATAGAATATTGTTCCCTTCTCTTCTCATTTGGAAGTCCAGAATGATTCATAGCTTGTGTAAGTATAGCAATAAGATTTTGCACTCCATCTCCCATAACATTTGTTTGTTCAGGAGGACAATCATTACATTGTCCATTACATTGATCAACACGGTTCCTTCGGGTTCCAACCATCGTCTAAAACCCAAAAAGAATAGCGTGAGAGGCAAAAATCACGCTAGGGAAAACAATATAATAAAGGGGGAGTACCTTCAATATCTAACATCTTGGGTTACCGTAATTCTAGTACTATAACCTATACTTATACTTAACCTTAGGGACATCCCTAGACATACCTTAGAAATATCTCTAGTGATCTCACTAAAGTTCTCGCATCCTAGTTTCCAAAGGTTGACTAAACCTTTCCTCTGATACCAACTATAGATACCTGAATCTTAACGTACATGGACATTACATTAATTTTGCGGAATACTTAGTACATAACAAAAAACACATACACAAGGACCGTAATAGTTTAGTGTCTTTGGAAACTCGGAATATAATCTTCCAATCGTGGTGAAAGATCTTCAACATCTCCCATAAAAATATTCCTTTTTTCTACCTAAAACCATTCTTTATATCCTGGGGATAAGAAAACATAAAAGGGTGATCTCAAATGCTCAGTAAGGGTAAACAAAGAAATATCAATCACATCATATTCATAAGAACATAACATTTTGGAAATATTAACCTGCAAAAGAGATCATAATATCATAACATGGGATAAATCATAGTAGTGAAATGTAATCCCAATAATCATAACTTAAAACATGAAACTTTGTGGTGTATACACATAATCATATAGAATCATTTCTTATTAGTCAAGACTCATTGCCAAGACTATCTTAGTGGAAAAAGTCCATTTCTGAACCGAGTTCATTCCTCGTTTCAGTCCTGTTTCACTGAACCAGTTTAACCTGCCATTCCAGCCATGTCTATCTCATGAGATATAAAATCTTTACCCAATGCATTGGAGGGAGATATAGGTCCCACCCATCTCATAATGATACCATTCTTATGTGTTCCACAAAATCATAAACCATACATCATAGCATAACCCATGTAATAAAAATGGAATTCTTAAACATCGTGACATCATAAAACAATTCATATAAGATAAAGGAATTCATAAAAATAATTTCATCACAACATAATCAAATCAATGTAATAATAGGGATAGAAACATAACCCTTTATTATCTTATATGGAAAATAATTTTGATAAAACACTTGAACTCCATTCTTGAGGAAAATATCCTTTCTACTTCAAAAACACTTTTCCTTTCTTAACATGTCATACAATTCTAAACTAAAAGAAGTTGATTAAAAATAAACTTGAAAACTTGTAAAGGAAGCTTCTTGTAAATAATTTTTTAAAAATCCATTCATGCCGTATAAGTTAAAAAAACATTCTTCTCGTACTTTTGTCGGAAAAGTCAAAAAGTACCTCGTACGAAAAATGACAAAATATTCCTTTCATATCTTTTACTAAAAACTCACTGAAGGGTAAAATTGGATTTAAACAATTGTAGGTGGATGGAAATAATATTACATACTGAGGAAACATGGATGTGGATGATAAAATACACCCTAGTAAATTTCAAATTATAAACAATCTCAGATAAAAATGAGATTGTGATATTTCCCTTACCTTAGGTCCGATTTGCTTCGTAAGTGTCCGAACCTCCTGTATAATGATTTAAATAACATCATTGACTTATTACAGAATCATACTAATTGTTATGATATCATATATGGTTCACTTATGACTTTATATTACCCGTTCTTTTGTAAATTCCATGTTAAAGAGCATTTTGGGTAAAATCGTTTCATTTATTGTCAGTGTTTTGACTTGTAATTATTCATATGATTACTTAGATCATGATTAATTAATTCCAGAATATAAAAAATGATTTATATATAATATATATTCAGAATATACATATATATAATAAATCAGTAAATGGAAAGAAATACACCGTTCATGGAGACGGTAGGCCGTACGTACGCATGAACGCTGTTTTCGTTTCCTTATTGAGTTGAATGGAATTAAGTAGATGACATACATATATATACACATAAATCCAGTATCATTATTATGTCATATATTTCATGGTTACTTATTATATGTACTTTATAATCATTCATGAATGGTTAACGTGGAGAATGAATCTCATCGCGTCATGGAGACGGTAGTCCGTACGTACGCACGAGCGATGATATCGTTCTCATGATCGTGGAAATGTATTGGAGTGTATGTATACTATTTTAGAATCAATATCACTTTACAATAAACATATATAGTTATTATGTACACCATTATACCCATCCAATTAAGGTGGTGGTGGAGAATAGATTACACCACGGCGTGGAGACGGTATTCCGTACGTACGCACGCGCGGTGATTTTATTTTCCGTAGGATGGATAGATGGTGAAATAGGGTTATTTCATACTTATAATAACATATAAGTACATTAGTGATACTGATTTTATTACTTCATATTGAAACAACCTAAGAAGAAGAAGTGGAAGAAGAAATAAAGTTGAAAGAATCGGTAACGGACATTACCTATTCTTTGAAGCGTCTCTTTGAGTCCTCCTCTTAGGGCACTAAAATTGGTCTCTGAAAAAAAAAACCTCTAGGATGTTTCTAGGGAAGTGGATAAGATAATTTTGCAGGGGTTGTCCGAGCTTGAAGGCTCAAAGTGGTGTGAGGAAGAGAGGGAGGAGGTGCCCTTTTATAATGGAGGAGAGGGGCACCTTTGGAATAACTAAAAATATTATTTTATTATAAAGTCATATTCGGTTTTTAATAGCTCTAAATTGAGTTATTTCTAAGCTAAGATGGGGATGGTTCGAAATCATCTCATCCAATAGAATTTGGACAAGTTTAGTTTACTATTTTAACCTTATCATTTAGTTTTAACTTTAAGTTAGATAATTTTACATTTACCGTGTCTTTTTGTGTTCTTACACTATAAGGTTAATAAACTTACTATAACAAGCCAAAAAAACCCCAAGTTGTTTATTATTAATATATATAATCTTATATAAGTCATTTGGACGAACCTTAGATTTTTAGAAATAAAATAACAATTAATAATATAATATTTGTTTTAAAAACTATTTTAGGTCAATTTTGACACTATTTAGTAATTGATTTTTGTGAAAATCATAATAGAATGATTAGTTCTAAAAAAGTTACTTAAATCAATACTAACATGTCATATTAACCTATAAAATTAGTGTAATTCATAAAAAGTCTCAAATTACTTTTATTTGGGTATTTATAACATCAATTATGTCAATATTTCATTAATAAGATAATTAATGCATCATCGTTGTGTCATAAATAAATTAAATTATCTAATGTCTAAAAATTAAAAATAAAATACCATTATGTAGGAAATCTTTTATATTTCTAATGAATATTTATAGTCGAATTTATCTTATGTATAACCCTATATTAAAAATTATCTACTTATTAAACTTGGATTTTAACTATTTTAACCCTTCTTTAAATAAATTAATAATAAATGTCCTAATCTAATCCAAGTGGGCCTAAATGGTCATATTTTATTCCTAAGGTTGTTTTTGGTCGAATTACGCTTATCCAATAGAATTAGGACATGTGTTAGGGTAATAATAATATCATTTTTACCCTTAATTACCCTATTTACTTTTAACCGTGGTAAAAAAAAGTAAAAAGTTATTATTCACCAAAAATTATTTTCATCTCATTGAACCAAATTTTACTTACTGACATCAACCGTTTCTCTCGGATTTTTGAAATTCCACTCACAGAAGCGGTAAAATTAAGTTTTATGAAAAATTCATTTTTTTAACTACCACTTAGTGGTTTCACTATTCATCAAAAAATAAAAGTTTCCAGAAAAATACCAAAAATTAGGCCTAAGCTATATTTGATATTATGAACTCAAAAATTATGTCTATTTTACAAAATTAAAAACATATCAGTTTCATTAATTAATTTAAAAATTAATTCCCGTCGTCAAAACAAATAGCGTGTTCTTAAGAGATAATAACTATCAAAAGATTGACACTTGTTTATGTCTGGTTTAAATGTGAAATTATATCCAATGACCAAAATTGTATTAAATTGTAAAAATATATTCTAAATATAATTTAAAACCACTCAAATTAATAATTTATCACTATTAATTATTTCGATTAAAAAGGTTGTTTTTAATTAAAATTTACTAATTTTCACTATTCATCAGAAAATGAAAGTTATCCGAAGTACCAAAATTTTACCCTAAGCTAATTTAGATATTCTGAATCCAAAAATGAATTCCATTTTGAAAAATAAAATTTACAAAATTTCAAAAAGTGGTTATTACTATTCATAATGCCTGGTTAATAATATTTTAATAACATATCGCTGTTTAGTGAAACTTGGTATTGCGTACTACACACGCTATCGAGGAAGGTCACGATTGCGTGTAATGCAAGGCAAGTCAAGTATGCATGTTGTGCAAGCTCCTTTTGGTATAGCGTACAACACAAGACATTAATGAAATTAAAAAGAATATTTTTCATAAAATCTCGGGGTGTTACATTCTACCCCCCTTAAAATGAATTTCGCCCTCAAAATTCGTCGGGGTTATAAATGGTTTACTACTCGAAAGTTTCTTTAATAGAAACCCACATTGTAAAAAGGAATACCAAAACCAATATTTAAAAAACAAAAGTATGAAACGTAACGGTTACCCAAATAAACTAATCACTGGGTTTCCACATAGGTGAAAATATGGATATGGAAAAGAAATCTAACCATCATGTTCTGATAGAGAGTGGTAGAGAACATGGCTATGGAAAATCCAGCAATCACAAAGCCATAAATTTATGATGATCTAAGGTATCATCTGATTTATCAGATATAATAGCACTAGGACAACATTTTTGGTTTTCAAGATCATTTCCCTAAAGTTGATGAAATTGGAATTAGAAGAAATACTTTCGTGATTTTGGTATAGTCTCACCGTTGGTCATTCTTTGGACAATTTCCACTTCATCTCTTAAAGAAATGAAGTTGAATTTGTCATTCGTGATGTGTTAGCAGATCATGTGATAGAATGATGGGTCATTCCATCTGTCTAAAACAAAAGGTTAGAAAAGTTATCAAAAAATACATAATTCCATCTATAGTGAGATTAATCATATATGGTTCCTAAAATGGACTTATACTTCTTATATCATACTGCTTAATATAATAAAACTAGTTTCTCCTAAACAGGGACTTCCTGTAGGCCATTGGTAGGCGATAAAGGTCAGTCGCACTTCGGTTGTAGGTTCGATTCCCACGGCCTTTTTCGACACGATGGTATGTTGCCCATCCTGCAGGTTGTACTTTTTCTAAAACTACATTACTATAACATCCCATAAATAATATCGAAAAAACTTTTATCCTTAAACAATACTAACTTATGTCTAACATAATCCATTCCAATCTTTAGGCTTATCCAAAATAATGCTGTCTAATATCATATTATAGTGAAAACGATTACCAAAGAGTTCATACAACTAGCATGTTAATACCATTGTTGATCCCAATATATCATGAGATATGTCTTGTTGGTCACATTCCAAACATTCAAAGGCCTTAATCATGTATTCTCTTGAAAAAAATGAATACCCATTGAACCTTATTGAAAACATGAATGCTGTTAAAAGTTAACTCTTTCCACATACCAAAATCCTCAAAATTCTATATACTCAAACCATGATATCACTTAGTCCTTATATTAATCATGAGCTCATGAATACTGTCAAACATTTCATTTTCTTGTTTTCCCTTCATTATGCGCATATCATCTTTTTTTCCAAAAATATCTCAATCACTTTCCATGGTTACCGGTACCATTGAAAACCACAATAGACCAATACATAAATATTCCAACATTCCAAGATACTATATACAACATTATTTTGGAATCCCATTACATAAACACTTAATCATTCCACCACATCATTGTCATATTCAACATCGCCAATAGTGATCGCATGTGACTTCCCTTTGTCCTTTGCCTTAAGTGGTTGCTCATGTCGATCATCATGAACCCTTGGATTAGGGTATTGATTAGCATAATGCCCCATTTCATTGCACTTGAAGCATTGAAGCGTTGTTGGTGCGTTCTCTACAGTATTTTCTTTATTCACATCATTAGAAACCCTTTTTCCATTACTTCGACACCCAGCTGCTCGATGACCTTCTTTTCCACACTTAAAAACATTTTCTAGTCCCTTTAAGACAATCTCCACCATGATTCTTTCCACACTTTGAGCATAATGAAACATTCATCTTATTTTCACCATTATTCTGAGATTTCTCCTTGAACTCCATATTTCATTTCTTGTCAAAACCATGAGATTAATATGTAACACCAACTTCCATTTATACCTTAATAGCACATCGTACAATTTCTTCATAGCTACTGAAGTCTCTTATAGCTAATTCCCTTCGAAGATTTGGTTTTAAGCCACTGAAGAATCTATCAACTTTACTTTCAGGTTGGATGATTAATCCAGATGCATACCTTGCAAGCCTTGTAAAATTCGCTTCGTATATACCAACAGATTCATCATCCTTTTGCTTTAGTTCAAGAAACTCCTTCTCCATCTTTGTTCGAAGAATATGAGGGAAGTAATTATTTAAAAATAAGTTCTTGAACTCATCCCATTCCATGGACTCAATTTCATCTCTTGGCCTCATATTATTGATAAGATTCCACCATTGATCAGCATCACCTTCCAAACGATACACTACTAAGATGAATTTATCATGTTCATAACATTGAAGAACTGAAAATATCTTTTCAGTAGTACTGATCCATTGTTTAGTAACAAGTGGATCAGAAGACCCACTGAAAGAAGGTGGATGTTGCCTCATGAAGGACTCAATAGAATATTGTCCCCTTCTCTGCTCATTTGGAAGTCTAAAATGATTCATAGCTTGTGTAAGTATAGCAATAAGATTTTGCACTCCATCTCCCATAACATTTGTTTGTTCAGGAGGACAATCATTTCATTTTCCATTACATTGATCAACACGGTTCCTTCGGGTTCCAGCCATCGTCTAAAACCCAAAAAGAATAGTGTGAGAGGCAAAAATCACGCTATGGAAAACAATATAATAAAGGGGGAGTACCTTCAATATATAACATCTTGGGTTACCGTAATTCTACTACTATAACCTATACTTATACTTAACCTTAGGGACATCCCTAGACATACCTTAGAAATATCTCTAGGGATCTCACTAAAGTTCTCGCATCCTAGTTTCCAAAGGTTGACTAAACCTTTCCTCTGATACCAACTGTAGAGACCCGAAGCTTAACGTACATGGACATTACATTACTTTTGAAGAATACTTAGTACATAACAAAAACACACACACAAGGACCGTAATAGTTTAGTGTCTTTGGAAACTCGGAATATAATCTTCTAATCGTGGTGAAAGATCTTCAACATCTCCCATAAAAATATTCCTTTTTTTCTACCTAAAACCTTTCTTTATATCCCGGGGAAAAGAAAACATAAAAGGGTGAGCTCAAATGATCATTAAGGGTAAACAAAAGAAATATCAATCACATCATATTCATAAGAACATAACATTTTTGGAAATCTTAACCTGTAAAAGAGATCATAATATCATAACATGGGATAAATCATAGTAGTGAAATATAATCCCAATAATCATAACTTAAAACATGAAACTTTGTTGTGTACACACATAATCATAGATAATCATTTCTTATTAGTCAAGACTCATTTCCAAGACTATCTTAGTGGACAAAGTCCATTTCTGAACTGAGTTCATTCCTCGTTTCACTCCTGTTTCAGTGAACCGGTTTAACCTGCCGTTCCAGCCATGTCTATCTCATGAGATATAAAATCTTTAACCAATTCATTTGAGGGAGATATAGGTCCCACCCATCTCATAATGATACCATTCTTATATGTGCCACAAAATCATAAACCATACATCATAGCATAACCCATGTAATAAAAATGGGATTCTTAAACATCGTGACATCATAAAACAATTCATATAAGATAAAGAAATTCATAAAAATAATTCCATCACAACATAATTAAATCAATGTAATAATTGGGATATAAACATAACCCTTTATTATCTTAGATGGAAAATAATTTTGATAAAACACTTGAACTCCATTCTTGAGGAAAATATCCTTTCTACTTCAAAAACACTTTTCCTTTCTTAACATGTCATACAATTCTAAACTAAAAGAAGTTGATTAAAAATAAACTTGAAAACTTGTAAAGGAAGATTCTTGGAAATAATGTTTTAAAAATCCATTCATGCCATATAAGTTAAAAAAAACATTCTTCTCGTACTTTTGTCGGAAAAGTCAAAAAGTACCTCGTATGAAAAACGACAAAATATTCCTTTCATATCTTTTACTAAAACCTCACCGAAGGGTAAAATTGGATTTAAACAATTTTAGGTGGATGGAAATAATATTAAATACTGAGGAAACCTGGATGTGGATGATAAAATACACCCCAGTAAATTCCAAAGTATAAACAATCTCGGATAAAAATGAGATTGTGATATTTCCCTTACCTTAGGTCTGATTTGCTTCGTAAGTGTCCGAACCTCCTGTATAATGATTTAAATAATGTCATTTACTTATTCCAGAATCATACTCATTGTTATGATATCATATATGGTTCACTTATGACTTTATATTACCCGTTCTTTTGTAAATTCCATGTTAAAGAGCGTTTTGGGTAAAATCGTTTCATTTGTCGTCCGTGCTTTGACTTGTAATTATTCATATGATTACTTAGATCATGAATAATTAATTACAGAATATAAAACATGATTTATATATAATATTTATTCAGAATATACATATATATAATAAATCAGTAAATGGAAAGAAATACACCGTTCATGGAGACGGTAGGCCGTACGTATGCATGAACGCTGTTTTCGTTTCCTTATTGAGTTGAATGGAATTAAGTAGATGACATACATATACACACACATAAATATAGTATCATTATTATGTCATATATTTCATGATTACTTATTATATATACTTTATAATCATTCATGAATGGTTAATGTGGAGAATGAATCTCATCGCGTCGTGGAGGCGGTAGTTCGTACGTACGCACGAGCGATGATATCATTCTCATGATCGTGGAATTGTATTGGAGTGTATGTATACTATTTCAGAATCAATATAACTTTACAATAATCATATATAGTTATTATGTACACCATTATACCCATCAAAGTAAGGTGGTGGTGGAGAATAGATTACACCACGGCGTGGAGACGGTATTCTGTACGTACGCACACGCGGTGATTTCATTTTCCGTAGGATGGATAGATGGTAAAATAGGGTTGTTTCATACTTATAATAACATATAAGTACATTATTGATACTGATGTTATTACTTAATAATGAAACAACCTAATAAGAAGAAGTGGAAGAATAAATAAAGTTGAAAGAATCGGTAACGAACATTACCTCTTCTTTGAAGCGCCTCTTTGAGTCCTCCTCTTAGGGCACTAAAATTGGTCTTTGAAAAAGACCCGGACCTCTAGGATGTTTCTAGGGAAGTGGAGAAGATAATTTGGCAGGGGTTGGCCGAGATTGAAGGCTCAAAGTGGTGTGAGGAAGAGAGGGAGGAGGTGCCCTTTTATAAGGGAGGAGAGGGGCACATTTGGAATAACTAAAAATATTATTTTATTATAGAGTCATATTCGGTTTTTAATAGCTCCAAATTGAGTTATTTAGAATCTAAGGTGGGGATGGGTCGAAATCCTCTCATCCAATAGAATTTGGACAAGTTTAGTTTACTATTTTAATCTTATCATTTAGTTTTAACTTTAAGTTAGATAATTTTACTTTTATCGTGTCTTTTTGCATTCTTACACTATAAGGTTGATAAACTTACTATAACAAGCCAAACGAACCCCAAGTTATTTATTATTAATATATATAACATTATCTAAGTCATTTGGCCGAACCTTAGATTTTTAGGAATAAAATAAAAATTAATAATATAATATTTGTTTTAAAAACTATTTTATGTCAATTTTGACACTATTTAGTAATTGATTTTTGTGAAAATCATAACATAATGATTAGTTCTAAAAAAGTTACTTAAATCAATACTAAAATGTCATATTAACCTATAAAATTAGTGTAATTCATAAAAAGTCTCAAATTACATTTATTTGGGTATTTATAACTTCAATTATGTCAATATTTCATTAATAAGATAATTAATGCATCATCGTTGTGTCATAAATAAATTAAATTATCTAATGTCTAAAAATTACAAATAAAATACCATTATATAGGAAATCTTTTTATATTTCTAATGAATATTTATATTTGAATTTATCTTATGTATAACCCTATATTAAAAATTATCTACTTATTAAACTTTGATTTTAACTATTTTAACCCTTCTTTAAATAAATTAATAATAAATGTCCTAATCTAATCCAAGTGGGCCTAAATGGTCATATTTTATTCCTAAGGTTGTTTTTGGTCGAATTACACTTATCCAATAGAATTAGGACATGTGTTAGGGTAATAATAATATCATTTTTACCCTTAATTACCCCATTTACTTTTAACCGTGGTAAAAAAAAGTAAAAAGTTACTATTCACCAAAAATTAGTTTCATCTCATTGAACCACATTTTACTTACTGACATCAACCGTGTCTCTCGGATTTTTGAGGTTTCACTATTCATCAAAAAATGAAAGTTTCCAGAAAAATACCAAAAATTAGGCCTAAGCTATATTTGATATTATGAACTCAAAAATTATGTCTATTTTACCAAATTCAAAACATATCAGTTGCATTAATTAATTTAAAAATTAATTCCCGTTGTCAAAACAAATAGCGTGTTCTTAAGAGATAATAACTATCAAAAGATTGACACTTGTTTATGTTTGGTTTAAATGTGAAATTACATCCAATGACCAAAATTGTATTAAATTGTAAAAATATATTCTAAATATACTTTAAAACCACTCAAATTAATAATTTATCACTATTAATTATTTCGATTAAAAAGGTTGTTTTTAATTAAAATTTAGTAATTTTCACTATTCATCAGAAAATGAAAGTTATCTGAAAAGTACCAAAATTTCACCCTAAGCTAATTTCAATATTCCGAATCCAAAAATGAAGTCCATTTTGAAAAATAAAATGTACAAAATTTCAAAAAGTGGTTATTACTATTCATAACGGCATGTTAATAATATTTTAATAGCATATCGTTGTTTAGTGAAACTTGGTATTGCGTACTACACACGCTATCGAGGAAGGCCGTGATTGCGTGTAATGCAAGGCAGTCAAAGATGCGTGTTGTGCAAGCTCCTTTTGGTGTAGCGTACAACACAAGACATTAATGAAATTAAAAAGAATATTTTTCATAAAATCTCAGGGTGTTACACTCCCTAGTACATAGGGTAGACTTCCATTCAAAATTTCTGAAGGAACAAACATGAGAATCATAGTGGGTCTCCCCACCATAAGAACCAACCATCTTAACCTACCGACATGGGCCGGCATAGAAAGACCAAAAAATTTTAAGATTTGGGAAGGTCGCACGGTTAGTCCGCATGGTTTGGGAAACCGTGCACTAACTATGTAGATCATTCTTTCCGCATGGATTCCTGGCACAATGTCTCTACTAATCATGCACAAAATGTGTGCTCAAACTGTCTAGCCAAATTTCCAACCATTCTCTAATGACTCAATGGAAACCAAAGGGGGAGGGAATGACATTAGTCGATGAAATGGGTATAAGGCCCTCTACCTATTTCCACCGAACGAGAACAATAGAATAAAGATGATGACACCATAGGTTTAAACTATTCATATCTTTCCGCATGGCTTCCTGACACACTATCACTACTAATCATGCACAAAATGTGCGCTCAAACTGTCTATCCAAATTTCCAACGTTTACTCAAGGAAGATGTTGGTAGCTAGATAGCTCCGAACGAGACTATCTACACCAAGCCAAGACCATGTATAAATCTAAGTTACTGGTACGAGGTGACACAAATATGCTCCCCACCATAAGAGACAACCAATATTTTTTTTCGAGACAGAATCAGGACACTAATAGGGGGAGGCCTGAATGGACTCCCTGGTACATAGGGTAGACTTCCATTCAAAATTTCTGAAGGAAAAAACATGAGAATCAAAGTGGGTCTCCCCACCATAAGAACCAACCATCTTAACCTACCGACATGGGCCGACACAAAAAGACCAAAAAATTTCAAGATTTGGGAAGTTCGCACAGTTAGTCCGCATGGTTTGGGAAACCGTGCACTAACTATGTAGATCATTCTTTCCGCATGGCTTCCTAGCACACTGTCACTACTGATCATGCAAAAAATGTGTGCTCAAACTGTCTATCCAAATTTCCAACCATTCTATAATGAATCAATGGAAACCAAAGGGGGAGGGAATGACATTAGGCGATGACATGGGTATAAGGCCCTCCACCTATTTCCACCGAACAAGAACAATAGAAGAAAGATGATGACACCATAGGTTTAAACCATTCCTATCTTTCACACTAAGGATATGACATTGTAAAAGGGTTTAAACGACCCAGGTATTTCCCCTAATCATCATCAATCCAAGAGGTGGAGGCCCCCGCAGACACGTGGTCCCCATCCTGGGGCCTACCCACCTGCCCGATCGAGTCATCTGACTAATGAAAGTCCCCACATGCCAACACATGTCCTTTCCAGTGTGTTTTTTCCTCACTCACACACACCCTGGGAAACTTCCCAGGAGGTCACCCATCATGATTACTACTCCAGGCCAAGAAAGCTTAACTGTGTAGTTCTAATAAGATAGGATCCTAAAAAGGAAGGTGCACCTTGTTGACATGAGTCATATCATTTAGTCATTTAACCCTTTATCATTCTGGGGTGTTATAATCACCCCCCTTTAGAGAACAACGTCATCTTTTTGGTCCCTACATCTCAACTCAGGCAGTGCGCTGCACTTAAGGCTAGGTACCACCTCTGATACCAAATTTGGGAAGGTCACACGGTTAGTCCGCATGGTTTGGGAAACCGTGCACTAACTATGTAGATCATTCTTTCCACATTGCTTCCTAGCACACTGTCACTACTGATCATGCTCAAAATGTGTGCTCAAACTATCTAGCCAAATTTCCAACCATTCTATAATGAATCAATGGAAACCAAAGGGGGAGGGAATGACATTAGGCGATGAAAGGCCCTCCACATATTTCCACCGAACGAGAACAATATAAGAAAGATGACGACACCACAGGTTTAAACTATTCCTATCTTTCACACCGAGGATATGACATTGTACAAGGGTTTAAACGACCCATGTATTTCCCCTAATCATCATCAATCCAAGAGGTGGAAGGCCTCGCAGACACGTGGTCCCCACCCTGGGGCCTACCCAGGTGCCCGAACGGGTCATCTGACTAATGACAGTCCCCACATGCCAACACATGTCCTTTCCAGTGTGTTTTGTCCTCACTCACACACACCCTGGGAAACTTCCCAGGAGGTCACCCATCCTGATCACTACTCCAGGCCAAGCACGCTTAACTGTGTAGTTCTAATCAGACAGGCTCCCGAAAAGGAAGGTGCATCTTGTTGACACGAGTCATATCATTTAGTCATTTAACCCTTTATCATTATGGGGTGTTACAATCACCCCCATTTAGAGCACAACATCCTCGTTGTGGGCCCTACATCTCAACCCAGGCAGTGCGCTGCACTTAAGGCTGGGTACCACCTCTAATACCAAATGTAACAACTGGGCCCCGGTGACAGCACAACCACCCCGCCTAAATATGGTCATCGGGTCCTGGCCCGCCAGGTACCACCAGTTGCCCCGCAGACACGTGGTCTCCACCCTAGGGCCCACCCACGTGCCCAAATGGGTCATCTGACTAATGACAGTACCCACAGGCCAATACATGTCCTTTCTAGTGTGTTTTTTCATCACTCACACACACCCTGAGAAACTTTCCAAGAGGTCACCCATCCTGATCACTACTCGAGGCCAAGCACGCTTAACTGTGTAGTTCTAATCAGACAGGCTCCCGAAAAGGAAGGCGCACCTTGTTGACATGATTCATATCATTTAGTCATTTAACCCTTTATCATTCTGGGGTGTTACACTAACCCGTGGAGGGGTGCGGCCTGTTAGAAGCACGACCCGCCCTAACTGACACGGGGGGGGGGGGGAGCGGTCTCCCCCATTCAGAAGGCGGAGCAGAGGCGCCTCTTGGCGCTTCCAGGTCTCCTGCGAGACCCGCTGTAGGTCCCAGTCCACCGCCGTGACTTCCGAGCTATGGCCATCTTCGGTGACGCGCAATGGTGCGCCGCCCGCCTTTGTCCGTGGCCAGCCGGTGTCGGCCGCAACGATATTCCGCGACCCCCTTCTCTGGTGGCGCGCGATGGCGCGCCACCACTTCCTTCGTGGCCAGCCATTTCCAGCCGCTGTCATCACCCGTCGCGGCTACAGCTGCGACCTTCTTCGCTGGCGGCGCACGACGGCGCACCGAAATCTCCTTCGCGGTCGACCGTTGCCAGCCACCGCCGTCACCCGACGTTTCGAGTTTTGTCCAACCCGAATTAAATGCTCACGAAGAACGCACCAAATTCCAACAAAAGTAGGAGGGTCTGGGCCTTGTTCGTTTGGCCCGGACCCTCCGCGTTAGCTTGATATCATGAGGGAAGAATAGGATTCAACAATCTCTTGAAATTAAAACAAGATAAATCCCTACCTCAAGATCATTGAATAATGTCCTCATTTGAGGAAGAGTCGGTATTTTTTGTTCCCGCAACAAGCCTCCAATGACGCCGCTCAATCGTCTTTCCTCAATTCGTGATTCGGTGGCACTTGTCACCGCTTGCTGGAACTGGTTCCATCCTCAAAGTGGTTGGCGTCACAACACTTTATCAAAATTTTATTGCTTGGTGAAGTCGTGCCATTACTTCTCCCCAAGCTCCATATAAATAGAATAGGGGGAAAGTGAGTAATGCACGTGAAATTAATGGGGGTTCATTTAATAGGAACCTTCCTAATTCCAACGAAACTATTACAAAGGATTTGAGGAGTCAATCCATTTAATGGCTTGACACATCATTGGTCCCACCACTACCACTTTTCCGTTGGAGGAAATGAATAAAATAACAAAGTTATTTTATTATTCTTTTAAAATTCCAAAATCTATCTTTTTCTCCTGACCTACTGCGGTTGAAGTGAAGTCTCCCTTAAGTGAATCCCAGCACTGCAAATTCAACAGTGCCCTTAGATTTTTAATTCGATCACCAATTCAAAAGATAGAAAATGTCGCCCGCGTGTTTACTGAATGTACCTTAAAAAAAGTTCAGAAATTTATTCCGGGCACACCGGGCCTCAGAATCACACGCTGTCAATTTTCGCAGGCTCATAATAATTCCATATAATTAAAAAAAATTACATGGAAAATCTGGTTCTTTACAATAAAACTCTCGTAGCTACAAGTGATCTCGTAAGAAATATGGCTGCAAACACACAACAATTACATACTTGAGCACATGATCAAGTCAAACAAGCTCAAGATAATCAATCGATAGAGCCGAACAAGATGATAGAGTGGATGAAATTTCAATTTGCGCGTCACACCACCACCACTTGCGCGCAAGTCACCTGCGCGACCAACCCAACACTTGCGCGACCCTTATCCCTTTGCCATATTTTGATGATATGATCTTGAAAAACATATGGCGTGCAAGTTTCCAAGCCTTCAAGTACACGGTGTGCAAGTCCCTTTTCCAAAAACCAATTTTCTCCTTTTGTTGATTTTCAGGCCCAAAAATTTGGCAAACACTGGAAAACGACGCCACCTTGTATCTGTTCCTTTTGTACCGCCTCCAGATCATATATTCCTTTATCGAAATTCTGGAATCAAACATTGATCGTTAACCACAGCTCTTGAACTCGGAATGCCACCATGAAATCCCCTTTGTCAACAAATTTTAATGTCATGGTTTGCTTTGTCAACAATTACAGCACAATTGTCCACTTTGTCAATAAATACAATCACCTCAAAAATGCTTCAGTGATACCTTGAGGGATTTTTGCCCAACACAAACTCTTCTCTATCTCCCATAATTCTAGGAAGACCATTCCTAATGACAGCGATAACCAATATTGATGTCCATTCAGGCATCTTGTCCATGTAATTTGGTGACCAACTGGTCAAGTTCAACATTTTACAAGCCATGTGATACCCATCTGAGGATCACTCTGAATTCTCAATTCATGCTTCTAAGAAAACTTTTAAGAGTCAATTGAACCCCGTTCTATCATGTTCATCATGTTCTAATGAGATCAAATCTTGTGAAATATGCACTATGATTAACAAAGTCATAAATGGTGAAGTTGATGTGGACCTATCATTCATAGACTCTATCAATATATAGGATCTTGAAAACTCTTTTGAATCCCATATCAAATCTGATTTCTACTGCTCCACCTTGTAAAATATTAAAGAAAATGAATCAAAACCCACTAAAATCCCTTCCTCCATTCTTGAGTTGTCTAGCCCACAAATGAAAGATGATACTGATCTAAAACATCTTCCTAAACACCTGAAATATGTATTCCTTTTCCATGATCACTCATATCCTATCATTATATCCACTTCACTTACTGAAACTAAGGAGTCCAAACTTGTTCAGGTGTTAGAGTAAAACAAAAAGGCCTTAGGTTGGACCTTAGATGACATACTAAGAATCAACCCTTCTCTTTGTATGAATCACATCCATCTCGAGGAATCATCCAAACCAATTAGACAAACACAAAGAAGACTCAATCCACTCATACTTGAGGTAGTTAGGGAAGTGATCATCGAGCTTCTTCAAGTTGGTATTATCTACCCAATTTCCGATAGTGAATGGGTTAGTCCAATTAAAGTTGTACCTAAGAAGGGTGGGGTAACTATTATCACAAATGAACATGGAGAGGTAGTCACAACTCGATTAAAGAACAAATGGCATGTGTGCATTGATTACCGAAAATTGAATGTAGAAATAAGAAAAGATCACTACCCTCTTCAATTCCTTGATCAAATGCTAGAACAATTAGCTGTAAAGTAACACTATTGCTTTCTTTATGGATACACCAACTACTTTCAAATCCCAATTACACCTCAGGACCAAGAAAAGACTACTTTCACTTGCCCCTTTGGAATATATGCATATAGGAGAATGCCTTTTGGTCTTTGCAATGCTCCTGCAACATTATAGAGGTGTATGATGAGTATCTTTTCTGAATTCATTGAACACTACATGGAAGTCTTCATGTATGACTTTACCATTTATGGTGAGTCATTTGAATCTTGCTTGAATTCACTCTCTTTAGTCCTTCAAAAGTGTATCAAGTGTAACCTTGTGTTAAATTTTTAAAAATGTCACTTCATGGTTGCAAATGGGATTTTTTAGGGAACATTGTTTCAAAAGAGGGTATTGAAGTCGATCCTGCCAAAATTGAAGTTATCCAATCACCCCTTGAACCCACTTCTGTTCGATACATCCATTAATTCCTCGCTTATGCTGGTTTCTATTGGCGATTCATCCATAACTTCAATAGTATTTCCCTACCACTCACACGGTTTCTCCAAAACGACATCACTTTCTATTTTGACGAGGTTTGCAAGAGAGCCTTCATTGAATTCAAAATTGCTCTTACATCTGCCCCGACAATCCAACCCCCAGATTGGTCCTTACCATTTGAGTTTATGTGTGATGCTTTCGATAGATCCGTTGGGGATGTTCTTGGTCAAAGAAGAGAAATGATTCCTAATGTCATCTATTATGCCTCAAAAACATTGGATGAAACTCAATATCAATACACTGTGACTGAAAAGGAACTTTTAGAAGTGGTTTTTGCCTTAGATAAATTCCTAACCTATCTCTTAGGTGCCAAAATCATCATCTTCATAGAACATTCTGCTATAAAGTTCTTACTCAAGAAAATTGATTCCAAACCGAGGATAATAATATGGATCTTAATACTCCAAGAGTTTGACCTTGAAATCAAAGATAGACCAAGAAAAGAAAACCCTGTGGCTGATCACCTAAGTAGAATTTCTAATTCTTCTTATTCTAAAATAATTGATCCAGAATTTACAATTGAGCATCTTTCATCTCTCACTCCAAAAATACCATGGTATGCCTCAATTGAAAATTAATTGGTTTATGGTGTTTTTCCTTTTTTTTCAAAAGAACAAAAAATGAAGTGGAAAAGTGATTCAAAATCCTATTTTTGGGAAGATAATAAACTTTGGAAAACTGGGGTAAACATGGTAATTAATATATGTTTTGATGAAGATGAACATTCCTCCATCTTATAATTTTGTCACTCACTTCTTGGAGGTGGCCACTTTGGACTACAAAGGACCTCCCTAAAGGTTATAGACTCTGAATTCTTCTGGCCATCACTCCTCAAGGACTCAGATGAGTTCTATCAATCATGTCCCACTTGCCAGAAGTTTGGCACAATTTCAAAAAGAAATGAAATTCCCCAAAAGCCTTTAATTTTCTGTGAGATCTTCGATGTTTGGGGCCTCGATTTCATAGGACCATTCCCCCCTTCCAATGGATTTTCATACATTATTCTTGCAGTTGATTATGTTTATAGGTGGGTAGAGGCCAAACCCACTAGAAAGGATGATTCACATACTGTTAGTGAGTTCTTAAAGAGACACATCTTCCACCAATTTGGCACACCACGTGCTTTGATAAGTGACTTAGGAACCCATTTTTGTAATAGAACCATGAAATATCTTTTGAAAAAGAATGGGTTTGTACATAAAACTTCAACTACATATCACCTCCAAACAAATGGCATGGATGAACTTTATAATAGAGAAGTGAAAAGAGTGCTTGAAAGAATTGTAAAACCCACCAGAAAAGACTGGCCTGAAAGACTTGGTGTAGCACTTTGGGCTTATCGAACTACCTATAAAACACCAATTGGGATGTCTCCTTTTAGGCTAGTTTTTGGTAAAGCATGTCACTTACCAGTTGAAATCCAACATAAGTCATTTTGGGCTGTGAAAAATTGTAATTTTGATTTTGAAAAATCTGGTGAAGAAAGATTGTTGCAATTGGATGAACTGGAGGAGCTTCAACTTGATTCTTATGAGAATTCCAATCTGTACAAAGAAAATGCTAAGGTGATCCATGAAAAACACATCCTATGAAAGGTATTTCATGGTGTTGAAAAGGTAATGCTCTTCAATTCATAATTTTTAATTCACCCAGGTAAGCTTAATTCTCATTGGGAAGGCCCTTTTATTGTTTCTCATGTTTACTCATTTGGTGCAGTGCAAGTCCAAGACCCCTCTTCAAAAAGGACATTCACAGTTAATGGACATCAGTTAAAGCATCACCATGAGAGGACACACAATCCTGAAACAACATCGACTTCCACCAGATCCATAGCTTCTACAGTAAACACACCACTCGATGGAGATGACAACCCACCAAATCCAAACCAGGGGCACCTCTTTCCCTTTAACTCTCTCTCTCTCTCTTCCTCTCTCTACCACTTTCTTCTTCTTACTCTCTCTATTTTTTACCACTTTATTCATCAAACCCTTTTTTTATATTTCTCTTTTGTGTGGGTGTGTATTTTAAAAACACTAAAAAAACTAAACATTAAATAAAAAAATTAAAAAAAACCAAAAGAGTCATACTTACTCACCATCCAGTTTTAAAATTTTATCTAACCATTTTGGGGAGTCAAAAGACATGGTTTAATCTATTTTTTTTTGGGTTTTCATCATATATTTGGATAAAGAATATTGTGTCAAAACCAAAAAAAATTTTAATGCTCAATTTTTGATTTGGAAAATTATTTTCCCCAACCGTGAGGAACAACATCAGCTTTCATGCCAAGGTCACCTATGACCATATTTTCATTTTGTGTGTTGTTACCCCCGATTGTGATTCTTGAGTTTATGGACCTTCGAGCTGAATTTCCTACTTTGGTGTTCTTGAATACGATAGAGGAATTTTCTAAACCTCATGAGAATAATAATAGCCAAATAGGCTCCCATTAACCTTACATTAATCCTCCTTTTAAAAGCCCCTTTGAGCATATGAAAAACTTTTCTTTTATAGCCACATTAAAAGCCCAATACCTTATCCCACCCAATATCTACATGGATTTTCATTGCATAATTTTTTGAAATTTAATTGTGGGGGGAATGGATTTCATTTTGGGTACCCTTTGTTGATTTCACTATGTTATCATATGCTTGAGGGAAAACATTAATTTCAGTTTGGGGGAGAGGTTATCATTTAGTGAGGTTTGAGAATGTATATATTTTTTTCCTTGTTCAAATTTTATTGAAATTTTTTCAAAAAAATGAAAAAAATCAAAAAAATAAAAATCAAAAAAATAAAAAAAATCAAAAAAAGAAAAGAAAAAAAGAATGGGTTGTTTCTTGGGAGGGTCAAAGATCACTATTCCTAAACCTTTGATCTTGTTATAACTATTACAATTAGTGTTGTGAGGATATCAATCTTGGGTTGGGATATGAGTGTGAGATCTTTTTCAAGATAAACTTTTGAAAAAAAAGAAAAAAAAAGAAAAAAAAAGAACACTTGCATTATATATTCTTATGTCATTGGGATAAGTTTTTTGTACTGTAAATATTTCAACTTCTCATCCACTAAAGTTTTATTCCTCCTTTGTGTATTTATTCAAACAATCACGCCCTTGTAAATATATGTTTTCATTTCCTTCCATGTTTCATTTCAAAAAAATTGTGCATTGTTTTACCCATGCTGATGTTTTACTCTCTTCTCATCTCTCTTGAAAATTATATTCCTACCATACCATAGCCACATAAAACCCCCTTCAAAATACCTATTGATTATTATTCACTTTAGGATAGGTAATGGAAGCTGATATCTCTTTCAAACTCTAAGATTTTCACTTTTGGTTGGTGAAAGAGTGAACCTCCCTTAATGAATTTTATCATCTTGAGAGGTGTGAGTTTTGAGTGTCCACATTTTCCATTTCTAAATTTGAGCATGAAAAATGAATTGTTTTTGGAACATTATTTCTGTAACAATTTGTGGTGGAATTCAATATGGATGAGTGAAACGGTCTAAACCTCCCCTGATTAGTGAAAACAAAATTTTAATATTTATTATCAAGTGAGAATGATCTTGCTATGTTTTTATATTTATTGCACATGAGGACATGAACAATACTAAGTGTGGGGGAGCTGATTTTATTAATATTTTCATAACTTATTATATAATTCCTTTACTGATTTTAAATTAAATGTGCACAATTTGTGTGAAATACTCATGTTTTAATATTAAATGTAATTTTTGAGCATTATTTGAATTAATCAAATCGATCCACTTTACTATTTTAATTATAAATCCCACCCTAATTATCCAACTTGAATTATTCTTGATTTTTAGGGTTCCTTACTCAAATTAAAACATTTAATTATAAGGTGCCTTTAGTCAAATAATCAATTTGGAGGGTCATATGGTCCACATAAGAAGACCCAAATAATCTGTGAAGAAACTGGACCAACCATGATGATTGAGTTACTGGTCTAAATCTCGAAACCCAGATTTTATGAAACTCCACCATATGTTCCTGATTATAAAAAATAATCATGGATAAAAAATTTAAGGTCCAACTATAAAAACAAGGTGCCCAAATGATGCTTTGAAGCCCAGCCCACCATTCTGGTCGGGAATTAAAATCAGGATACTATTCTTGAATTTTCTCCTGATATAATCATAAAATCAACATGATATTTTTCAGTGTGAAAGATAATATATGTAAGTACAACTTGTTATAATAAATTATTTTTATTTGAGTGAATCTTACTATTCAAAAACCCATTCACATTTCAGCCTTCGAAAAAGTGTTGATAAAAATGGACAGGTGCAAACTGTTTAGTAAAATAGCCATATCTTTGGATAAAAAAGTCCAATGGATGCCAAATTTTAGGTATGATAGTAAACATAAATATATAAAACTTTTAAGAAGAGAATATCTCTAGATTCAGCTATCTGGATGGTCAAATTGGTGATACAAGTGGAGGGGCAGATTTGGAATGCAAACAATCCACCTCCTTAGGCTATAAATACAACCCCTCTTCTCCTTGCATGTGGTTGGCATTTAAGAAGATAGGAGCTTACATTGGAATGACCAAAGATTTTCCAAAGTCTTGGTAGGACCTTCCATACTCAATTTTTCACTTGAGAGACCCTTCCTCCTCTCTTTGTTTTCATTTGCTTTTGTGTTCTTCTTTGTTGTAATATTATAAGTATTTGTTTTGTAATTATGTTTCAATGCAAGTAAATTTACCATTAACTCTTATTATCACCTAAACTCTGTTTTGAAATATTAATGTTCTTTTAATTTCTTAAATCTTGTTAAAAATCAATCTATTATTTCACTTTCTCATTCAATCTAAAGTTTGTTTTTAATTCTCATCACCCTTCGTGTGTGTGTGTTCGACGCACAACTCTTTTCTTATCACATTATTTTTATTCTATTTATAATTCATCACCATAAATATATATTAACAGATTAATAACCATATTAATGGATGAGTAAATCTACCATTGGGGTGATTCATTATTTAGATATGTTAAGCGATTGAGAGCTTTTACTCGATGAGTATTCTTTAATTTAACATTGTGTATGTTGGACTTAACATGTCATGGATTAATGACATATTTTGTTTAACATATTAATTTCATGGATTATTGGAACCATAAATACACTACCAAAATCAAGTACTGATTGAGATTAGAATCCTATTTAAGTTAAGGGTTGGATTAAATCCTTAACACTTGGGAATTCCAATCAATGTCATCTTGTGAAGTGAGTGTTAATTTAATGCAATATAAAGCAAAGTTCAAGGATATCACAAGCTTAACTCCCTAATAATAAACTCACTTCAATCATTATCAATTTTTTAAATCGAACATCATCCATTAATCAATTTCATTTAATCTCTGTAAACAAACCCCCCCAAATGAAAATACAATCAACTAAAAAAATCGACTATTAAAAAGTATCATCACTGAGGATTTGACCCGAGTGATGCTATATACATTAGAAGTGCACTGGAACCTTGAACGGTTGATAGTAGAAAATCATCCATGCTTTCAATTAGCTTCCAATAATTCCACTAATTCATGATTCTAATCAAGATATTGTGAACATGAATTTTAATACTACATGAATTCTAGTGCAACATGTCTAGTGGGCACTGAGGATATGGTGGGTAGTGTGGCATGATTCAGTAGTTGTGGGTGGCTTGCTTTTGCGGTTTTGAGGCCACGAGGTTCAGTGATGCTTCATGGGGACTTGAGCATGTGTGATTCAACAATGCTCCACAAGGAGAGGACTGGTGTGTAGAACATGAGTTAGGGTGGAGTTTTTCGCGAATCATTTAAAAAAAATAGATATCAAAGATAAATAGTATACATTCTAATTATAATAATTTTATTAGGCTCGTTTAGTACTTGAGTATGTTATTTTAGTACTTGAACTCCACTCAATTCATACCTCGAGTGGCACAAACTCAAGATTAGCTCAAAAATAATTGAGTCAAATCCACTGAAATAAAACACATAAATAACAGTGGTTTATAAAATCGTCGTTCCATATTTTTTTTATATTTAAACACAACAACAATTTAAAAAAAATAATATATTTAAATATAAAAGTATAAAAGAAATTAGTATCAATTTTATTTGAATCGTCATTAAATAAAATGTATAATATCAATTTTTTTAAAACCATCCCTATATTTTAAAAAAACTAAATCCCCTACCCCATTCTCACAGTCATGCACTTTACCCTCCCCTATCTTCTTGTTTTCGACACACCTCCCCTTAAACCGATTATCACCCCCTTACTTCCTCCTCCCCACAAACCGCCTCCCAAACTTACCGACATTCCTCTCCCCTTTATGAACCCAAGCCATATTCCTTCACGCCCAATGATTGGTTGTCGTTGAGACTAATCAAATTGTTATTTATTTATTTTTTCCTACTTAACACTAGTACAACATCAAGGAGTTGAAACCACAAGGATGGTTATGTGAAAACCAAGAAAAAGTAAAAACTCGAGAAAAGGATGATACAAACAAGCAAACAACAATGACATGAGTGGCAGTATCAATGTGATGGAACAATGATGAAATAACAGAGAAATTGAAGATGAAAGAAAGACCAAAAAACAATAAGAGTAACCAGAATTAAGTGAGTTAAGAGAAATTTTAACTGCCTGCCTCTAAAATTGACAGTCCATCATTTGAAATTAAAAGATGATTGGGGAGGCACTTTTATGAAAAATCTAACCCAACCGCTGAGAGGGTTGGATCTCAACTGATATATTCAACGAATTTTCTACCATCGAATACACAAAGTGAGAAAATTGGTGAAGTTTCCCCCACCAAGATCAATTTTTCTTTGATATTGGTGTGTTATTCCTTGGTTCAAAACCACTTTTCATAAGATTCCGAGTTAAGAATTATTAACAATTGAAAAAATATATCCAAGATATATGGGTGCTATTTTTTAAAGTTTTAGAAATTATTGTCGTAGAAGAAAGAAAAGGAATAACATCTCAATATTGAAAATAAAAGAACAAAGTAAAAGAATAAAGACAAACAATTTTATCTCCCCCAACAAGGTTTTAGCTGAGAATCATGTTCGTGATCTCTAGATACAACAATGAGTTCATATCAACAAATAATAAAAAGGAAGAGGGGAAAAAGAGGCCTCTCTGTCACCACTATGGAAAATTGGACTATTTGTGACTAGACCCCATCCCAGATGACCCGTTGTAGAAAAAGATGTTGCAAAAAACTTTTTTTGAAACGAGACCACATCCCATCACAAATAGTTTTCCTGAGATTATTTAAAAAGTGCATTTGTGACAGGGAATCTCATCGCAAAAAGATTCATCATAAATTTGTATCCTGAGATTAAAAAAAAAATATTTGCGATGGGCCATTGCAAATACTATTTACGACGGGATCCCCCGTCGCAAATATCTTAAAAAAATGAATAAAATAATATTATTAATAAAAATAAAATAATATTAGAAAATAATAATAAAATAATATTGTAAAATAATAATAATAATATAAATAATATTAATATAATAATAATAATAATAAAATATTAATAATATTAATATTAATGAAATAATAATATTAATAATATTATTAATACAATAATAATATTATTATTAATATTAATGAAATAATAATATCAACATCAGTAAAAAAATTAAAATAATTAAAACCTCGATATTTGTAAAAATATACAGAAAATAATAAAACAATAAAAAAATTAAATAAAGTAATAAAATAATAAAAAATTAAATAAATAATAAAAAATATAATATTCACAACAATATAAAAAACACGCTATATAGAAATGTAAATAGTTAATATTATAAAAAAATACATTAAATGTTTTATCATAACAAACAAATATATCACGAATTAGGGGTCCTCTAGAGGACCTGGAGGAGATGGTGGTGGGAACTTCATCCCTAAACAATGAATCAGACGTCGCATATACTTCATTTGCTCCTACTGCTACTACTGTCATCGACGCATCTTCTCATCATGTTGTTGCTGTTTTCATAAGAGCCCTTCTTGTTGCTGTTGTCATTGGTGCATCTCCTACTGATGTCATTGACGCATCTCCTCCTGCTCTTTATGCATACTCTTTATGACCTCACTCTGAGCTTGCTACTACTTCTGATATTGTGCAACAGATGATGATAACTCTCCATGATCTCCTCTCAAGCTGGACGCCGACATCGCAACAATACCATAATAACTCACAAGCGTCAATTAAGAGTTGATACCAACAAATTGGCATTTCTTGAAGGTATACCAGGTCACCTTCATCCATGTTGTCTCATCAAATCGGTGGGCACTAGTCTGACCCTCGGTATCGGCCTGACTCTCAGTCTGTGACTAAGATGCCACAACCTCATATGATTTCTTCAATTGCAATTTAAAATTAAAATAATTAAAATATTATATATATATTTAATTTTAAAACTAAAAAATAAATTATATTAACCACAATATGACGTTGGCAGTTACCTCTAATCTCTCCAATGACCAGATCACTGTACATCCTCCTATAAACGTCGAACTTCATAACGTCGGGTTGTTCGACTGCTTATTTAAATATGAAATAAACCATTACATTTAAAGTTATATAAATTATTTAAAAAAAATATTTACCATATGTTCCTTGTGCGTACTAGATGTATGACTACCGAATCGATGTGTCACATCCTATCTCCCCCGATTTTGTTGACCTACTGATGATATTTTCTGAAAACTTCCACCCAACCAATGTGAACATAATCTATCCTAAACCTGAGATGAAATGTAATCAGGTTGGTGGGCACAACACAACTTATCAAATTCTGTCACTCCTGCTTTTGTCATTGTTTTCCTTCTCAAATTGTGTAAAAACTGATGGCAATGCTCACACATACACCTCTCCCATTCCTTCCAAATAGCGCCCCACATGATCTTATCAATGAGATATCATAAACCCTACAAATAAATTATAATATCAAGTTATTAATTAAATAAATTTCAAAATAAATATTATTTATTTACGTACCAGCCAATGATCAAACACGCGGTGCTGAATATCAACGGGAATCTCATCCCATGGGACCCATGCTTCGGAAAAATAATTGCGCAATACATCACTCCTCTTTCCAACAATTATATTTGAAAAACTGTGAAAAAAACAAATAATTAAACAATTAGTATGTAAATAAATTAATAAAAACTGACTAAAATACACAAGTAAACATACCTTTTCATGCGTTGATTGATGTCAAGATGTGGACATCTAATTATTACTATTTACTTCTAATTATAACTAATTAATCCTAATTAATCCTAATTATTACTAATTATCACTAATTATTCCTAATTATTACTAATTACTTATAATTATTACTATTTACTTCTAATTATTACTATTTATTATTATTTATAGATATTTATTTCAATTTACTACTTATTAACGCTAATTTTTAGTAATTATCGTTAATTATTACTAATTATTAATAATTATTAATAATTTTTCTAATTAATACTAATAACTACTAATTAGTATAATTATTAATTAATACTAATCACATGTATTTGTAAAAAAATGCAAAATAAAACGATCTAATTCTAATTTAATTTAATTTTAGCTAATTTAAAATAATTATAACTAATATCAAATAAAATGAATTAAATAAAAAATAAAAGAAATAGATAAATATCTTAAAATCCAATCTTTCGAATGATTTATGCCGCAAATATTTAACCCATTTAAAATTTTTAACTTAGAAAAATTTTGAGAGAGAAAATATAAGTAGAGAGGGAGAGAGGAAGAGAGAAGGGAGTGGACTGAGAGAAAAAACAGATGAGGGTATATATAGGTTAGATTAGTTGTGATAGGGTCCATATCAAATATTAACCTCCCCTATTAATTAGCATCAGTGATTAAAAAGATATTTACGATGAGACCCTTCATAAATACCAACCTGCCGACATAGAATTTGCGATGAGGATAAATGCTGTCACAAATACTAAAAAACGCCATCGGCTATTTGCGACGAGTTCTTATACCCATCGCAAATACCCTTCCCACGGTTTAGCACGCAACCCATGCCAAACCTTTTATGATGGGTGAAATCTACCCATCGTAAATAACTAATTATTTGTGATGGGTAGAGGGTTCTGTCGCAAATAGTTCCTCTTAATGGACTATTTGCAACAGAACCCTTCCCCGTTGCAAATAACCCATCATAAATATTCAATTTTTTCATAGTGCATGAAGCTCCACCCCATTCTCCAATGTTTCTTAAGCCTTATGGTTTATGCCCACTTCTTTCATACGTGTGCTAAATTAAATCTTAAAGTTCCCCCAATGATGAATGAATGATAAATTCCCATGAATGTGCAGGTATTCCCCCTTCTGAATGCAATTTCGCACCAACTCAACTTTGCATATCACTATAAGCATATCCCGTCGAGTCAGCAGTCTCCATGTGTCATGGGTTACTATGAAACATCTTCTTCATCTCGTGACTCAAACAAAGCTCCCTCGCAAGTGATAACTGCCCCATGTGCATAGATCTTGATTCCACTGACTTACTTGTTTTCTAGATTCGTAGGAAGCACCGTTTTGATGTGGAATTCAATCAAGAGATTCATTACTTTGTAAAATATCTCCAAGTTTAATTGATTCTAAAATCCCATTTTTCCCTTGAAATGATTGGTCCTTCAATTCCTTTCTATCAACTTAATTAATTAAGTTGACCAATTGATTAAATAACGTCTGTTGTCTCCTAATTTATTATCATTAATTACCTCAAACTGCTCACATGTGACATGAGAAATCCACTTGCAAAAGTCATGTGAACTACTTTTAGACTCATATATCTGTCTTTCAACTGCTTCAACCTGTGGCAAAATTTCTTTGACACAGAGTAGTTATCTTTCCTACTAGAGTTTCATCCAAGATGATCTCATTCTGTCTCTATTGCAAGCACAAATTCATCAACTTGGACAACTCCTTCCTTATGCACGGATGCAATCATCAGTCTTCTTGTTCGATCCTCCAATTCGCATTTCAAATCTCACAACACAGTGCTCTTATCAAACTGATTCAATCAACAGTGTGCATGGATTCACCATTAACCAAACTGAGGTCCCATAAATACAACACTCCGAGATTTTAGAAAAGAAAACTATGTTTAATAGCGTATTTAACACACAACACTAGACTTAAACAACCTATGAAATATATAATCATTAAAAACCTAGTCGTTAAATTGGCAGGTATGAATAATGTTAACTACTTTATGATATATATATATATATATATAAATGTCTTACTCAATATAAATTATTGATAAATATTTAGTAAATAATCAATCAATTTTTAGTAAAGTAATTTTATTCTTCAAAAATATGTTTTCTTCGAAAATGATTTTTATTACTTTTCATGAAAAAATATTATAATTAATTTTTGGAACTTTTAGAATTTTTTTGATAAAATTAACTTCATTTTTTAAATTTACATATCAAAATTTACTTTGGGTGAAATTTTGGGATTTTTTAGAAAATATTGATTTTTCAATGAATAGTGAAAAATATCGATTTTTGTAAAAAAAATATTTCTTTTCAATAAATTAATAATTTTTAAAGTAAAATTATGTTTTGAATATGATTTCAAGTAACATAAGTATTATTTTAGTTATAATTTTGTCTTTGAGTTTAAAAATGATATTTTTCTGAAAACTATTTTAAAGTGCATAATGTTTCTCCTTTTTAATCAATTAAAACAAACCATAATGAGGAATGATTTAAATGAAATTTATAGATTATATATAAATAAATATTAATTTATATTCATACAATAATAACTATTCATATATTTAATATATAATCATCTTTTCCTAGAAAGATATACTTCTTGAAAACCTGTTTTTTTGGCACGTCTATGGATTTAATTTTAAATTAAATTTTACCCCTTATGTGAATTGAATTTGGTAAAATTAATTCCATATTTGTAATTATCATAATTTTTATCATCTAATAAGTCCAAATTAAATTTTTTACCAAAGTTAATAATGAAAACAATAAAAATTAATTACCACAGTTAAGGTAAAAATGAGTTTACCAGGGGTTAAACTAAAGAGATAAGGGTAAAAATGACATAAAAACTTGTATAAAAACTATTTTATAGACATATTTCTACCTTATAATATCTAAGGATATATAATTATTCATTTTATATCCTTTTTCATGTAGAAAACATTGGTACACCCATTTCTTTTCAAAAATTACAAGTGTGTCACTCACCTCACTTATAAAAAGCCACCCCATCTCCTATTTTCTTCACACCTTAATACAATTTTGGTTAGGAAAAGTCCTTAACAAATCACTTTAAAACTTCCATACCCTAATAATATAATCCTTAGTTTTGTCATAATTCCATTCTAGTAATATTTTCAGTATAATCCTGAAGTGGTGGTCCGGGAAGAGGTAAAATTCCTAATTATGAGTTTTTGTTTTATTTCTTCCTCTACCCCCTTAAAATCTTATTTAACTATTCTCATATGATAAAAAAGTATCTAATATACACTTAGATATTATTATATTAATTTCATAACCAAAATCCATCTTCTATTCCATCAAATGGGATATAAAATCATCATTTGTATATACAACAGACTAGTGCCTCGCGAACCGATGCCATTCATTTTCCATTATCACCTCTCATAACTTACTATAATGATGGATTTAAAGTATATATATATATATATATGATATTTTTAACATATTTATACTTCTATAGTTATGATATAAAATATACCTTTTTAATTTCCATCATGTGGGGGATACGATAACGTTGTTTGTGTGTATGACGGACTATCGTCTCGTGAAGCGATGCGATTTTTTTTCAATAACGCTTTACATGAAAGTAAAAATTATTAATTTTAATTAATATATGTGATATAAATGAAATAATAATTATATTCATGACATATTTATCACTATTAAAATATAATATATCATTTTCTTTCTTACACAAAAAAATGATAACGTCATTAGTGTATGTGTGAACTACTGCCTCCACGAAGCGATGTGATTCTTTTTTCATCACCACATCAAAATAATGATATATATAATTATATTTAAAGAAATAATATGATATTTATGATATTTTTATAATTTTTTAAAGATAAAATAATACATTACTTATTTTCACAATGATCATTGAAAAACAGAATCGTTACTCATGCGTACGTATGACCTACCGTCTCCATGATCGTATCATAGTTCATTTTTCATAACCATTTTCCATGTTTGGTTTTAAAAGTATAATTGATGAATAAATATGATAATTATTTCATGATTATTATTATGAATATTTTTAAATAATTAACTCTTTGACCATGGACAATACACCAAATCTGTTTTGAAACAATGAATCGAACATCCTCATAACACTCGATGTAGACTTAACTGATTAAGTTTTCAAATATGTTATTATAAAGAAATAAAATAAATTATTTAAGAGTAAGGTGTTAAACCTGGAAAATATTCTTAATAAATCAAATAATTTATGTAATCTTATTATACAGGAGTTAAAGGACATAAAAGGAAAATCTGGGCTCAAGGTAAGGGTTTCTCATCTTGCTTTTACTTTTGTGAGACATATGCCATATTCACCACTTTTTTTTATTGTGTAGTGTATATAAGATCCATTTTACATGTAATATCATTAATCCTTGATACATCATGTAATTTTAAGTTTAAATTTTACCTTTTTTTATCTAAATGGATTTGACTTGAATGTTACCAAGTGGTAAAGGGCTTCTTAACCCAATTTCCTTTCATTGTGTTATAAATCTTTTCTGTTGACTTTGTTATGCTATTATTATGTGTGAATTGATATCTAAATTGTTTTATTATATATTTCCACTTTTTTTGGATTTACATTTATTACACATAATCACTCTATTGATTAATTCTCAATTCAATGATATGATATTTCTAATGGTTATTTGTCTCAAATTCTCTTTATTTAGGCATATATTGATGTTATACACCTAAATCCTTTTATGAGGCTTATATAATTCCCCTTTGAAATATAATATCATGAATATATTTATTTTCATGATATTTTAAGTTATTATTTCATGGGTATTACAATTTAAGAGTTACCAAAGTGGAAAAAGCTTTATGTTACAATCTCCTTTATTTTGGGATTGTTTATGTTAAAGTTTATTTTGGAGAAAATAATGTGATATTATTTTATTAAAAAACATATATTTTATTCTCCTATGGTTATGAATGTGGTTTATATGTTTAATTTCCATTTCCTCCCTTATTGATTTAAGAAACATTAATAAATTTGTTTGTAAGTGATACTGATCTTGTATTTTTCTTTTAGATCAGGTATATTTCTCTTATATATCCATGTTTTCTAAAATGTTTAAAAAAATGTTCTTTATAAAAAAATAAATGTCTTCCTAAAGAAATTTTACATGGTTTTAGACCTTATTTTAAAAGGTTTTAAAACAATAAATTTCTTAACATTTTTCAAATGGGTCACTTTTGACTCCCTTTTACAATTTTTTTTAACAGAATGTTTATTTTTAACATTCACAACGTGAACAAATTTTTCTACCATCATGACCATTATTTTATTTGAACCTTACTTTATATGTCTCCAAGGTTTTTTTCAAATAAAATAATTTTCACAATATCTTGTGAATTTTTAGCTTTAAAAAGTGATTTTCAAAATGAAAAGGTTATTTTACTCAAAAATGTTTTTAATGGTCTTTCACTACTAGAAAATACACCTATACCCATAGTTTAAAACCATGGGTATAACCCCTAAAACTGTGGGAATAATCTACATTGACAGTTTTCAAAACCATAGCCTATTAACCTGTCAGTATTTCTCTAAGATATAAAAATAGTTTGAAAATTCTATACCCATGGTTTCAAAACTATGGGAATAAGTGTATACCACCATGTCATTAACCCTATACCCATGGTTTTGAAACTATAGCTATAGGATTTAAAAAATTACCTGTTGCGAGACTGCCTATATACAATTCATGTGTCTAACCACTACACCACTTTGGATTATAGGTATATAAATATATATTTACTTATATATATTCATCTGAACCATGTCTATAGGTGGAAAACCATGGCAATAGGTGTTCCCACAAAATTTGTTTTTTGTCCCGTAGAATTTTTTCCCTCCTTAACGTAGGAAAGATGTACCCATGGTTTTGGAAAACCATGGGGATAAGCATGACCTATACCCATGATTTTTAGAGAACCGTGGGTATAGGTCTTGAAAAAAAAACTATATACCCATAGTTTTTTCAAAAACCGTGGGTATAGGGGTGACCTATATACACAATTTCTGAAAAAATGTGGGTATAGGTTCTCATACAATCCCCATACCCACAGTTTCTAGAAAACCGTGGGTATAGGGGTGACCTATACTCGCATTTTTTCCCAAAATCGTGGGTATAGGTGGATTTTCCAGTAGTGTTTTAATGGTATTTCCATTAATCAATGAAAAAACCCTTGATGCTACTTACACTCAGATGAGGATAGGTGGTATTGATACTATCCTTATTATTTCTCTAGATGAATTATGAGATTGAAATATATCTTGTTCCTTTTTCATGGGTTAATCATGTTTCAAAGAGATTTTTATGGAACCTATTTCTTTCTCACAGGTTAATCATGTTTCAAAGAGATTTTTATGAAAATTGTTTCTTTCCCACGAGTTAATTATGTTTCAAAGAGATTTTCATGGAACCCATTTCTTTTCTATGGGTTAATCATGTTTCAAAGTGATTGTTGTTAAACCCATTTCTTTTCTATGAGTTAATCTTGTTTCAAAGAGATTGTTATGGAACCCATTTCTTTTCCACAAGTTAATCATGTTTCAAAGAGATTATTATGACACTTGTTTCTTTTCCATGAGATAATTATGTTTCAAAGAGATTGTTATGGGACTTATTTATTTTCTATAGATTAATCATGGCTTAAATATATTTTCATAGAATTCATTTCTTTTCCATAGGTTAATCAAGTTATGAAAGGAATAATGATCGTTTCTATGAGTTTATGATGAAATGAGTGCTCTATGTACTTTATTCATTATATGGTTCTTAGAAATTTTTTATAATGATGGGTGGTTCCATTATAAATCAAGGATGGGTGGTTCTATTATAAACCAAGGATGGGTGGTTATATTATTAACCAATGATAGGTGGTTCCATTATAAACCAAGAATGAGTGGGTCCATTATATACCTCCAATGCATTTGGTACCCTAGAGATGAAAGTTGACCATATTAGTTATTCCATTTGTAAGAAATTATGTAAATATGATGTTACAGGATACCAATAAGTTTTATATATTATTTTTATGGGTTTATAATGTTTCTTATGATCAATATTGATATCACATGGCTCATGATTATTGATTCTGACGATTCTTGACTTTGTTAAAGCCTAATGACATGTTTTCATGTTTGATGATATAGGTATTGATGGGTATAAATATTATCATGTTATACTCATGCATTTTGATTATGTCATCATACCCTTATGATATTATTATAATACCTTATGACATTCAATTTTTAATACTTATGCTTACCCTTATTGAACATTTGAGCTCACACTTCTTATGTTTCATTTTCACCAGGCTATAAAGATTGTGGTTGAATGAATTTTGTCCATATGGGTTTAATATGGATGATGATGATGATGACCTAATGTGGAATATGAAAATATAGGTATAGTGGGAGGTTATGTTCATCTTTATGAACCAATTTTTTATGAATCCATAATGTTAAGATTTTGTCTTCATTCTCTAAAACTCTAAACCTAAAAGGTCCTTGAGGTTGCAAGTGATCCAATTTTACATTTTTATGATGTACAGTTTTTGAAGTTCCAAAGGATCAAATAACAACTAAGAGGGGGGGGGGGGTTGAACCAGTTGTTTAGTTTTTATAAGTTTCAAAACTTTTAGAAACTTAACCCCTGCAACCTATTAAGATTTTTATCCTTATCAAATTTAAGTAAATAATCATGCATACAAAAGTAGGAAAGCAAGTAAATCACACAAGATTTACAAGGTTCGACCTCAGTGTGAGAACCTACATCCTTGACATATCCACTCCCGTGGGTATCTATTATGAATAAGTGAATACAACTTGTGACAATTCCTATTAGACACCTTTTATCTACTGATAAAAATGATTATACCGACTCCTATCAGTTTACAATGTTTTCTTATAAAACAATTGATCTAAACAAAAGAATAGATAATTTGTTGAAACTACTCCACAATTGCTCAGTATGAATCTTCAGTTCGATTTGGATGGATCCTATCTTCTTAGTCCAATGAGTCTGGATCTGATTCTCTCAATACAATGAGTCTGGATTTGATTCTCTCAATATGAAAAGTCTAGATCTAATTCTCTCAATACGATGTGTCTGGATCTAATTATCTCAATACAATGGACTCAATATGATAAATCCATTCTCAATATGAAAAAATCAAAATCTGTTTAAATTCTCAATACGATCTTTCTCATTCTGATCGAATCAATATGATATTCTCAATAAGATCCTGCTCAATCTGGTAAACAAACATTCAACTGTCAAATCCTCCCCATGAGATCTCTATCCATAAATGAATTTCACTTGATTTATTCAGTGCTCCTCCTTTTATACTTGTGTGAAAAGTCACTCTGAATGAATGATCTGAGTGAGTATTTATAGGCGAATTAGAAAACAAAAGCAGGAAACTTGAAAACTTTCCCCACTTCCTCAAATTTCAAAATATCTGAAGATCTCTCACATTTAAACTTCAACTTTGACTTCTTAAATCCTCATTATATTTATATGATATTTGTACAAAATTTAATTTAAAGTTTGACCTCTTCAAATCTTTATAAAACTTCTAGAATATTCTTTTTGAGTCTTCTTCATATTCATCTCATTACAATATGCATTTCTTTCTCAGTTCATTACAAATTTTGTTTCCTTCTCATTTCATTATGATTTCTGTTTCCTTCTCATCTCATTATGATTTGTGTTTATTTCTCAGCTCATTAAAAAATATATTTCCTTCTTAGATCATTACAATTTTTGTTTTTTCCTCATCTCATTACAAATTCTATTTCCTTATTAACTCATTACGAATTCTGTTTCCTTCTCAACTCATTACGATTTTTGTTTCTTTCTCAGCTCATTACGATTTCTGTTTCTTTTTCAACTCATTATAATTTCTATTTCTTTCTCAACTTATTATGAACTCAATTTAGCTTTAGCCCGATGGAATCCTCATAATGATGGAATTATCATTATGATGGAATTCACATTATAATGGATTTTACCATTATGATGGAATTCCCATTATGATGGAATTTCTATACTTCAACTTTGAAATTCTTCAAACCTCTCCACCATTTATTCAAAAGCTTTTATCATGAAAGTTTTCATGATTTGTGAGAAATTCATGATTAGAAAAGCATCATCTAACTTTTTTTAGAAGGTATTAAAACTTTATAACTCCTAACTTCACATTCTTCAACAAGACTCTTCAGCATCACTATGATTTTATCACTCAACAAAAACTATCTTTCTCTGATCAAGTCAAAAGAAAATTTCCATCATTCAATAATTTCTGCCTCCAATTCTTCTGGATCCAATAATCTAAATCTAATTCTTATGGATACAATAATTTGAATCCGATTCTGGTAAGTCTAATTATAAATCCCATTATGACAAATTGGGTTTGATTCTTATATAACAAAAACAATCTTACACAAAAAGTTTAGTTGTTAATAAATAAAAAAACTTTGTTAAAACAATTTATCACAAAAGTTATTCAATTTACCCATTTGTATTTATTAACAACCCTCGTTAACAAATTTTCTAACTCTTAAAATTTTTCAAAACTCAAATTTTGTAAACAACTCATGTTTTTTTGAATTTTATCAAAACATAGCCTTTCTAAAAAGAGAGTGTCTTGAAAACACACTTCTAGATAAAGTAATGTTTTTGAATGAATTAAAACCCTTAGTGATAAGAAAAGTTTGTATCCATATAAAGATAAATCCCTCACTTTTCTTTTTCTCTCTCCCCATTTTGTGATAACCACAACTTTATATTCATTTAATAAAGATAAGTAAAAACTTCTTAAAAAGTAAAAATTTGTTACTTTATCTCCCCCTTTGTCAACACAATCCAAAACATATTGGGGGATTCTTCATTATGAGGTTTAGGAAGACATGGGAAGAGGCTGAACTTGAAGTTACAACCTCAATTCCACAAACCTTTATTTTGACATTGCTTTTGTAAAGATATTAACAATATGATACTTTGTTGAAATTTATTCCAGGAAAACATATTCAGAAACAAATTTCTCTGTTATAAAGTAAAACTTTATATCAATGTGTTTTGATCTTGAATATTGGACATGATTTTTAGAAAGATCAATTGCACTCTGATTATCGCAAAGTATCTTCAATGGTTTAAAAACTTTTACTTTCAAATCTTCCAGCTGAATTTTCATCCTTGACATTTGAGTATAAGCCTGAGCAGCTGCAACATATTCATATTTAGCTGCACTCAAAGTTACTTAACTTTGTTTCTTACTATTCCAACTCACACAACATTAACCTAAGAAAAATTTTCATCCCGAGGTTTATTTTCTATCATTACAATCTACAGCCCAATCGATATCAGTATAGCCATGAAAATTAATCTCACCATTTATTTAATATAACAACCCATTTTAATTTGTTCCTTTTATGTATCTCAGAATCCTCTTTTCTACTAACATATGTGATTATTTAAGATTACTTTGATACCTAGCACACAAATTCACATCATAAATAATATCAAGACTTGAGACTATAAGGTAAATAGGACTTCCTATAAGCTTTCAAAAGTCTTTATAATTTACACTTATTCCAGATTCATCTTTACTCAACTTTTTACTCATTAAAATAGGATTTGAAACATGTTTGGATTCTACCATCCCAAGCTTCTTTAACAATTCCCTGACATACTTTTCTTGAGATAGGAAAATGTATTTTTCCGTTTTTTGAACTTTTAAGCCAAGGAATAAAGTTAATTCTCCTAATGTAGACATTTCAAAATTCTTCTTCATTTCCTCAGAAAACGTTTTAAACAAATATTATATATCCCCAGTAAAAATTATACCATCCACATAAACAATTATAATTAGAGTTCCAGAGTTAACATCTTTCACATATAAGTTTCTATAAATTTTTCCTTTAGAAAAGTTAAACATTCTCAAAAAAAATTCAAGTTTAGAATACTAAGCATTTAGAGCTTGTTTCATCCCATAAAAATATTTCTTCAATTTAAAAACTTTGTTTTCATCCTTATCAAGTAGAAACCCACAAGGCTATTCAATGTAAACTTATTCATTAATCTCACCATTTAAGAAAACTGACATTACATCCATCTAATAAAATTTGTAATTTTGATGAGCATCCACTACAAGAAACATTAAAATAGTTTCTAACCTTTAAATAGGGGAAAATGTTTCATCAAAATACATATCTTCCACTTGTGAATATCATTTACAAACAAGTATTTCTTTGTTTCTTAAAAATTCTCCATGATAATTCTATTTGTTTATATAAACCCACTTTGTTATGATAACATTTTTATTTGATGGCCATGGAAAAAGTTCCCATGTTTTATTCTTATCAATATGATCCAACTTTTCATTCATAGAATCCACCCATTATTTGTGTTGAATAGCCTCTAAAACTGATTCTGGTTCAACTTTTGAGATAAGTGAAGTCTTATTTTCTAATCTCAACTTCCTTTTAGTCTGAACTGGAGCCTTCCAATTCCTAATAATGTTTTCAAATTCAACATGTTTTTGAAATGTAGGAAATTTCAAAGTTTCTTTCCCAGCTGAAATTTCCTCATCACACGATTCTTATGAATCGTGATAAGGATGTTTTGAATTACTTTTACTATTGTTGGAATTCTTCAGTTTATCCTCCTTAGTATTCTCAATAACTTTTTTAAAGAAATTTTATTTTCAATTACCTTCACATCATATGAGTCCACAAAATTTTTTAAACATATGTTCCAACATTTTTAACTTCTTTCATTTGATGAATAACCCATTAAAGTTCATTCCTCATCTTTCTAATCAAACTTTCCCAAATCAAGATTTTTGATTTTGAGAAAACATGGAATTCCAAAAACTTTGAAGTATTTTAATGAATTTTTTTATTATACCACATTTCATAGGGAGTCATGTTAGTTTCTAGTCTCAATAAGTATCTATTTTGAACATGTACAACAGTACTAACAACTTCTCTCCAATAGAATTTTGAAAGTTTTTATTCTATTAATATACTTCTTCCCATTTCCACTAAGTTTCTATTATTTCTTTTTGATACTCTATTTTGTTATGGAGTATAAGGAGCACCATAATGTTTTATTATATATTATTTAAAAGAATTTCTTAAAAATTCAATACCATTATCTGTTCTCAACTTCTTTATAAAACCCCATGTTTCTTTCTCAACATATTTTCTGAAGAATTTGAACATTTCAATAGCCTCTAACTTGTAAATAATAAACATGATGTTTTTCATCCAAGTTAAATCATCAATAAAAGCAATAAAGTATAATTATACTTTTTTCAATTGATGTCTCATCGAACCATATAAATCATAATGAATAAGCTCAAGTGGTCTTGTAGATTGAATGTAAACTCTTTTGTGACTTTTGTTAGTCATCTTCCCTTTTTGAAAAGTTACACAAACATTTTCTTCTCTTATTTTCAATTCTGGAAATTTTCGAATGACATAAAATTTAGAATTTTTTTTCATACTTTTCTATTCAATGTGTCCAAGTCTTTAGTGCCACAATTTGTTTTCATCTTCTACACTCAAGTAACATGAGTTGTTGAATTATTCTATTTGAAAGAGATTCCCACTGGTTCTTTCTCCTTTTGTAATAACTCTTACATCCGTCACACTTTTGATGATATAAAAATATTTTCTAAAAAAACTTCTTATCCATCATAAAAAAGTTTAATTACACTAAGTGAGTTATGTTTTATCCTATAAACAAATAAATCTTCTTTATATTTCAACTTTTCTACTTCAATCTCAACTATTCTGATTCCACTGATTTTTAAGGAACTATCATTACTAAAGGTAACTGATACTCCATCATGACTTTCAACATGTTTCAAGGTTTTTATATCACATGTCATATGTAAATAACAACCACTATTAAGTATCCATGATTCGTTCATTTTACTTACTTTCAAAGCTATCTCAATAACACAATCTCTTTCCTCAACTTTCTTCTTTTCAGATTTATTTTCTTTTCTATCATAAGAAATTGGTTCCGGAAGGAGTTTCATACATCTTTCAGCATGATGACCAGATTTATCATATCTTACAATAACTTATTCCATAAATTCAAATTAATTTTTTTTTGGAAAGTTTCTAACATCTTGAGAATTCACTTTTTCAACTTCCTGTAATCTAGGAAAGTTACTCATTCTACTTCCACTATTTCTTCCACTTTTCTCAAATATTCTTCCAGGTAGGGATAATTTGTGTCAAAAATTATATGAACTATGCCCATAGATTCCACAACACCAAATTTCTTCATAAAATCTTGATTTTATATTTAATAAAGATCTTTCTTTGTAGAAACCTTATTGTGGTTGGTAACTTCTTTCAGCTCTAATATACTCAGGAAATGGACCATCTTTCCTTCTGAGTAAGTTTTTTGACTTTTATAGATTTGATAGGTTTCTCATATCATTTATACACCCAATATTTCCCAATAATTTTTCCAAAACCTGAAATGTTAAAAGAATTAGATAAAACATTAATTTTGGTGGGTGAATATTTCCCCTGATTATCATATTGAGCCTTCTCAGCAACTTTAGAAGTCTCAAATTTTAATTCCGAAGATTTGTTGAAATTTTCATTCATCTCCATCAAGGTACTTTTGGAATTAATAAGTTTTGATTAAAACTTGTTAACTTATTATTCCTTGGATTCCAACTTCATATTAAGATCTTCAATCATTTTCCTTGTTCATCAATTCTAAGTTTGTAACTTAAGATATCCTAAATGTATTCTTTCTCTTGCTTGATGACATATTTTCTTCCATCAGAAACTTCTTCACAATCTTTCTTCATTACTCTAATTTCTTTCTTAAGAGTTTTTCTTTACTCAAGAAAAGCAACAAGTTCTGTTCTGATCTGATACTCTCTATAGGATTCTTCACCACCTTCTTCAATCTTTAATGAATCTTTTGTTTTCTCAAATTTTGCAATGAAGGTTTTTAATTTTTCTAAACTTTAATATTTAGAATAATTGTTTTCAGTTGAGTCTCATTCAAATTTCTTACTCAACATACTTATTTTGTTTCTAGTAAACTTATTCATTCATTTGTTGGATGACTTTTCTTCTTTATTATTTTTATTCACTACTGGAAATGTGGTTTTTACCCACAGTTCTTTACCAATGGTTTGCTTAAACTGTTGGTAAAGAAGGTTTAGGGAACCCTTTCCCAATGGTTCATTAGAACCGTTGGGAAAGGGTACCCCTTTTCCAACAGTTTTTAAAAACCGTTGGCAAATATTTTCCCCAAATACAATCGGGCCACTGCTCTCCCCCATTTGCGACAAAACCCTAAAATCAATCCGGTGCTCTGCTCCTCTCACGAACTTCCCCATCCGAACAGGTGAAAACCCATATGAATCATCTAAAATCAGGTATTTTATTCTTTATGCACATATGGTACCTTTTTTTATTGTTATTGATCTAATATTTTTGTTTTAAGTTTGGATTCTGATGTGATTTCACTGTGAAAAATAGGGAAATGAACGAATATTTTGTTAATTAATTAGTTTCCCATGGAATATCATTTGTGTTATAATGTCCATGCTAAATAAAGGGGTAATGTAATAAAATACCTTGAATAAATTGTGGAAGTTGGGGTATGTTGCTTCTATGAGAGGTTTTTTGTTGTGTTTTATTGTATGTTGTAGGGTGTTGTATGTTGATTGAGGTGACCAGTTGGGATTTGTGATATGTGGGGTTGTAATGTGATGGTTAGTGGGCATGGATGTGACATGTAAAGTTGTGTGATAGTTATGATGTGTGGTGGTGTTGTGCTGTGTGGAGGTGTTGTGTGATGAGGTCGTGGTGTATGATGTGGTGAGGTGGTTTTGGTTGTGCGGTGGTTTGTGATGTGCAACCCCACATATCACAAGAAAACAAGATAGTAAATAAATGAGATGGAATAGAAATGGATGTGTGGTAAATGGATTTAATTAATTTAACATTAAATGAATGGACAATGTAAGTGTGAATGAAGTGGCTTATAAATGAAAGTGGGAAATACTATGTGTCTTGTGTGGTGGTGGTGTGGTGTGTTGCATATAGCGGTAAAAGTGGTTGTGATGGTTAATGTGTTGTATGGTAGTAGTGAAGTGTGTGATTATGTAGTTAATGTGAACCCATAGGTTGGGTATTTTGTGCTATCTATATATCATGTATTTTATGTTATTTCTACACATTCTCAACCAGAGTTGGATAAACTTACCAACGATCATAGGTTTTGAGTTATGGATATTTTTTCTAATATCTAGGATGGTGTTTATATGGTTGGATAGCTACCATGTCTTCCCTACTCTTCCTTCATAAGTTATTGACCATGTGTTTTTAGGCAAGATGCGATGTGATTGTCCATGTGTCTTCAGATGAGATGTACAATGATTTCCCTAGTGTTTTCAGGTGAGGTGCGATGTGATTGACCATGTGTTTTAGGCAAGATGCGATGTCATTCAATCTCTTCTAAAACAATTGATAGCTAAATTACCAATGAATCCCCCTATTCCCTCATATATTTAGTTTTTTGGTTTACACATTAGTTTCCTTTTTCTAATTAATTACATATTTGTTTTCAAAAGCAGGAAATGCAGCCAATTAAAGAGAGACAAAGGAAAAAAATGATGGAGAACAATCGTTAGATGGCGGATATGGGTGTTCCACCATTAGTTCCTACAGTGAGTACTTTATTTCAAATATATATATATATTTAAAGAATATATAATGTCATGTGATTAATTTTTTTGTAAACATTTTTGTAGGATCCACCTATACGTCGCCAGTTATTCGACGAGGAGCCTAGTACTGGTCCTAGTACTCAGGCCGGTGGTACGAGGAGGGTTCATACCAGAGGTGGACGATCAGCTGTGTGTGCCCGACTAGACCCTGCCCCTCCCACTGACATGTCATCCTTCCCACATTCTGATCCCGGTGTGTCATTAGGGACACGCGAGATATTTAGGCCTCCCATGTTTTCGCTACCTTCTGCATCTTCCGCCCCATCATTTTCACATCCCATGATGATTCCCACTCCCCAGTCAGAATCCGGTCATACTGCTATCCCATCTTCTTTTCCTTCTACTTCTGCCTCTCCGAGCTTCTATATTCCATCGTCTTCGACTCCTGTTCCACCACAGGGTGTTCCATCAGTTTCTGTGGATCCAGCGGCGCTCAGCGATCAGATTGGCGCATGTATATTTATAAAACCCTAAAAAAAATTTATAGCAAAATTTATTTTCATTATAACATGTTTTGATAAAATATTTGTTTTTATTTCATGAAAAATACATCTACTGATAGGAGGCGGGGGCGGGGGCGTACACGCATGCGTTCGGTGTGGAACCGTCGCACATAGGTTATGGTGGATTACAATGAAGACAACCAAATGGTTGAGAAATCAGGGCAACAATGTCATAGTTTTTTGGCGATGCTTGCCAAATACTCCGACATCATTCCCGTCAGCCCGCTGTCGTGGAGACATTTTCCACATGAGGTCAAGGATAGAGTTTGGGCAGAGATATGGGTAAAAAAATATGTTGTATTTAATGCCATGAATTAGTTTTGTATTTATATGAATTAATATTTTGATGTCAGCTTCGATTTAATTTTCCCGATGGTGAGGGTGCTCGAGCGAAACGTCTAAAGGATTTAGGCGAGCTTTGGAGAGCCTACAAGCATGAGTTGTATATTGGCTGGTGTGCTAGAGTTGTCACTGAGTTAGAGGCGGTACCAGTCGTGGATGATTGTCCTATAGAGCAGTATCGTCAGATGATTACTCATTGGATGAGTACCCATTTTAAGGTATGAATTACATTTTAGGTATTTAAATAATAACTTTCATGTTTTGCATTAATATTATCCTTTGCATTATCGAATTTTATTTAGGAATCATCTAGAAAAAATAAAAAAAACATTGATGAAAAAAAAAATACCTCCACACACTAGGACGTACGACGATGCCGGATCATGAGAGGAAAAAGGTATGACAATTTTTTAAATTTTTCTTTACGACTTACATTTTCTTTTGTTTTCTCAATTATTTAATCATTTGATAAAGTTTTCATATAACTTTAGTTTTAAATGTCATTATAGAGGCAAATATAGAATATTGAAGGACGTGTGCCTCGAGCAAAATTGTTTTGCTCGAGTAGACGGAAAAAGGATGGAAGTGCCGTCAATGTAACGACCCAATCTTTTTGAGTAGTATATTAACTTACTCTTAATGATTTAATAAGATGTTAATGGTTAATGCAGAAAGAGGAGTCGATGGCTTCATCCAGTAGACTCGACCCTTATGAAGCCCACTTATCAGAGCTTGGGAAGGAGGTAGCATATGTGGGCTTCGCTTTGGACCAAGCCCAAGCCGAACTCCAGCGTGTCAAGCTTGAACGGAAACGCCTACGGGAGAAGTTCAAGTTAGTAGAGATTACTACTAGGGCAATGTTATCTGAGCCTCCCTCAGATTCTCTCACCATAGCACACCTTACACTTAGGTCTTATGCCGGTGTTATAAGGGGCTATGTGACGAGACCCTAGCTTCCTTGTGTAATCCTTTCGGGTGATTGAATTGAGATTTATTCCTTTAGTGATGTTTGTGAAATTTCAAATGTCCAGATAATTTTAGAATGTATTTTTGATGAATTTTGAAAAAAAGGGATATTTTAAAATATTTATGAAAACCCTAAATAACTCATGATGTGTAATGATTTTCAAAAAATGGTCTTCTACAAAAGTGTTCAGTAAGGAATTTGGAGTCTAATAAGATCAACTTAATTTTTTGATGAATAGTAAATTATGAATAGTGATTTTACGCTTAGGATTAGTAATGTGACCAAATGGATTAGTAATTTCACTCAAAGAAAGTTTTAATATAATTCAGACACCTAGATTAAGTAATGTGATTCAATAAAATGGGTAAATAACGGTTTCATAAATTATTAGTCAAGTATTAGTTTTTTCGGATGAATAGTGTTTTTTAATTAAAAATTTAATTAAAAATAATTAGAAAATTATTTTTATAAAAATGACTTTATTTTTGAACTCAGAGCATCGATATTATGTTATGGTAATTTTTGGGGATTTTTCTGAAAAAAACGAATTTTCGATGAATAGTGTTTTTATTTAAAAATTAAATTAAAATTATTTAGAAAATTATTTTTATAAAATGGAGTTCATAAATGTATTTAGAGCATCGATATTTGGTTAAGGTGAAATTTTGGGATTATTCTGAGAAAGTTGAATTTTCGATGAATAGTGAAAATATAGTTTTTAAGTTACGGGTGTTTAATGACATCATTAAATGATGTATTAAGTATATATTCAATATGTCCGAATTATGAATAGTAAGATAAGGTGTGAGGTTTCCCAAGTGGCCAATACCATGGGCAAATACCATGGGCAAGCCCATGGTTTTGCCAAAACCACTAGTGAGGTGTCCCTTGGCCATTAATGCCTTGTCCCCTCACTTTCCCTATAAATACCCACCCTTTTCTCCTTTAGTTTCCACTCCCAACTCTCCCCCAACGAAGTTCTGGTCTCCTTACCTCCCAAGGAGTCCTCCCAAGGTGCCCTCAAGCCCTCAAGGTCCAAAACTTTGAGTTTCAAGAGTCACGTTTTAAGGTAAGGGATCCGACCCCTCTCTTTCTTTTCATGTAATCTCTTTGATGTCATTCATTTATGCTCCATGTTATTATGTGGGAGGATGTTCTTTTATATTCCTCTTACTGCCTCTTTCATGTTTATATGATTAGAGATCCCCTCTTACTCTCATCATTTCGTTTTATGAAAGTTTAAGTGACGCCGTTAGGCTGCCGAATGTTTAAGTGATTCTTTCACCCTTCTCATTTTTCAAGTTCGATTTTCATGTCAAATATTTCAAGTTCCTTTTTATTATGTTGGGGTATGATCTCTATATCTATCATACTGATCTCTTATGATCATATGATGAGAGACCCTATTTTATTTGTTCAATTCATTTTTGTTGAAGTTTAAGTGACGCCGTTAGGCTGTCGAATTTTCATAAGAGAAATCAAATTTTTGTCTTCCTTCCATGTTTTTTCATTTCAAATGGTATGTCCTTGAAATTGCATCACCATGTCCATATATACCTCTTATTCTGTCCCTCTACTGTTTTATGGGTCAATTATGATTGTTCGACCCATGTCCCCTCTCTTTTCAAAGTTTTCTAAAACCGTGTAACATAGCCGTTATGCTGCAGAATTTTCGTCTCAAAATGCCTCTCTTTTCTCAAAATTATTTTATGTTATAAAGTGAATACTCAAAGCTACCATTTCTACAGGGGTATTCACATATATATAAAAATGTTCTATTTTAAATTCTGGGATTTACATACATGATACCCTCTTTCCCTTTCCGTGGGTTTAAAGTAACCTAAAGATCATGTCTTTAAAGCAGTTTTTAAAACGTTATGATTATGAAATGAAACCCATTTATTTTATGCTATATGGGTTATTTATGAAATTTTTGATGATGATATATGTGGCTCACATGATAATAAAGGCAAATTTAAGGGTGCGCCCTGATAGCGATCCAATGCATTGGGTAAAGACTTAATCTCTAGAGATGACCATTTTAACGACACCTTGGTGAATAACCTTGGTAATTTTAACGACACCTTGGGGATGGACCTTGGTGAAACGAAACGATTGTCAATATTAAATTTTGCAGCCACATCTTCATGTTATGAAAAATGTTATTTTCATTATGATGTATCTCATGATTTCTATCTCATGCCTTAAAGTTCTTTTCATGTCCTTATTGAAGTATCTCAAGTACACTTGTAAAATGTTTCTCTTGTTTCCCTTACTGGGCCTTCTGCTCACCCTTTCTTTTGATGTATGTCCCCAGGTTATGAGATGCATAATGAACATAGGATGAACTAAAGGATAAGCCTTTCAAGTGTTTAAGAAGAATGTTTTATGTTTTTTTTATGTATTATGATCCTTGTTTCCAAGACACTAAACCTTAACGATCCTCAGTTCCATGTAATGAAATGAAAGTTATGTTATAAAAAGACGGGATGCTATAGTTGGTATCAAAGGATGGTTTAGTTATTTGTGGAAATTAGGATATAAAAACTTTAGGAAGAACCCTATAGAAAAGTTTAAATATAGGAAAACTTCCTGGTATTTTGGTAAGTATTGAGTAAGTGGTTTATCAAACAAATACATCCCTATCTGGATACGAGCAGGTAGAGGCGGCTCTGGCACAGATGTACATAGGGGTAAAACCCGAAAACACCGCTTTGAGCTAGACTCGAACAGGAACTGGTGCACGATAACGGGCCTTGCTGCACTCTTGGTTACGACACTCCCGGGGGATATGTTTGGTTAATCACAAGCTTTTTATGAATCATTATGAAGGAATTATAGAAAAGTGTAATTGTCTAAGCATGAAGTCTTAGTTAAAAGATTCATAAATGAAATAAGTTTCTTACTAAGGTTTTATTCTTTTAGAAAATGGCGGGAAATAGGAGGAACCGTGTCGATGGTGACCGCAATGCACCATGTGCTGACAGCCCTCTGATGGAAGCCGGAATGGAAACATTCATGAGAATGATGAACCAATTGACTCAAGTTATGAGTAATAACTTGAATCAAGCTGAGAGGCCGACCTCACCACGAAGGGAACAACACTCTGTTGAGTCCTTCATGCGTCAACGACCGCCAACATTCAGTGGATCTACTGACCCATTGGTTGCGGAACAATGGATAAGCTTCATTGAAAAGATCTTTTCTGTACTTCATTGTTCGGAACAAGAAAAAGTCACCCTTGCTGTTTACCGCCTAGAGGGAGAAGCTGATCAGTGGTGGTCACTGATCAAAAACACGAAGACACGAGGAGAGATAGAAGCTATGGAGTGGGAAGAATTTCGGGGAATTTTCCTTAACAAGTATTTCCCTCGTTCCATGAGAACGAGAATAGAGAAAGAGTTTCTCGAGCTGAAGTAGAAGGAGAACGAATCTGTCGGAAGCTATGAGATGAACTTCACAAGGCTTTCCCGTTATACCTCAAGCTTTGTCATGGACCCTAATGGGAAGGTTGATAGATTCTTTGGTGGACTACGTCCTCATCTGTAGAAGAATCTAGCCAACAGGGACTATGATAGCTATGAAGAAATAGTTCGAAGTGCTATGAAAGTCGAGCTGGAGTTTGGTGAGACACAGTGGTCTCATAAACCAAATGAAAAGAAGAGATCGTTGGAGCCTAGTTTAGGGAAGTCTTTTGATCAGGGAAGAGGTGGAAAGCAAATGCAACTTACCACATGCATTAAATGTGGGAAGAATCATCTGGGGAACTGCTTGAACGGAAGTGGCAAGTGCTACAAGTGTGGAAGAGGAGGCCATATTTCTCGGAATTGTCATAGTGAGGTGAAGCCTCAGCTTCCCAACACTAATGACAGAGGAAAGATGGTTCTGGCCCTACCCGAAGTCACATGCTTCAAGTGTGGACAGCTTGGGCACTTTGCTAACCAATGTCCAAATCTGAGGGCGGTGGAGGGGAATCGCCATCAACCTCAGCAGAGGCCAAGAGAGCAAGGTCGTGCTTTCGCTATCACAACAGCTGAAGTTGAAGTCCCGAACGATGTGGTAGCAGGTACTCTTGTCGTCCTCTCAAAACTAGCAAGTACTTTATTTGATTCTGGTTCTACGCATTCCTTTATTTCCTCCAAGTTTGCAAGGAATATAGAATCAATCCCCGAACTGCTAGAGGTAGAGTTGTCTATCAAGACTCCAAGTGGGATTATCCTTGCATCAAAAATATTTAGAGACTCTAGTGTTTACTTTGGTGAGCACAATCTTATCGCAAATCTAGTAGTCATTCCCATGATGGAATTCGACATTATACTAGGGATGGACTGGCTCTCAAAGTATAATTCTAAGATCAAATGCAGAAGTAAGGAAATATCAGTAGTCTTGAATGAACGACCTACAGTTATCTTCCAAGGAGAGATATCCCGAACTGATCCCTATCTAGAATCACCTCCTATAGCATTCTTTATGGAGTTAATCGGTGATGATGAAGAAGGAAAAGGGAGCATACAAATAGAAGATGTTCCGATTGTTCAGGAATACATGGATGTATTTCCTGAGGATTTACCTGGACCTCCCCCAGAAAGAGAGGTAGAGTTCTCCATTGAACTTGTACCTGGGTCTCAACCGATATCAAAGAATCCATATAGAATGGAAAATGTGGAGATAGAAGAGTTAAAGAAACAACTCCAAGACTTGTTGGAGAAGGGGTTTATCCGACCGAGTGTGTCTCCTTGGGGAGAACCAGTTCTCTTTGTGAAGAAGAAGGATGGATCAATGCGGCTATGCATCGATTATAGAGAACTGAACGGGATCACAGTGAAGAATAGATATCCTCTTCCAAGAATTGATGATTTATTTGACCAACTTCGCGGGGCTCAATTCTTCTCTAAGATTGACCTTTGATCTGGTTATCATCAACTGAGGGTGAAGAAGGAAGATATTCCAAAGACTGCCTTCCGATCAAGATATGGGAATTATGAGTTTACTGTTATGCCCTTCGGCTTGACTAATGATCATGCTATTTTCATGGATTTGATGAATAGAGTCTTTAAGGACTACCTTGATAACTTTGTGGTAGTTTTTATTGATGATATTTTGATATATTCAAAAAGTCGCGAGGAGCATGAAGATCATCTAAGGGTTATATTGAAAACTCTGCGGAAGGAGAGGCTCTTTGGGAAGTTCAGCAAGTGTGAGTTTTGGTTACAACAGGTGGCTTTCTTGGGGCACATCGTAACCAATGAAGGAATCTCGGTTGACCCTGCAAAAACAATGGTTGTGGAGGAGTGGCCTCAACCAACAATAGTAACTGAGATTCGTAGTTTCCTTGGTTTAGCAGGATATTATAGGAGGTTTGTGAAAAACTTTTCACGGCTTTCTAATCCACTAACCAAGTTGACTCGAAAAGGGGTTAAGTTTATCTAGACAAAGGAATGCGAGGAAAGTTTCCAAGAGCTAAAGAAGAGATTGTTTACTGCACCTGTGTTAACACTACCCTCTATCGGAGAAGGATTCGTTATTTTTAGCGATGCATATCTGAAAGGGCTTGGGTGCGTCCTCATGAAAAATGACAAAGTAATTGCTTATGCATCTCGACAGTTGAAGAATCATGAGCAGAATTATCCTACGCATGATCTAGAGCTGGCGGCAGTTGTTTTTGCTCTAAAGATATGGAGGCACTATCTTTATGGGGAGAAATGTGATATATACACTGACCACCAAAGTCTAAAGTATATTTTCACACAGAAAGAATTGAACATGAGAAAAAGGAGATGGTTGGAGCTTATTAAAGACTATGATTGTTCAATTCATTATCACCCTGGAAGAGCAAACAAAATCGCGGATGCGTTAAGAAGGAAAGATCCTATTGTTCTGGCAACAATGAGGATCGTAGGAGATCCCTTGATTAAAGATCTAGTAAAACTGGACATGGGAATTATAAGGAAAGGGACATCATCAACCCTATTCCAAATGATTTCTCAACCTTCATTACTAGAGAGGATCAAGAAGGCTCAAAAAGAAGATCCTTTGCTGCAGGAGAAGTTTGAGGCTGTAAAGGATGGTAAGTTCCCTGATTTCAATATTGATCAAGAAGGTGTATTGAAATTTCGTACAAGACTATGTGTTCCATCTATTCCGTAGATAAAGAAAGAACTGATGGATGAAGCTCATAGCTCTACATTCTCTATACACCCGAGAAGCACTAAGATGTATAGAGACCTTTGTGATCATTATTGGTGGGATAACATGAAGAGGGAGATTGCTAATTACACTACAAGGTGCCTGGTGTGTCAGCAAGTAAAGGTAGAACGACAACTTTCTAAAGGGGTATTACAACCGCTACCCATACCAGTATGGAAGTGGGATAATATCACTATGGACTTTGTAACTGGTCTCCCGAAAACATCCAAAGGAAACAATGCGATATGGGTTATTGTGGACCGTCTCTCCAAGACAACCCATTTTATCTCTATTCGGGATGATTTCTCTCTGGATCATCTTGCCAAGATATACGTGAAGGAAGTGGTAAGGCTGCATGGGGTACCACTATCCATCGTATTTGATCGTGACCCAAGATTCACATCAAAATTCTGGATAAGTCTTCAACATGCTCTGAATACTGAATTGAATTTTAGTACGGCCTATCATCCTCAAACTGATGGCCAATCTTAAAGGACTATTCAGACACTCAAAGACATGTTGAGATTATGCTCAATGGAATTTAAAGGTGGATGGGATCAACACCTCCCATTAGTTGAGTTCTCCTATAACAACAGCTTCCATTCGAGTATTCAGATGGCACCCTATGAAGCTCTATATGGAAAGCGGTGTAGAACTCCTACTTGTTGGGATGAAACTGGTGAGAGGAAGCTTCTTGGGCCTGATCTCGTGCAAGAGATGACAGAACAGGTTCATGCCATCCAACAACACATAAAGGCTGCTCAGAGTCGACAGAAGAGCTATGCTGACAATCGTCGAAGGGACTCGGAGTTTGGTGTTGGTGACAAAGTATTCCTTCGAATTTCTCCATGGAAGAGAGTCATGCGATTTGGGAAGAAAGGGAATCTCAGCCCTAGGTACATTGGCCCCTATGAAATCCTTGATCGCATAGGAGCAGTGGCCTATCGTCTAGCACATCCACTGAACCTAGCTCAAGTTCATGATGTCTTCCATGTATCTCTCTTGAGGAAGTACATACCCGACCCTTCGCATGTACTGAACCCAGAGGTGGTACAACTGGAACATGACCTCTCTTACGAGGAGCAGCCAGTGGAGATCTTAGACCATAGAGACAAGGTCCTACGAAACAAGACTACCCACCTTGTGAAAGTGTTGTGGAGGAATCATAAATATGAAGAGGCGACTTGGGAGCCGGAGGAAACAATGAAGTAAAAGTACCCTCACCTTTTCGACTAGGCCTCAAGTATAAATTTCGGGGATGAAATTTCTTAAGGGGGGAAGAATGTAACGACCCAATCTTTTTGAGTAGTATATTAACTTACTCTTAATGATTTAATAAGATGTTAATGGTTAATGCAGAAAGAGGAGTCGATGGCTTCATCCAGTAGACTCGACCCTTATGAAGCCCACTTATCAGAGCTTGGGAAGGAGGTAGCATCTGTGGGCTTCGCTTTGGACCATGCCCAAGCCGAACTCCAGCGTGTCAAGCTTGAACGGAAACGCCTACGGGAGAAGTTCAAGTTAGTAGAGATTACTACTAGGGCAATGTTATCTGAGCCTCCCTCAGATTCTCTCACCATAGCACACCTTACACTTAGGTCTTATGCCGGTGTTATAAAGGGATATGTGACGAGACCCTAGCTTCCTTGTGTAATCCTTTCGGGTGATTGAATTGAGATTTATTCCTTTAGTGATGTTTGTGAAATTTCAAATGTCCAGATAATTTTAGAATGTATTTTTGATGAATTTTGAAAAAAAGGGATATTTTAAAATATTTATGAAAACCCTAAATAACTAATGATGTGTAATGATTTTCAAAAAATGGTCTTCTACAAAAGTGTTCAGTAAGGAATTTGGAGTCTAATAAGATCAACTTAATTTTTGATGAATAGTAAATTATGAATAGTGATTTTACGCTTAGGATTAGTAATGTGACCAAATGGATTAGTAATTTCACTCAAAGAAAGTTTTAATATAATTCAGACACCTAGATTAAGTAATGTGATTCAATAAAATGGGTAAATAACGGTTTCATAAATTATTAGTCAAGTATTAGTTTTTTCGGATGAATAATGTTTTTTAATTAAAAATTTAATTAAAAATAATTAGAAAATTATTTTTATAAAAATGTCTTTATTTTTGAACTCAGAGCATCGATATTATGTTATGGTAATTTTTGGGGATTTTTCTGAAAAAAACGAATTTTCGATGAATAGTGTTTTTATTTAAATATTAAATTAAAATTATTTAGAAAATTATTTTTATAAAATGGAGTTCATAAATGTATTTAGAGCATCGATATTTGGTTAAGGTGAAATTTTGGGATTATTCTGAGAAAGTTGAATTTTCGATGAATAGTGAAAATATAGTTTTTAAGTTACGGGTGTTTAATGACATAATTAAATTATGTATTAAGTATATATTCAATATGGTCGAATTATGAATATTAAGATAATGTGTGAGGTGTCCCAAGTGGCCAATACCATGGGCAAATACCATGGGCAAGCCCATGGTTTTGCCAAAACCACTAGTGAGGTGTCCCTTGGCCATTAATGCCTTGTCCCCTCACTTTCCCTATAAATACCCACCCTTTCCTCCTTTAGTTTCCACTCCCAACTCTCCCCCAACGAAGTTCTTGTCTCCTTACCTCCCAAGGAGTCCTCCCAAGGTGCCCCCAAGCCCTCAAGGTCCAAAACTTTGAGTTTCAAGAGTCACGTTTTAAGGTAAGGGATCCGACCCCTCTCTTTCTTTTCATGTAATCTCTTTGATGTCATTCCTTTATGCTCCATGTTATTATGTGGGAGGATGTTCTTTTATATTCCTCTTACCGCCTCTTTCATTTTTATATGATGAGAGATCCCCTCTTACTCTCATCATTTCGTTTTATGAAAGTTTAAGTGACGCCGTTAGGCTGCTGAATGTTTAAGTGATTCTTTCACCCTTCTCATTTTTCAAGTTCGATTTTCATGTCAAATCTTTCAAGTTCCTTTTTATTATGTTGGGGTATGATCTCTATATCTATCATACTGATCTATTATTATCATATGATGAGAGACCCTATTTTATTTGTTCAATTCATTTTTGTTGAAGTTTAAGTGACGCCGTTAGGCTGTCGAATTTTTATAAGAGAAATCAAATTTTTGTCTTCCTTCCATGTTTTTTCATTTCAAATGGTATGTCCTTGAAATTGCATCACCATGTCCATATATACCTCTTATTCTGTCCCTATACTGTTTTATGGGTCAATTATGATTGTTCAACCCATGTCCCCTCTCTTTTCAAAGTTTTCTAAAACCGTGTAACATAGCCGTTATGCTGCAGAATTTTCGTCTCAAAATGCCTCTCTTTTCTCAAAATTATTTTATGTTATAAAGTGAATACTCAAAGCTACCATTTCTACAAGGGTATTCACATATATATAAAAATGTTCTATTTTAAATTCTGGGATTTACATACATGATACCCGCTTTCCCTTTCCGTGAGTTTAAAGTAACCTAAAGATCATGTCTTTAAAGCAGTTTTTAAAACATTATGATTATGAAATGAAACTCATTTATTTTATGCTATATGGGTTATTTATGAAATGTTTGATGATGATATATGTGGCTCACATGATAATAAAGTAAAATTTAAGGGTGCGCCCTGATAGCGCTCCAATGCATTGGGTAAAGACTTAATCTCTAGAGATGACCATTTTAACGATGCCTTGGTGAATAACCTTAGTAATTTTAACGAAACCTTGGGGATGGACCTTGGTGAAATGAAACGATTGTAAATATTAAATTTTTCAGCCACATATTCAAGTTTTGAAAAATGTTATTTTCATTATGATGTATCTCATGATTTCTCTCTCATGCCTTAAAGTTCTTTTCATGTCCTTATTGAAGTATCTCAAGTTCACTTGTAAAATGATTCTCTTGTTTCCCTTACTGGGCCTTCTTCTTACCCTTTCTTTTGATGTATGTCCCCAGGTTATGAGATGCATAATGAACATAGGATGAACTAAAGGATAAGCCTTTCAAGTGTTTAAGAAGAATGTTTTATGTTTTTTTTATGTATTATGATCCTTGTTTCCAAGACACTAAACCTTAACGATCCTCAGTTCCGTGTAATGAAATGAAAGTTATGTTATAAAAAGACGGGATGCTATAGTCAACGAATCGACTCAGTAGTAGATTGTAAGTTTTAATCTGTTGATTTTATATTTTAATATCTATTTTGTAACTTAATAATATATTTATATTTGTAACAGGTTTCTTTAGAGGCCCTTGATGCCCAAGAACCAGACAATTTTGGGCCAACAGATCACTTACATCAGGTGTTGGGAGAGGAGTATCCTGGCAGAGTACGCTGCCGACCTAGGATAGCCCCGACGAGGTATTGGACCTCCTCAGGTACGAGCTGTAGTGCCACCAAGCTACAGCAAGTTAGGGAACAAGCAGAACAGGCTAAGAAAAGGTCCATAGAGACGACAGAACAGTCTGTTAGGGAAAACAATGCGTTTATGAAATTTATTGAAGTTCTACGTCCAACACTTCTAGCAGAGGCCATCCCAACTTTTGATGAGTATATGTCATCGATACGTTCTATATATGGTGCACCAGGTGGAAGTTCTAGTGGTGTTTAAGACGATGTCCAACTTGACGATGATGATGGAGAGGAATCTGATGCGGAACAGGAGGGAGAGGAGGAGGGCGAGGTGGGTGGCGAGGGTGAGGAGGAGGGCGCTGAGGAGGGCGAGGACAATGATGGGGATGAGGATGATGGTGATGATGGTGATGGTGATGTGGGACAAATTGATCCATTACATTTTTGACTAATATTACCGAGATTTGATATTTAATCTATTCTTATTGTTGGTTTTATCTAGACCCGTAGTATAGTATTGGAGTTGAGTTATTTTTATATATTATCTATTTTTATGGATGTTTTTTCCTTTTAGTGGTTGTGTGTTTGGGAACCCCCCTCCTTCTTGGACCCTATAAAACCCCCACCATCCTCCTTGGACCCCAGACACCCCCCAGACAGCCCCCGAATAGCCCCCCAAACAGCCCCCCGGACAACCCCCCCCACCTTCCTCCCGGGATCCCGAACAGCCCCCCGGAAAACTATAACGACCCATACTTTACATACATTGTTATTACTTCAAAATTGAAGCACACTTACTACAACACATAACAAAACCAGGAAAGGACCGTATAGGTATAGTGTCTTTAGAAACCGGGAAACATAAACAACTGGTTCATAAAGCATCTACTTTGCCTCCCATTTATTTCATCATATCTAGAGTCCCTTTTTGGCGTATCCTACTTAATAACCTTATTCCTGACCTGGGTAAATAAAACATACCAAAGGGTGAGCTCAAATGCTCAGTAAGGGTAAACAAAAGAAATATCAATCATATCATAAGAACATAACTTTTGGAAATCTTAACCTGCAAAAGAAATCATAATGGGATAAATCACAGTAGTGAAATGTAATCCCAATAATCATAACTTAAAACATGAAACTTTGTGGCATACACAAATAATCATATAGAATCATTTCTTATTAGTCAAGACTCATTTCCAAGACTATCTTAGTGGACAAAGTCCATTTCTGAACCGAGTTTACTCCTCGTTTCAGTCCTGTTTCACTAAACCGGTATAACTTGCCGTTCCAGCCATGTCTATCTCATGAGATATAAAATCTTTACCCAATGCATTGGAGGGAGATATAGGTCCCACCCATCTCATAATGATACCATTCATATGTGTTCCACAAAATCATAAATCATACATCATTTCATAACCCATGTAATAAAAATGGGACTCTTAAACAACACGACATCATAAAACAATTCATATAAGATAAAGGAATTCATAAAAATAATTACATCACAACATAATCAATTCAATGTAAAAATAGGGATAGAAACAGAAACCTATATTATCTTAGATGGAAAATAATTTTTATAAAACACTTGAACTCCATTCTTGAGGAAAAAATCCTTTCTACTTCAAAAACACTTTTCCTTTCTTAACATGTCATACAATTATAAACTAAAAGAAGTTGATTAAAAATAAACTTGAAAACTTTTAAGGGAAGATTCTTGGAAATAATGTTTTAAAAATCCATTCATGCCATATAAGTTAAAAAAACATTCTTCTCATACTTTTTTCGGAAAAGTCAAAAGTACCTCGTACGAAAAACGACAAAAGATTCCTTTCATATCTTTTACTAAAAACTCACCGAAGGGTAAAATTGGATTTAAACAATTGTAGGTGGATGGAAATAATATTACATATTGAGGAAACATGGATTTGGATGATGAAATAGACCCCAGTAAATACCAAAGTATAAACAATCTCGGATAAAAATGAGATTGTGATATTTCCCTTACCTTAGGTCCGATATGCTTTGTACGTGTCCGAACCTCCTCTTCTTTGAAGTGATTCTTTGAGACCTCCTTTTAGGGTACTAAAATAGGTCTTTAAAGAAGAACATAACCTCTAGGATATTTCTAGGGAAGTGGAGAGGAGAAATTGGCAGGGGTTTCCCGAGCTTGAAGGCTCAAAGTGGTGTGAGGAAGAGGGGGAGGAGGTGCCCTTTTATAAGGGAGGAGAGGGGCACCTTTGGAATAACTAAAAATATTATTTTATTATAAAGTCAAATTCGGTTTTAAATAGCTCAAAATTGATTTATTTCTAATCTAAGGTGGGGATGGGTCTAAATCCTCTCATCCAATAGAATTTAGACAAGTTTAGGTATCAATTTTAACCTTATCATTTAGATTTAACTTTAAGTTAGATAATTTAACTTTTACCGTGTCTTCTTGTTTTCTTATACTATAAGGTTAATAAACTTACTATATCAAGCCAAAAGAACCCCAAGTTGTTTATTATTAATATATATATCCTTATCTAAGTCATTTGGCTGAACCTTAGATTTTTAGGAATAAAATAACAATTAATAATATAATATTTGTTTTAAAAACTATTTTATGTCAATTTTGACACTATTTGGTAATTGATTTTTGTGAAAATTATAACAGAATGATTAGTTCGAAAAAAGTTAATTAAATCAATAATAACATGTCATATTAACCCATAAAATTATTTTAATTCATAAAAAGTCTCAAATTACATTTATTTGGGTATTTATAACATCAATTATGTCAATATTTCATTAATAAGATAATTACTGCATCATTATTGTGTCATAAATAAATTAAATTATTTAATGTATAAAAATTATAAATAAAATACCATTATGTTGGAAATCTTTTTATCTTTCTAATTAATATTTATAGTCAAATTTATCTTATTATAACCCCATATTAGAACTGATTTACTTATTAAACTTTGATTTTAACTATTTTAACCCTTCTTTAAAAAATTTAATAATAAATGTCCTAATCTAATCCAAATGGGCCTAAATGGTCATATTTTATTCCTAAGGTTGTTTTTGGTCGAATTAAACTTGTCCAATAGAATTAGGACATGTGTTAGGGTAATAATAATATCATTTTTTACCCTTAATTACCCTATTTACTTTTAACCGTGGTAAAAAAAGTAAAAAGTTACTATTCAGCAAAAATTATTTTCATCTCATTGAACCACATTTTACTTACTGACATCAATCGTGTCTCTAGGATTTTCGAAATTCCACTCACAGAAGCGGTAAAATTAAGTTTTATGAAAAATTCAGTTTTTTTAACTACCACTTAATGGTTTCACTATTCATCAAAAATTGAAAGTTTTCAGAAAAATACCAAAAATTAGGCCTAAGCTATATTTGATATTATGAATTCAAAAATTATGTTTATTTTACCAAATTCAGAACATATCAGTTACATTAACTAATTTAAAAATTAAATCCCGTCGTTAAGACAAATAGCGTGTTTTTAAGAGATAATAACTATCAAAACATTGACACTTGTTTATGTCTGGTTTAAATGTGAAATTACATCCAATGGACAACATTGTATTAAATTGTAAAAATATATTCTAAATATACTTTAAAACCACTCAAATTAATAATTTATAATTATTAATTATTTCGATTAAAAATTTTGTTTTTAAATAAAATTTAATAATTTTCACTATTCATCAGAATATGAAAGTTATCCGAAAAGTACCAAAATTTCACCCTAAGCTAATTTCGATATTCCGAATCTAAAAATGAAGTCCATCTTGAAAAATAAAATTTAAAAAATTTCAAAAAGTGGTTATTACTATTCATAATGGATAGTTTTAATAATATTTTAATCACATATCGTTGTTTAGTGAAACTCGGTATTACGTACGACACAAGCTATCGAGGAAGGCCGCGATTGCGTGTAAAGCAAGTAAATCTAGTGTTGTGTGTAGTGAAAGATTCATTTGATGATTTATATAACATAAAAACAAAATATTTCACATAAAAGTCTCAGGTGTTACATTCTACCCCCCTTAAAATGAATTTCGCCCTCGAAATTCGTCACTTTGTAACAAACAGATGAGGATACCTCTCCCTCATCATATCCTCAAGCTCCCATATAGCTTCTTATAATTGGTGGTTACTCAATAAAACTTTCACCAATCGAGTGGTCTTGCTTCGTAGGACTTTTTCGCTACGATCCAGAATCTCTATTGGCCGTTCTTCATAAGAAAGATCTTGCTCCAGCGGTACAACTTCTAAGCTAAGTACATGTGAAGGATCAGGTATGTACTTTCTCAGGAGAGATACATGGAACACATCATGAACTTGAGATAGATTCGGTGGAAGCGCCAATCGGTAAGCTACCTTCCCAACACGATCCAGTATTTTGAAAGGACCGATATATCTAGGGCTCAACTTCCCCTTCTTTCCAAATCTCATCACTCTCTTCCAGGGAGATATTCGTAAGAACACTTTATCACCCACTTCAAATTCTAGGTCTTTTCTTCGGTTGTCGGCATAACTTTTCTGTCGACTCTGAGCTTCTCTTATGTGTTGTTGAATAGATCTGACCTTTTCTACCATTTCATCAACAAGATCAGGTCCTAATAGCTTTCTTTCCCCAACTTCATCCCAGCAAGTTGGAGTCCTGCATTTATTTCCATAGAGAGATTCATAAGGAGCCATCTGAATACTAGAGTGAAAGCTATTATTATAAGAAAATTCCACCAAAGGTAGGTGTTGATCCCAACCACCTTTGAAATCCATAGAACAAGATCTCAACATAGCTTCTAGGGTTTGAATTGTTCTCTCAGACTGACCGTCTGTCTGAGGATGATAAGCAGTGCTGAAACTCAACTCTGTATCTAGAGTATGCTGAAGACTTTTCCAGAACTTCAAGGTAAATCTCAGATCCCGATCAGATATAATAGAAAGTGGTACTCCATGCAATCTTACCACTTCCTTTACATATATCATGGCAAGATGATCCAGAGAGAAATCCTCTCTAATAGCAATGAAGTGTGCAGACTTGGTAAGATGATCAACTATGACCTAGATAGAATTATTGCCTTTGGATGTTTTAGGAAGTCCTGTGACAAAGTCCATAGTGATGTTTTCCCATTTCCATTCAGGTATGGGTAATGGTTGTAACATCCCCTTAGACTTCTGTCTCTCAGCTTTAACTTGCTGACAAACCAAGCATTGAGAGACATATTCAACAACATCTCTTTTCATGCCATCCCACCAGAAGTACTCTTTCAGGTCCCTATACATCTTCATGCTTCCAGGATGATTAGAGAATGAAGAACTATGAGCCTCATCCAGCAGCTCCTTCTTTAATTCGGGGATGGGAGGAACACAAACCCGATTCCTGAACTTTATTATCCTATCACAATCAAGGTTGAATTCAGGAACATTTCTCACCTTCTTTTGTAACTCGACATCTTCTTTCTGTGCCTCTTTAATCTTCACATGTATAGATGGTTGAACATTCATTTGAGAAAGATACTATTTTCCCCCTTCCATTATAATTCCAAGATCCATCCTTTGTAAATCCATAAATATTGGATCTTTTGTGATCCTCATCATGGATAAACTGGCATGGTCTTGTCAACTTAATGCATCTTCCACCTTGTTTGCTTTCCTAGGGTGGTAATGAATTGAGCAGTCGTAATCCTTAATCAGCTCCAACCATCTTCTTTGGCGCATATTCAGCTCCTTTTGTGTGACAATATACTTTAAACTTTTATGATCAGTATAAATATCACACCTTTCTCCATAAAGATAATGCCTCCAAATCTTTAATGCAAAGATTACCGCAGCTAACTCCAAATCATGTGTTGGGTAATTTTTATCATGGATTTTCAACTGTCGTGAGGCATAAGCTATCACCATATCATTTTGCATAAGAACACACCCCAATACCTTCTTGGATGCATCACTATAGATCACAAACCTTTCTCCACTACAAGGTAGTGTGAGCACAGGTGCACTGGATAACCTTATTTTCAACTCCTTGAAATTCTATTCACATTCCTCCGTCCAGACAAACTTAACTCCTTTCCGAGTCAACTTGGGGAGTGGATTAGATAATCGTGAAAAATATTTCACAAAACGTCGATAATATCCAGCCAAACCAAGAAAACTTCAGATCTCAGTTACTGTTGTTGGTCTCGACCATCTTTTGATAACCTATGTTTTTGATGGATCCACAGATATCCCCTATTTTGAGATTATGTGACCCAAAAATGAAACTTTTTGAAGCCAAAATTCACACTTGGTAAATTTGGCATAAAGCTTCTCCTTTCTCAGGGTCTTCAATATAATTCTCAAGTGATCTTCATGTTCTTCCTTGCTCTTTGAATAGACAAGAATATAATCTATAAAGACTACCACAAACTGATCAAGATAGTCTCTAAAGAATCTATTCATTAGATCCATGAAGATAGCAGGGGCATTAGTAAGACCAAATGGCATCACTATAAATTCATAGTGTCCATACCTTGTATGGAAAGCCGTCTTTGGTATATCCTCCCTTTTGACCCTTAATTGATGATACCCTAAACGAAGATCAATCTTGGAAAAGTATTGAGCTCCGCGTAGTTGGTCAAATAAGTCATCAATGCATGGGAGATGATATTTTTTCTTGATAGTGATCTTGTTAAGTTCTAGATAATCAATGCAGAGTCTCATTGATCCATCTTTCTTCTTAACAAACAGAACAGGTGCTCCCCAAGGTGACGCACTAGGGCATATGAATCCCTTATCAAGATTCTCTTGGAGTTTCTTCTTCAATTCCTGCAACTCAATTGGGTCTATTCTATAAGGTGTCTTTGAAATAGGCAAAGCACCCGGTACGAGTTCTATTGAAAACTCAACTTCACGATTTGGTGGAAGACCCGACAATTCCTCCGGAAAGACATCATCAAACTCCCATACAATGGGAATATTCTTAATCGTGAGTTTCTCACCAACCATTTGAGATAAATAACCTTAATTTAGTGGAATCAAGACCCATAAGGTAGAAGGAATTTCCACTGGAAGGTTATGTTCATCCTTGAATTGATAGACAATCATAGATTGATCTGGAATATGAAATGTGACTTCCCTTATTTGGCAATTGATATGAGCTCCATATAAAGAAAGACAATCCATGCCAAGAATCACATCAAATTCTACTATAGGAAGGATCACAAGATTTGCAGGAATCACTTTCCCAAAAACTTTGATCAGAGAAGAATTATAAACTTTTTATGCGACTGTTGTGCCATTAGGTGTTGTCACAGCTAACTCAACATCTAATTGTTGTGGTAATATGGTGATACCCTTAGAAAATTCTTCAGAAATAAAAGAGTGGGTGGATCCAGAATCAAATAAAACATTTTCTACTTTATAGTGGATGGTAAGTGTACCTTTCACCACATCGTTATCGTACTCCACATCGCTGATAGAAATTTCATGTTACTTTCCTTTGTCTTTAGCCTTAAGAGTTTGTTGACGTCGACCATCATCATCAACCCTTGGATTTGGGCATTGATTGGCATAATGCCCCATCTCCTTGCACTTGAAACATTGAAGTGTAGTAGGTTCATTATGTGTATCCCTTACTTTGTTTGCATCATTAGACATCTTCTTCCCATCATCCTGACATTCAAATGCCCGATGACCTTCCTTTCCACACTTGAAACATTTACTTGTCCCTTTAAGACAACTCCCTCCATGTTTCTTTCCACACTTTGAGCATAAGGTAAATCTCATCTTCTTTTCAGTGTGCTCTTTAGATTTTCCTTTTAATTCCATTTTCCTCTTCTTATCAAACCCATATGACTGATGGGTTACTCCAATCTCTATCTCGACTTTGAGAGCACATCGAACGATTTCCTCATAGCTATTGAAGTCCCTTATGGCTAATGCCCTTCGAAGACTTGGTTTTAAGCCACTAAAGAATCGATCGATCTTACTCTCAGGTTGGATAATAATACCAGAAGTGTACCTTTCCAGTATTGTAAAATTTGCTTCATAGGTACCAACAGATTCATCATCCTTTTTCTTTAGTTCAAGAAACTCTTTCTCCATCTTTGTTCGGAGAATACGAGGGAATTACTTATTGAAAAATAAGTTCTTGAACTCGTCCCATTCCATGGACTCAATTTCATCCCTTTGCCTCGTATTCTTAATAAGATTCCACCATTGATCAGCATCACCTTCCAAACGATACACTGCTAAGATGACTTTATCATGCTCATAACATTGAAGAACTGAAAATATCTTTTCAGTAGTACTAATCCATTGTTCAACAACTAATGGATCAGTAGACCCGCTGAATGAAGGTGGACGCTGTCTCATGAAGGATTCAACAGAATGTTGCTCCTTCCTTTGCTCGTTTGGAAGTCCTGCATGATTCATAGCTTGAGAAAGTTGTGTGATCATGGATACAAGATTTTTCATTCCAGCTCCCATAACGTTTGGTTGCTCAGGGGGACAATCATTGCATTGCCCGTCGCATTCCGCATTAACACGGTTCCTTCGGGTTCCATCCATTGACTAAAACCAAGAAGAATAGTGTGACCAACACTAATTATAATAGGAAAACCACATAATCAAGAATAAAATTTCACACTTAAGGTCTTATCCTAGGTTATTCATGGCCATTTCTTAAACACTAATATTGTGTTCTATGCTTAGAATTATCCTTAGGGTTCTTACTAAGGCTTTCACATCCTAGTTTCCAAAGGTTGACTATACCTTTCCTCTGATACCAAATATAATGAACCATACTTTACATACATTGTTATTACTTCAAAATTGAAGCACACTTATTACAACACATAACAAAACCAGGAAAGGATCGTATAGGTATAGTATCTTTAGAATCTGGGAAACATAAACAACTGGTTCACAAAGCATCTACTTTTCCTCCCATTTATTTCATCATATCCAGAGTCCCTTTTTGGCGTATCCTACTTAATAACCTTCTTCCTGACCTGGGGAAATAAAACATACCAAAGGGTGAGCTCAAATGCTCAGTAAGGGTAAACAAAAGAAATATCAATCATATCATAAGAACATAACTTTTGGAAATCTTAACCAGCAAAAGAAATCATAATGGGATAAATCATAGTAGTGAAATGTAATCCCAATAATCATAACTTAGGACATGAAACTTTGTGACATACACACATAATCATAGATAATCATTTCTTATTAGTCAAGACTCATTGCCAAGACTATCTTAGTGGACAAAGTCCATTTCTGAACTGAGTTCACTCCTCGTTTCAGTCCTATTTCACTGAACCGGTATAACCTGCCGTTCCAGCCATGTCTATCTCATGAGATATAAAATCTTTACCCAATGAATTGGAGGGAGATATAGGTCCCACCTATCTCATAATGATACCATTCATATGTGTGACACAAAATCATAAATCATACATTATTTCATAACCCATGTAATAAAAATGGGATTCTTAAACAACATGACATCATAAAACAATTCATATAAGATAAAGAAATTCATAAAAATAATTCCATCACAACATAATCAAGTCAATGTAAAAATAGGGATATAAACAGAACCCTATATTATCTTAGATGGAAAATAATTATGATAAAACACTTGAACTCCATTCTTGAGGAAAATATCCTTTCTACTTCAAAAACACTTTTCCTTTCTTAACATGTTATACAATTATAAACTAAAAGAAGTTGATTAAAAATAAACTTGAAAAATTTTAAGGGAAGCTTCTTGGAAATAATGTTTTAAAAATCCATTCATTCCGTATAAGTTAAAAAAAACATTCTTCTCGTACTTTTGTCGGAAAAGTAAAAAGTACCTCGTACGAAAAACGACAAAATATTCCTTTCATATCTTTTACTAAAAACTCACCGAAGGGTAAAATTGGATTTAAACAATTGTAGGTGGATGGAAATAATATTAAATATTGAGGAAACATGGATGTGGATGATAAAATACACCCCAGTAAATACCAAAGTATAAACAATCTTGGATAAAAATGATATTGTGATATTTCCCTTACCTTAGGTCCGATATGCTTTGTACGTGTCCGAACCTCCTCTTCTTTGAAGTGCTTCTTTGAGACCTCCTTTTAGGGTTCTAAAATAGGTCTTTGAAGAAGACCAGAACCTCTAGGATGTTTCTAGGGAAGTGGAGAGGAGAAATTGGCAGGGGTTGGCCGAGCTTGAAGGCTCAAAGTGGTGTGAGGAAGAGGGGGAGGAGGTGCCCTTTTATAAGGGAGGAGAGGGGCACCTTTGGAATAACCAAAAATATTATTTTATTATAAAGTCAAATTTGGTTTTAAATAGATCCAAATTGATTTATTTCAAAGCTAAGGTGGGGATGGGTCGAAATCCCTTCATCCAATAGAATTTAGACAAGTTTAGGTATCAATTTTAACCTTATCATTTAGATTTAACTTTAAGTTAGATAATTTAACTTTTACCGTGTCTTCTTGTTTTCTTATACTATAAGGTTAATAAACTTACTATATCAAGCCAAACGAACCCCAAGTTGTTTATTATTAATATAAATAACCTTATCTAAGTCATTTTTATGAACCTTAGATTTTTAGGAATAAAATAACAATTAATTATATAATATTTGTTTTAAAAACTATTTTATGTCAATTTTGACACTATTTGGAAATTGATTTTTGTGAAAATCATAACAGAATGATTAGTTCGAAAAAAGTTAATTAAATCAATAATAACATGTCATATTAACCTATAAAATTAGTGTAATTCATAAAAAAGTCTCAAATTACATTTATTTGGGTATTTATAACATCAATTATGTCAATATTTCATTAATAAGATAATTACTGCATCATCATTGTGCCATAAATAAATTAAATTATTTAATGTCTAAAAATTATAAATAAAATACCATTATGTTGGAAATCTTTTTATATTTCTAATGAATATTTATAGTCTAATTTATCTTATTATAACCCCATATTAGAAATGATTTACTTATTAAACTTTGATTTTAACTATTTTAACCCTTCTTTAAAAAAATTAATAATAAATGTCCTAATCTAATCCAAGTGGGCCTAAATGGTAATATTTTATTCCTAAGGTTGTTTTTTGTCGAATTACACTTTTCCAATAGAATTAGTACATGTGTTAGGGTAATAATAATATCATTTTTTACCCTTAATTACCCTATTTACTTTTAACCGTGGTAAAAAAAGTAAAAAGTTACTATTCACCAAAAATTATTTTCATCTCATTGAACCACATTTTACTTATTGACATCAACCGTGTCTCTCGGATTTTTGAAATTCCACTTATAGAAGCGGTAAAATTAAGTTTTATGAAAAATTCAGTTTTTTAACTACCACTTAGTGGTTTCACTATTCATCAAAAATTGAAAGTTTTCAGAAAAATATAAAAAATTATGCCTAAGCTATATTTGATATTATGAATTCAAAAATGATGTTTATTTTACCAAATTCAAAACATATCAGTTACATTAACTAATTTAAAAATTAAATCCCATCGTTAAGACAAATAGCGTGTTTTTAAGAGATAATAACTATCAAAAGATTGACACTTGTTTATGTCTGGTTTAAATGTGAAATTACATCCAATGGACAACATTGTATTAAATTGTAAAAATATATTCTAAATATACTTTAAAACCACTAAAATTAATAATTTATCATTATTAATTATTTCGATTAAAAAAGTTGTTTTTAATTAAAATTTAATAATTTTCACTATTCATCAGAATATGAAATTTATCCGAAAAGTACCAAAATTTCACCCTAAGCTAATTTCGATACTCCGAATCCAAAAATGAAGTCCATTTTGAAAAATAAAATTTACAAAATTTCAAAAAGTGGTTATTACTATTCATAACGGCTAGTTTTAATAATATTTTAATCGCATATTGTTGTTTAGTGAAACTCGGTATTGCGTACGACACAAGCTATCGAGGAAGGCCGCGGTTGCGTGTAAAGCAAGCCAAGCTAGTGTTGTGTGTAGTGAAAGATTCCTTTGATGATTTATATAAAATAAAAACAAAATATTTCACATAAAAGTCTCAGGTGTTACAACAGCCCCCCCACCCTCCTCCTTGGACCCCGGACAACCCCCCGAACACCCCCCGAACAGCCCCCCGCACAGCCCCCCCACCCTCCTCCTTGGTCCCCGGACAGCCCCCCAGACACCCACCGGACAGCCCCCCGGACAGCCCCACCGGACAGCCCCCCACCCTCCTTGATTTCATTTACTACTAGAAAATCTATAATATATATTTTATTTATTTGCATCATGATAATCAATGTAAATCACATTTACACATCTAATCAATATCATAGATTCTTGGTATGTTATAAAAGAGATGTATTCATTGGGCATGACATTGTTAGATCCGAAATGTTTCATAGCATGATAAACTAAAATCTAATCCATACTAAGAATGATATAAAAATATTATATATGAATGTCCACAAGATTTTAAGTAAATACCATTCCACTAATAGACACATGAGGATTCTCATAAAATGGATAACATTTTAAGTACATACAAAAAACCGACCAAACGCATTCGGTTTCCATTGAAACTTTAGGAGAACGATCCATGGGTCATATGTGATGTGTACGAATCAACCCCACCTCAATCTGAGACTCGGTGTGGCCGACACCACTCAAAGGGTCTGTCTTTTGTTTCAAAAGGACGTCATTTTAATTGAAAAACATCAACTGGCATATGGAAAACCGACCAAACACATTCGTATTGTGTTTATACTTTATCACAACGATCCATGGGTCATATGTGACATGTACGAGTCAACCCCTCCTCAATCCGAGGCGCGGTGTGGCCGACACCATTCACAGTGTCTCTCTTTTGTTGAAAATGGATAGGATTATAAGTGAAAAACACAACTGACATACGAACCGACCAAATGCATTAAAAATGCGTTGATGCTTTAGGAAAATGATCCATGGGTCATATGTGACATGTACGAGTCAACCCGGGCTCAATTTTGGAGGCACGGTGTGGCCGGGATCACTCTAAGTGGCTCCCTTTTGTTTAAAATGGACAACATTTTAAGTACATACGGAAAACCGACCAAACGTATTCGGTTTCCGTTGAAACTTTAGGAGAATGATCCATGGGTCATATGTTATGTGTACGAGTCAACCCCACCTTAATCTGAGACGCGGTGTAGCCAGAACCACTCAAAGTGTTTGTCTTTTGTTTCAAAAGGACGCCATTTTAATTGAAAAACATCAACTGGCATACAGAAAACCAACCAAACGCATTCGGATTGTGTCTATACTTTAGCACAATGATCCATGGGTTATATGTGACGTGTAAGAGTCAACCCCGCCTCAATCCGAGGCGCGGTGTGGCCGACACTATTCACATTGTCTCTCTTTTGTTTAAAATGGACATGATTATAAGTGAAAAGGAAAACTGACATACGAAAAACCAACCAAACACATTAGAAATGTGTTTATGCTTTAGGAAAATGATCCATTGGTCATATGTGACGTGTACGAGTCAACCCAGGCTCAATCTGAGGCATGGTGTGGCCGAGATCACTCTAAGTGGCTCCCTTTTGTTTAAAATGGACAACATTTTAAGTACATACGGAAAACCGACCAAAGACATTCGGTTTCTGTTGAAATTTTAGGATAAAAATACATGGGTCATATGTGGCGTGTACGAATCAACCGCGCCTCAATATGAGATGCGGTGTGGCCGACACCACTCAAAGTGTCTGTCTTTTGTTTCAAAAGGACATCATTTTAAGTGAAAAGCATCAATTGTCATACGGAAAACCGACCAAACGCATTCGTATTGTGTCGATACTTTAGAACAACAATCCATGGGTCATATGGGACATGTAAGAGTCAACCCCGCCTCAATCCGAGGCGCGGTGTGGCCGACACCATTCACAGTGTCTCTCTTTTGTTTAAAATGGACAGGATTATAAGTGAAAAGAACAACTGACATACGAAAAACCGACCAAATGCATTGGAAATGTGTTGATGCTTTAGTTCAACGATCCACGGGTCATATGTGACATGTACGAGTAAACCCGGGCTCAATCCAAGGCACGGTGTGGCAGGGATCACTCTAAGTGGCTCCCTTTTGTTTAAAATGGACAACATTTTAAGTACATATGGAAAACTGACCAAACACATTAGGTTTCCATTGAAACTTTAGGAGAACGATCCATGAGTCATATGTGATGTGTATGAATTAACCCCGCCTCAATATGAGACATGGTGTGGTCGGAACCACTCAAAGTGTATGTATTTTGTTTCAAAAGGATGTCATTTTAATTGAAAAACATCAACTGGCATATGAAAAACCGACCAAATGCATTTGGATTGTGTCGATCCTTTAGCACAACGATCCATGGGTCATATCTGATGTGTACAAGTAAACCCCGCCTCAATCCGAGGCACGGTGTGGCTGACACCATTCACAATGTCTCTCTTTTGTTTAAAATGGACAGGATTATAAGTGAAAAGCACAAATGACATACGAAAAACCGACCAAATGCATTCGAAATGTTTTGATGCTTTAGGAAAATGATCCATGGGTCACATGTGACATGTACGAGTCAACCCAGGCTCAATACGGGGCACGGTGTGGCCGGGATCACTCTAAGTGGCTCCCTTTTGTTTAAAATGGACAACATTTTAAGTACATATGGAAAACCGACCAAACACATTCAGTTTCCGTTGAAACTTTAGGAGAACGATCCATGGGTTATATGTGTCGCGTAAGAATCAACCCCGCCTAAATCTGAGACGCGGTGTGGCCGGCACCACTCAAAGTGTCTGTCTTTTGTTTCAAAAGGACGTCATTTTAATTGAAAAACATTAACTGGCATATGGAAAACTGACCAAACACATTTGGATTGTGTCGATACTTTAGCACAATGATCCATGGGTCATATGTGACGTGTAAGAGTCAACCCCGCCTCAATCTGAGGTGCGGTGTGGCCGACACCATTCACAGTCTCTCTCTTTTGGTTAAAATGGACAGGATTATAAGTGAAAATGACAACTGACACACGAAAAACCGACCAAACGCATTAGAAATGTGTTGATGCTTTAGGAAAATGATTCATGGGTCACATGTGACGTGTACGAGTCAATCCGGGATCAATCCGAGGCACGGTGTGGCCGAGATCACTCTAAGTGGTTCCCTTTTGTTTAAAATGGACAACATTTTAAGTACATACGGAAAACCGACCAAACGCATTCGGTTTCCATTGAAACTTTAGGAGAAAGATCCATGAGTCATATGTGATGTGTACGAATCAACCTCGCCTCAATCTGAGATGCGGTGTGGCCGACACCACTTAAAGTGTCTGTCTTTTGTTTCAAAAGGACGTCATTTTAATTGAAAAACATCAACTGACATGCAGAAAACCAACCAAACGCATTTGGATTGTGTCGATACTTTAGAAAAACGATACATGGGTCATATGTGACGTGTAAGAGTCAACCCCGCCTCAATCCAAGGCACGGTGTGGCCGAAACCATTCACAGTGTCTCTCTTTTGTTTAAAATGGATAGGATTATAAGTGAAAAGGACAACTGACATACGAAAAACCGACCAAACGCATTAGAAATGTGTTGATGATTTATAAAAATGATCCATGGGTCATATGTGATGTGTACGAGTCAACACAGGCTCAATCCGAGGCATGGTGTGGCCGGGATCACTCTAAGTGGCTCCCTTTTGTTTAAAATGGACAACATTTTAAGTATATACGGAAAACCGACCAAACACATTAGGTTTCCATTGAAACTTTAGGAGAATTATCCATGGGTAATATGTGACGTGTAGGAATCAACCCCGCCTCAATCTGAGATGCGGTGTGGCCGACACCACTCAAAGTGTCTATCTTTTGTTTCAAAAGGACGTCATTTTAAGTGAAAAACATCAACTGGCATACGGAAAACCGACCAAACGCATTCAGATTATGTCAATACTTTAGAAAAATGATCCATGGGTCATATATGACATGTACGAGTCAACCCCGCCTCAATCCGAGGCGCGGTGTGGCCGACACCATTTACAGTGTCTCTCTTTTGTTTAAAATGGACAAGATTATAAGTGAAAAGAACAACTGACATACGAAAAACCAACCAAATGCATTAGAAATGTGTTGATGCTTTATTTCAACGATCCAAGAGTCATATGTGACATGTACGAGTGAACCTGGGCTCAATCCGAGGCACAGTGTTGCCGGGATCACTCTAAGTGGCTCCCTTTTGTTTAAAATGGACTACATTTTAAGTACATATGGAAAACCGACCAAACAGATTCTGATTGTGTTGATACTTTAGTACAATGATGCATGGGTCATATGTGATGTGTATGAGTCAACCCCGCCTCAATCCAAGGCGCAGTGTGGCCGACACCATTCAAAGTGTCTCTCTTTTGTTTAAAATGGACAGGATTATAAGTGAAAAGAACAACTGACATACGAAAAACCGAAAAAACGCATTCGAAATGTATTTATGCTTTAGGAAAACGATCCATGGGTCATATGTGACATGTATGAGTCAAACCCACCTCTATCCGAGGTGTGGTGTGGCTAACACCATTCACAGTGTCTCTCTTTTGTTTAAAATGGATAGGATTATAAGTGAAAAGAACAACTGACATACGAAAAACCGACCAAACACATTCAAAATGTGTTGATGCTTTAGATAAATGATCCATGGGTCATATGTGACGTGTCAGAGTCAACCTGGGCTCAATTTGAGGCACTGTGTGGCCGGGATCACTCTAAGTGGATCCCTTTTGTTTAAAATGGACAACATTTTAAGTACATAAGGAAAACCGACCAAACACATTCGGTTTCTATTGAAACTTTAGAATAACGATCCATGGGTCATATGTGACATGTACGAATCAACCTCGCCTCAATCTGAGATGTGGTGTGGCCGACACCACTCAAAGTATCTGTCTTTTGTTTCAAAAGGGCGTCATTTTAAGTGAAAAACATCAACTGGCATACGGAAAACTGACCAAACGCATTCAAATTGTGTCAATCCTTTAGCAAAATGATCTATGGGTCATATCTGACATGTAAGAGTCAACCCCACCTCAATCTGAGGCGCGGTGTGGCCAACACCATTCACAGTGTCTCTCTTTTGTTTAAAAAGGACAGGATTATAAGTGAAAAGAACAACTGACATACGAAAAACCGACCAAACGCATTCGAACTGTGTTGATTATTTAGGAAAATGATCCATGGGTCATATGTGACATGTACGAGTCAACCCGGGCTCAATCCGAGGCACGGTGTGGCCGGGATCACTCTAAGTGTCTCCCTTTTGTTTAAAATGGACAACATTTTAAGTACATACGGAAAACCGAACAAACACATTCGGTTTCTATTGAAACTTTAGGAGAACGATCCAGGGGTCATATGTGACGTGTAAGAATCAACCCTGCCTCAATCTGAGATGCGGTGTGGCTGGCACCACTCAAAGTGTCTGTCTTTTGTTTCAAAAGGACGTAATTTTAAGTGAAAAACATCAACTGACATACGAAAAACCGACCAAACGCATTCGTATTGTGTCGATACTTTAGAAAAACAATACATGGGTAATATGTGATGCATACGAGTCAACCCCGTCTCAATCTGAGGCACGGTGTGGTTGAAACCATTCAGAGTGTCTCTCTTTTGTTTAAAATGGACAGGATTATAAGTGAAAAGAACAACTGACATACGGAAAACCGACCAAACGCATTCGAAATGTGTTGATGATTTAGGAAAATGATTGATGGGTCATATGTGATGTGTATGAGTCAACCCCACCTTAATAAGAGGAACGGTGTTTCCGGGATCACTCTAAGTGGATCTCTTTTATTTAAAATGGAAAACATTTTAAGTACATATGGAAAACCGACCAAACGCATTCAGTTTCTATTGAAACTTTAGGAGAACGATCCATGGGTCATATGTGACGTGTCCGACTCAACCTCGCCTCAATCTGAGACGCGGTGTGGCCAGAACCATTCATAGTGTCTGTCTTTTGTTTCAAAAGGACATCATTTTAAATGAAAAACATCAACTGGCATACGAAAAAATGAGAAAACGCTTTCGGAATATGTTGATACATTAGGACAACGATCAATGGGTCATTTGTGATGTGTACTAGTTAACCTCGACTCAATACAAGGCACGGTGTGGCCGTTATCACTCCAGGTGTATGTATTTTGTTTAAAATGGACATCATTTCAGGTATAAATATATGGTATACGAAAAATCGATCAAATTATGAATTGAATTCCGGATTCCACATATAATTTTCATCTAAATTTTAAATTGAATTTTAAATGAATTATGTATGTTTATAATTATGTTATGAATTCTAATTTAATTATGGATGTGTATAGTTCCACGATGCATTATATGTTAAATGTGTATGAATTTGTTCTCTATATGTATGTGATAGTTGGTTATTGCAGGTACAATAATTGTATATGTATGTGTTAGTTTATTGCAGGTACAATAATTGGATTGAAAATGAGAGGGAATGCACAAAATGAGACCTGGTGGGAAAATTTTAGAGCTGCTGTGCAATTTGCACAGCATAGGCTATGCCAATGGTTTCAAACCGTTGGCATAGCATCTATGGGTTTTTTCTACCAACGGTTCTATGAACTGTTGGTAAAAACTTTTCCCAATGGTTTAGAAACTGTTGGGAAATAGAAGATTGCTTGGGCTTTCCCAATGGGCCAAATCATTGGGATAAGTTAATTTTTCCCCACCCTATCCCAACAGTTCACTGTAAACCGTTGGGAAAAGCTTTCCCAATGGCTTACTTCCCTACGGTTTTCAGAACTGTTGGTATAACATATACCAACGGTTCTGCAGCCTTTCCCAATGGTTTAGAACTGTTGGGAAAGACTGTATTTCCAGTAGTGATTCCACTTCTTACATCAAGGTTTTCATCAGAATCATCTCGATATTCTCTAACTTTCTTATTAGTGGAATTAATAGCAAAGTGTCTGATTCCACCACACTCAAAAAATTTGAGAGGAAGTTTACCTCAATATTTTATTCTTCATATTTGATAGTTTTTAGAGATAAGAGACATAATATTATCATTCAATTCATTATCTTCCTTATCTTCAGACTCACAAGGTTCAACTTCTTTAATAACTTGGATTTTTATCTTTCTTATAGATTCAAAAGACATTTCATCTTTCATATTCTTTTTAAACATTGGAGATTTCCTCATTTCATAAGCAACAAAAAATTTATGAAATTCATCAAGATATAAATCATCCTTATCTTCTAAAGAGGAAATTTTAGAATCAAACCTGTCCAAAAAGTTTCTCATAAGTTTCTTCAGAATTGTAGAATCTTACAGGACATCTCTAAATCCTATGATATTGCAAAAAATTTAATTTACTTTGGTTAATTATTCATTAATAGTTTCTTCGTCTCTCATTCTGATGTATTCATACTTACTACACTAAGTTTGTAGCTTTGGTTCCTCCACTTTAGTATTCCCTTTAAAAATACTTTACAACTTGTCCCACATACTTTTTGAAGTATCGATACCCATCACATTCTGATAAAAATTCTCTGATATAGAAATAAGGATTGAATTTATAGCCTTTAAATAAAATTCTATATTTCTCTTATCAACAACCATCATAAGAGAATATTTCCCAATTGGTGGAAAACCAATAGTAGCAGCATCAAAAACTTCCAGGCCAAGAGATAGGAGATAAGGAATCATCCTATTTTTCCATCCATAATAATTTTTTCCAACAAATGTAGGAATTACCCTACCATTAAAAAAATTAATATTATCCATGATAAGGATTCAACAAGGGAACCTTGTATTTGATATCAATTGAAGTTACAAAGGTTCAAATAACAACTAAGAATGGGGGGGGGGGTGAATTAGTTGTTCACTTTTTATAAGTTTCAAAATTTTTAGAAACTTAACCCCTATAACCTATTTAAATTTATTTACTTATCAACTTTAAGTAAATACTCATGCATGAAAAAGTAGGAAAGAAAGTAAAACACACAAGATTTAAAAGGTTCAGCCTCAGTGTGAGAACCTACACCCTTTCCATAGCCACTCCCATGGGCCTATGAAAATACACTATTACGAAGAAGTGAATACAACTTGTTACAATTTCTATTAGACACCTTCTATATCTTGATAGGAAAGATTATACTGAATCCCATCAGTTTAAAATATTTGTTTATAAAATAATTGATACAAACAAAAGAATAAATACTGTGTTGAAACTGCTCCACAATTTCTCAGTCCGAATATTCATTCCAATTTGGATGGATCCGATTTTCTCAATCCGATGAGTCTGTATTTGATTCTCTCAATTAGATGAGTCTGGGTCTGATTATATCAATAAGATGAGTCTGGATCTGATTCTCTCAATCCAATGAGTCTGGATCTGAGTCTCTCAATATTATGGAATCAATATTATGGACCCATTCTCAATCTAAAAAACTCAAACTCTTCTCAAATGCTCAATACGATCTTTCTCAGTTTGATCAAATCAATAAGATCTTCTAAATATTATCTTGCTCAATCCGGTAAACAAACATTCAGCTGTCTGATCCTCCTCATGATATCTCTATCTAGAAATGAATTTCAATTGTTTTCTTCAATGCTATGCATTTTCCAATTGCATGAAAATTCACTTTGAATTAATGATCTGAGCAAGTATTTATAATCATCTTAGAAAAAAAAAACTAGTAAACCTGAAAAAATTTCTCCACTTCCTCAAATTTCAAAATCTCCAAATATCTATCACATTTAAACTTTAACTCTAACTTATTCAATCCTCCTAATATATCTTTGAGATTTGTGAAAAATTTAATTTCAAGTTTTACCTCTTCAAATCTTCATAAAACTTATAAAATCTTCTTTTTGAGTCTTCTTCGTAATTAGTTAATTACGATCTACCTTTCTTTATCAACACATTATGAATTATGTTTCCTTCTTAGCTCATTGATATTTATGTTTCCTTCTCATCTCATTACGATTTCTGTTTATTTATCAGCTCATTACAAATTATGTTTCCTTATCATCTCATTACAATTTCTAGTTCCTTCTTATCTCATTATGAATTTTGTTTCCTTCTCATCTCATTATGATTTTTAAATCTTTATCATCTCATTATGATTTCTATTTCTTTCTCATCTCATTATGATTTCTATTTATTTATCATATCATTACGAACTACCTTTATCTTTAGCTCGATGGAATCCTTATAATGATGGAATTCCCATTATAATGGATTTTCCCATTACGATGGAATTACCATTATGATGGAATATCCACACTTCAACTTTGAAATTCCTCAAACCTCTCAATCATTTCTTCAAAATATTTTATCATTAAAGTTTTAATGATTTTTGATAACTTCATGGTCAATAAAGCATCGTCTGACTTAGTTTAGAAAGTATAAAAACTTTATAACTTCTGACTTCACATTCTTTAACATGCCTCTTTAGCATAACTAAAAATTCATCATTTAACAATTTCTATCTTTCTATGATCAAGGAAAAGAAAAATTCCCAAAATTAAACAATTTCTTCCTCTAATTATTCTGAATTTGATGATCTGAATCCGATGTTGATAGATATGACAATTTGAATCTAATGCTGTTCAGTCTGATTATAAATCCCATTATGATGAACTGGGTTCGATTCCTATATAGAAAAAACATTCTTATAAAAAAGTTTAGTTATCAAAAAATACAAAAAATTTGTTAAAAACATTTATCATAAAAGTTCTTCATTTTTCATGGAAAAAATAGGCCACCTGCATCAGTATCAAATCCAAAAATGTAAATTTCATGTTTTTAGCACCAAATCCGAGAGTGCGGGTTCAGGGCTGTTATACTTGGAATGGGAGAAAATGTTTAGATAAACTTGGAGATTAGGATGTTTTCATGTGAGGTTATCTTAAGAGTTATGGATAACATCTTAGGTATATAATATTAAGGATGGTTATAAGTTCAATGTCTTAAACGCCCCTTTGAGGTTTTAAGTGACGAGATCTTAAAGTGATTAATGAAACTTTAGGAGACGCTTTATTGGGTTGAAGTATATGTAATGATTCCATTTAATGTGAAGTATTCATTTAAATTTTTCAGACATAAGTGTTAAGGTATTGATAACCTTTAGGGTTTATATGATCTTGGATAATAATGTAATTATTAGAACACATGTTTTATTATATAGATAAACATGAGATTGAAAAGTGATTTGGTGACTAAGTGATTAATGTTATTTCAAAAGGCTATCACCATATTTTTTTTGCTTGTAAGCTAAAGGGTATGAGATAAACTTTGAGTATAAAACACACTTTAATTTTGAGGTTATTGAGGTTATTTGGGGTATAGGATTATGAAATGATTTAGTTTAAACTTTGGATATTACCGTTGAATTTTAAATCATATGAAGGTTTATTAATTTTGGAAATTATCTTACCATGTGCTAACCATTTTGGGTTTGGCCAATGTATAAAATTAGAGGAATATATTTTTATCCCTTTTATGGTTATGTGGTCTTTAAAAGTTGATTTCCGTGCTTTATGTATGAATAATTCATCTTTAATACTCATCGTTTGGAGAAAAAGATGTGATTGTGGTGGAAATTGAAAAAATGATGAAATTATACTCATTAAGTAAGTATATTTTATTATTCTCTTAGGATAGATGAAAAATAATTCTTCAACTATAAGAAAGATATCTTGAAATAAAATGTTATCCTATTATCATCCACGACAAAAAAACTAGAATTTAGTGATGTTTTTCAAAAAATCATCACTAAATTTAAAAATAACCACGTTTTTAAACGTGACTAAATTAGTGAAAATTTTACCACTATTTAAAAACATTGTTAACTATGTATAACTATAATTATATTAATTTACACACACACATATATATAAATAAATTTTATAATTTTATTTTTATATATTTTTATATATAGAAATTTATATTTATATACAAACACATTAACATATATTTAAATATAATTATATATATATAAACAAACACACACACAAAATAGCCCTCAAGGTGTAGCGCAATGGTATCCACCCCTGTGGGTCTCAGCGAGGTCTCGAGTTTGAGACTCATCGAGTTCTTCCCTACATTTATGTGCTACATGTTTTTATTTGTAATATATCTCATTTCCCCGCGTCAATGTAAATATAAATTTAGATATATATATATACACACACACACACACACACACACACATTAATATATATAAACACACACATACACACATAAACACACACACATATATAAATATATAAATAAATAAATACATATAGATACATATATTTATATATAAAAACACACATATATTTTAAATTTAACCATGTTTCTAGGAAAACATGGCTATTTTAGTGATATTTTTACCAGTGTTTTAAAACATGGATAATTATATATATATAATTATAATTCTATTAATCTACATATATATAAAAATAAAAATCTATAATTATAATTATATATATGTATGCACACACACGCACATAAACACACACACACACATATATATTAATATAAACATTTATAATTATATTAATTTATATAAAGAGATATACATATTTGTATATTAATACAAACACACACACATATAATTCTATTAATTTACATATATATTAACACACACACACATATATATATAAACACAAACACACACATAAATACACAAACACACACATAAACACACACCAATATATATATATAAACATATATATAAACTATATATATATATATTAATATATGTATATTAATATATAAAAATATATATATGATATATTAGTTTTTAAATACTGAAATATACTAATACATATATAAATATAGCATAATATAATATTATAAATAAATGTGGTTTGGATAAAGTGGTCCGGTCATTCACTGAGAATCCTCAGGTGTGAGGTTTGAATCTGGTGTGGCTCCAATTTTCTACAGGAGGGCATGAATTCATGGAGGAGACCAAATAGGGAGGTCTAGGGCATGTTGTCTATGGAGGGAGGTAGGGGTGAGTGCCAGTTGGGGCGTGAGGCAAGGGGACAACTAGGGTGCTCGGTCCATGGAAAGAGGTAGGTGAGTAGGGTAATTTAAAAAAATATATTTAAAAAATAATGTATTAATAAATTATGAATTTTAAAAAAAAATCCACATTTATAAAAAATGTGGCTATTAATAACTCATTTATCAATGTTTATAAATGTCGCTAACTAAAAAAAACATCACTAATTTATGTTTTTTTGTAGTTATCATTTCTGATAAAATCAATGACCATTTTCACACCTCTTTGGTTTATGGTTTTGTGGATATTAACTTTCTCTTCATCATTCACTTTCTTGTGATCAATGATATTTTTCACTCCACATCATTATTTGGGCATTATGATTTTCTTCTGTGTCCAAATATTCACTTCCCACCAATGTTCTCCTATTTGAAAACCTAGTATGTGTTATTATATATGAACTTCATACTTCTCTTTATCTTTTATCAAGAGGATGTTTTATTAACCCTTTTTACAATGTGGGTTTATAACAAAAGTATTTTCAAATATCTAACTTTTGATTATCAAGATAAATTTCAAATTTTGAGGACACAATTTTTAAGGGGGGGATGTAATAACCTGAGATTTTTAAAAAGAAAACTATGATTGATAGAATATTTATATAAAGATCCAACCTCAAACATTATCTAATCTTGAGTTTTAGTCAAGACATTTTAAAATAAAGCATGATCACTTTCTATGAAATCTTCTCACAACTTTCAACTTAACCTCTTATAATCATCTACCCATCCTTAAATCCTGTAAAAAACATTTAAAAGTAAGGGATAAACAAAAAAATATTAGCAAGGGATTCAAAAATAAGGAAACCATTAGTCTAGTGAAGAAAATTAAAATCCATGAAAAAAGTTTCTTGAAAACATAAAATTTTACCCATAAAGGGAAATATCATTACTTTAAAAATATTATTCATTTTACCTTTTGAAAAAAAATTATTTCAATGAAAACTCATTATAAATCATATAAAATTCATGTAGGTACCTTGGGAGATCATATCATAGAACCTTTATAGAACCCTTACAAAACCCTTGCAAAACCCTTACAAATTAGAATAATTATACGAACAACTTCCAATATAATTATCTAGAGAATATAATCATTACCCAATGTATTAGAGAACTATCTAGGAACACCCATTATTTAAGCTATAACGGGCTCACCTAACACTATTTGGGTGTACCCATCTTATATAATGTCCAAGAACCATATAACGAGTAAAAAAATTTATTATTTGAAAAACCATTTTAAACTTGTATGAAAATCCCTTTCAGATATTAAAATACAATTTATTTCAAAATCCAATTTTCAATACAAAATATAATTTTCTTTTGATAAAAAATTTTCAATACCAAAATACCCAAAAAAGGGAAATAGAGGTTTTTTTCATTTAAGAAAACATGTAAGCTTGTAAAGGAAACAATAATGATAGTAGGAAAAGTCATTGTTACCATTCTGTTTAAATCACATAAAAAAGTTTCCTTTTAAAAACCTTTGAAATAAAGTAAAAGTGACATAAAATTAAATTTATAAATCTTTTATTCCTATATGGAAAAAATTCAAACATCAATTTAAAAACATGGACATGGAAGATAAGAAGATTTTGAAGGAAAACCTTAAAAGATGTTTTTTTGCAAAGAAAATCCCATTATCACTTGAGAAACACTTGAATCGTAAACCCCATTAAATAATAATATTAAACAAAATATTAAATATCATTATAATAGATAAATTATTAATATATAATGTCAAAGGGTCTGTAAATTGATAAAAAAAATTAATTGAATTTTTTTATTCAAATTCTAATGATTTATTCATATTTTAAACAATAAAACCCATGTATTTCAATATTTTATTAAAATAATAGGTAATTTTAATTATAAAATGAAAATGGGCTAAAATATTAAAATTGCTTAATTTTGGAATTTTGATAAATTTTAATCACTTTGGTATTTTGATAATAACTTTTAAATTATCAATGAAATTAATGTGATTATTTTTTTAGGATTCCCTGATTTGTGGTCTATAATTTTGTCTTCTTTACCAAGATGTGATTTGAAAATCTAGAGGCAAAAAAACTAAATCAGGTTGAGAAATTGTTTGGGAAGACAGAGTGGACCCCACTCTAAAAGGAGGCACAAATCATGCTGAACGCATCCAATTGAGGTTATTCCAGCTTTATTCGAAATAGGACTTATAGGGGCGTTTCTCCATTTAAATTTTAAGGAGTTATTCACTCATTAAGGAGACCATTGGATGCTCAACATTAAAGTAGGATTTAGGATGCATTCGACCATAATAAAAACCCAAAGTATTTTTCTTATAACTTTTTCTAAACGTGGTTGATTAAGCTGGGATGTGGAGGAAAAATGTGCAAGATAATTGGGAACAACTTTTATAAAGACATGATATCCCAATTCAGCCATTAAATGGGTCAAATATGTGAAAACATTCAGAGGAATAATTATTGAATAAAAAAATATCCCTCCTTGCCTATAAAAGGAGGTGAACCCCTTCTTTCCAAATCATTCGGGGCACCAAAGAGGAGATCTTCACCAAGGGAGGCTGGCTACTACACCATATTATTCCTCCCCCATTTCTTCTTCTTCTTATTCACTTTTTTTGTTTTCTTTATTTTTGTTTTAGTTTTCAATTGTAATTTATATTTCTAATAAATTCAGCATTCTTAAATTTTTCCACCATTTTCTTATTCTTCTTTTCATTCTTATTCTTTAATTATAATAATCATTATTAATACGATATTTTTATTTTAAATTTAATTTAATTTTTATCTCTTATTTTTCAAAAATTATTCTATTAATAAAAATAAAAATAATTAATATTAATATTAATATTAATATTATTATTTTATAATTCTTTATAAATTATATATTTTATTTATTTTCTTCTTTTCTTTTCTTTTATCTCTCTCTCTCTCTCTCTTCACCCCACATTCTTCCATTTTTATTTTATTTCTTTCATCCAATATTATTTTTATTCTTTCATTTTCTCTTTTTCTTCTATTATTCCCATTTCAACCATTGTGATCTCTTACTCTTAGAAATGAGAGGCTGACCTCGAGGCTTAGACTGGGGGGAGGTCAAGGTTTTCTTGAATTTTCCTTAAAGTTTATTTTTAAGTTTGTAAATAGAATTTATTAGTATGAATGGGTGAGATGAATGTCCCCAATGTGACGACTTCCCCTAATGACATGAAACTCCATCTATTACTATTATTTTATTTAATCACTTTCCCCTATCTCCATTGGTTAGTTCTTTACACATTGAAGTTGAGCTATTCAATGGATGAAACAGCTTTGATAGAGCTTGGTCTTGGAAAATGACACATAGTAGACCCAGGCATGTCATCAACCTTGATTAAAGGAGGAGGTGGAATTGAGAGTGCTTAGACATTCAATGATATTCCACAATTTCTAAATAAATAATAGTAGTTCAAACATGAAATTTCATGTTTGTATTATCAAACTAAAAACAAACATATAAAATAAAATAATGATTGAACCTTAAAATAAACCCCAAAACCAAATACTTTCTTCTTAACTTATTCTATTTAGATTTGTATGTTAATTTTCCATATTACATATCATTTGAAAAGTAATAAAAAACCCATAAACAGTATCATTGTTTTTTTTAAAACTTAAAACAATAAAAATAAATAGTCTAGGTGATTTAGAAGAAGTAGATGAAAAAACTGAGAAGCTCCTCAATTGAGAAGACCTTGGCCAACCACTATACTACACTAGGAAAAAATATAATTGCCTTTGACCACACCCCATGATAGGCGTGTGTCAAAACTAGCACTATTGATGGGGATATAATCAGTAGTTTTCTTATTTTTTCTATTTTCACATTGTAGATATATTTTCATTGTTTTTCTTTAAAAAAACCATAAAAAAAATTCTCTTTTCATGATGTATTCAAATTAAGATTATTATGCACGGGTAGATTACTCACAGGTGTAACAATAATAGAAACAAAAATAACAAGAAGAATATTATAATAGAGATCAGGTGCAATAACTTAGAGAATGTATATAAAAATGATGAGAAAAGATGAAAGAGCATTCAAATATGTTCGTGCACTAATGGAGTAACCTGACCCTGACTTGGAATAAGAACCTGAGGTAGTGGTGGAAGAAATTTCACCACTTGTCTTTGAAATTGAAGAACCTTAGGAGGTAAAGATTGAGGTACTTGAAGATTCATTTCACCTCGCTTAGCCATTGCTAGAGGATATAGATGAAAGATCATTTTATGCTAATTTACAAGAGGTAGATCATATGAATTTGTATAAACTTTTGAGTAATTAGGAATAAATTGAAATTCAGTATGATCTCCTCATTCCTTACAAAGTAGAAGAATCACCACCACTACACCTCTCTCTAGACTTGGAAGAAGAAGAAACCACACAAGTGGTGGAATTTGAAGAAATACTAGAGGATACAGACTACCTACCCCCACTTAGTGAAGATCAAATACAAGAGGCACTTTCATATGAAGAAGAGATTCAAGAAAAACCAATTCAAGGAGTTGACCCTTTTATAAATTATTTTTCTTCCAATTTCATTGAAGTTGTATTGAGTATCACTCCCTGCTATTTTGATTTTACAGATTTGGCTGACTCATATTTTTTCATGGAGGAAGATGACAAAAAAATGCACCTATTGAGGAATACATGGAGGTCCCTGAATATATTGAACATCTACTAGAGGAACCCCATGAAGAGATACTAGTGACTCTGCCTGAAGAACCAGAGATGCATGATTCTTGCATAAAAGGGAGATAATCTAATATTAAATTTTCAAATTATAATTTTTTTAAAATAAAATTACCTTATAACTCTACCTTTGACTATTATTTTAATGAAATATACCTAGAGAATACATTTTATGGAGAAATAAAGGTTGCAGACGTCACAACCAAAGAGGAGGAGGTTTCATTCTATATCCTACCCCTATCATGCAAGCTTTACTACATTGCGAAGGGGGAATATCTGGTGTACTATATCCATGAAGTCCTACTTAATAGAGAAGAAGAAATCCAATCTGTAAGGAACCACATGTGGTGGTTCAAATCTAAGAAAATCCACCCACCGACAGATTATGGATAATAGCTGGTACTTCCCTTCTGAAGGCAGTAAAAATTTAGGGCCCACTTGAGGGATCATACCAAGTCTTATCTTTCAATTATTTCTAGGAATTTATATTTCCATTTTATTTTTTAGGAAATAGTATAACATGAAATCCACTGCCTCCTATCTTTTTGAGATTCAATGACATGATCTTTGTGCTTAATCAGGTAGTTATATTTTATAGGTTCATGATGGCAGAAGGAAACTACAGACAGTGAAGGGAAAAGACCAAGATTCATGGGAAATGGATTTCACTTTTATTATCTTATAAACCCCCTATTTTTTTCTTCCAAAAACATGTTTTGATATTTAAAGATTAAATTGAATTCCCACACTTAAATTATGCTTTACTTGACTTGTCTAGGAGAAATGAGTTTTTTATGAATCTTGTGATGTAATTTTTTAGATTTCAAATGTTATGAAATTGAATGAGTAAAATGGAAAATTAGATAATTAAAGTGAAGTATGAATATTAAAATGAGGACTTGTGATTTAAGGGAATTCATTGATTCATGTAAATAAAATTTCCCAACCATTTTTCATGCTTTGAATTTCTAAAATTCATGTGAATTGATTTATTATTGTTAATCATGCTTTGAGTGATTAACTAATATCATATGTCCATTCCCGAGAGTATTTCTAGGCCATGTACTTTTTATTTTATATTGAGCATATTTCTTGATTGATCTTGGGACATGACACATTCTAGAACTTTAATTTGAACTTGTCAAAGCTACGGCTATACAAAAACACATTTAAAATGATTAAGTTATCTTTTGATAAACCAATTATCCTTAAAATATCACCTTTACATCAATCCTTCTTTATCCCTAGATACCATGAATGACCTTTATAGGAATGACCCATGTTTCAAGCCATTTTATCCATTTTTACCTTTCTCTTAGTATTTGTATGATATTTTAAAATTGAAATGTGGGGGTGAAGGGAATAATTATAAATGAGATTATTTACATTTTAAGGAAGAAGTGTGGGGGTGATTAATGTGGTAATTGTAAAAGGTTGTGGAATCATTCATTATAATATATTGTTTTGATCCTCTTGAATATAAAAAATAAAAATTACAAAAAGAACAAAAAAAAATGATAAAAATGGGTTGTGATTTGGGAAAACCAAAAATCACTATTACTATGCCTATAATTTCTATCATGTGTGGTTAGGTGGTGGATGTGAGGTTTATTCTAAAACATAATTTTGAAAAATAAAATAAATGAAAAGGTTATTTTAAAAATAAAAAAATTCATTAAAGAAAATATTCAAGAGGGTGAATTGATCATTCATTATGCTTAAATATAATCACAATCTTTGATTTGAGCTTTTAGGAAGTTAGGAGTTGTTAAAATTTAAAGGGGATAATTTCATGATGCTTTTATTTTTGATATCATGACTTGTACTTAAGAGATAAAGCTACTATATGTGAATTAAATTTTTAAACACCAATTACAACCAACCTTAAGCCTCAGAGACATTTGAGCCTGAATTATAAGTCCTCATGATTTTATGTGTTTTTTGTCTTTTCAAAGTGGAGAAATTAGTTCATTTATAAACCTATGGACAAGGAGAACGTTCTAATGATATGATAATAACTCTAATTGAATTTTATCACGAGTGATGAGAGAAAAGAATCAAAAGTGAGGTAAATCATAACTTATAATGTTTGAAAATAATGAATTGAGGATCTTGAATGAATGAAAGGATAATCTTCATCATTTTTCAAAGGGAAAAAGTAAAATACATGGATTTGTTGTTTCTTTAAAAAATGAGAAATTGAATTAATATTTTATGTGTAATTTGAAAATTTTATTTGAAATTATTATTTTTTATTTTATTGCATTGAAATTTGAATATTGATAACATTGATGCCCTCTTTAACTCCTTGTTGAGATTTTATGTTTTAGGATAATAATGATTTAAGTGTGGGGGTATTTGATAGAAAAAAATTAACTGCATTTTTTTTTCAAATCATAATGATTTATTTAGGATTTCAAATGATGAAACACATATATTTCAACGTTTTATTAAAATAAAGGTTAATTTGAATTAGATAATTAAAATAATCTAAAATATAAAAAGTTCTTAATTATGAAATTTTGAAATTTTTTAATCAATTTGGTATTTGGATCAAAAATTTTAAATTATAAATGAAATTGATGTGATTTTTTTTCAAGATTCCATGATTTGTGGGATAAAACTTTGTATTCTGTACCAAGATGTGATTCGAACATCTAGAGGACCGAAAAAATTAATCAAGTTGAGAAATTTTTTTGGGCAGATATAGTGGCCCCCAATCCAAAAAGAGGCATAAATCATGCCAAACTCCTCCAATTGAGGTGATTTTAGCTGTATTTGAAAGAGGACTCATATAAGTGTTTCTAAATTTAAATTTTAATGAGTTATGCACTCATTAATGTGTCCATTGGATGATAAATATTGAATGAGGATTAAGGATGCATGTAAGACAATTGGGAACAACTTTTATTAAGATAATATGTCCCAATTCATCCATTAAATGGGTCAAAAACGTGAAAGATTCCGAAGGAAGAATTTTGGAGACAAAAAATATCCCTTCTCACCTATAAAAGGAGGTAAAACCCTCCTTTCCAAATCATCTGGGGCACCAAGGAGGATATCTCTACTGAGGGAGGCTATACACTACACCATCTTCTCCCTCCCCCATTTCTTCTCCTTTTTCATTTTTTTGTTTTCTTTATTTTTATTTTAGTTTTCAATTGTAATTTATATTTATAATAAATCCATGTATTATTACCTTTGTTCCACCATTTTTGTCTTCTTCTTTTCATTCTTATTCTTTAATAATAATAATAATTATTAATTAAATATTCTTATTTTAAATTTTATTTAATTTTCTCTCTTATTCTTTTTAAAAAATTATTCTCTTAATAATAATAATAATTAATATTAATATTAATATTAATATTAATATTATTATAATTTTAACATAATTTATAAATTATATATTTTATTTAGTTTCTTATTTTATTTTATTTTATTCCTCTCTCTCTCTTTCTATCCCACATTTTTCCTTTTTTATTTTACTTATTTCATCCACATTTTTTTATTCTTTCTTTTTTCTCTTTTTATTTTATTCTTACCATTTCCACCACTATGATCTCTTACTCTCGGAAATGAGAGGCTGACCCTAAGACTTGGCCTAGGGGGAGGTCAACGTGTTCTTGAATTTTCTTTAAAGTTTAGTTTTAAGTTTGTAGATAGAATTGAGTAGTATGGATGGGTGAGGTGAATGTCCACGATGTGGTGACTGCCCCCAATGACATGAAAATAAATCTATCTATGTTATTTTATTTAATCACTTTTCTATATCTCCATTGTTTAGTTCTTCATATGTTTTAGTTGAGTTATTCAATGGATGAAACAACTTTGATAGAGTTGGGTCTTAGAAGATGACACATATTAAACCAAGGAGTGTCATCAACCTTTATTAAAGGAGGAGGTGTAATTGAGAGTGCTTAGGAATTCAATGATATTCCATAATTTATAAATAAATAATAGTAGTTCAACATGAGATTTCATGTTTGGATTATCAAACTAAAAACAAACATATAAAGGAAAATTATGATTGAACCTTAAACCAAACCCCAAAACCAAGTTATTTATTCTCAACTCATTCTCTTTAGATTTTCATGTTAATTTTCTATATTACATATCATTATAAAAGTAATCAAAAACCCAAAAACATTTTCATTATTTTCCTTTAAAATATAAAACAACAAAAAGAAATAGTTTAAGTGATTTAGAAGAAGTAAGTGAACAAACTGAGAAGCTCCTCAAGTGAGATGACCCTGGTCAGCCGCTGTACTACACTAAAAAAAATTATAATTTATTTTAACCATTACCCATGACTATAATGCATCGTAAATACACCTTATAAAAGAATAAGGGTGCATAACATCAATAATTTCCTCAATGAAAGTAAATTGAGATGAAGTCCCTTACTTTGAGTCTGACTTGCCACGTGTGTCTTTATCTGCATGAATAATAAAATTATGTTAATTATTTAATTTCATGATAAATTTTCTCAAGTTTATTATTAATTTTATTTCACCTATTAACAAGATATAAATAATTACTTAATCAATTATGTTTAAGTCAGGTGTTTTGACCCTATTCATCTCATGTGTCAAAAACTGACTTTGGTAGGTTGACTAAGGTCAATGAGGTAATTATTTAAACGTATCCAGAATAATAATAATGAAATAATAATAATATTTGTACATAAATTATTCTTTTAAAACCAATCATGTAATATGGTTATAAAAGATGAACCAATGTTACAATCGTAGAGATGGTAGGCCGTACGTACGCATGAGTAACGTTCCCATTTTTCAATGATCATTATGGAAAGAAGGTAAGTAACATTTATCTTTAAAGAATGATAATTATATCTTAAATAAAATATTATTTAATTATATATATTTATACATATAATTATTTTTATTTGGTTATTAAAAAATAAGAATCACATTGCTTTGAGGAGGCGGTAGTCCACACGTCCACGAACAATGTTATCACCTTTTCAGTGTGTGAAAAGGTAAGAAGAAAATGATATATTATATTTATAGAAAGATAATTATGTCATAAATATCATAATTATGTAATTTATATCATATATATATTTATTTTAGTTACCCTTATTACCTTCTATGTAACACGTTAATGGAAATAACTTCACATCGCTTCGTGAGGTGGTAGTTTGCCATACCCACGAGCGACGTTATCGTATCCCCTACGGTATGGAATGTAAAAAGGGTGTATGTGATATAATGAATATAGTGGTATAATTATGTTACAAATATCATAAATATAATATATAAATAGTATGTACATCATTATTTCCAACCATGAGAGGTGGTAATGGAAAAATGAACGACATCGTTTCATGAAGCGATAGTCCTCCGTATACACGAATGATGATTTCGTAGCCCATTTAATGGAAGTGTGTGAGGGTGTAGGTCATAAAATTAATATAACAACATATAATTATATTCAGGATACTGATTTCATTATATAATCATGTTATAATAATAATTTAAGTGGGTGGATAAATAAATAAAACAAAACCTTGGTTGGATTTATTACCAAAGTAAGGATTCTATGATGAGGGGAGGAAAGTGTAGAAGTTATTTGGTTAGTTATTGGACAAAATAATTTATTTTTAATGTATGAAGAGAGGAGGATAGGGGGTGGCCTTTTATAAGTTGGGGAGAGGAAACACTTGGTATTTTTCAAAATAAAGTTAGGTGAACCCATGTTTTTACCTAAAAAAGGATATAATAATGCACCAAACTAGATAATAGGAGGTATAATTTCTAAATATGGATATAAAATGGGTAATTGAAAAGTTTATAGGTCATTTTCCCCCTTCTATTTTAAAGTTTAGTCACTTGGTTATCACATTTTTACCTTAATCACTATGATTAATTTTAATTCTTTTCACTAATCAATTTGATTAAAAATTAAGTTGTCCTTATCAGAAATTAAAAATTATTATTATTCAAAATATTAAATTCATTTTTTCATATTAAATACATAAAATTGGAAAATTTTAATTTAATATTAACCTCGCAGTCGCGGTGAGACAATAAGTTTTTAAGAAGGGTATTTTTTTAGAAAAAGATAATTCTATATCAACTATATGACTAATAATAATAATTGTATGAAAAAAACAATATTTAATGATATATAGTATATGAATTTCATTTTAAACATTACCCATTATGGATTATTTTAATTAATTAAAAAGGATAAACATTATGCATTTTAAAACAATTTTTAGAAAAACTCGTCTTAAAACCCCAAAACAAACTTATATTAAAAATAAATAAAAGTTGATTCAAAAGTAATTAAGTGTAATAAATATATCATAAATAATAATTAGGTTACTTGAAAAAATATTCAAAAAATATTTTTACTCTTAAATTTCTCAATTTATCAAAAGAAATGACTTTTTTTACAAAAAACAGTATTTTTCACTATTCACTGAAAAATCAATATTTTCCAAAAAATAGCAAAATTTCACCCAAAGTAAATTTTTATATATTGATTTAAAAATTTATATTCATTTTATAAAATTAAAATTCTAAAATTTATAATTTAATCTTTTAGATAAAACCTTATAAGAAATGTGTTTAATCAAAACAATTTCATTTTTTGAAAATGATTTAATCTATCATTAACTGGGTTGTTACATCCTTCCACACTTTTATAAATTGTGTCCTATAAATTTTATACACCCATTAAAAAAGTGGGTATATATTTACCTCATATAATTTTTAGATTACCATGTTCCCTCTTCAACCATATGATTTTTCCATAAAACTTTAACCTAGTGAATCACCTTATTCCACAAAACTTACTCTTTGCAATCAAGAACCTAAACTGGCTATTAATCATAAGAAATATCCTCTTCCAACTAAAATACTCTAGGTCTTAAAACATTATATGAATCCGGAACATATTTCCTTAACATTGAAACATGAAATACACTGTGTACCTGAGATAAACTCGGAGGTAAGGACACTTAGTAGGAAACTTATACAAATTTCTCTAGGATTTCATCTAATGAACCTTGGACTCATCTTCTCCTTCTTACCAAAATACATCAAACCTTTCCATAAATAAAAATTTATAAATAAATGATCACCTACCTCTAAATAAAGATCTTTCCTCCGGTTATCCACATAAATTTTCCACCCATTATGAGTTATCCTCATGTGTCACTAAATCAACTGAACTTTATCTATCATTTACTCTACAAAATTCAGTCCCATCAAATTAATTTCTCCTACATTATCCTAAAATGATGATGTCTAACACCACTTTTCATATAAATCCTTAAATGGCGTGATCTTTATATTGGAATGAAAACTTTTATTATAAGAAAACTCAACCAAAAAAATATGTCAATCCTAGATTCCTTGGTAATCAAAGAACGAAGCATATCATCTAAGGTATGAACCATCCTCTTGTACAATCTATAAAATTGAGGATGAAAAGTTATAATGGAATTTAATTCAGTACCCAATGACTTTTTAATTCCTTTAAAAAAATTAGACGTGAGCCATGGGTCACAATTTGATACAATAGAGAGTGGCACTCCATGAAACCTGAAAATATCCTTTAGATACAATTAGTAAAGATGATCTGAAGGAATTGTATCTAGAATGGGAAGAAAATGTGAAAATTTATTTAATCGATCAACCATAATCCAAATCATATTGTTACCTCCTGATGTCCTTGGAAATCCCACCATGAAATCCATTAATGTATTCTCCCATTTCCACTCAGACACTAGAAAAGGTTGAAGCACACCCTTTGGTAACTATCATTCTTCTTTAACCTGCTGAAAAGTCAAACACTTCATGATAAAGTCAAAAATATCTATTTTCATTCCATCCCACCAATAATACTTTCGAAGGTCTCTTTATATCTTAGTAATGCCTAGATGAATGGAAAATAAAGAACTTTGAGATACATTCAACAACTATTTCCTCAAATGGGGATCACAAGGCACACCTAATCTTTTTCAAAATAATAAAACACCTTCTTAATCAATATTAAAATAAGAAAACTTACCATTCTTAATGGATTATACCTTTTCCTATAAAGATTAATCCTCTTTCTGAACTCTATTAATTCTTTCTGACAAATTCGACTACACTGAAACCTGAAACAAAACAGAGGATGTCCTTACATCCACAACTTCTAGGCTAAAATTCATAAAATAATTAACCAAAGGGTTATGTTCCAAATGTAAAATGGTTAATGTAGCATTACTTTTTTGACTCAAATCATGATCCACTTTTTTTTCTTTTCCTGGATGGTAATTAATCATACAATCATGATCCTTGATTAGTTCTAACCAACTTATCTATCTCATGTTCAATTATTTTTGAGTGAATATTTACTTAAAACTTTTGTGATCAATATATATTTCAAAATTTACTCCATAAAAATGATACCTCCAAATTTTTAAAGCAAAAAAACATAACAACTAATTCTAAATCACGTGTAGGGTAATTTAACTCACGAGGTTTTAACTAACGTGAAACATAAGAAATTACCTGATCATTCTTTATTAGGATTAAACCAAGTCATTTAAATTAATCATCGCTATAGATAGTTAATTCCCCATTTATTAAGGAAGGTCAAAAACTGAAGCATTCATCAATCTTTTTTTCAATTCCTAAAAACAATCATCACATTCTTTTATCCAGATGAACATAACAACATTTGGAGTTAACTTAGTTAGTGGTATAGAAAAATGAGCAAAATTTTCAACAAATCGTTATTATTAACCTATTAATTCAAGAAAAATATGAATATCTATGATATTTTTGGGTCTTGTCCATTCTTAAACAACTTTGTTTTTAAAAGGGTTAACATTTATACCATCTTTATAAAAAATACGACAAAGGAATGATTTTTTTTAACCAAAATCCACACTTTATAAATTTCCCATATAGTTTATTTTATTTTAAGGGTTTTAAAAAAACCCTTAGGTGTATTTAATGCTCCTATTGATTTTTAGAATATACCAAAATTTCATCAATAAACACAAACACAAAATTTTCCAAGAACTCATGAAAAATTCTATTCATAAGGTCCATAAATACAATAGGTTCATTAGATAACCCAAAAAAAAAAAACTAAAAACCCATAATACCCATATATATTCTGAAACATAGACTTTGGAATGTATGCCTCCTTTATTTTAAACTGATGGTACCCCAACCTCAGGTCAACCTTTGAAAAATACTATGCTTCCTAGAGCTAATCAAACAAATAATCTATATGAGGAAAAAGATACTTGTTCTTAACAGTGATATTATTCAAGGATCTATAATCAATGAAAATTCCCATAGAACCATATTTAATTTTAACAAAAAATATAAGAGCACCCCATGGTGAAGTGCTTGGTCAAATAAAACCTTTATCTAATAACCCTTGTAATTTATTTTTCAATTCTAAAAGTTCCACTCAATCTATTCGATAAGGGAATTTAGAAATAGGCTTAGAATCAAGTACTAAGTCACCAGTAAACTCAACCTCTCAATTAAGAATAACACATGAAAACCCATCTATAAAAACATCCATGTATTCATTTACTACTAGCACATCACTAATTTGAACAATTTCCTTATTTTGAACAATATGAGCTAGGTAACTTTCACTACCATCTCTAATAAATTTCTCATCTTATTGGTAAGTTATCAAAGACATGAAATCATTGAACACAACTTTATTATAAATAAAATGTATATTATCATGATAAAATTAAATCTAATCCATAACAAGAATGATATCAAGCTATTCTATGGTCAGTTCAATAAGATTTGTAGGAAAGACCATCCCACTGATAATAATAGGAATATTTCTATAAATCTTGGTTGTTTTAATACTTCCACCTGAAGTTTTCACCAAAAAGTTTTATCTTACTTTCATTAGGTGATATTCCCAATTTACATTCAAATTTATCATAAATGAAATAATGAAAAGATACAGAGTCAAATAGGGTATTGGCATAATTTGAATACAAATGTAACATGCTTGTAACCACTTCATTTGACGACCCAACATCAACTGTAGTATTATAAAATGTACTCACTACACCTTTCTATTTATGATCATGAGGATTTACATCCTATGAAACTAACTTTGGACACACATTATCATAATTATACAACTCATTAAAACTAAAATATATCACTGTTTGATGACTATCAGTTACCCCATTATTTGATTCTTCAAGATTCTTTTCCTTGCATCCGTGTGCCACATGAGCAAACTTTCCACATTATAAACACTCCCCTAACTTTATAAGACATTATCCAAGGTGTTTTTTTACCACACTTACCACAAGATGAGAACTTTAATTTCTTTCCTCCATATTTCTTTGATGTATGTTTCCCCATAACCTGCCATCCCAAAAACTTCTTACTTTCATCATCACGAGGCACATAAGAGTCAATAAACTTTATCTCAACCTTTTCAGCACAAAAAACAAATTTTTCATTGTTTTTAAATTCTTGTGTGGTCAAATATCTTCATAGACTTGGTTTCAATCCTGAGTAAAATCTATTAATTTTTCAATCAGTATCCTAAATAAAATTCATCACATACCTTATTAATCTTGTGAAGTTTTCCTCATATGTAGCTACAAAATCCTCATCTTTCTTCCTCAATTATAAGAATTGTTTTTTCTATATAGAGTCAAACAACCTTAGGGAAATATTTATAAAGAAAAATATCCTTAAATATTTCATATTCCATGCCATAAAGATCATATTTCTCTTTGGTATTCTTAACTAAAGACCACCATTAATTGTATTTACCTTCAAAACGATAAATGAAAAGAGTTACCTTTTGACATTCTAAACATCTCATGACATTAAATATCTTATCCAGAGTATTGATCCATAATTTGGATATCATGAGGTGAGATGATCCACTGAAAGACGAGGGATGTTTTCTTATGAAATTTTCCACAATAGACATATTCCTTCATGATAAACCATGTTTCTCTCTAGCATGGATACCACCATCATTTATAGCCTATGTCAACTGATCCATCACTGAAACAAAATATTCTATTCTGATTCCAACCATCGTAGGATGTTGATTTGGAAGGATATCTTCATCTCAGTGCCTTACCACTACAAGTTCCCTATTTCCTCTACAGAAAACCATTCTGAATAGGCATAGTTTAGATGAAGTAACATGATAATCTTCAAATTATCTAACATTTTAACTTAACACTAAGGTGAAATCTTTAAAGGGAAAGTTATTTATATTATCCAAACCTCTAAATTTATCTAAAATTTCCTTTGATACCAACTATAAGGATCCGACCTTAAACATTACATAATCTTGAGTTTTAGTCATGAAATTAATTTATTTCACTTTGAAGATCTTTTAAGGTTTAGAGTTTTAAATAATTAGGTCATAAAACATATATAAAAAATCTATAAAATACAAAGTGGACACTTCTGATTAGTATCCATTTTTTCCATAATTTATAACTTTTAAAATAATCATGATACCTTTTTTTGAAAACTCCTCACAACTTTCAACTTGACCTCTTCCAATAACTTACCCATCCTTAAATCCTATGAAAAACATTTAAAAATGTGGGATGATCACAAAAAGCTCAGAAAGGGATAAAAAAAGAAGGAAACCATTATTATAGTTAAAAACATTACAACCATTGAAAAATCCTTTTTTAAAAACATAAAATTTTACCCATAAATAAAAATATCATTCATTTTAAAAGCTTACTTATTTTAACTTTTAAAAACAAATTATTTCCATAAAAAATCATCAAAAATCAAGAAAATTCATGTAGTTACCTTGTGAAATCATCTCATAGAACCCTTATATAACCATTACAAATTGGAATAATTATACAACCAACTTCCAATAAAATTATCTAGAGAATATAATAATTACCCAATACATTGGAGTGCTATCTAGGTGAACCCATAATTTAAGCTATAACAGGATCACCTGACACTATCTAGGTTCACCCATATTATATAATGTCCAAGAACCACATCATGAATAAAAAACTTCATCATTTAAAAAACCTTTTTAAACTCACATGCAAATCCCTTTCATATATTAAAATACAATTTCTTTCAAAATCCAATTTTAAATACAAAATATAATTTTATTTTAAAAAACAATTTTCAATACCAAAATACCTAAAAAAGGGAAATATGGTTTTTTCATTTAAGAAAAAATTCAAGCTTTTAAATAAATTTATAAATTAAATAACAGTCATGGTGGCAGGAAAAGTCGTTGTTGTCGTTCCTTTTAAAACACGTAAAAAAGATTCCTTTTGAAAAAATTTGAAATAAAAGAAAAGATACATAAAATGAAAATTTTAAATTTGTTAGTAACATATATAAACATTTAAAATATCAATTTAAAAACATGACCATGTAAGAGAATTATAGTTTTAAGAAAAACCTTAAAAGATGTTTTTTTCAAAGAAAATCCCCTTATCACATGGAAAACACTTGAATCATAAATCCTATTAAAGAATGAAATTAAACAAGACATTAAATATCATGAGAATAGATAAATTATTGATGTATAATTTCAAATAGTTTTTATATACACATTATAAAATAATAAATGTGTATAGCATCAAGAATCTCCATAATGAAAGAAAATTGAGATGAAGTCCCTTACCTTGAGTCTGACTTGTTAAGTGTGTCTTTATCTTCCTGAATAATAAACTTATGTTAATATGTAATTTATTGAGAATTTTTTTCAATTTTATTATTAATTTTATTTCACCTATTAACAAGTTATATAAAATTACTTAATCAATTAAATTTAAGTCGGGTGTTTTGACTATATTCGGCTTATGTGTCACAATTGACTTTGGTAGGTCGACTAAGGTCAATGAGGTCATTATTTAAAAATATATAGAATAATAATCATGATATAATAATAATATTTATACATAAATTATTCTTTAAAAACCAATCATGGAATATTGTTATAAAAAATGAACCAACGTTGCAATCATGGAGACAACAGGTCATACGTACGCATGAGTAATGTTCTCATTTTTCAATGATAATTATGGAAATAAGGTAAGTAACATTTATCTTTACATAATAATAATTATATATTAAATAATATATTATTTAATTATATAGATTTATATATATCATTCTTGTGATGCGGTGATGAAAAAATAATAATCACATCACTTCGAGGAGGCGACATCCCACATGTCCACGAACAACATTATCGCTTTTTCAATGGGTAAAAAGGAAAGAAGAAAATGATATATTATATTTATAGAAATATAATTATGTAATTAATATCATAATTATGTAATTTATATCATATATATTCATTATAGTTACCCTTATTACCTTCTATGTAACACATTAGTGAAAAATGCTTCACATCACTTCGTAAGGTAACAGTTCGCTTTATACATGAGTGACGTTATCATATACCCTATGGTATGGAATGTAGAAAGGATGTATGTGATATAATAAATATATAGTTATAATTATTTTATAAATATCATAAATATATTATATAAATATTATGTTCATCATTATTCCAAACCATTATAGGTGGTAATGGAAAAACAAACGACATTGTTTTGCAAGGTGGTAGTCCTCTGTATACATGAATGATGATTTCGTAGCCTAATTGATGGAGGTGTGTGAGGGTGTAGGTAGTAAACTTAAAATTAAAACATATTATTATATTTAGTATACTTAGGTTATTATATAATCATGGTATAATAATAATTTAAAGGTGTGGAGAAAGAAATAAAACAAAAATTCACGTTGATGAATGCTACCTCTTATTTGAGTAACTCCTTTTGTTTTGCACCAAAGGAATTACTTAGTTGAATTTATGACAAAATTAAGGTTTATATGATGAGGGAAGGGAATTTGATAAGTTATTTGGGTAGTTATTTTCCATACCAATTGGTTTTTAAGGTGTGAATAGAGAAGGATAGAGGGTGGCCTTTTATAAATGGGGGAGATGAAACACTTGGTATTTTTCAAAATAAAGTTAGGCGAACCCACATTTTTACCTACCAAAAGGATACAATAATAAAAAAAACTAGAGAATAAAAGGGATAATGTTATAATATTTCCATAAAAAATGGTACTTCAAAATTTTATAGGTCATTTGTCCCCTTATGTTTAAAGTTTAGTCACTCGATAATCTAATTTTTACCTTAATCAATGTGATTAATTTTAATTATTTTCACTAATCAATTTGGTCAAAAATTAAGTTAGACTTATTTGGAATTATAAATTATGATGATTAAAAATATGTAATCCATTTTTACATATTAAATACACATAATTAGAAAAATTTAATTTAATATTAAACTTGTAGTCGCGACAAGACAATTTTTTTTACGAGTATATTTTTAAAAAAAGAGGATTCTATATTAACTATATGAATAATAATAATCATTGTATGAAGCATAAATAATATTTAATGATATATATTCTATATATTCCATTTAAAACATTCCTTATTACAAATTATTTTAATTAATTAAAAAGGATAAACATTATGCATTTTAAACAGTTTTTATAAAAATCCATCTTTAAACCCCAAAACAAACTTATATTAAAAACCAATATAAGGTTGATTAAAAAGTAATTAAGTGAAATAAATATATCATAAATAATACTTAGGTTACTTTAAAACAAATTCAAAATATATTTGGACTCTTAAATTACTTAATTTATTAAAATAAATGTTTTTTTATAAAAATGGTTATTTTCACTATTCACTAAAAAAAATATTATTTTCTAAAAAATCTGAAAAGTTTACACAAATTAAATTTTAATATTATGATTTCAAAAATGGTATTCATTTTATTAAATTTAAATTCTAAAATTTAGAATTTAAGCTTTTAAATAAAAGATAATAAGGAAAGTGTTTAATCAAAACAATTTCATTTTTTATTAAAAACTACTCAATATTTTTTAAATAATATAAATATCTAATTCATATTATTAAATATGAAAAATTATTTACTCTATCATTACCCGAGCCCGAATGGCCCGAAGGCCTTTTTTTTATTATGGAAAATCCCCCTTTTAAGGGTTGAAGGGGAACCCGTACATGACTAGTAGGCCCAAGGCACAAGGCCTTACTGACTTGCAATACATGACCTGAAGGCCTAGAGGCATACCATGCCCAATACATGACCCGTAGGCCCAACCCACTTGAACTGCCCCTCCCCAGCTTCTACATCATTGATCACGTAACTCCTCACCTTGCATTTCTGATCAGCTAGCATTGCCCCGTACAAAGCCGCATGGTGCCCGGTCCCGATGCCGGATGCCATACCCTCTCATTCTTCCAATCCGATTAGCTCTGCATCTGGGGGCTGCTACTCTTGTTGCTCTAATCCTCATCTAGGGCCTGTTCTATGTGAACTGGGCACTCCATGGTCTTTTTGTGGCCCGAAGGCCCTATGGCCCAAAGGCCTTTGATGACACGAAGGCCCTGGAGACCCTTAGGCTCAAATCAATGTCTAAAGACCCAAATCGGGTGAATAGTTTTGGCTGCTATAGTAACTGATGCAGTAACAGCTCTAGTAACTGCTACAGTACTACTACAGTACCCCCCGGAAATTCACCTCCACCCAGTTTTGAACCTGGGTCTCTTGGACGCTAAGAAGGATCCCTTACTACTTGGGTACGGGCTCATTGGCTACTCTATCATTACCTGGTTTGTTACAATTCGACAGACAACACCGAGCTTAAACAACCCACAGAATATATAACCGTTAAAAACCTAGTTATTAAATTGGTAGGTATGAATAGTATTAACTACTTTATAAAATATATATATATATATATTTAAATTTTCTATTCAATAGAAATTATTGATAGTATTTTAATAAATAATCAATCAATTTTTAGTAAAATAATTTTATTCTTCAAAAATATGCTTTCTTGAAAAATGATTTTTAATAATTTTCATAAAAAAATATTATAATTAAGTTTTAAAAATTTTAAAAAATTTATTTGATAAAATTAAATTCAATTTTTAAATATGAATATCAAAATTTACTTTGGCTTAAAATTTTGGATTTTTCAAAAAATATTGATTTTTCAATGAATAGTGAAAAATACCGATTTTTGTAAAAATATTATTTATTTTAATTAAATTAATCAATTTAAAAGTACCATTATGTTTTGAATATAATTTAAAGTAAAATAATTATTGTTTATTTATATTTAATCCACTTAATTTATTTTTAATCGAATTCATATTGGATTTTAGTATAAGTTTGTCTTTGGGTTTAAAAACGATATTTTTCTGAAAACCGTTTTAAAGTGGTTAATGTTTCTCATTTTTATTTAATTAAAAAAACCTTAATGAGGAATGATTTAAATTAAATTTATAGATTATATATCATTAAATATCAATTGATATTAACATAATAATTATTATCATTCATAGAGTTAATATAAAATTATATTTTCCTTAAAAAATACACTTCTTAAAAACCCGATTTTTTGTCATGTTTGTTGCTTTAATTTTAAATTAAATTTAGCCACTTATGTGAATTTAATTTGGTAAAATGGATTAATGTTTTTGAATCATAATAATTTATATTATCTAATAAGTTTAACTTAATTTTTTACTAAAATTAATAGTGAAAATAGTAAAAAATAATTACCACAATTAAGGTAAAAATGAGTTTATCGGGGGGATAAACTAAAAATAAAACTGTGAAAATGACATAAAACTTATATAAAAAATATTTTATAGAAATATTTAGACCTTATCATGTCTAATAATCTCTAATTATCTATTTTTTATCCTTTTTTCATGTTAAAAACATGGGTTCACCTTTTTCTTTTCAAAAACTACAAGTGTGCCACTCACCTCACTTATAAAAGGACACCCTATATCTTCTCTTATTCACACATTCAAAACCTTTTGGTTCATCAAATAACTATCCAAATAACTTCCCAAATTTTATAACCTCATCCTAGAGTCCTTGGTTTGTCCATAAATCCATTCTATGAATACTCTAGGGATAATCCTAAAGAGGTGGTCCAAGAAGAGGTAAAACTCCTAATCATGGAATTTTTTTATTTCTTCTTCCACCTCCTTAAAATATTATTAAAATATTATAATATTATAAAAAAATTATATAATATAAACTGAGATTTTATTATATTAATGTGATAGCCTAAATCCATATCCTCTTCTATCAAATGAGATACAAAATCATAATTTGTGTGTATAGAGGACTACCGCCTAGTGAACCAATGTCATTCATTTTACATCATCGCCTCTCATGGATTGAATTAATTATGAATTTAAAGTATATATATATATATATATGATAATTTTAAAATATTTATACTTCTTGAGTTATGATATCACATATACCTTTTTACTTTCCATTCCATGAGGGATATGATAACGTCATTCGTATGTACGACGGACTACCGCCCTGCGAAGCTATGTGATTCATTTTTCACCAACGCTTTACATGAAATTTAATAATGATAATGATAATGAATATATGTGATATACATGAAATAATAAAGATATTAATTTCATATTTATAATTCTTAAAAGGCAATATATAATTTTATTTCTTACACTGAAAAATTATAATGTCGTTCGTGTATGTGTGGATTACCGCCTCCACGAAGCGATGAAATTATTTTTTCATCACCACATCACAATAATGATATATATAAATATATTTAAATAAATTATATTATATTTATGATATTATTATCATTACATAAATATAAAACAATACGTACCTTCTTTCCATAATGATCATTGAAAAATATAAACGTTACTCATGTGTACGTACGACCTACCATCTCCATGATCATAACGTAGTTCATTTTTCATGATTATTTTTAAAAGTATAATTGATGTATAAATATGATAATTATGTAATTATTATTATTATCTATATGTTTAAATAATAACCTCTTTGACCACAGTCAACAAACCGAATCCGTTTTGAAATAATGAACCGAACGTCCTCAAAACACCCGACGTGGAATTAACTGATTATGTATTCAAATATGTCATTATAATAAAATAAAATAAATTATTTATGTATAAGGTGTTAAAAATAGAAAAATTTCTGTATAAATCAAATAATTTTTGTAATATTATTATACATGAGTTAAAGGATATACAAGGAAAGTCTAGACTTGAAGTAAGAGTTTCTCGTCTTACTTTTACTTTTGTGAGACATATACCATATTACCCACTTGTTTTTATTGTGTTTTGTATATACTAAATATTTTACATGTAATATCATGGATCCTTCATAAATAATTCTATTTTAATTTTCAATTTTAACTTTTTTATCTAAATTTATTTAACTTGAATGTTACCAAGCGGTAAAGGGTTACATAACTCAATTTCCTTTTATTGAGTTATAACTCTTTTACATTGACTTTGTTATGCTATGATTATGTGTGAATTAATATATAAATTGTTTTATTATGTATTTATCCTTGTTTTTTTGAATATTTAAATGTATTACACATAATCACTCCATTGATTATTTCTCAATTCAATGATATGATATTTGTAAGGGTTATTCATCTTAAATTATATTTCTTTGGGACATAAGTTGTTGTTATGAACCTAAATAGTTTTACAAGGTTTATATAAACCCCCTTTTATATTTAATATAATTAATCTATTTATGTTCATGAAATTTAAGGTATCATTTGAATTTATTCTTTCATGGGTCTTACGAATGAAGAGTTACCAAAGTGGAAAAGGCTTTATGTTATAATCACCTTTCTTTTGAGGACCATTTATGTTAAAGTTTATTTTGGATGAAATAACATGATATTATTTTCTTAAACCATATATCTTTTATTATATTATGTTTATGAATTTTTTTAAATGTTTATTTTTTATTTCTTTCCTTATCGATTGAAGAAAGATCAAGAAAGTCGTTTGTAAGTGATATTGATCTTAAATGTTTTCAAAAATTTTATTTATAAAAAAATAAATTATTTCATAAATCTATTTTACATGCTCTTAAAACTTATTTTAAAAGGTTTTAGAAATGATATTTCTTAAAATTTTCTAAATGGGTCACTTTTGACTCCCTTTTACAAAATGTTTTAAAAATAATGTTTATTTTTAACATTTACAACATGAACGGATTTTCCTACCATCATGACCTTTATTTTATTTGAATATTACTTTATATATTTCCAAGGTGTTTTTCAAAGAAAATTATTTTTTATAATATATTGTTATTTTTTGTTTTAAAAAGGTATTTTCAAAATGAAAAGTTTATTTTCTTGAAAAATGTTTTTAATGATATTTTAATGGTATTTCCATTCATCAATGACAAAAAACCTTGATATTACTTACACTCCCATGAGGATATATGGTATTTATACCATCATTAATATTTCTCTAATAGATTATGAGATTTACATGGATCCCATTTCTTTTCTATGAGTTAATCATGTTTCAAAGACATTGTTATGGAACCTGTTTCTTTCCCATGAGTTAATCATGTTTCAAGGATATTGTTATAGAACCAATTTATTTCCCATGTTTTAATTACATTTAAAAGAGATTTTCATGGAAACCATTTCTTTTCCAAGTGTTAATCGTGTTATAAATAGATTTTTATAGAACCTGTTTCTTTTCCACAAGTTAATCATGTTTCAAAGAGACTGTTATGGAACCCATTTCTTTTCCACAGGTTTATCATGTTTCAGAGAGATTGTTATAGAACCTGTTTCTTTTCTATAGGTTAATCATGTTTCAAATATATTTTTATATAAACTTTTTATTTTCCATGGTTTAATCGTGTTTTAAAGATATTTTCATTAAGTCTGTTTCTTTTCCACGAGTTAATCAAATTATAAAAGGAATAATGACTGTTTCTATGAGTTTACTATGAAATGAATTATATATGTACTTTATTCATGATACAGTTCTTGGAAATTGTTTATGATGATGGGTGGTTATATTATAAACCAAGTATATGAGGTTCCATTATAAACCAAGGACAATTGGTTACGTTATTAACCAAGGATGGTTCCATTTTAAACCAAGGATGGGTGGGTCCATTTTAGCCCTCCAATGCATTGGGTACTCTGGAGATGGAAGTTGACCGTATTGGTTATTCCATTTATAATAATCTATGTGGAGATAATGTTCCAAGATACCAATAAGTTTTATCTATGCTTTATATTAGTTTATAATGCTTCTTATAATCAAGATTGATATCACACAGATCATGATTATTGAATATGATGACTCTTTCCATTGTTAAGACTTATGAAATGTTTTCATGTTTCATGATCTAGGTATTGATGGGTATGAATATTATTATGTTATAGTCATGCACTTTGATTATGTCATCATACCCTTATGTTCTTCATATTCTCCTCGATGACATTGAATTATTAATTCTCACATTTACCCTTACTAAGCATTTGAGCTCACCCTTCTTATTCTTTATTTTCCCAAAGTTATAAAGATTAAGTTTGAATGAATTATTTCTATATGGGTTTCATATGGAAAATGATGATGGCCTAATAAGGAATATGAAAAGATGGTTATAGTGGGAGATGATTTTTATCTTTATAAACTTTTTATTTATGAATCCATGATGTTAAGAGTTTTTCCTAATTCTCTAAAACTCTAATCCTAAAAGTTTCTTGATATTATAAGTGATCCATTTTTTCTTTCGATGTTGTAAGGTTTTTATGGAAAAAATTGGATCACCTTCATCGGTATCAATTCCAGAAATGTAAAGTTAAAATTTTCTACTCTAAATTTGAGAGTGTGGGTTCAGGGTTGTTATAATAAATTTTTAAGTCCAGTGAGACAATTTATTGAGCACCTATCATAAATCAAAATTCAATATTGTAGTCATAATAATTGAGGGGATCAAGGCCCTATTATTTTAAAAGAATCCATGCATAAGTAACTCCAAGAAAAAAAAAATCTTCAACTTTGTTTGAGTTAAAGTTTTATCATCTAAAATCCTCAAGCTTTAGCTATCTTCAACCTATTTTGGGATCATTCATATTCTATAATAGAGTCGATGCCAACTCTTCTTACTTTAGATAGTTTAAAATCATCCCTAACACCATCTAAGTCTTATCATCTTAAAGAATCTTATTTCAAATCACCATCCATGTCCAATCCATCTCCACACCTGGTTAGCACAACTTAAACACAACCTGATATTCATTTTCTATTAAATATGATTGAAGTTTGTTCTTAACATCAGAGACCATACTTTTTTAAATTCATTACATGATATTGGTAAAATCTCTCATGTATTCGATTCATCTATATTCCACATCCTCCCTCCAGTTTTAACAAGTCAAATTAACTTACATCTTCAATAAATAATTCTTAAATCAAGGATAAAGGTATAATTTTTGATGAAAAGTAGTTCATTAAATACCAATATTCTTATGATATTTTATCTTATGGGGGTGGTGTGGAAAATTTTATTATAGGATTGACTCACATTCATCTTACATGGGTGTTTCCAAAATTATCTTATGATAGGTATGTTCAAAAAAATGTCTTATGGGGGAGATGATGCCAATTATCTTACACAAAAACCGGTGAAAAATTATCTTATAGGCACTACATAAAAGTTTTCTTATGAAAATTGTCCAATATTTTAACAATTGTTTTTGTAAAAATATAAAATTGTAAAATAATTGTGATCAAATAAAATGAATTCAAAATCTAAAGAGAATAAAAAATTATTCTGAAAAAAATTATTAACAATAAATATAAGGAACTTTGATATAATTAATTCTGAAATTCAATTTATTTAAAATACCTTAAGAATGTATCCATTAAAATTCCCATAAACATATTAATTTTTCTTAAAAAATGAAATTAAATCAAGAACATTTATCAATTTAATACCTAAAATTCACAATTTCAAGAAAATTTTAAATAAATTACAACATCGAATCAAAATGACCAATAATCAAGTTGAGAAACATTAAATTCCCCCACACAAAAAAATCAAAATAACATCTAAAATATGTAGCAAAAATGTATCAAATTAGAGCCACATAAAATTTACTTACACTTAACACTTTACTTTTCCTAAGGCGATCAATTTAAAAATTTAGTGGGAAAGAATAAATCTAAAGAGTGACAAAATGAAATGCCATTAGAATTAGTTTTCAAATTAATTTATCCCCATGGAACCTCTAATGTTAAAAAATATGTCCACTCTTATAAAATTGAATGGTTTCAGTTCAAATTTGGTTTCCTGTTTTACAAAAATGATTAAAATTACTTTTTCTGAAAAGAATTAAACACATTTCAATTTTTTATCCAACTAAAACTTCTAAACTTCTCTTTATATCTAGGTGAACTGAACATAAATAATTATAAAGAGATTAAATAGACACAAACAAATAGATAATTGAGAATAATAATTAAAAATAATGAATAATTAACTCATCGATCAATTAAAAGAATAAAGAATGAAAGGTTCAACACATATTAGGGTTTTCATTTCATAGCCCTTTTGAATGCATATATTACGAGTTTAATTCAAACCAAAAAGTTAAAATAAAATGATTTTTGTATAACATCCATCCATTTTTTAATAAAAATAATGTCTTTTAATAGGGAAATTAAAATGATCAACTCAATTAAATCAATGAGGTAATAGAGAATTAACCTCCTCTTTGTGGCATCATAACCGTCAATCTAAAGAAAATTTTTCACCCATTGGAAATGAAAATAAAAGCTTGAAAAACAACCATTTTTGGAAAAAATAGGGGATTTTTAAATGTACAATAATGAATAAAACTTAGCACATTATTAACTCCTCTCTACCATACTTAAAACCCAAAATTGTTCCCAATGTTGAACTTCAAGGTGGAAGAAACAATTTAATTAAGTTTAAATCAACCAAATTTTATCATTTTATCAATTCAAGAACATGTTTTAAGGGGTTACAATAAAGTTCAAAAACATATTTTCCACTCAAAAAAATCACAACATGAAAGCAATTTACACTATTCATCACTTGACTTTTTCAATTAAACAGTACAAATTTTAGAAGTATGTATGGTTAAAATTAAAGTTCCAAAATTATTTTCAAACAAGAATAAAGAACATCATGAAAAGAATAATTTAATCACAAAAACATAGTTAAAATAGTAGTAGTGAAAAAAAACATGTTTTAAAATTAATTTCATCATGAAAAAGTATGAAAAAATATATTTTAATAAACAATTTAAAACAAAAATAAAGTTGAATATTTTTGCAGATGAGCGGAATTTAAAATATAGAAATTATATAAATAAACCCCATAAGAGTGGAAGCTCCATTTTCTAAATTCATTAAAAGTGATTTCCCTTATTTTTTGAGTAAGTACCTCTATTTTCCCAAATTTTAGGTCCAATAAATGGAAATAAATAAAAATTAGAATTAAAAAATTTAAAATAAAAAACATAGAGTTTAAGCAAAAGAAATTTGGTTCAAGTTATTTAAACTTGTACCTCCCATTGATCCTTGAAATTCAAAATGTCTCCACTCTTATTTTGTCAGCACACCTATACTCTTCTTTTATAAAATAGAGGTAAAATGAGTATTAAGTAAAAAAATCTAAGTAGGAAAAAATAGATTGACCGCAACAATATTTTATAATTAAAAAAAATAAAAATAAATCAAACTAAAATGACTATGGATTGACTCCTATGAAGCACTATATTTTAATTCTACAGTTAGACTTCAGTGAAATATAAATCTTCTATCATAGATATTATAACTAATCTCTTGAGCTACCCTTGAAAATAATGCTTAAACCTTTGTCCATTAACTAAGAATAGCATGGTTTTTTCTCATACCAACTCCACAGATACATTAACCAAGACTCTAAAGATAGTGAAAGGTCCAAACCACTTGGATTTTAGTTTCCCAAGGAAAAATTTAGTATGGAATTAAATAATAACACTCTTTTTTTAACCTTAAAACCTTTATTCAAAATTATTGAATCATGATAATACTTTGTAATTTTCGTATATATTCTATCATTATCATAGGTTTCCCTTCTAATTTCCTCTAATCCACTTAGATCTAATAATCTTCACTCACTAGTAGACTTACAATCAAATTTTAATGCCTTTACATCCCAATAAGACTTATGTTGAATCTTTATAGGTAAATGAAATGAATTTAAACAAAATTAACCTATTAGGATACATTCCTATGGGAGATTTAAAGGAAGTCCTATAGGCCTACAAAGACTCATCCAACTTCAAAGAATAATATTTCCTTGAACTACTCATAGTATTTTCAATTTTTTTAATTATATATTTGATATTTTAGCCTTCCCACTTGACTTTGAATGATAGTTAGTTCCAGTCTTGTGCAAAAATCTATATTTTTCTATCAATGTCATGAAATTGATTTTTTTGAAGTGTATCCCATTGTTAGTGATTAAGGATTTGGGCACATCGAATCTTGAATAAATGTTATTTTTAATTAATTTCACCACTCTAGTTTCTTGATTATTAGGAAGAGACACAACCTCAACCCTTTTAAACACATAGTCAACAACCACCAAGATTAATCCATTTCCATTAGAAGATGATAAAGGTCATATAAAATATAGCTCCCATAAATAAAAGATTTCAAATTCTAAAATTCCATTTTGAGGTATCTCCTATTTGATTCTAACATTCAATGTTATTTGAAAATTACCACATCCCACCACTAAGCTTATATCATCCTTAAAAAGAGTAGTCAAATCAAAGCAAAATTGAATAAATTTCTTGGTTGGTTTTTCTCCCTTATGGAATCCTCCCTATGGAAAAGAATGAAAACCTTCTAAAATGGAAAATATGTTTTCCTCAAGAACACACTTCCTAAGGATTCCATCAATAAACCTTTTAAACAAAAAGGTTTCATCCTAAAAGTAGTAATTAAGATCTAAAATGAATTTATTTATTTTATTATGTGTGAAATACTTGGGAATGACTCTTGTAGTGAGAAAGTTTGAAAAATATGAATACCAAGAAGTTTGTTTTTCTAAAACAATGAGCAATTTTTCATTTTGGAAACATGAATTTATCTCTCATGGATCACCATTTTGGGTATTTGGCATCCTATATAGGTGGAAAACCACTTCATTTTTAGATCGTTTCTTATCATTAATTTATAAATCAAATTCCTGAAATAAAAGTATCCAACACATTAGTAATAGTTTAACATATTTCCTAGAAAACAAGTATTTAATGGTGGCATGGTTAGTAAAAACTAGAAATTTAGTTAAAATCAAGTATTTTCTAAAATTTTAAAGGGAAAAAACTGCCAAAAGTTCCTTATCAATTTTGGTTGAATTTATTTGGGAAACATCTAGAAGCCTACCAGCATAATACACCACATGAAACCTCTTTCCTTTTCTCTTACCCAAAACAACCCCTATAATGAGATTACTAATACCACACATTAACTCAAATGAAAATTTGCAGCCTATAGTAGTGATTGTTGTAAAAATACCAAGAGAAACAAATAATAAATGATTCATTGAATTGTAAAAGGTAAAAAACAAAATAACGAGAAGAAGATCATAAGATATAGTGATTTACATGGTTCGGAAAAAATACCCACATACACAAATAGGAAGAACACTTCACTAATTTTAGGAGAAGAATTATAGGGAGATTTTCAGAGTTTTATATGCACCTAAAAACCCTAGCCCTAATGATATAATAAAGAAGATGACGTCACTATACCACCAACTACATAGTAAGTCCACTATGCTATAGTGACCAATGGCTAGAAGTCTATGAAGCTATAGTACCACAATCTTCAAATTTTTAGATGCTATAATAACTATGCCAAAATCCTTACTAATATAGTGCCATGTTTTTGTTTCTTGGTTAGCTATGTTATAGTCTATCCAAATATTCTATATTGCCCAAAATTTGGCCATAGGGATTTCAGCCACTAAATGCTTGGAGTAGAGGCGTGCTGACCGTACAAACCTTAATTACCTCACTATAGAGGTTTAACCACAAGAGTTATGATCTGGTGTAAGGTCTAGACTACTAGCATTTTTATCCCAACTTAATCCAAATAGATCAAGCTACACCATTCCAATAGTTATTATTAGTACTGAGGTTAGTTTCACTTTGAGAAGGTTGAATGAGTCTAAGCACCTATCATGAAAAAAGGGTGTGTCTTCATCAAGAGATATCAAAGGGTACTTTTTATCTTAGAAAAATATTTAATGAATCTCTAGTAAAAATTGGCATGACGTAAAAAACTTCTAACAAATTTGACATTTTACAGATGAGAAGGCTTTTGAATCACTTTTATGTTAGCATTATCTACTTCTATCCCCCTATTTGAGACCTCATGACCAAGAACTATTTCCTTAGTGACTATGAATTGACATTTTCCCCAATTTAAAACAAGTTAGTCTCTTGAAATATTAGAAAAACTAGTTCTAGATCTTCTAAACAACCTTCAAATGTGTTACCCACTATTGAAAAGTCATCCATTAAAAATTCAACAATCCTCTCAATCATGTCTAAAAAAAGGCCAGCATACACCTTTGAAAGGTATTCAGGGATCCACATAATCTAAAGAGCATTCCTCAGTAAGAAAATGTACCAAAGGGGAATGCGAATGTAGTTTTCCCCTAATATTCTAGAGATATAGGAATCTAATTATAACTAGAATAACCATCTAGAAAATAGAAAAATTCATTCACAGCTATCATTTCAAGAAATTGATTTAAGAATGAAATAGGATGGTGATCCTTTATAGTGATAGAATTGAAATCCTTATAATCAATGCACACCCTCCACTTAATTGCTTTTCTAACTTGAATTTGGTCATATTTTTCATTGGTATCAATAGTAAAACCTCCCTTATTTGGAACCACTTAGACCAAGATGACCCAAATTCTATCATAAATGGGATAGATGATCCCAACATCAAGGATTTTTATCACTTCTTCTCTCATAGATTCTTTCATATTTGGATTCAGCCTTCTTTGTCCCTCAACTCTTGGATTATGATCAGGTTATATAATAAATAATTAAACATATATTATGTGGATGATAAAATAAAACTTAGACTAAAAATTAATATGTAATACATATTATAGGATTAAAAAAGATACACGATGATACAAAAAAACAAAAAATGAAAAAAGAACAATATGAATGTAAAAATGAAAAAAAATGAAAAAATTTAGAAAATAAAAAAATGTTAAAAATTTGATAGATGATCCCAAAATCAAGGAGTTTTATCACCTTTTCTCTCATAATTGTTTTTATATTTGGATTTATACTTCTTTGTCCCTCAACTCCTGTCTTATGATTGAGTTCTATTAGGATCTTGTGCATGTAGAATAATGGTCCAATACCTCTGATGTCAGATGTGGACAAACATATGGTTGATTTATACCTTTTAAATACATCTAAAATATTTCCTTATTTATTTTTATCAAACTCAGTAGATATTATAATAGGAAGGTTGGAAATTTCACCTACAAATGAATACTTAATGTGAGCATGTAGTGGTTTGAGATCTAATAGAGGTGCTACTTGGCTGAAAGGTAAAATTTTGAGTCAAGGTGGCCCAAGGTCTTTAATGTATTTTTTTTAAGAATAAATGGGAGATAAAAAAAATAATCTTATTAACTGTTTCCCAAATTTTAAAATGCCTCATAATTAAATTTCAAATTTGGTTGAATAATGATTTCCTCAGAAAACTGATCAAGTTGTTCTGAATATTTACCCTTATAAGAATTGAAAGTCTCCACCTATTTTTTACTTAAACTAATTCCCATAAAATTTTCAGTAGGTTTGGGTATTTTATTAATCTCTTTAACAATATTAAAAAAACCATATTCATCATTATCAAAGGGCTCTTCAAATTCTAACAGTTAATCTTTAAAGTATTCTCCATTTTTAGAGGAACCTTGGATCTCTCAAAGAAATTAAAATACTCAATTTTGTGACCCAAATTAAATATTAATTTTCCTCTAGAAACATTGAAAACTATTCCCCCAATAGAAATGAAGGTTCCTCTTAAAATGATAGGCACCTATTTATCAAATTCCATATACAGAATAATAAAGTCACTAGGTAGAAACATTTTTCCAACTCTTACTATCAGATCATCTACTCTACAATGGGGTGTGTGATAGATCGGTCAACCATTAAAGAACCACTATTGTGGGAAAAATTTCTCTTAGCTATAAAAATATTGAGTAAGAGATCAGGTTTATATTGGATCTAAGGTCACAAAGACAGATGACTTGCCCATTATTTCCAAAGGTACATGAGATGATAAAACTACTTGGATATTTGAGCTTAGGGGGTATTATATTTTTAACGACAACATTGCACTCATATGTTAGGTTATAGGTGAAAAAATACTTAAGGGTTTTATTATTTGAAACAATTTTTAGCATCTTTAGATATTATGGGACCTAAACTAAGGCGTGAAGGAATGAGATATTGATGTGAAGTTTTTTTAAAAAACTTAATAAATTTAAGAAGTTCAAGTTGTTGGTTATTTTTATTAATTCTATAAGGGAAAGGGATGTTTGGAGTTAAATTATTCATAATTTTAGGCATCCACTTAGGATCCACCTCACTATCTTCTTCTCCTTTATTCTTCATAAATTTTTTATCTCTGTCCTCCAATTTTTCAGGTGGAACAATAGGTTTTATCACTATTTCTTTAGGGATTTATAGATTTCTATATTTTAGAAATTTTAGATCTTTTTTTTCTAAGTTTATTCAATTTTTATTCTTGGTTTGTCCTATATTCATTTCTTTCCTCTTGATAAGTTTTTAGAACACCCCTAGTGGTGAAATCTATGAATTTTTTCCTAGGATTCATTTCTGTGATTCTATGAAGTTTTTCTTTAACTCTTGTATTCATTCCCATGGATAGATATCCAATTTTTAGTTCTAGATTGTGAATCATAACATATGATTAGGCTTTATTAGATTAATATTGATATTTTTTGTTTGGACTCATGATCATCTATTCTTCTAAACATTTTATGTATGATTATTTCTAGGTTACCTTACGGATTAGAGGTTTTAGCCCTAGGATGATTTTGGAATTGTTGGTTGGGATATTGTGGGAATACAGGGGGAGGTTTTTTTAACATTCCTTATTCTCTACATGATAGATTAGGGTGGTTTATATACCCTTGAATGTAGTTATTGTTGAGTCAAATGTTATCTTTTGACTTCTATATTTTGTTTTGGAAATCAAAAATGTCTTGTTAATCGTATCGTACTGACTCTGTTAATCGTACCGTACTGACTCTGTTAATCATACCGTACTGACTCTGTTAATCGTTCCGTACTGACTCTGTTAATCGTACCGTACTAACTCTGTCAATCGTACCGTACTGACTTTGTCAATCGTACCGTACTGACTATGTCAATCGTATCGTACCGACTCTATCAAATGTATTGCACTGACTCTACTATTCATATGTTCATTACTTGTTTTGGTACTTAGACAAAAACACTTGTTTCATATGAATCGTACCATTGATTATCATCAATATATATCTTGTTTTAACCAATACGATTTCGTTGAGTTAGTTACAAACTAATCAAAACGATGTCGTGCTTTCTGTTTCAATATGACCGTTATGATGCCAGGGGTCCAAGTCCCTCCGAGTTTTTCAGAGAAATATGACCGTTGGAGGCAACATGACCGTTGGAACCTGAGGCCTATAAATAGGAGGTCATTTAAAGCTGAGAAGAGAGAGAACGAATGAGACTGTGTGGAACAACTGTGATACTTTGCTTCAATCAAGATTCTAGAGAGAGATGCTGTGACTTCTATCATCTGCTTTGTGCGTCCAATCATCGTATCAAGGGCTTTCAAGCAATTGAAAGATAGAGGTGCCGATTACCTACAAAATCGAGGGCTGCCGAGGATAGGCAGACAGACGGTCCGATCATCGTATCGAGGGCTGCCGGGGATAGGCAGACAGACGTGCCGATCATCGTATCGAGGGCTGCTAGGGATAGGCAGACAGACAGTCCGATCATCGTATCGAGGGCTCACCAAGGTGTTGGTGAGACAGACCTTTTATCCTAGGTGAAAGGATAACCCTTCTCTTTGGGTTAAAAGAATTGTAATTCTTTTACATTTCCGCTGTTACTTGTATTATAAAGGAATTTGTATTGTTTCCTTTCTTCTTTACATATTCAATTGTAATTGTTTCAATTACAATCATTTTATTACATATTGTATTGATTGATTCTATACGCTTTAAGGTAGAATCATTCATCTTTGTATTACTCTGATTATTGTGTTCATCTTGAATACAATTGTTTTACATTACATTAGTATTACAATACATCATACTCTTTTATATTCAATACAATTGTGGGTGTTTGTATTTGTATTAGTTTAAGATCATTTAAACTAATTTCTTAGTTGCTAAAACTCAAAGGTTTTTTAAACCTACAATTCACCCCCCCTCTTGTATTGTTCCATCTAATAGACATACATATCTACATATTCGATCCAACAATTGGTATCAGAGGTGGTTTTCCACTGATTTGTATTACTAGATTTATTTCTTTCATATTACTATCTTAAATACTTACTACACTAACGCGTGGAGTGGAAAAGTTTTTGTTGTATTAGATGGACAGAATGAATATTGGGTCAATAGACAATCTGAATCCTTCTAGACCACCTATTTTTTATGGGAATGATTATGAGTATTGGAGAGATCGTATGAAGACATTCGTTATCAATACTGGTGTGGACAATTTTATTATGCTTACTGGAGGTTATAAAATTCCTGACAAAGAAGTCAGTACTTTCACCAACTGAGAGAAGTAAGAATATCAACTGAATTACAAGGTACGCAATACTTTATTATGCACTATGACTAGGAATATATACAGTCAGATATCTTCATGTGAAGCAGCCAACTGTATTTGGAAGAAATTATAAGTCACTCATTTTATTACATCCAAGGTTATAGAAACAAGGAGAGTAATGCTTCGAGAAGAGTATCATGGATTTGTTTTTCCTTATGGAGAGCCAGTATGTAAAGTGAAACAAAGGTTTATGACAATAGTCAACAGTTTACAATCTATGGGAGAAAAAGGTCTTGATGATGAAGCTCTAGTTGATAAGATTATAGATATAATTCCAAATGAATGGGAGTAAAAAAGTACAGCTATTGATGAAAATAGAAAAGTTTCCCAGATTACTCTTGATGAACTCTTTGGAACTCTTCTACAGCACGAGACAAGAATGAAGAGAGATGCTGATTTCAACAAGAAGAAGAATGGGAATGGAAGTGTAGCCTTTGCATCTAAAGCTAAAACTCCTGAAAGGCTTACAAGGTCTAAATCCAAGAAAGTTGTTATATCTGATTCAAGTGATTGTAATCTTTCGGACAATGAGTTAGCCAATCTTTCTCGAATAATGAACAAGATTGTGGGAAAGAAAGACTTCCAATATAGATTCAAAAAGAAAGATAAGAAGGATAGGAAAGATTCAGAAGTAACTTGTTATGAATGTAAGAAAGCAGGACATATAAGGCCTGATTGTCCTTTACTGAAAAGGAAAGATATAAAGGAGAAACACTCTGAAAGAAACAAGAAAAGGTTTTATAAGACAAAGAAAGTCTTGAAAGCAAATGATACGTGGAGTGAAAGTGGTAGTGATTCCTCAGATTATTCTTCAGAATATGAGACATCAGGACAAAGGAATATCAGACTTATAACCAGATTACCTATTAAAGATCATTGTCTCATGGCTAAGGTACACAATGATGAAGCTATTACAAATTTCTCTTTGAATGCAAATTATACTGATAATAAATATTATGAATCTTCAAATGATGAATCCTCATCATCAGAGGATGATACATTACCTACTTTTGAAGAAGTCTCTAGATTTGCTAAATTACTTGAAAATGAAAATTCTAAACTCAAAAAGAGACTTGAAAAAGAAAATTCTAGAATTTCAATCTTGACAAAAGAAGTATCAGATATTTCTAAGGATCTTGATGTGAAAACTTCTGATTTTGAAAGTATTTTAAAAACCCTTGAGAAAGTTAAATCTAATAAGGATAAACTTTCTAAGGATCTTGAAACTGTAATTTCAAAGAAAAATATTTTAGAGCCTAACTCTAGTTCAAATTCAAATGTTTTAGAAAATAAGAATTTGGTTTTAAAACTAAAGTAAGAGATTTTATCCTTGAAAAAATGTTTGTCAAACTTTACTCATGGAAAAGAAAACTTTGACAGGATGTATTCTCAAATTAGACCTTTGAGAAATCATTCTGGTTTTGGTTATACTTATTCCAAACCGGTTTTTAGTAACAACTATTTTGTTCCTCAAAAAACCACTTTTTGTTCTAAGTGTCAATGTAGAGGACACGGGAGAAGAGATTGTTCTCTTAACAAAACTCAATCTTTAGGATTTCATAAATCTCATTTTGCAAAACAAATGTGGATTCCTAAAATTCTTTTATCTAACCGTTCTGGATCCAAACAAGTTTGGATTCCGAAAAACTAATTGTTTCTTTTTCAGGAAAATGAGAAGTGTACCAATAAGAACATTTGGTACATGGATAGTGGTTGTTCTCGAAACATGACTGGAAACAAAGATCTCTTTGAAAAGTTTATCAAAACAAAAGGTGGAAAAGTTACCTTCGGAGATAATGCTCAAGGAAAGATTTTTGGTATAGGTAATATTGTTTTTCTTGGAAAAGTTCTTATCTCAAATGTTTTTTTTGTTAAAGGTCTTAGGAGATTCCTTGGTTTCTTGGTCCTGCAATAAACAAAACTCAGTAGCACTATCCACTACTGAAGCTGAATATGTAGCAGCTGGAAGTTGCTGTGCTCAAGTATTGTGGATGCAACACACACTCACTGACTATGGATTGAGTTTATCCAAAACTCAAATTCTTTGTGATAATACAAGTGCCATAGCTCTTAGTAAGAACCCAGCACATCACTCTCGTGCAAAACACATAGATGTTAGAAATCAATTTCTTAGAGATTACACACAAAAATGAGATATTATTATACAATTTATCAGAATTCAAGAACAACTTGCTGACATTTTTACAAAACCATTACCTTCTGATAGATTTGATTTTATAAAACAGAAGCTAGGAATGATTACATTAAAATAATTATTCATATCTCCTTCATGTTTTAAAATTCTCCTAACATTAAATAACTCCTCTTGAAAGGGGGAGGATATTTCTTTCTATGTTTTTATATTTCTTTTTATCTTATGTTCTTTAACTATTTACTCTCTAGATGTGTGTATTCATTTTTCTGTTTATCGTATTGACAGTTTTATCGTATCATTCGTTTTTCTATTTATCATCTTGACAATCTTATTATTTACTTCATCATATCGACCTATGATGGTAATGAATTTATTTTCCATCATATCAACCGATGATGGTAATGAATTTCTTTTCCATCGTATCGACCTATGATGGTAATCAATTTCTTTTCCATCATATCGACCTATGATGGTAATCATTTTCTTTTCCATCGTATCGACCGATGATGGTAATCAATTTATTTTCCATCGTATCGACCGATGATGGTAATCAATTTCTTTTCCATCGTATCAACCGATGATGGTAATCAATTTCTTTTCCATCGTACTGTTCGATGATGGTAACAAATTTCTTTTCCATCGTACTAATCGATGATGGTAACGAGATTGTTTTACATCGGCTTGTCAGTTCATGGTAATGAGATTTTTTTCCATCGGCTTGTCAGTTCATGGTAATGAGATTGTTTTCCATCGTATTGTCAGTTCATGGTAACAAGTTTGTTTTCCATCGTATTGTCAGTTCATGGTAATGAGATTGTTTTCCATCAGCTTGTCGTTTGATACTTCTATTTTATTTTATTTCGTACGGTTGTGTATTCTTTAATCCTAAAACCAACAACTACCTTACGTTCTCTGACAGGTACTTTCCATTTTTTTATTTTTTTCCCTTTTTCGTTTTTAATCCTAACCATTGATCTGTTTTCCACTAATCCTAACCATAGAAGATCAACGGTCACCCCTTTTTCGCCTATAAATAGCCCCTCCTCCCCAAACCCACATTGGTTTTTCAGGTTTTGAGACGAAGCTCTGCTCCACTGGTTTTTAAATCATCGTACGATCTTTCATCGGAATCATCTTTATGTCTCAATCCTCTGCTAACACTCCAGCTGAAATGTCTTCAAATACTTTTACAGAGAAAGGCTTTAACAGAGAAAGGTTAGTTTCTCAGGACTTTTTTGATTCGTATGATTCCACAATCAGAAGAATTATTCTCTTTCGAGGATGGGAACATTTGTGCGTTGAAAGACCCATTTCTCAAGATCCGGTTCTCTTTGATGAAGTTTTTCAGTTTTATAAAACCGTATCTTTCGACAAAGACATGACTATCAATTTTGCTGTGTACGATAGAAAGCTATCCATGTCTATGAAACAAGCGACACATTTTCTGAATGTTTCTATAGAAGGGGACTCTTTCTGTCCATCTCATAAACTACCAGAAGAAGTTGGTACGTTTAATAGAGAAAGTGCTGAAAATACTTTGTTTGTTATTAATGAAGAAAAGAGAAAAGTGTCTCATCTTTCACCGGACAATCGTTTTGTCACTTTATGGATGCAAGGTTTTCTTATCCCAAGGAAAGGGGATAGATAAACTCTGAAAGTTTCTGATATATTTATTCTTGACTATCTTGTGAATATGAGAAAAGTAAATCTCATGGGGTATGTTTTTGAAACCATTAAGAATGTCAAGACAGGAGGGATTAAGTCCCAAATGATTATGTATCCAGCCATCCTTACGAAGTTAATTCTCGAAAGTATGAAGTTTTGTAACATTCCTTTGAAAGGAAATCCCATAGATTTGAAGCCCTATTGGATTAACAAAAGTACTATGAAGAAGTTAAATGTTTGTTTTGATCAGAATTCAAAACTTTTTGTCAGAGATGTAGAAGCTGAATTGGCTCAGAATCAATCGGCACCTATGCCAGCCAAAGACATTCAATCTACTGGTGTTACTCAAAAGTCTGATCCGCAAACCAGTTCAAAGCCTAAGAAGAAGCCAAGGTACAGCAAGGAGGTTGTATCCAAATGGAGAAAGGATAAGGAATAGAGAAAGGAAGGTGATCCAAAGTTCAGACTTGACCCAGCTGATGCTTTTGCAGAAAGAATAAGGGTAGAAGAAACCCTTAAGGCTGAAAAGAAAAAGAAAACTGTTTTGAAAAGAAAGGCTCAAGACTTTGATATCTCTAAAGTCTTGAAAGCAGTTGAGGAAGCCAGTGCTCAACTTACCACAGAAGTGCATCAAGATCCCATCGTACAGAGTCTTCCTGATAAAGAAAAAGGAAAACAAGTGATGGAAGAGATAGAAGAAGTGGAAGAAGAGGAAGAATATTTTCTTTTATAATTTCTTCAAAGTTCGAAGAAGAGTAGAGAGGAATCGGTTCAAAATCTGAGTGAAGGTGTTCAACAAACCCCTCATGCCGATCAAGCACGATCTCCAGACAGAATGTCATCTCAAGAAAAGCAAGGTGCTCAATCCTCTCACACTAATAAATTTTTTGTAATTAGTGACAGAGTGGAAGAAGAAAGGAAGCAGAAAGAAAAAGAAAAAGGAAAACATCCAGTTGTTGACTCAAGCCGATCGTATGAACTAGCATCGTACGATGAAGATACTGATTCAGAACATAAAATCTCTCTCAAGAAGAGTGATTACATTGTTCATGTTTTAAGAAGGGTTGAGAAGACCATTCCTTATTTCCCGAGGCTGGAAGGGAAGATTGATTTTATTACTGACAATCAAAAGAAGAAGTTTAGCTCTGTAAAAGAGTTGAGAAAGAAAGTTTTGTCAGTAGAAGCTGATTTGAAAGTTCTTTCAGAAAGTTTGGTTGCTCATAAGAAGGCCTGCAACAAGATGACCAAGTGGTCGTACAAAATAGAGAGCTCAATCAATGATCATGAAATAGCTATTGAAGATATAAGAAGGTTGTCAAATGAACTTGCAATTGCTTTCAATAAGCTTGATAGAGAAACGGTTGAAAGGTTGAATCTTTTGTCTTCTCAACGAGCCGATGTTCCTTCAGTAAAAGAATTGCAAGAGAGAATGAATGTTTTTCAATCTAAATTCTCAAAGGTTTCATCTTTCAAGGATGAAATGGTTTTGTTGAAGAATCAAAATTCTATGTTATCCAAAGATAACAAGAATTTGCAAAACAGAATTGATACCCTTTAAGAACTAATCAGAGTCCAGGAGGAGACTATCAAGAATCAAGATCAGATTTTTGCGGACCAACAAGAGCTTCTCAGAATTCAGGGTGAATCAATTTCTGAAGACAATAAGAAGATAAAAAAGATGAAGGAGATTCTTCATGAGTTGATCAAAAAGGAGAAAGAAAGAGAAAACAAATGACTTGTATTTGTTTCTCTTTGAAAGATGTCTTTGTTTTGTAATAACTTTTATGATTCTTTTCTTTTATCCATTATCTTGTGTTTATTTTCTAACTCCTTCACACAATTCAAGATTACCCCTTTCTTTTTGTAAATCACAAAGGGGGAGAATGTTTACAAAGGGGAGAATGTTTTATAAAGGGGGAGAATGCTTTACAACACTCTTAAGGAAAATCTACGAATACAATCCTTAGGAAAGTCCATACCTAAGGGGGAGTTAGTTGTATTCAAATTCATATTCAGAAGAGTTTCCAAAAACTCAGGGGGAGATAAGTTTTTCTTGTTATATTTTCTTTATGTGTTGTGCTTTACAAAAAGGGGGATATTGTTGAGTCAAATGTTATCTTTTGAATTCTATATTTTGTTTTGGAAATCACAAATGTCTTGTTAATCGTATCGTACTGACTCTGTTAATCGTACCGTACTAACTCTGTTAATCGTACCGTACTGACTCTGTTAATCGTACCGTACTGACTCTGTTAATCATACCGTACTGAATCTGTCAATCGTACCGTACTGACTCTGTCAATCGTACCGTACTGACTATGTCAATCGTATCGTACTGACTCTATCAAATGTATTGCACTGACTCTGCTATTCATATGTTCATTACTTGTTTTGGTACTTAGACAAAAACACTTGTTTTATATGAATCGTACCATTGCTTATCATCAATATATATCTTGTCTTAACCAATACAATGTCGTTGAGTTAGTTACAAACTAATCAAAACGATGTCATGCTTTCTGTTTCAATATGACCGTTATGATGCCAGGTGTCCAAGTCCCTCCGAGTTTTTCGGAGAAATATGACCGTTGGAGGCAACATGGCCATTGGAACCTGAGGCCTATAAATAGGAGGTCATTTGAATTTGAGAATAGAGAGAACGAATGAGACCGTGTGGAACAACTGCGATACTTTGCTTCAATCAAGATTCTAAAGAGAGATGTTGCGACTTCTCTCATCTGCTTTGTGCGTCAGATCATCGTATCGAGGGATTTCAAGCAATTGAAAGACAGAGGTGCCGATTACCTACAAAATCGAGGGCTGCTGGGGATAGGCAGACAGACGGTCCGATCATCGTATCGAGGGCTGCCGGGGATAGGCAGACAGACATGCCGATCATCGTATCGAGGGCTGCCAGGGATAGGCAGACAGACAGTCCGATCATCGTATCGAGGGCTCACCAAGGTGTTGGTGAGACAGACCTTTTATCCTAGGTGAAAGGATAACCCTTCTCTTTGGGTTAAAAGAATTGTAATTCTTTTAAATTTCTGCTGTTACTTGTATTAGAAAGGAATTTCTATTGTTTCCTTTCTTCTTTACATATTTAATTGTAATTGTTTCAATTACAATCATTTTATTACATATTGTATTGATTGATTCTATACGCTTTAAGGTAGAATCATTCATCTTTTTATTACTCTGATTATTGTGTTCATATTGAATACAATTGTTTTACATTACATTAGTATTACAATACATCATACTCTTTTATATTCAATACAATTGTGGGTGTTTGTATTTTTATTAGTTTAAGATCATTTAAACTAATTTCTTAGTTGCTAAAACTCAAAGGTTTTTTAAACCTACAATTCACCCCCCTCTTGTATTGTTCCATCTAATAGACATACATATCTACATATTCGATCCAACAGTTATTAGAGAATGATTCATCTTTAGTCTATATCTTAGGACTATATTGTAAAGACATATCCTTAAACATTACATATTCTAATAATGCTAAACTAGAATTCACTTTCTTACATTCCTATAGATATTTTAGGTTTATATTTTTGGAGAGTTAATTCATAAATATTACATAACAAACCCATATATTACAAAGGGAAAACTTCTATTCATTATTCGTTTTTTCTATAAAACAAAACTTTTAAAAAGAAAAATGTTTTCTTTTCATGACATATATTTACAATTTTAATCTTGAACTTACCGTTGTCCCTATTTATGCTTAAAATCATATGGAAAACATTTTAAAATGTGGTATGATTACAAAAATATTAGTATAGGACATAAAAATAAATAAATAAACTATTATTCCATTGATGACAAACTTATAACAGGGTGTGGAAAAAGTAAATTTCTATGTTTTTCTAATGTTAGAAAGTGACTAACTAGGTTTTTCTCACTTGTGGAGCCTCATAGTTTTCTACCCACTATTTTATAATTAAACTAAACTACTTATTTTTGATATTTTTATTATTTATAAAAGAGATGGTTTTGGTTTTTAAATAATAATTCAATGTAATAAAATTAAACTATACTAATATAAAGATGCAAAAAAATAAGATTATAAAAGAAATAAATTGGAAAAGGGTTTGGTTTAGAGTTCCTTCATTATTCATTGGTGTAATTTAAAATTCATTTTGATAGTTTAATTATGAAACCTCATTCTCAAACTAATATTCCTTTATATTTTGTTTATGAAACCTTAAATTCCAAAGGAAACTAAACTTCACCTCCTCCTATAATTAAGGTTGATGACACGCCTCAACCGAGAATGTGGTATCTTCTAGGACTCGACTATAACATATGTCATTTCATACATTGAATGACTCAACTCCATCGTATGAAGTGCTTATGTTCAACATAAGTGATGTAAAAGATGTAAAAAAATAATATAATTTAATTCAAGTTCCATACCATAGTGGACAACCATCTCACTCACACAATTAAATTTCATCCACTAAAAATAGATTTAAAGCATAAAATAATTTAATCAGTAAATTTAGAAAACACCTAATCTCCCTCAAGGCCAAGCCTCGGGTCAACCTCTCATTATCGAGAGTAAAAGATCACTTGGTGGAAGAATGGGTAGAAGAGAATAAAAGAGAATGAGAATGGAAGAAGATGAAAACCATGGGTGAATTTTTTTTGTTAAACAAGAATACATAAATTACAATGGAAGAAGAACAATAAACTAAAAGAGATATAAAAACTAAATAGTATGAAAATAAAAATACTAAACAATATCCTCCAACATTCAGATTATACTCCTTCCATGTACATTCCCCCTATTTCATTAGAGGGTAAATCATCCTCTATTTATAGAGGATGATTCCTTGTATCTTTCAATATTCTCCATATCAAAATAAAATCCCACAAATTTATTTCTCTTTTTTTATCTATTTATTTCAAGATATCGATGATATGCGGGGTGTGAAATCTTAAAAAATACACTTGAAGAACTTGAGTGTTTCAATTTTTATGTAGCAGCGTGAAAGAGTTGCAGGACAACCTCTTTTCTTATACATGTTCTGTGCATGGGTCAATCATGCCTTAATGTAATGTTGCGCATCACGATGCTTGGTAGGTGTGAAAGTAACAGAAGTGGTCCACATCAAGTCCTACGACCTTCACAATGGATAAAGAAAGATCTGATTATCATGGATGGTGTTGGTCATCTTCAAAATGGAACCAAAGAGGTTTTTCTAGGGTCCATAATTGATACAAGGTGGTTTGGGGATTTGTTGGTGGAAGTTGATGTCAGGAGAAAGCTCTTTGGGAGTCATCCATAGAAGTTTTAGGGTGTTGTAGTGGTAGTAGTGATGTCAACCAGTGGAGAAGTAAAAACAGGCCATGTATGAGTGTGGGGGTCATGCATCCAACATGAAATGATGAAATTTCATTTAAAATGAGTAGTAACTATGAAATATTGTCCCACATAGAAAATGAAGTTGGTCGAGCTGCTTGTTTATCAAATGCTCTGGGGTGGGCTCCCAGTTTCACCGCACACACATATATCTAGCCATAATGACATGCATGGACTGTGTGGGATTAATTCCACCCTATGATCATGATTTCCTTCCCGTCAACTCATTCTACACCTTCCGCTGGTCAGTAATTTTCTTAGGATATGTTTGGCTAGCCTTTGAGGTTGAGGGAAATCCTAGTTGGTCAATTTTTACCTAAACATTCAAAATTCATAATAAAAATCCAAAAAATATTCTTCAATAAAATAATAATTAAAAATAGAAATTTAAATTTATTTTAATTTTTTATTTGAAAATACTAAAATTCAATATAAACATTTAAATACATGGGAATATTCATTAAAATTCATTAAAAATCATTATAATTTGTTTAAATAATTACATGAAAATATAAGTGAATCAAATACCCCCATACTTGAACTATGCTTGTACTCAAGCATTGAACCTAAAAATTGAATTGAAGGGGTCATCAATGTTACCAATATTTAAATTTAAAAGAAATAAATCAAAATGATTATCAAGGTAAAACCAAATATTTATGTCCTATATAAAACATTAATTCAATTTCACACTTTTCAAATAAATAATCAACCCATGTATTTTACTTTTTACATTTTGAAAATGTTGTACCTTCTTATCTCATACATTCAACCTCCTTAATTTAGTATTATTAAACATAAAAAATCATGATCTACCTCTCTTGAATATTTTCTCTCATCACTCATGATATAAATTCCAGTAGATTCATGCTCATATCATGATAACATTATCTTTATCCATAGGCTTGTAAAAGAACTAATTTCTTTAATTTTTAAATAAAAAAGGTATATGAAATCATGAGGAATTTTAATAAAGGTTCAAATTACTTTGAGGCTTAAGGTTAGTAGGAATTGATGCTCAAAATTAAGACTCAAAGAAGGATATTTGTCTCTTAAAGCATATTGAATAACATAAAAAATTAAAACATCACTTTAATTATCCCATTAAAACTGATAACATCGACTTCCCAAGATCAAATTAAGGTCATGAAAAGTGAAATCATAATGAATGATGTGTACCTTCTTGAATTTTCTCTAAATTTTACTTTTTTTCAAACTAATATTTATATTTTTTTTTACTTTTTTTAAAGTCATGCTTGGAATAAACCTCACATTCACTACCTACTTGCATATGATGTAAATCATCAATATAGTAATGGGGATTTTTAATTCTTCCAAGTCACAACCCATTTCAATATTTTTTTTTCAATAAGGGAAAGCAATAAAGTATAATGAATGAATCAAAACCTTTCTTAATACCCACGAATAACACCCCCACACCCTTTTATTGCAATTAAACACATCTCTTTCACTATGAATTCCCTTATCCCCACACTTAAACTTTAAAATATCATGAAAAATACTAATATTAGGGTAAGAATGGATAAAAAATGGTTTGAAATATGGTTCATCCCTGACAAGTACATTCATGATCTCTATGGGCTAAACAAGGAATATTGTATAAGGTAGTATTAATGATAAGGTCTTTATCAATAAAAATGAATTAATAATTTTAATGTTGTTTTTTCACAGTCATTATATTTGAAAAGTTTCAATGAAAGTTCCAGTAGGTAGCATGTCCTAAGATCACTCAAGAAATACACTCAAGATAAAATAGGAAATATTTGAACTATAAATCCTCTCAATAATGGAAAATATGACATTGGAAAATCACTCATGGAATGAATAATAACAAAAAATAAATTCACATAAATTTCAAAAATTCAAAGTGTGAAAAATGGTAGGGAAATTTCATTTACATGAATCAACCAATTCCCTCAAATCACAAGACATCATTTCAATATCCATGCTTAAATCTAATAATTCAATTCTCCACCTTGCCCATTCAATACCATTAACATTGAAATCTAAAACATGGAATCACGGAGTTCCTAAAAAACTGATATATCCTAGATAAATCAAGTAAAATACAAATTTAAAGCATGAGTATGAAAATTTTAGTTGAAATCTCAAAACAGGATTTTAGACAAAAAAGTAGCGAGTTTATTAAAAGTGAACTACCTTTTCTCATGAATATTTAGTCCACTTCCTCATTTTTTTGGGATTTTCCTTATTCCATCATGAACCTATAAAAGAAAATTACTCAATTAATCATAAATATCATGTCAATAATGCTAAAAAAGAATGAGGGATTGGGGTTGCATGCTAAACTAATCCTAAAAAATGAAATAGAAAGTTTCTAGGAAGTAAGTAAAAAGATAAGACTTTGTTTAACCTCCCAAGTGTTCCCTAGGTTTTGACTGCCTCCAGAAGAGAAATACTAACTATCATCCATAGTTTTTTGGTGGATATAGTTTCTTAAACTTGAACCATGACATGTTGTTTTTCCTAGCTCTCACTTCATTGTTCTTGTTGATGAGTCCATGGATAAAGTACACAAAATCCACCCCCTTCACAGTAAGGTATAACTTGCATAAAAGGGGTATGATGAAGTATGAATCATCCTAATTCCTAGTTTCTACTTGTTCAACCTCTTATCCACTATCCAGTGGTTACTTGAGCTGTGTTTCATTAAAATAATATTTAAAGGGATTGTGAGAGTGTAATGTTCTTTGAATAAATTTTAAATTTAAAAATTACATATCAGATTATTCTCTTTTAATATAAGAAACTTGTGTCTTGTATCATTTGGAAAAGCCACTAGGATCTCTTATTTTTCTCCCTCTACTAAATGGTAAATGTCATCAGGGAGATCCAAGTGTTCCTCAACCGGTGCATTTTCATCTTCTTCATATTCTTACAGGGATGAATAAGTGTCTAACAAATCTATAAAATAAAAATAGTATGGAGTGATAATCAATTCAGTTTCAATGAGATTAAATGAAATTGAGTTCAAGAAAGGATCAAATATATGAGTTAGTTAATCTTGAATCTCTTCTTCAGTTGAAAGTGCCTCTTGGAGTTGGCCTTTGCTGGATAGAGGCAGGTAGTCACACTCTTCCAGTATTTCTTTGAATTTTAGCACTTGGGTGGATTATTATTCATCCATGGCCAACAATAGGTAGTCAGGTGCTGATTATTCTATTTTATAGATAGAGAGATATTATTTCATTTCATTATCCACCCATTCAATACAAAATTTAGCCAAATATTTTCCCATATTACTATTATCATGTGACTCTTCATCTTCACTCTCTAGATATTCATGGTATTCTTGAATCTATATCTCCAAATGGTTGGGTTGTTAATGGTTTTTAGGTTAGGCCTCAACCCCTTGGATATGTTCAAAAAAATTGGGAAAATCCATTGGTGCTTCCTCATTGGAATTCATTATTTGAATATCATCATTGAATTGATTGATTATGAATCCTAATTCTTGAAGTGAGATGACCGTATCATTCCCACTTAACATATGTTTGGATAGATCAAAGAGTTCATTAATCTTTATTTGGAGGCCCTCCTTGGTAACTTCAACCACTTCATCTTGTTTCTGCATCTATGGGTAATCGTTATATGAACTAAAGAAAAAATCATTTTAAACCATAATGGTAAAATATTTTTTTAAAGAAAATAATAAAAAATAATCTACAATGTGAAAATAGAAAAATCAAGTAAACAACTGATTAACTCTTAGAAAATGGCACTGATTTTGATGATACACCTATCACGGGGTGTGGAAAAAGAAAATTTCTATGTTTTCCTAGGGAAACACAATGGATAACCAGATTCATCTCACTTGAGGAGCTTCATAATTGTCTGATTACTATTTTGTAATTAACCTAAAATATTTATTTTTTATGTTTTGATTATTTATGAAATAAATGGTTTTGGTTTTTCTAGAATAATTTAGTGGAATAAAATAAAGCTATACTAAAATGAAGATGTGATAGAATGAGATTATAAAAGAAAAAATCTGGACAAGGGTTTGGTTTTGTGTTCCTTCATTATTCATTTTTCTAATTTAAAATTAAGTTTGATAGTTTAATTATGAAACCTCATTCTTAAAATACTATTCCTTTATTTATTGGTTGTGAAATCTAAAATTCCAAAGTAAACTGAATTCCACCTCCTCTTATAATCAAGGTTGATGACATACCTCAATCGAGAACTTGAAATATTATAAGATCTAGATATATCATATTTTTTCATCCATTTAATGACTCAACTCCACCATATGGAGAGTTTATTTTCAATATAAGGGAGGTAAAATATTTAAATAAAATAATAGAAGTGAATTCAAGTTCCATTTCGTAGTGGAAAAATTCCGCAATCAAGCACTTCAATTTCATACACCACAAACATATTCAAAACATAAAATAATTTAAGAACTAAATTCATAAAACACCTAACCTTCCCTAAGGCCAAGCCTCAGGTTAGCCTCCCATTATTGGGAGTAAGAGATCACTTATTGGAAGAATGGGTAGAAGAGAATAAAAGATAATGAGAATGGAAGAAGAAGAAAACCATGGGTGAAAACACTTTGTTAAAAAAGAATGCATGAATTACAATGGAAAAAATAAAACTAAATTAAAAGAGATATAAAAACTAAACAATATGAAAATAAAAATACTAAGCAATGTTCTCCAGCATTTATCCTAGACTCCTTCCATGTGAGTTCCTCCCTCTTTCAGCAACAGGAAACTCCTACTTTATTTATAGAGGAGGAGTTATTGTTTCTTTAGGTCTTATCCATATAAAAATAAAATCCCAAAAATTTATTTCTCCTTTTTTATCTATTTACTTCAATATATCTCTGAGATGTAGGGTGTGTAATCTTCGAAAATACACTCAAAGATCTTGGGTGTTTCTATTTTTATGCATTAGTGTGAAAAAGTTGTGGGAAACCTCTTTTCTTGTGCATGGTCCGTGCATGGGTCATGCATGTATCAGTGTAACATGACATGAATCATGGTGATTGGTAGGTGTGGAATTAGTGAAAATGGTCCAAATTAAGTCCTATAGCCTTCATAGTGGTCAGAAGAAGCTCAGATTACCATGTATGGAATTGAGAATCTTTGAAATGGAATCACTGAGGTCATTCCAGGGTTTAGAGTTGATCCAAGGTAGTCTGGGGATTATATGGTGGAAGTTTAGCTCAGGACCGAGATCTCTAGGAATCAGCCATGGTGGTTTTGAGGTGTTGTAGTGGCAGTGGTGATGTTGAACGGTGGAGTAGCGATGACAGGTTGTGTCCGAGTATGAGGGTCGCGTGCCGGTATGAAACGACAACATTTCATTAAAAATGAGAAGTAACCATGAAATCCTATACCATATTAGAAATGAAATTGGTTGAATAACTTATTTATTAATCAAATCATGGAATTGGTGACTCATAATCCTAATTTAGGGTGGGATCCCAGTCACATTGCACACACATATATCTGGTCACGATGAAACACATGGCCCATGCGGGCTTAGGACCACCCTATTCTCGCAATTTTCTTTTCACAGGATTAGTCTAAACTTACTCCTGGGTAGGTCTTCTCTCAGGATCTAGTTATCTAGCCTTGTAGGTTGAGGGCCATCCTAGTTGGTTATTTTTTTACCTAAAAAACTTTCAAAATTCATAATAAAAATCCACAAAATATTCTTCAATAAAATAAATCATTAAAAACTGATATTTAAATTCATTTTTAATTATTTATTTGAAAATCCCAGCATTCTAAATAAAAATTTAAATACATGGGAATATTCATTAAAATCCATTAAAAATAATTATAAGTTTTTTAAATAATTGCATGAAAATATAAGTGCATCATCTATGAATACTTATAAAACCATTCCTTTTTCAAAATAAACTTTGAGCTCAAAATAAACATTCTCTTACCCAAAAAATCACCTTATATACCCAAAACTTTTTAGAAAACATTTCATAAGAAATACTAAATGTAAAATAAAACTCATAAAGTTTTCTTTTCAATCATTAAAACTCATAAAAACTTTTTTCACCAAGTTATACTTATCGCCCTTAAAAAGTAGCATATACTTTCCTTTAAATATAATATCATTATCTTACCTTGAGAAATTATTACATTTTTGTAAAAACCCATAAAATCATAGATAAAACATGTAGGTAACTTGATATATCATTTCCATATCACTATTACAATTACTTTTAAAAATTGAATATCCATACGGTTAACTTCCATACCCAAATCATTGGAGGGCTATCATGATCCCAACTGTCCTTGGTTTATCATAGAACCACCCATCCTTTGTTAATAAAGAAACCACCAATCCTTGGTTTATAACGGAACCAAACGTAATCGTAAAAATTCATAATAACCATAATATAATCACAAAACATAAAAACTTTCAATTTTTGACATTATACTCATAAAAAATATTCTTTTCACCTATAAGAAAACATTTCCAAATATTGAAATATCCATTCCATTTTAAATCCCTTTTTCTGAAAATAAAAAAAATATAGGGAAATAGGTTTTTTTCTTTGAATAAAACTTGAAATCTTTTAAATTAATCTAAAAATAAAATAAAATTTATAGTGATGGGAAAAGTTTTTGTCACCATACATGTTAAAATATAACATTCATTTTTTCTTTTTGTAAAGAATGTCAAAACATTCCATAAAAAGATTCCATTTGAAAACCTTTGAAATAAAATCAAAAGAGATATAGAATTTATTTTATAATTATATTATGTCTATATAAATAAATATATATAATAATTTTAAAAAATATATACATGTAAGAAAAATATAGTTTTATGGGAAATTTTAAAAGATAATTTTTAAAATAAAGTCCCTTACTTTGAGTCCAACTCGTCATGATGTTGTTTACCTTCATGAATAAAAAACTTATGTTAATTATTTAATTTCTTAAGAAAATTTTAAAATTTTCATTATTCCTTTTATTTTATTTAATACCATGTTATATACAATTACTTAATCATTTAAGTTCACCTTGGAAGTTTTGACGATACTTGGTTCATAAGTCCAAAATAACTTCAGTAGGTTGTTTATGGTCAAATTAGTTATTATACCAAAATATATAGAATAATAATAATGAAATAATTATCATTTTTATACTTCAATTATAATTTTAAAACCAATCATGAAATATGGTTATGAAAAATAAACAACATTACAATCATGAGGACAGTAGTCCGTACGTACACATGAGTAACATTTAAAATTTTCAAAGATAAGTATAGAAATAATGTAAGTATTATTTTATATTTAAAAATTATTATAATATAATAAATACCATATTATTCATTTAAATATAATTATATATATCATTCATGTGTTTTGGTGATGAAAAACCAATCACAACGCTTAATGGAGGTGGTAGTCAACACATACGCACGAACGATGCTATCATTTTTCAGTGAATGGAAAGGTAAGAAATTAAATGATATATTATTTTTTAATAATTATAAATATGTCATTAATATCATATAAAAACATTAATTTCATCATTATATCCATCTATTAGAGGTGATGATGCAAAGATAATTACATCAGTTCGTGAGGCAGTAGTCTGTCGTACACATGAATGATGTATTCCTTTCCCATTTGACAATGTTTGGAGATGGATATGGGTTATTAAACTAAAATAAAAACATCATAGTATATATAATATACTTATTATATTATATTACCATGGTTTAATAATATTTTAATGAGGTTTAAGAAGAAATAAAACAAAAATACTCAGTTAAGAACTATACCTCTTCTTCAGAGAACCTCCTTTTCTTTACACCTTAAGACCTTTAAAGTTGGTATTACGCCCAAAATAAGGAATCTGAAACATGTTTAGGGATTTTAGTAATATATTTGGGTTGATATTGTCTTAAAAAATAGGTTTTTAAGTATGAATAAATGAGAACTGGTTCCCTTTTATAAGAGAGGGGAGGGAAACTTTTGAAATTTCTTAAAATTTTAAATTAATATAAATTAATTGTGATATCCAAATGGATCCAAATTGATAATATTAAAATATAATATTAGGATTAGTCTAAATAACCACATAAAACAAAATTTGGAAAAGTTTTCATCACATTTTTACCCTTAAATTTTTGTTTTAACCCCCCTTAACCTTTTTAAACTGATCATGACAACAAGGTTTTTTAATCCTCGAGGGTAAAGACAGTTACCATAAATTGAAAAAGTCCCATAAATAAAACATAGTTGATATTTTAAACCATGAAATAATAATTTTTCTAAATATATATTTTTTATGAATTTTATATCATTTAATAAATTATAATTTTCATAAAATATCAATAATGTCAATTTTAGAACTATTCATTTAATTTTACTTTTATAACAACATGAGAACAAATTAAATTCAAATAAAATATTTAAATACATCCCTAACATATTATTTTTATCTATAAAATTCTTTTATCACATTAATTATCTCAAGTTATACCACTTTTAATATTTTAAATACCATTTATTTTATTTTTCTATTAATTGAATAATTACTACATCAGTGTTGTGTAAGAATTTATAGTAATTATTTATTAATTAAAAATTACAAATAAATAATAATAATTAATATAAATAATTTATATTTCATAATAATATTTATAAATAAATATATCCTCTTTTTATCACCATGTTAAAAATATTATAGTTATTAAAAACAATAGTGTGAAATGTTTGACTTTTCTTTACATAAATCATTATAAATATCAAAATCAAATCCAAATGGCACAAAAAGGCCATATAATAGAATCTTAGTGTAAAGGCCTGGAAATTATGTGGAATTTTTTTTTCTTAAATACATGGGATTTTTACGAGTCTGCGAAAATTTACGGCGCTTGATTCAGAGGCCCGGTGTGACCAGAATCAATTTCTAAAGTTTTGTTCGGGTACGTTCAGTAAACGTACGAGTTGGATTTTATAACTTTTGAACTGGTGCTCAGAATTGAAATTCGAGGGCACCGTTGAACTCGTAGTGTTGGTATTCGCTTAAGAAGACTTTCACCTCGACGACAGATGGTCGGGAATAAAAGTTAGTTTTGGGGTTTTTATGTTTTAAATTAAATAAAAATAAAGTAGTGACTTTATTTTTATTCTTGGTGGTTAGAACCTCCAAGAGGAGGTTAGAGGTGAGGTCCACCACACCATAACCTCCCATGAGAGGTTATGGTGGTGGGGCCCACCCGAGGTCTAAACACCTCTTAACAATTAAGGTGGTGGGGACCACCCGAGGATGAAACCCCTTGAACTCCCCATTTATGGTGCCACCAGCACCCTTGGAACCTTTTGAACTCCCTTAATTAATTTTGTGCCTACACACAAGAATTAATTAAGTGGAGCCCCCAATTAATTGATTACTCCACTTTTGAATATTTTTCCAAAAAATTAATAGGATTACAAACTATTATTTTGGTTGGCATATTCACTTTGGGTCTTAGAGGAGAGGAGGAGATCTTGGAGATAGAATGCCAAGGATTAAAGAACTCTCCAACGAAGAACGCTTCATCTTCCAATAACAGACACCTTCTTCCTTCTTCAACTGGAACAAAGGAGGGAGCGCCGTCCTTTAAAAATACCGATGATTCCATCCTCGACTTCTTCTTTCTCGACAATATCGAATCGACATTCTCTTTCCCTGACTTTGTCAATGATCATGATACAAGGTAGGGGATTTAAGTTTGAAATTGTTTCCGTTCTTAATCATTTAAACCTTGGTTTATGTTTTTCCGATTGATATCACAATAACGTGGAGGGCGCAGGCCAAACGAACACGGACCAACCCCCCATTTGTTTTTCCTTGCTTGTTGACGATGGTGGTGGAGCCATGACGGCCGACGTCAGACCGGCCATGATGGAAACCACCGCACAAAGGAAACCAGCTGTGAAGGAAACCAGTCACGAAGGAAATCGGCGGCGCAGGGCCACCGGGTCGCTGAAAGGGATCAGAGCCGTCGCACCGCGTGGAAGAAACAATCCGTGGCCTTTAGTCGCAGCGGTGAACATGAGCGGTCTCCAGGCCACCGGAGGGGTGCGACGTTGTCGCGCCGTGCAGAGGAAGAAGCCACGACCAGGGCGGGCCACAACGGAGGAGCAGAGGCGGCCGACGTCGGGCCGGTCTTTGGTTGTGATGAAGCGGCTGGCTGCTCGTCTAGCCGGGAGGAGAGGGACTCGGTGGGCCCCGCGTGTCATGGACCGGCACCACCTAGCGCCGGTTTGGTTCCCACCCAAATGGCTCTGCCGTTCGGGATTTCCCGGGGGCGCGCGGACTCCCCCCTGGACGCGGCTAAAGCGGACCCCCCGCGGGCTGTCGGGTCGCCGGTCCGGACCCCGCGTGGGCCGATCCACCCAGCGCGGGCCGGGCCACCCAGTGCGGGCTGAGCCACCCCCTCGGGCCGGGTCGGACCTTCAGATCGGGTCGGACCCACGGATCGGGTCGGACCCCTGTCCGGACCTGTTGACCCGATTTCACCTTTTCGCCCATAACTTGGGCTACAGGTGTCCGATTGACGAACCGCCTGCAGTGACGAAAATCTTGGAGAGAGATGGTTCTTTTGGAATACCCCAATTAAGGTTTGGATGTAGTTGGGGTATGGTCGGGTCGGATTGAACCTAAATCCAACCGGGCCCCCGGAACAGAAATGCCAATAACTTACAGACTGGGTGTCCGATTGACGTAACGTCTGTTGCGTTGAGACCCTTATGACGTGATAGAACTTTTAGATACTTCTTAGTGGGAATTAGTGAAAGTTGGAGTATCGATCAGTAGACTTTGGAGATGATCTTATGGAGATGAGCATGCATTTGTGCGGGAACATAGTAGCTGGCTGAGACTTGACGACTACTGACCGATTCGACTCGAAGTGATTTAACTAGCCTAGTGGGGAGTGCCTCTGTGTGAGAACGGTAGACCCAAAGTACTCAATAGGAGGAGTACCTCAGCAGGCTACGAGGGGGATCGCCTCTGTGTGAGCACAACAATCCCACAGTGGGGAGTGCCTCTATGTGAGCACAGCAGACCCACGGTACTCGACAGGAGGAGTACCTCAGCAGTCCAAGGTTAGTGGGAGGCGCCTCTGTGTGATGCGACTGACCCACTGTACTCGATAGAGGAGGAGTTCTCCAGAATCCATGTTTTCGATAATAAAAATCCTGGTTTGATCCGAGTCAATGAATTTTGTGTTTTCCTCATGATTGAGATGAGTTACTAGATAACTTAGGTATATATATGGGCATATACCTAAGTAATGGTTATCTGTTGATTTCATACTTTGTGGTTTATCCTTGTTGAATTTTGTGAGACCTTGAGGGTCTCGGGGTCCCTACTGAGTATCGTTATACTCACCCCTGTACGGGCTATGCCTGCTCCTCGTTGTGTTAGTTGTAGACGACGGACAACGTTGACTGAGGCAGAGAGTAGCATGACTGGATGTTACCTAGAGGTGGATGACTCGGTGTGACGGTACACAAAGGAGACAGATGGACAAGAGTGCTAAGGAGGCCATATGTACCTACCCTTTACGTAGAAACCCCAGAGGACGACCCAGTAGCTGCTTTAATTTTCTTCAGTTGTACTTGCTTTCAGTTGTACTTGTAATTTCCTATTGGGCTTGTATTTTCGGCCCCTTTTACTTTCCAACACTTCTTTTGTATACAGTTTTACTTAGAGTTTTGCTTCCAGATGTGTACTCTGATGTGTTTGTTTACAGTTATAAAGACAATGCCTTTCCAGTTTAGGGATTTACACCTTTGGTGCTAGTCGCCAGCCCCTGCCCTATGGAAGGCGGGTTTGGGGTAGTCACGATACAGGCCCCGAGGGACAGGTTGTGACAAATTGGTATCAAATGCGGTCGGTTATACTGCAGAACCTAGAACTATGATCTTTCTTTTCTATGAAGCAATAGTGTTAAGGGTACTAAGTGTGGTTTTCAGTTCAAGGAGTCCAGTGTTGGTGCGGGCGGCCGACGTATCCATACACCCGGACCCTGACTTATGATTTCCGACTCAGTTCACGAAAACACTGATTGTGTGCGTGTTTCCAAAAGTTTTATTTAAGTCAGCTCAACCAGGTCAGCTCACTAGGTATAATCTTTTGACCGTGTCACATCTGTTTCTTTTAGGATTCCTCCTCGTAGACGACCAGTTAGAGCCCCAAGAGTCATACACTTAGACAGGACACCGAGTGACGAGGCCTCGGTGCAGGGCCCCTCTCCAGCAGAGGCACCAACGGTACCATTTTCCATTGGGCCACCATTGCCACCAGCCCCAGCAGTAGATGATGCACGATGCTTGAGCACATTGTACGAGTTCCAGTGCTAGAGGACACCTAGGTTCAAGGTAGAGACGTACCCACAGGCGACTGAGGATTGGCTAGAGGTTGTGGTGAGAGTCTTGAGGCTATTAGGGACACCAACAGACTTCATGGTGATCCTTTCCGCGAGTCTCCTTCAAAAAGCAGCTAGAAGATGGAAGAGCCTGATGCTCTAGGTGCATGACAAGGAAAATCTACTCTGGGAAGAATTCGAGAGCCTGTTTCAGGAAAATTTTGTCCTAGAAACTCTCCGCGCAGTCTGGATACATGAGATACTTCATCTGCTGTAGGGCAGCATGACAGTAGCACAATACTCAGCGAGGTTCAATGACCTCTCATGCTACTCCACTGATATGGTATGAGACCCATTCTTCAGGGACTGGACCTTCGAGCAGGGTTTCAGGTGAGAGATCAGAGCTTTGATGATCTCCCTCAGCATCCCGACGCAGGCATGGGTGTTATAGAGAGCCCTCCTACTGGAGAGTTTCCTTACTAACCAGTCACCAGCAGCGAGACCCGCTACTAGCCGACACGCAATGAAGTCTTCTATAGCTAGCAGTAGACTGATGTCGCAGAGGTCCAAGAGAACTAGACCTACAGGTGGTCGACTGCATGACTCAGGATTGTTTGTGCGGGGCACATGGAGTAGAGACACACATGCCAGTAGCAGGCAGTGTTACTCATGCAGCGGGTAGGGTCACATGGCTCGTGACTGTCCGGCCCGCCATTCAGATGATCACCAGACAGTTGAGGGACCTCCCAGGAAGAGGTATAGGTTTGAACAATGCGGTCTACATGGAGGAGGTGTACGTGGCAGAAGATATGTATGTGCAACTGGCGGTGGATGACGTTACGAGGTGTTACCACCATCGCTACCCGGAGGCCCACCTCGACCGTAGGGAGTAGGTGGACAGGGGAGAGCTCAACTTCAGGCAGCTGAGGCCTACGATCACGATGCTCCAGATATTATTCGAGGTACGATTTGTGTCTACTCCACCTTAGATTCAGTTCTTATAGACACTGTAGCCCATTACTCTTTCATTTCCATTGCCCTCGTTTGGAGCTCGGAGATTCCTATGGAGCCGTTGGCTCGATCCTTACGACTAGAGACTCCTATGGGAGTAGACTCGACGATTACACACTCGTTCCAAAAGTGCGAGCTTACTCTATGGGGTTAGATATTCGGCTGGGATCTCATAGTAGCGGCATCGAGTCCTTACGATGTCATATTGGGTATGGACTGGTTATCTACAGTCCATGCTCAAATTGACTGTATTAGGTGAAAAGTACGGTGTGTCCGCACAGATGGGACCAGGTTTACCTTCACCGGCGAGAAGGAAACCTTTATATCACATGAATTACTTAATCATAGTAGGGTGCAGACGATCACTCACCAGTTGTCTTGCCTTACCCTCGGAGCAGTTGATGTGGAGAGTCCGAATTATCCTGTAGTGGTGGACCAGTATGCAGATGTTTTCCCTGAAGATGTTCCAGAACTACCTCCTCACAGAGAGGTGGACTTCTACGTTGACCTATACCCTAGGAAAACACTGATATCAACTCCAACATATCATATGGATCCCGCTGAGCTTCGTGAGCTACGGGTACAACTGGAGGACTTACAGGGGAGGAGATTTATATGGCCCAGTGTTTCTCCTTGGGCAGCCCTGATTCTGTTCCCCAAGAAGGTGGATGGGATCTTGAGGCTTTGTGTTGACTACCGTTGCCTGAACCAGGTGACCGTGAAGAACAAGTACCCACTCCCAAGGATTTATGACATCTTTGATCAGCTGAAGGGAGCATGCTGGTTCTCAAAGATAGACCTCATATCAGGCTATCACTAGCTCAGAGTTCGAGACAAGGATGTGCAGAATATAGCCTTCAGGTGTCGGTATAGCCACTACGAGTTCTTTGTTATTCCCTTCGGTGTAACCAACTCTCCAGTAGTGTTCATGGGACTCATGAACATGATCTTCCAGCCACACCTCTATCGCTTTGTTGTAGTCTTCATTGATGACATTCTGGTCTACTCGACTACTGAGGAGAAGCATGCCTACCATTTACGGGTAGTACTGGACACACTTCGAGAGCACCAGCTTTATGGTAATCTCTCGAAGTTCCAGTTTTGGATTCAAGAGGTTCACTTCTTGGGACACGTCATCTCAGAGGCTGGAGTTGCAGTGGATCCAGTGAAGATCGAGGCGATACTTTCTTGGGATCCACCCAGGAGTGTAATGGAGGTACGAAGTTTCCTGGGTTTGGCTAGATACTATCGGAGGTTCGTTCCATACTTCTCCAGAGTTGCAGCACCATTATCAGCCTTGACGAAGAAGGGGAAACCCTTCTTATGGTTGGAGATATGCCAGCAGAGCTTTCATGAGCTGAGGCAGAGGTTGACTAGTGCCCCCATCTTGAGGCTTCCAGAGGAAGGCGTAGGGTATGTAGTTTACTGCGACGCATCAGGGACCGAACTTGGGTGTGTCCTGATGCAGGAGCGAGCAGTGATCACATATGGTTCTCATCAGCTGAGACAACATGAGAAGAACTACGCTACCCATGACCTAGAATTAGCAGTAGTGGTCTTCGCCTTGAAGATGTGGCATCACTATCTGATGGGCGATAATTTTACGATGTAATATGATCACAAGAGTCTCAGGTATATCTTCTCTCAGAAGGACCTGAACCTGAGACAACGACATTGGCTTGAGTTCCTCCAGGACTATGACTTCGATATAGTCTATACTCATAGGAAGGGGAATGTTGTTGCAGATGCACTCAGTTGGAGGACTGGTATACAACTGCTAGGAGAGGCGACAGAGCAGCTGGCTGCTTTACAGATATCCTTTGTGGATAGAGATGGAGAAGCATTCCTTCAGTCTCTTACAGTCACTCCCCCACTTCTTCAGTGATTCAGGGAGGCACAACATGGGGATGTTGACTGCGAGACACGACATGATCAGATATCCATAGGGCAGACACCTGATGGATTTTCTGAAGGTGGGGAGCATGTCATCCTCTTCAGAGGACGTACCTTGGTACCAGTGGCACTTTAGGAGGAAGTGATGAGGGAGTTCCATACATTCCCTATAGCGGTATATTCAGGAGTGTCAAAGATGTACCAGGAACTTTGGCAACAACACTAGTGGACAGGTATGAATAAGGATGTGGCGTAGTTTGTCTCACGGTGCCTCACTTGTCAGCAAGTGAAGGTAGAGAAGCAGGTACCAACAGGCTTGGTTCAGCCTTTAGAGGTCCCAGAGTGGAAATGGGATGAAATATCCATGGAATTCATGATGGTTCTTCCACGTAAATCCAGGGGTCACGAATCAATTTGGGTGATCGTTGAGCGACTTACCAAGTTGGCCCACTTCTTACCGATAAGAGAGCATGGCTCAGTATAGAGCTTAGGACGCATCTATGTGTAGGAGATTATGCAGCTACATGGAGTACCTTCTTCTATTTTCTCCGATTGTGATGCACGGTTTACATACCAGCTATGTAAGGGGGTGCAGGAGGCTTTAGGGACACAGCTTCGCCTGAGCACCACCTTCCATCCCCAGACAGATGGTCAGACTGATCGGACCATTCATACCCTCGAGGACATGCTACGTGCTTTTATCCTCGAGTTCGGTCACAACTGGGAGGATCACTTACCTTTGGTGGAGTTTTCATACAATTACAGCTATCACTCCACCATAGGGATGTCACATTTTGAGGTGTTTTATGGGCGACCTTGAAGATCACCCTTGTGCTGGACAGATCCTGGGGAGTCAGCACTGGTGGGACCAGAGATGGTACGGGCTACCACAGAGAAGGTGCAGATCATCCAGGAGAAGATGAAGACTAAACAGAGTAGGAAAAAGTCATATGCTGATAGGAGACAGATACCTCTGGCGTTTGAGGATGGCGACCATGTCTTTCTACGGGTCTCACCTCGACGTGGTTTATGAAGATTTGGCCAGGGCGACAAGTTATCTCCGAGATTCATCGGACCTTTCTAGGTCCTCAGCAGAGTAGGAAAGGTGGCTTACCGCTTAGATCTTCCACCTCAGTCGCATCGGGTGCATGTCATCTTCCACGTATCTTAGCTGAGGAGATACGTGCACGACCCTTCCCACATCATCGACCATGGAGAGCTGGACATCGATGACGGGGAGACTTTTACGAAGGTCCCAGTGGAGATCGAGGATTGACAGAAGTGGGTCCGATGTGGACGGTCGATACCTCTGGTGCACGTACGCTGGCAGCACGGGATTCTCCAGGAGAGTACATGGGAGCGGGAGGCTCAGATGCATGCTCAGTACCCCCATTTGTTCCCATAGTTCGAGATGTAGCTTACGGGGATGTAAATCCCTGAGGTGGGGAGAATCTAAAGATTCGGAAATTCTGTGGAATTTTTTTTTCTTAAATACATGGGATTTTTATGAATCCGTGAAAATTTACGGTGCTTGATTCCGAGGCCCGGTGTGCCCGGAATCAATTTCTGAAGTTTTGTTCAAGTACGTTCAGTAAACATACGAGAGAGATTTTATAACTTTTTAACCGGTGCTTGGAATTGAAATCTGAGGGCACCATTGAACTTGGAACACCAATATTCGCTTAAGAATACTTTCACCTTGACAACAAATGGTCGAGAATAAAAGTTAGTTTTGGGGTTTTTATGTTTTAAATTAAATAAAAATAAAGCAGTGACTTTATTTTTATTCTTGGTGGTTAAAACCTCCAAGATGAGGTTAGAGGTGGGGGCCACCACACCATAACCTCCCATGAGAGGTTATGGTGGTGGGACCCACTCGAGGTCTAAACACCTCTTAACAATTAAAGTGGTGGGGACCACCCGAGGATGAAACCCCTTGAACTCCCCATTTATGGGGCCACCACCACCCTTGGAACCATTTTAACTCCCTTAATTAATTTTTTGCCTACACACAAGAATTAATTAAACAGAGCCCCCAATTAATTGATTACTCCCTTTTTGAATATTTTTTCAACAAATTAATAGGATTACAAACTATTATTTTGGTTCGCATATTCACTTTGGGTCTTGGAGGGGAGGAAGAGCTCTTGGAGATAGAACACCAAGGATGAAAGAAATATCCAATGAAGAACGCTTCATCCGCCAATGAATGACACCTTATTCCTTATTTAAATGGAACAAAGGAGGGAGCGCCGTCCTTGAAGAACTCCAATGATGCCTTCCTCGGCTTTTTCTTTCCCAACAACATCGAATCGACATTTTCTTTCCGCGACTTCATCAACGATCATCGATACGAGGTAGGGGATTTAAGTTTTAAATTGTTTCCATTATTCATCGTTAAAACCTTGGTTTACGTTTTTCTGATTGATATCACCATAACGTGGTGGGTGCGGGCCGAACGAACACAGCTCGAACCTCCCCCTTTGTTTTTCCTCTCTTGTTGACGACGGTGGCGGAGCAATGACGACCGTTGCCGGACTGGCCGCGAAGGAAACCGCCACGCGAAGGAAATCGACTATAAAGGAAACCGAACACGAAGGAAATCGGCGGTGCAGGGACACCGGGTCGCCGAAAGGGCTCGGTGCTGTCGCGCCACATGGAAGAAACAAGCCGTGGCCCCTGGCTGCGGTGGTGCACACGGGCGGCCGCCAGGCCGCCGGAGGGGCGAGGCGCCGTTGTGCCACGTAGAGGAAGAAGCTGCTGACGGGGCGGACCGCGGTGGAGGAGCAGAGGCGACCAGCGTCGATCCATCCACTAGAGATGCGGAAGAGGATGGCCGCTCGATGAGCCAGGGGGAGCGGGGCCCAGTGGGTCCCGCGTGTCGTGGACCGGTGCCACCTGGTGCCGGTTTGGTTCCCACCTGAACAGCTCTGCCGTTTGGGATTTCCAGGGGGTGCGCGGACTCCCCCCTGGACGTGGTTGAGGCGGACCCCCCCGTGGGATGACGATCCGGACCTAGCGTAGAATGGGCCACCCCCGCGGGCCGAGTCGGACCCATGGACCGGGTCGGACCCCAGTCCGGACCCGTTGACCTGATTTCACATTTTCGCCCATAACTTGGGCTATGAGTGTCCGATTGACGAACCGCCTATGGCGACGGAAATCTTAGAGCGAGATGGTTATTTTGGAATACCCAAATTAATGTTTAGACATAGATGGGGTATGGTTGGGTTGGATTGAACCTAAATTCAACCGGGCCCCCGGAACGGAAATGCCAATAACTTACAGACTGGGCGTCCGATTGACGTGCCGTCTGTTGCGTTGAGACCCCTATGACATGGAGGACCTTTGAGATAATTATTCGCGGGACTTCGTGACAGTTGGAGTATCAACCAATATCTTGTGGAGAAGATCTTCCAGATACGAGCAGAAATTTGTGCGGGAACCTAATAGCTGGCTGAGACTTGACAACTGCTGAACGATTCGACTCAGAGTGTTTCGACTAGCCCACTGGGGAGTGCCTCTGTGTGAGCGTGGCAGACCCACAGTGGGGAGTGCCTCTGTGTGAGCACGACAGACCCACAATACTCTACAGGAGGCGTACCTCAGCAGGCAATGGGGGGGAGCGCCTCTGTGTGAGCATGGCAGATCCACGGTGGGGAGCACCTCTGTGTGAGTGCGGCTGACCCACGATACTCGATAGGAGGAGTACCTTAGCAGTCCAAGGTTAGTGGGAAGCGCCTCTGTGTGACGTGGCAGGCCCACTGTACTTGATAGAGGAGTAGTTCTCCAGCAGCCGTGGTTTCAATAATAAAAATCCTAGTATTAACTGAGTCAATGACTTTTGTGTTTTCCTCATGATTGAGATGGGTTACTAGATAAATTAGGTATATGTATGGGTATATACCTAAGTAATGGTTATCCGTTGATTTCATACTTTGTGGTTTATCCTTGTTGGATTTTGTGAGAACTTGAGGGTCTCGGGGTCCCTACTGAGTATCGTTATACTCACCCCTACACAGGCTATGCCCGCACCTCATTGTGTTGGTTGCAGACGACATACAACGCTGACTAAGGCAGAGAGTAGTAGGAATGGACGGTACCCAGAGGTGGACCACTCGGTGTGACGGTACATGAAGGAGATGGACGGACGTGAGTGCTGAGGAGGCCATTTGTACATACCCTTCAGGTAGGAACCCTAGAGGATGACCCAGTAGCTGCTTTACTTTTCTTCAGTTGCACTTGCTTTCAGTTGTACTTGTACTTTCCTGTTGGGCTTGTATTTCCAGCCCCTTTTACTTTCCAGAAATTCTTGTGTATACAGTTTTACTTAGTGTTTTGCTTCCAGATATGTACTCTGATGTGTTTGTTTACAGTTATAAAGGCAATGCCTTCCCAGTTTAGGGATTTACGACTTTGGTGCTAGTTGCCAGCCCCTGGCCTATGGAAGGTGGGCTTGGGGTAGTCACGATACGGGCCCCGGGGGATGGGTCGTGACACTTGGATAATTATTGATGAAATTAACTCATAAAATAAAATTAAGGTAAGTTTTAAAGTCATTTTATAATCCTTATAATTTTATTTTTAACCCTTAATTACCTGATTTACCTTTTACCATGATAATAAAAATTATTATGGTTACTATTCATAATGACTAAAAATAAAAGGAAAATATTTAAAAAATTTGGAACACATGATTTAAAATATTTAATCCATTTTTCAAAATTCAAAACATATAATTAATATAATTTAATTTAAAATAATACCTGTAAAATGCGATGAAAAATGGTTTTTTAGAAAAATTCCATTTTTAAATATAAAATATTTTTATACTAAATTCAAATATAAAATTCATTTTAAAAAAACATAATGGAATTATTTTAAATAAAAATTAACTAATTAAATTTTAAAACTAATCCAAACTTTAATTTTACTTTGTAAGTGATTTAAAAGAAAATACACTTTTCAATAAAAATTAGTATTTTCACTATTCATTGAAAAATCAAACTTTCAGAAGAATTTTAAAATTTCACCATAGAATAATTTTGATATTATGGTTCAAAAAATGATATCAATTTTATAAAATAAAATTTCTAAAAGTTTCATAAATTTGTTATACTATTATCTCACAAAAATTATTAAAAAACCATTTTTGAAAAAATACATCTTTGAAGAATAAAATGGCTTTTCTAAAATTGAGTGCATATTTACTAAGAACTAATCAATATATTTGTATCTATTAAAAAATTTATATATATTAAAAAAATTATTTAATCCTATTCATAACCACCAATTTAACATTTAGGTTATAATGATCATTTTTAAATAATAATATTTTGAGATTCGTTTAAGATCGATGCAGTGTGTCATACACGTTATCAAACATAATGTCCTCATTTTAAAATATTAGGATATTAAAATTTCCCCTATTTAATAAATTTCACCCTCAAAATTTAAAATTTATCTTGGTAATCAATGGTTTGACATTTGAAAATTCCTTTCTTGAAATCCCACATTATAAAATGGATTAATAAAACTTCCACTTGAAAATAGAGAAAAAGGAAGTATGAAGGTCATATAGAATAACACATACTAGGTTTCCAAATAGGTGTACATTTGTGGGAAATGAAAATATATACATGTAAGGAAAGAATAATTTCCAAATAATTTTGGAGGGTAATATAGATAATTAATAATAAGAAAGTTAATGATCATGAGAAAGTCAACAACCACAAAACCATAAAACAAATAGGTGTGAAAAAGACCATCAATTCATCAGAAATGAAGGTAACCATATAATTTTTTTTTCAAGATCAATTTTCTTATATTTTAGTAATTTATTACCATCTGGACTAATAACATAATGAAAATATACTTACTTGAAAAGTATAATTTCACCCTTTAATCAATTTCCACCATAATCTAATATTTTTATCCAAACAATGAGCATTGAAGATGAATTTTTTTATACTTGAAACACTAAAATCAACTTTGAACAAATCAAATAATCTATAGTAGAATAAAAAGATATTCCTATTATGCTTAGACATTAACCAAAACCAAAATAGTCAACACAAGGTGAGATAATTACTAAAATATGTAAACCTTTATATGAAGAAATAATGCATTAATTTTCAAAATTAAATAGTAATATAAAAAGTTTAAACTAAATAATTATGTAAATATCTATCCTTAAAATTATTCAATATATTCCTGAATAATATTTTTACCCAAATATTAGAATGATTTGGTCATATATTCATCTAATATTTATCTTGAAATCACATCAATAAATCTTAAAGTCTCATACCAAAAATGTATATGATGTAGTCATATAATATATGAGATATTACAATCATTACTTAAATGAATTGAACCACCATAAATCACCTTAAAATCATATATACCTCCAATATATAACTCAACCTTTAATCATAAAATAAAATCCCATAATAATCTATTTATCTCAATCATATATAGTTCTCAAAATAGTGATTTTCTTATAAAATAACATTAGTCACATAATCATCAAATCACTTTTTATTACCACAATAATATATACAATAAAACATATCCAATTAATCCCTATTTGTAATGTCATTATAACTAGTAAATCACATATACCAGTGGTGGGTGATGCACCCTTGTCTCCCTTCAGTTGTGGGTTCAAGCCCCGTGGCCTTTCCAGATGTGACAGGTTGTCACCAGCCTACGAGTTGTCCTTTTAACAATACTATATTAATATAATTTCTATAAAATTCCGAAAAATATGATTAATATCCTAAAAAATATCATTAATCATAAAATAAATTTTTTAACCTATAAGGTTTTCTATATCAATCATTTTCACACAAAATCAAATAATCTTAATTAACTATCATTTCCTTAACATCAAGCACATTTTATCCCAAAGGTTTATCTATCCCTTAATCATATTCCCTTAAATGACCGTATCTAAAAATTATCACCTTTTTGAAACACCACTTTTCAAAGGTATCAATATCATCAAACATGTGTTTCCAAATTTTGAAAACAAAATCTATTATAGAATGTTTCATAATTCTCATAATATATTTGAATATTATTGATGAACACATCCTTCATTCAACTTATTTAATAAATGATTAACCGTTATTTGTTGTCTTATTCAATGAAATGAAATATTTTCTTATGATTTTTCAATATCAACTCGGTCATGATTAATACTTAAACCATAAGAAAATAATTCATACCTTAAATCTAAACATTAAGGTCATACTTTATGTTGTTGAAATCCACTTTATCATTCAACCTGAAGTCCATATCTACAGAAAAGAAATAGTCAAGTCCTTAGTGGTATTTCACTTTTTGAATAAGATAGCTGAGTTGAGATTTTGAAATCAAATTAAATAGATTCTATTATCCATAGAAATTTTAGAGAAATGAAAATGTGTTGGATAGATCTAATAGTTTATTTTATGTGATTTGTATGTTCAAAAAGCTTTCAAAATCATTTGAGTACAAGTTTTCCTTGATAGTGATGATTAAAACATCGAAAAGGGATAAGAAGGTTGCATGAGATACTATTTATTTAATCTTGATGAACAATAATTAATCTTTAGAAAAAAACATCATTAAAATATGAAATAAAATATTTCATGTTAAAATGAAAATGGTCCTTATAAAGGCAATACCCATATAAATTTTATAATACTTTAACCTTCAAATCCTAAAAAATAACCTTAATAAATTAAACATTAAAGAATGATTTAACCTAAAATTTTATCTCAAACCTTTCCAATTACATCCCCAAAAATGTAATAACATTCTTTTAAAATAATCATTTTCATTAAATCTTAGGGTAACATATAACTCAAATTAGTAAAACATCTCATAAAATATCATTAGCCACCTTAAAATTATATTACTTAAAACCTTAAAAGGGGGTTTATACACCTTTGAACTTATAATAAACCTTAAAATTATAAACCCAGGAAAATATTTATAACTCTTAGGATAACCTCATATGAAAACATCATAATCTCCAAAGTTGTCTAAACCTTATTCTAATACCAACTGTAAGGACCCATCCTCAAACATTACATATTCTAGTGTCTTTAAACTAAAATCCACTTTATTACATTCCAAAATACATTTTAGGTTTATAGTTTTAGATATTTAGGTCATAACTCTTACATAATAAAACCTTATATTACAAAGCGTAAACTTTTATTCAACATCCATTTTTCTTATAAAACAAAACTTTTAAAAGGAAACATGTTTTATTTTCATAAAATATCTTCACAATTTTTATCTTGACCAAATACCTATCTATATTCATCCTTAAAACTCTCTTAGTTTTTTTTAAAATGTGGGATCAACACAAAAATCCTAGCGTGGTACATAAAAAGAAATAAATAAACTATTAGTTCATGAATACTTATAAAAAATTGACTTTTCAAAATAAAATTTGGACTCAAAATAAATATTTTCACACCCAAGAAATCATATTCTCTAAAAAAACCTTTTTATAAAAAATTTCATAAGAAATATTAATGGAAAAATAAAAATCATAAAGGTTTCTTTTCAATCATGAAAACTCATAAAAACTTTTTCACCCATACTTATCACCCTTAAATAGTAGCATATACTTTCCTTTAAACATAATATAAATATATCACCTTAAAAAATCACAATATTTTTGTAATAACCCATATCTTTCATATATGAAACATATAGGTAGCTTGGGAAATCATTTCAATATCACTCTTACAATAACTCTTACAATCACTCTTACAAATGGAATAATTACATGGTTGAATTTTATACCCAATGCATTTGAGGGCTATCAAGAACCCACTCGTCCTTGGTTTATTATGGAACTACCCATCCTTGGTTAATAACATAAACAATCATACTTAGTTTATAATGGATCCGAAGATCATCATAATAATTCCCAATAACCATAACATAATCACAACACATAAAATCTTGCAATTTCTGATATTATAATCATAAAAAATATTCTTTTCACCCCTAATAAAACATTTTCAGTTATTAAAATATCCATTCCATTTTAAAAACTTTTTTTTGAAAATAAAAAATATATAGGGAAAGGGTATATTTCTTTTAATAAAACATGAAATCTTTTAAATTAATCCAAAAATAAATTAATGGTTATGGTGGCGAGAAAAGTCATTGTCGCTGTATATGTTAAAATAGAACATTCCTTTTATCTTTTTTTAAAAAACATAAAAACATATTGTAAAAAGATTAATTTTGAAAACCTTTGAAAGAAAGTAAAAAAGAGGCATAAAATATCATTTATATTTTTTTATTTCCATATAAATACATCCATAAAATAATTTTTAAAAATATGAACATGGAATAAAAAGAGAGTTTTAAGGGAAACTTTAAAAGATGATTTTTAAAGAAAGTCACTTACCTTGAGTTTGACTCATCACATATGATCTATATATTCATGAATAATAAAATTATATTAATTATTTACTTTATTATTAACCATTTTCATGTTTAATTATTCCTTTTATTTCATTTAATACCCTGATATATACAATTACTTAATCATTTAGATCACCTAGGAAATTTTGATGATATTTAGTTTATAAGTCAAGAATGACTTCAGTAGGTTGACTATGGTCAAATATGTCATTATTAAACAATATCAAAAATAATAATAATTTCATAATTATTATTTCTATACTTAAATTTTACTTTTAAAACTAATCATGAAATATAGTTATGCAAAATAAAATATGTTACAATCACGAAAATGGTAGTCCATACATGCGCATGAGTAACATTTCCATTTCTCAATGATCATTATGGAAAGAATGTAACTATTATTTTATATTTATAGAATTATTATAATATCATAAATAAATTTAAACATACTTATATATATCATCTATGTGATGTTGTTATGAAAAATGAATCACATCACTTTGTGGAGGTGGTAGTCCACACGTACTCACGAACAACGTTATCATTTTTCAGTGAATGGAAAGGTAAGAAAGTAAATGATATATTATATTTTTATAATGATAAATACATCATAAATATCATATATAAACATTATTTATGTCATTATAACCAGTATTCATAGGTGGATATGGAAAAATATTTACATCGCTTCGTGAGACTGTAGTCCACTATACACACGAATAATGAATTCCTTTCCCATTTGATGGAGGTTGGAGATGGATATGGGTTATTAAAATAATATAATAATATCCTAGTATATATAATGTACTAATGTTATTATCTTATCAAGTTTTTATAATATTTCAAGGAGGTGTAACAAGAAATGATATAAAAATTCTCAGTTAAGAACTATACATCTTCTTCAGACAACCTCCTTTGCTTTACACCTTAAGATCACTAAAGTTGGTATTATGCCCAAAATAAGGCCTCTAAAAATTAGAAAGGGATATTATAAAGGCATTTGGAAAGATATTGTCTGAAGAAAATTGGTTTTTAACTATGAATAAATGAGAATAATTGGTTCCCTTTTATAAGAGAGGGGAGTGTCACTTTTGGAATTTCTTAAAATATTAAATTAATATAAATTAATTATAATGTTTAAATGGATCCAAATTGATAATATTAAAATATAACATGAGGATTATTTTAAATAATCTCATAAAATAAATTTTGTACAATTTTTTATTACATTTTTATCCTTATATCTTTGTTTTAATTCCCATTAACCTTTTTCACACTTACCGCAATAACAAGGTTTTTTACTCCTTGAGGGTCAATATAGTTATCATAAATGAAAAAATGACACATAAATGGATAATGTTTGATATTTTAAACCATATAATAATAAATTTTAAGAATATAGTATTTTTACGAATTTTATATCATTTAATAAAATATTATTTTCATAAAATATCAATAATGTCAATTTTGGAACTATTCATTTAATTTTACTTTTATAACATCAAGAAAACAAATTAAATTAGAATAAAATATTTTAATAAATACATAACATGTTATTTTTCTCTAAATATTTTTATCACACTAAGACTTTCAAATTATATGACTTTTAATATTTTTATTATCATTTATTTTATTTTTCTATTAATTGAATAATTACCGCATCGACGTTGTGTAAGCATTTAAGGTAATTATTTATTAACTAAAAATTACAAATAAATTACCATGATTAAGATAAATAATTTAAATTTAAAAATAATATTTATAAACAAATATATCCTCTATTTATCTATATATTAAAAATATTAAATTTATTAAAAATAAGAGTGTGGCATTTTTGACTTTTCTTTACATAAACCATTATAAATTTCATAATCACATACAAATAAAAAAAATTCATATAAATGAATATAATATGAGTATGAATAATATTGAATAATCAAATAAAATTAATTCAAGTGTTTGGATAATTTTTTAGTCCTTATTATTTTATTTTAAACCCTTAATTACCTGATTTACCCTTTATCGTGGTAACAAAAATTACTACAATTACTATTCATAATGGCTAAAAATAAAATGATTTTTTTTAAAAAATCTATACCTGATGATTAAAAATATTTAATCCATTTTTAAAAATCCAAAACATAGAAGTGGTAGAATTTAATTTAAAATCAAACCGACAAAACTCGGTGAAAAATGTTTTTTCAGAAAAATGCCATTTTTAAATATAAAATGTTTCTATACTAAATTAAATTATAAAATTAATTTTAAAAACCATAATTGGATTATTTTAAATTAAAAGGAACTAATTAAATTTTAAAACTAGTTAAAAATATAATTTTAATTTTTAAATACTTTAAAAGAAAATACTGTTTTTAATAAAAATCAGTATTTTCACTATTCATTGAAAAATCAAACTTTTCAGAAGAATTTCAAAATTTCACCATAGGATAATTTTAATATGATGATTAAAAAAATAATATTTATTTTACCAAATAAAATTTATAAAATTTCCATAAATTAATTATATTATTCACTCACAAAAAGTAATAAAAACTATTTTTGAAGAAAACGTATCTTTGAAGAATAAATTAGATTTGCTAAAAACCGAGTGATTATTTCCTAATAATTAACCAAAAAATTTAATTTATTATAACCTTTATATATATTTAGAAAATTATTTAATCCTATTCATATCCACCAATTTAATAACTAGGTTATAATAATCATATTTAAATAATAATATTTCATAGTCCATTTAAGCTAGATGTTGCATGTCATACACTTTGTTGAACATAATTTCATTCTTTTAAAATATTAGGATATTAAAAATGACCTGAAAAATCTAGATCTTATAATGGTTTTACTTTCATATAAAAATTGGTACATCAGTTTCTCGAGTGATTGAACATGCCACATTGTTGACACTGTTCTCTAAGTCTTTGGTACTAACTTTGACTTCCAATTTGATTTACACTTTATACAGAATTTTTATTCATTAAGAACTGGAGTTATTCCTTTATTTCAACAAAATAATATTTAATTATCATCTCTAATCCATTCATGTACTCTCCCATTTTTAAACTTCTCTTCCTATAATCTTTATGCTATGAGTTAAGGGAAAGATTATTCTGGGATATTGGGGATAACTTAATGCAAGAAAGGTTTCTTGAAACTTGAGGGAGATGGTACTCCGTCTTTCTAAACCTTACAATGTTTTTTTAAATGTTTTAAGCATGTAGATTCATTTCATTTACCCAGAGACTCTCTCTATCTATCTCATTTCTTACATTTCAAATTTGTTTTTATTCTTTAGTTCACTTAGATGTCTATGAATTTTAGGGATTATAGGATATAATTTTTTAATCATTTCTCCAGTGTTCATGAAAAATAGAATTCAAGAAAGTTAAAGTACACAACTTTACTCTTTTTTATTTCATATTATTTTGATTTTTTTTGCGTTTTTTAGAAAGATTTTTTTATAATTATGTTTATAGTTTTTTTAATGTTTTTGAGTTTTACTTGGTCACACATGCTTTCTCCAAAAATGATGCTAAAATTTTATTGGTCATCTCTGAGACTAATTAAATTGTTATTTATCTATTTTCCTACTTAACACTAGTATAATAGTAAGAATTTATCAAACCCATAGGGAAGTCTATATAAAAAATGATAAAAATAAGAAACAAAATCAAGAAAAGAACACTACAAACAAGAAGTAAGTAATGGTATGAATTGAAGTAGCAACATATTCAAGTGGTGATATAATAATGATGAAATAGTAGAGAAATTGAAGATGAAAGTAAGAGAAAACAACAATAGGGCTGACCAGAATTAAGTGAGTTAGGGGTAATTTCAAATTCCTACCTTTAAAATTGATATTCCTTTATTTGAAATTAAAATATTATTGAGGAAAAAATTATATAAAGAAGATAACATGACTTTTTAGAGGTTTGGATCTCAAGTGATATAATCAGTGTCTTGTCTACCATCGAATATACAAAGTGAGAAAAATAGTGAAGTTGGTCTCACTAATATCAATTTGTCTTTAATCTTGGTGTTATATTCCTTGGTTCAAAACCTATTTTCATAATATTTAAATAAAATAATTCTTAACAGTTAAAAAAAATCATCCAAGATCAATGGGTATTGTTTTTTGTAGTTTTAGAAAGTAATGACCATAGAAGAAATGTAAGGAATAACATCCCAATATTGAAAATAAAAGAACAAAGTAAAATAATCAAGATAAATTTTTTTATTTCCCCTGAAAGGTTTTAATTAAGAACCATGTTCATGATCAATATACATTAAAATGAGTTAATATAAAAAAATAGTAAATGAAGAAGAGGGGAAGAAGAGGATTCTCTTTCATGAAGCTCTAGATCCCTTCTATAATTCCACTCAAGACTTATGATATATGCTTAATTTTTTTATCCATGTACTGAATTGAATATTCAAGTGCCCCTAATTATAAATGAATGATCAATCCCCATGAATGTGTAGGTATTACCCCTTTTTATTGAAATTATTCTTCAAATACAACTCTACAATTCACTATAAACATATTGTAGGTTCCGGGCGTAGCAGAAGCGAGTTGGTGGGTTTGCCCAACTTTAATTTTAACGTTAAACAACATTCAATCTGAGATCCATCACGATGTAAAACTCTGAATCTTTTAAATAGAACGAGGAACAAAAAACATAAGAGGGAATCCCGGAACCATAGTGATAAGATCATCATATGTTGGTTATAATTAATTTAATTAATTCACAAGAATTACCTTGGTGGAATTCTTTCTTCGTTGATGTCTATGGTCATGATACTGTGATCCGTCATTGCGTCGTAGAATACAAGTATAGGATTCCTCTAGCGGTGATCCACATGTGTGCCACATATCTCCGGATGTTTCCGAAGGGATCTCCAGGTGCTATCGTAGAAGAACCTTTTCTTGCGATGTCCACCTTCGATTACCTTGGTCTCTCAGTCTTGAGAGCGTTCTTGGAGGAAGGAGTTCTTTCGGCCTTGAAATAATTCTCTAGAATTGTTGTGCACAATGATTATATTATTGGAAAAGTGTTGGGTTTGTGAGGATATTTATAATTGGGTTTGAGGTTATAGAGTTATGACAATAAATAAACGTGTTATGCGTTTTATTTATTTCATTAACTCTTATTGAAAAAAACCCCCATGTCGAATTATTAATTCCTTAACATGTGCCCATGCTGATTATAATAAATATCATTTAATAAAACAATACTATATCCTCAAAATCCTGACTGAAAAAACCACGTGTAATCATTAATACACGGCGTGTACTCGTTTTCCATAAAACTACACAGCGTGTATATTTAATATACATGGCGTGTACTTTTATTTTTTACTTTCCTTTATTTCCTCCACCACATTTATTAGAAATTGAGTAATGGCTATTTATTTCTCAAATAAATATAACTCCATCACTCCCTAATAAATATTATTTCATCCACAATATATTCTCTCGAATAACTAGTGTCGAAATAAATGCAATCAGGCATCCTTAAATAATTATTAAACCACAGTCGGGAATAATCTTTATTTAACTTGTTAAATTAATATTTAACCGAGATACATGGACACACTTAGTGTGTGAACCTCTCGGCCCCTTTCTCAGTGGAATTAGGTGGAGTCTGCCTAAAGTCCAAGTTTAGCGTCTAGCAACACGCCATTGCACCCATAGAGAAAGAAGTTAACGCCAAAATGACATGTCACCTCCTACGAACATTTACCGTGTAATACAATCCCTTTGTCTCGATATCTATAATTAAGCGGGTTGCATGATAGTGCCAGCAACCCATGTGCTCGATTATTCTTTCTTTAACTTTCCATAATTGAACCCTCCCATACCTTACCATGGACATGGATTTATTTAGGCTATATCAATTCCGTCAAAGGGCCTGAGATATCTACTTACGTTATGGAATAGAAGGGACAAATCCTTTCTCGCATTATCTATTAATGCGGTATTACTCGTGACGCACCCAACGTATCCTACCTCACTATGAACAGTGTGTCATCACAATTTTCATCAATACATATAAGTGCAAGAGTTGTAATACCCATTAATAATAATCTTAAAGTCTAAGGATCAATACACATGTCCATAGATAGGAACATCCAATGACACTATGAAATGTGGATTTCCTACTGGCGGGTCTCGTTCTTATAATATCCTCCTAGATATTACAAAGGGTACACACCATGAGATTTTGCCTCAAAGTTTTATGAGTCCTCACCCCTAATGACCTGTATTATTTGTGTCCCTCAAATAATATCATCCAGCCATAGAACATATATTCAAGAATAGTGTTATGGCACTTCTAGGTTTTCATCATAGCAGGGATCCTCTATGACCCTTTAATGCAACAGTTGTCCTTAGGACATTATCACATGAATTGTCACGCAGAAGAACAATCAAGATGTGATAAGGCTTTTATTAATGAATAAAGTACAAAGTAGTCGGTTCTAGGCCACCAACTCCAACAGAATCCCACTTGAACTAGATCCAACTACTAACAACTTTTTACCTGCTAGCTCACACATGATATTTATGTTTCTGCTGAGATAGGCCTTTAGTCATGGGGTCTACCACGTTCTCTTATGTGTACACTCTGCTCACTACAACTTCACCCCTTTGATATAAATCCCTCAAGAGGTGATACTTCTGGAGTATGTGCTTTGTCCGTTGATGTGACCTTGGATCTTTTGAAAGAGCCACTGCTGCAGTATTATCACAATACAATGTAATGGGATATTTACTGCTAGGAACCACATCAAGCTCTTGGAAAAAGTTCCAAATCCAGATGGATTCCTTGGCTGCATCAGAAGCGGATATATATTCAAAATCCGCTGTAGAATTGGCGACAACTGGCTGCTTTGAACTCTTCTAGCTCACAGCTCCTCCATTGAGACAGAAAACATATCCAGATTGCGACTTCAGATCATTCTGATCTGTTTGAAAACCAGCATCAACATACCCTCTTATGACAAGATCCTCGTCTCCTCCATACACTAGGAACATATCCTTAGTTCTTCTTAGATACTTAAGGATATTCTTAACAGTAGTCCAATGCTGTTCTCCTGGATCGGCTTGATATCTGCCTACCATGATCAGTGCATAGGCATCATCAAGCCTAGTACATAACATGGCATACATGATGGATCCTATAGCCGAATCGTATGGGATATTACTCATTATATCTTTCTCTTGTTGTTTTTGAGGACACATTTTCTTAGAAAGATATAGGCCACATGACATTGGAACTAATCCCCTCTTGGATTGTTCCATACTAAATCTCTTTAGTATCTGGTCAATGTATGTACTCTGACTTAGTCCAAGCATCATCTTGGATCTATCACCAAGGATCTTGATCCCTAGAATGTAAGCTGCTTCACCCAAGTCCTTCATGGAGAAACACTTGTTCAACCAGTCCTTAACTGACTGTAAGACTAGTACATCATTTCCAATAAGCAATATGTCATCAACATATACTACTAGGATAACGATCACATTCCCATTAAACCATTTATAAACACATGGATCACATTCGTTCTTAATGAACCCAAATTACTTTATGGCTTCATCAAATAGAATGTTCCCTGACCTGTATGCTTGATTTAATCCATAAATGGATTTCTGTAACTTGCAAACCTGTTTGGCTTCACCTGGTGTCACAAACCCTTCTGGTTGTGTCATATAGACATCTTCCTGAAGGTTCCCATTAAGGAATGTTGTTTTGACATCCATCTACCAAACCTCATAGTCATGGTATGCTACTATGGAAAGTATGATTCTTATGGATTTAAACGTGGAAACTAGAAAGAATGTTTCATCATAGTCAATTCCTTGATGCTATATGATCCCTTTAGCCACTAGCCTTGATTTATAGGTGTTAACTTGACCTTCCATGTCCATCTTTATCTTGAATACCCATTTGCATCCAGCAGACTTTACATCAACTGGCTCATCGACCAGAACCCAGACTTGGTTCTGATACATGGAATCCATCTCATAATTCATGGCTTCTAGCCATCTTGTAGCTTCTGATATTTCTACTACTTCTTTGTAGGAGAGAGGTTCATCATTGTCCAACAATAATGATTCACCATCTCGGTGACTAGGAAACCAAATCTCTTTGGTTCCCTTACCTCTCTTGAGCTCCTACGTAATACTTGTGTTTCTGGAACCTCTTCCATGGGGACCTGTGGAACTTGTTCCCGTACCAACTCCTGTGTATCTTGAGCATCAACTTCGTCGAAGTCAATCTTTCTCCCACTATCCTTCTTGAGGATGTGCTCCCTCTCAAGAAAGACAGCTTGTCTGGCGACAATCACTTTCTTGTCTGAAGGGTTATATAGGTAATATCCTTTCGTTTACTTGGGATATCCTATAAAGATACACCTCTTGCCCCAGGGTGCTAGTTTTTTGCCTGAGGAAGCCTTAACAAACTCCTCACATCCCCATACACGTGTGTACGACAAAATGGGTTTCTTTCTATTCCATAGCTCGAATGGAATTCTATTTTCCACCTTAGTTGGTACTTGGTTTAATGTGTATGTTATAGTTTGTAATTCATATCCCCAAAAGGATAATGGAAGATCCGCATGACTCATCATCGACCTCACCATTTCCAATAGGGTGCGGTTACTTCTTTCACTAACATTGTTCCACTGTGGTGTATAAGGAGGAGTGAGCTGAGATAGAATCCTAGACTCCCATAGAATATCGATGAACTCTTGGTTCAGATATTCTCCACCTCGATCCAATCGAAGCTTCTTTAGCTTCTTACCAAGCTGATTCTCTACTTCATTCTTGAATTCCTTAAATTTCTCTAAGGCCTATGAATTATACCTCATTAAGTATACATAGACATATCTACTCAAATCATCAGTAAAAGTAATGAAGTAAGAATATCCACCTCTAGCTTCTACTGGAAATGGTCCACACACATCTGTGTGTACCAATCCTAGAAGCTCTGTGGCCCTTTCACCCTATCCACCAAAAAGCGGCTTGGTCATTTTTATTTGTAAACAAGCGTGACATCTATCAAGTGGTTTTAGATCAGTAGAGTCTAAATATCCATCTTGGCAGAGCTTTGTCAAGCGCTTCTCATTCACATGACTGAGATGGTGATGCCACAACTGGGTGATGTATGAGTCATGTGAGTTTGTTTCGTTATCGATTAACAACACTTGGTTTTTGTAATTTAATACATACAAACCATTATTTAAATGTTCCATACCATAAAATACGTTGTTCTTATAAAAGAGACAACCCTTATTTACAAATTTGAAAACAAATCCATCCATATCCAAACAAGTACAAAAATTATGTTCTTGGTAATACTAGGTACATAATAACAGTTATGTAAAACTAGAATCATCCCAGTCGGCAGTGAGAGGTGGTAATCGCCAATAGCCAACGCAGCCAGCCTTGCGCCATTGGCAGCTTGAAGATCCACCTCTTCTCTAAAAATCTTTCTAAATCTACTTGGTTCTTGCATTTGAATACAGATGTGAGCCCCAAAAGCTGTATCTAATACCCAATGTGTAGAAATAGAAATATTACACTCGATAACGAACAAACCTTTAGTATCCCCATGCTTTTGGGTGCATTTTCTATTCCAGTGGCCTTGCTTTCCACATGAAAAACATACCACCTCCCATTCCTTTCCCTGCCTCTGGATATTCCCCTTCTTGGAGGGACGGTGCTGAGGGGCTTCAGACCGTTTATAAGTCTTTGGCCCCTTTGCCTTGTCCTTCCTTTTCCTATTCACCATAAGGACTGTGGGTTTGTCACGCCCCATGTCCTTATCTACCTGGAAAATCAAGTTCATAAGTTCCGATAGACTCTTCTCATTGTTTCTTATGTTGTAGTTGACAATAAAGATAGAGAAGGTCTTGGGAAGTGATGATATGATGAGATCTGTACGCAACTCATCCAGGAATTTAATCCCTAAGATGTCCAGGCGTTCAATGTAGCCAATAATATTGACTACATGAGGCCCATCTGGCGCATACTCTCCAAGATTAGTTATAAACAAAGCATTGGAGATCTCATACCTCTCCTGTCTTGCCTTCTCTTGGAAGATATCCTTAATGCGAGACATCATGCTATACACGTCCATGTTTTCATGTTGCTTCAAGAGCTCATTGGACATGGACGATAGCATGAAACACAGGAAATCTGTGGCATCATCCATGTGTTTTATATAGAGAGATAATTCCTCATCATTGGACTCTTTCCCAGTCACAACTGGAATAGGCTCTTCCAGCACATACAATTTCCTTTCGTGGTGAAGGATGACATGTAAACACCTCTACCACTCTTGGAAATTGGTGCCGGTGAGAAGGTTTTCCTTCTCAAGTATGGTTCGAAATGATATGTTTGAAGTCATTTTTATTTTCGTTTCTACAAATTAAAATGAGAAAAAGTTTAGTACTTTATTACAAAACTGAGAAAAATAAATAAATTAATACTTATTAGTCTCCCACTATTTTATCGAAATCCAATAGCCCTCACCATTGACTTCAGAATATTCTGTTTCCTGAATATTTTAGTGTAAAGGATCCATATTGCCCTTCGCATTACCCCAACTAGGGTTGGTCAAGAAAATTGAAGGGTTTTAGGTAGGCATTCCAAATGCGAACTGCATTAACTCGCAGCTCCTTGATCCGCTGAGTGGACTCCCCAATCCTGAAATCCTTTTATTTTGGATTTCCTCAACCTTTTCCTCTTGGTCACACCAAGTCCTGCTATGGCAGTCAACCCTTGATTCGAACCAAGTCAAGTCAACCCAAAACCTTGAATTAGAATTCCCCAATAATTTAAAGCACCCCAACTAGGGTTGGTCAAGCACTTTGAACTATGGTTCGATTCTAACTAATATTATGGATGGCTATACCGATTTAATATTTCTTTTGAGGGATTTTATCCTTATACATAAATTTCCATTTTATTATCTTTGATTATATGCTTGTTAATATTAAGTGGGATATACTTAAGTGATTAACCATGTCTAAGATAATATTTACGCATAAGCCGGTTTTTTATTTTAGTTCCATCTTGCATGCTTGTTTAATTAATTAATTGTGTGATCATGACAACACACCCACAATAAATAAACTATGCAACTGATAGAAATAAAGTAAATGGTATGATCATGATATTTTCTATTGGTTAGTTTATCTAGAGGTTAATAAACTAACCCAAGACCTAGGGGAGAAACACCTCGAACCTTGCGGGTTCGTGTTTACAGCTTTCCACCTGTCCACCTTTGTATCTCCTTGGATTGGTTTCACCTTGGCTCCTGACTTGAGCCTCCTCCACTATCTTGGAAGCTCCATCCATTACATATGCATTTATCTCACACACAGGTGAGGGGTAAAAAGGGGTTTTACATAAAATAATCCTTGGGCGCACATGCCCTACATATTAATGAGGAGAAGGCTCACAGGGCAACAAATTTAATTTAAATAAATTAATTAAAATAAACCATTCACATGCAAAGGTCTTGATCTAGATCATGATCATCCATACATGCAATGATATTTACGCATACATAAAACTAGAATTCAATTCTTTAATCATTTTTGTTTAAGATAAATCACGCTCGAATCAATTAATTATCTTTAATTAATCAATCCTTTTATCTTAAACCCTTTTCTGAATTTCCTTGAGATTCTCACCCATCATAATTTTAAAGAAATAAATTCATTTAAAACTATCTTTATACGTAACTTGTACCTTGGAGGCAACCCGGTGAATTCCCGTTCATTACGCAGATGTTAAATTAAACACATATATATAAAACACCAATAATGTGTTGTGCCTCAGCTTTACACCTGCACCATGGTACACGTCTCAAGGGTTTTTATAATATAATAATAAATTTTAATATATCTGCATAATTTGGGTGAGTACATGGCGTGTAGTTTTGACTACACGGCCTGTATTTTTCTTCACTGTCCATCCGAATTACAAGCCTGAGGACATGGCGTGTAAATTTACTTCAGAAATTTTTGGAGTACACAACATGTTCAGTGGGACACACGCCGTGTAGTCTCCGCGTTACACGGTTTCCAGCTGGGCAAGCCGTGTACGAGGTACATGGTCCAACCCGAACCCAAAGGGACTACACTCTGTGTTCAGTTGGACCACACAGTGTGTAATCCGGAAACCATGTTCCACCTATTCCTAGTCAATACACAGTGTCATAAATGACTTAGGTATACTTCAATACACGACCTGATTTGGTAGATCAGTCAATGCATTGAACCTAGACTACACAACGTGTACTTATGAATACACGCCCTGTATTCTGGTGTTGTATGGACAAAAACGTTTGGCTTCTCCGGATGAGTTCCTCTATTTTATTTTAATCAAAATTAAAAGAAAAATTCATTTCTGTGAGGTGGACGAGAAACGAGGGAGGAGGAACAGATCTCGAGATTCATATTTCCAGAACAATTAAACTTGAATTGAAACAACTAAATTATTAAATGCGTAAAACATCAACAAAAAACTAAATAATTATAATCCATGATATGACCTCCTCTAATACCACTTGTAGGTTCCGGGTGCAGAGGAAGTGCATTGGTGGGTTTTCCCAACTTTAATTTTAACGTTAAACAACATTCAATCCGAGATCCGTCACGATGTAAAATGCCGAATATTCAGAATAAAACAAGGAACAAAAAACTTAAGAGGGAATCCTAGAACCATAGAGATAGGATCATAATATGTTGGTTATAATTAATTTAATTAATTCACAAGAATTACCTTGGTGGAATTCTTTCTTCGTTGATGTCTCCGGTCACGATTCTGTGATCTGTCGTTGCGTCGTAGAATCCAAGTGTAGGATTCCTATAGTAGTGATCCACACGTATGCCACGTATCTCCGAACGTCGCCGATGGGATCTTCGGGTGATAGCATGGAAGAACCTTCGCTTGCGATGTCCGCCTTCGATCGCCTTGGTCTCTTGGTCTTGAGAGCGTTCTTGGAGGAATGAGTTCTTTCGTCCTTGAAAGAATTCTCCAGAATTTTTGTGCACAACAATTCTCTTGTTGGAAAAGTGTTGGGGTTGTGAGGATATTTATAATCGAGGTTGAGTTTATAGAGTTATGACAATAAATAAATGCATTACACGTTTTATTTATTTCATTAAATCTTATTGCAAAAAACCCCCATGTCAAATTATTAATTCCTTGACATGCACCCATGCTAATTATAATAAATATCATTTAATAAAACAATATTATATCCTCAAAATCCTGACTGGAAAAACTACATAGTGTGTAATCATTAATACACAACGTGTACTCGTTTTCCATAAAACTACACAGAGTGCATATTTAATATACACGGTGTGTACTTTTATTTTCCACTTTCCTTTATTTCCTCCACCACATTTATTAGACCTTGAGTAATGGATATTTTTTTCTCAAATAAATATAACGACATCACTCGCTAATAAATATTATTTCATCCACAATATATTATCTCAAATAATTAGTGTCAAAATAAATGCAATCAAGCATCCTTAAATAATTATTAAACCACAGTCGGGAATAATCTTTATTTAACTTGCTAAATTAATATTTAACTGAGATACATGGACACACTTAGTGTCTGACCCTCTAGGCCCCTTTCTGAGTGGCATTAGGCGGAGTCTGCCTAAAGTCCAAGGTTAGTATCTAGCAACACTCCAAGGCACCCATAGAGAAAGAAGTTAACGCCGCAATGATGTGTCACCTCCTACGAACGTTTACCGTGTAATATAATCCCTTTGTCTCGATATCTCTAATTAAGCGGGTTGCATGCTAGTGCCATCAACCCATGTGCTCGATTATTCTTTCTTTGACTTTCTGGAATTGAACCCGCCCATACCTTACCATGGACATGGATTTATTTAGGCTATATCAATTCCATCAAAGGGACAGAGATATCTACTTCCGTTATAGAATAGAAGGGACAAATCCTTTCTTGCATTATCTATTAATGCGGTATTACTCGTGATGCACCCAACGTATCCTACCTCGCTACGAATAGTGTGTCATCACAATTTTCGTCAATATATCTAAGTGCGTGAGTTTTAATACCCATTAATAATAATCTTAAAGTCTAAGGATAAATACACACGTCCGCAGATAGGAACATCCAATGACACTATGAAATGTGGATTTCCTACTGGCGGGTCTCATTCTCATAATATCCTCCTGGATATTACCAAGGGTGAACACCATGAGATGGTGCCTCAATGTTTTATGAGTCCTCACACCTAATTACCGATATTATTTTTGTCCCTAAAATAATATCATCTGGCCATAGAACATATATTCAAGAACAGTGTTATGGCACTTCTGGGTTATCATCATAGCAGGGATCCGCTATGACCCTTTAATGCAACAATTGTCCTTAGGAAATTATCACATGCATTGTCACGCAGAAGAACAATCAAGATGTGATAATGCTTTTATTAATGAATAAAGTACAAAGTAGTTGGTTCTAGGCCACCAACTCCAACACATATACCATTGAATCCCCGATCTCCATGTATCATTGGTTGTTGTGAATCATCTTCTTCCTTAGGAAACTTGAAAAAAGACCCCCATAAGTATTGACCACCCCACGTGTATATATCTTGATTTAAATGACTTAATTGTTTTTTAGATTCATAGAAAGAATCATTTTGAAGTGGATTATAATCAAGATCTTCATTACTTTGAAAAAATATCTCTAAGTTTTATTAATTCTAAAATAACATTTTCTCATGAAATGATTAGTTCTGCAAATCCTTGTTGTCAAATTAATTAATTAAGTTAACTATTTTTTTAAATAATTATCACCTAACTTTTAATCCTTAATTTACTTTAGTTTCTCACACATGACTTGGTAAAGACACTTTCAAATTTCATGCGCGTCTGCTTCTAGACTCCCATATCTTTCTTCCAACTACTTTAACCTATGATTAAATTTATTTTACATAAATTAGTTCTTTCTAATTCTAGGATTTCATCCAATATGACCTCATTTTGTCTCTATTTCTAGTAAAAATTTATCAACCTAGATAACTCCTTCCTCATGCTTGGATACAAGCATCGGTCTTCTTGTTAGATTGTCTAGTTCACAATCTAAATCTCATAACATAGTGTTCTTGTTGAACTAATTCAATCAACAGTGTGCATAGATTAAACATCAACTAGACTATGGTCTCGTCAATTCAAAATTACATTCATTCAATTTCTTTAGAACTCACCATGCATCAAAATTCAATCTCACAACTATAGTAGTTTATGGGATCGAGGCTCCACTATATTCAAATCGTCCCTACACAAGAAACACCAAGAAATAAAACACACATCTTTAACTTCATTTGAGTTCATGTTTTTATCATCTAAAATCCTCAAGATAGAGACCTATTCAACCCATTCCCAGATTAGTCATCTTCTTCAATGGATTTGATTTCATATCTTCCTCCTTCAGTCAGCTTAGCATCGACCCCAACACCATTTAAGTTCAATCTTCTTGAATAAGCTTACATAAAATCATTATCCATGGAAAATCCATCTCTATCCATGGTCGACACATCTTAAACACATCTTGATATTCATTTTATACTTAATCTGATCAAATTTGGTTCTTATAATTATAAACCGTCCTTAGTTAGTTTCTTCACTTGATCTTGGTACAAGTTATCATAGCTTTGGTTCATCTATATTCCACATCCTACCTTCAGTTTTAATGAGTTATCTTAATTTCCATATTTGATAAATAATTCTTTGATCAAGGTTGAAGGTTTTAGTTTTGATGAAAATTAGTTCATTAAAGACTAATCTTCTTCCTTGATTCAATATCTAAACTATGACAACATCAATTCCTCATCCTTTGGTGAATTGTGGAGATTGAGGTTATCTTACATGGCTAGCGTGTAGGAAATTATCTTATGAGATTTTATCTTATGAGGATGGTATAATAAATTATATTATGGGATCTACTTTCATTTATCTTATGTGGGAGTCTCTAAAATTATCCTATGCTAGGGATGCTCAAATAAATGTCTTACGGGGCTGTTGTTGCTAATTATCTTATGTAAAAAATGGTGTAAAATTATCTTACATGCACTACATCAAAGTTATCTTATGCGAATTGTGAAATATTTTAATGATTTTTTTTCTATAAAATAATAATAATAATAAAACTGTAAAATCATTGTGATCAAATAAAATGAATTCAAAAATGAAAAAGAATAAAATATTTCTATGAAAAAAATATTAACTATCAACATAAGGAAGTTTGATAGAAGTAACTCCGAACTTTAATTATTTTATAATACCTTAAGAATGTATCCATTAAAATTCACCCAAACATATTAATTTTCCTTAAAAAAATAAAATTGAATAAAAAACATCAATTTAGCATTTAAAATTCAAAATTTTAAGAAAATTTTAAATTAATTACAAATTTGATTCAAAATGACAAATAATCAAGTATTTACCATTAAATATTCATTTGAACACAAAAAATCTATCAAAATAACATAAAAAATATGTGGCAAACATGTATCAAATTAGAGCCACATTACCCACCCCCTTGTGAAGTCAATTCTTCCTATACCTCAATAGATTCAACATTTTTATTTTTTTATTCTATAATTCATTGTTTATTTCCCCACCAAATTCAAAAAATATATAAATTTACTAAATTTTTAGTGTATATAAATAATTTGGAACTTAATTTAAATACATTCTAAAATCATGTATTAATGACTAAATTAAAAATCTAGAATTTAGTGAAAAGGTTGTATCTTAGTTGTTGTGTTTGATGTTTCTGTAGATGAAGAATACAAAGGAATCCCTGAATAGATCAAGAATTATATGGGACATTGGAAGAAATGTTTAAGTTGGATCATGAGAAGGCATTATATTTCCAATTCCATATCATGGAAACCCTTGAGGCTACACCAACCTCCAATGTAATTTCATGCAAGCACCTAACAATCCGTTAGCCTAAAAATATAACCTCAATCCCTAATATTGCATATCACTTGCATGTTAATGTAGCATCACATTCCAACACATCATCCTTTATTTCCTAATATAATATTAGGACTTATAAATGCATATTAAAAACCCTTCCCCATGTTAGATTGATCTCCAACAGATCCTCCATCCTATTTGGAACACTCTCAACTCTCCCAACACACATTGAAAACTCATCATAACATAATAAATACCGTGATGCGCTATTTTGGGAAATACACCTATTATGCCAACATAAATATCATCTCTTTACAATGTGATCTCAATAGATATTGTGCAATGTTCATTACTAGGAATCATAACCTTAACCCCCCATTGATGTAACATTCATTGGCCCTACAATGTGATGTTAACTCTCAACACTTCCTATGTTAGCTTTAGTGTACTCTTAGGCATGCCAACACAACATCTATTGGATTATCTCATACTCTTAAATATGAAATAAAGCTTATATCCAATTCCAACATAGTCTCAACATTTAATTATATTCACTTGAGATCACAGAGTTCGACCAATTCCATAGATCATATCTCATATCCACATGAAAATCACATATGGAGGAGAATCCCATGCATTCTCTCTGCCTGACCAAATCAGGTAACAACAAAGTGAGATTTCCATGTAGATTTCATCCATAAAATGAGGCAGACAATGATCATGGGGGGAATACTATATTGGGGTAATAATCAAGAATCCTTCAATATATATATATATATATATATATATATATATCTCCATGTTTCCATATCATGCTTATGAAAACTCCTCGATAGCGGATTACTAACCAAAAGATTTATCCCCAAGGAATCTATGGATCTCTTGAGCTCCTCTATTTTAATTTTTGAAATGTTTTAATTCATATTCTTAGTGGGAAGTGATCTTGTAAGGGTTCAGGAAGGTAGTTGTTAACCCTCACTTCTCATAGGTTTGAATCACTCTTATCTCAAATAAATCCCTTCTTCAATCCTTCTATTAGCCTAATGTTCATACAATATATTTGGTTTGATCAAGGGATGAATAGAATATGATGGATTCATGTTCTAATAAGGTTAATACCTTAATATGAGGTGTGTTTTATTTCTATTTACTATGGAGGAGTTGGGGATTGATATGCATGGGGGGCCTTTCAAGTGTGTCAGGTTCCACATCATAAATGGAGGGGGGGTAAACAATGAATGGTATTGACTTGGTTATTAAAAAGAATTGAAAAAACTTAATATATGATAAAGGAGTCCAAAAACACACTAGGATTATTACTCTTACCCATTTACATATGTATAATCTCTAATCCTTATTCCTATTTGAGGTTTCCATGCCACACCTCAACCCCTTGCCCAATTTTTTATTACTTGAAGTTAATTTCAAAACCCCCACAAAATAAAAATAAAAATAAGTATTACAAGATAGTGAGTATTTGGATAGGATATTTGAGAGATGATTATAGTCATCCAATGTGATCCATTTCAGAAGTTTATAAATTTTATTTACCTGGATTTCACAACAAACCCCCTATAATGACCCATGATAGAATAATTAGAATTTTTGATTAATTTTACAAATTTAAAGTATTAGAAATGTGAGATTGTTTGAATTTTTATTTTATTTGAGGATTAGTTTTTAATTTTAGGATTTGGATTTGATTTTGTATGTGTAAGGATTAATTATTATGTATTTTTGGACATATTTTTTTGGTTCAGTTGGAGTTTGAGAGTTTGAAATGGCCAGGAAGGGTTTACACCTATAATTTACGAATCTAGGTGACACTAGGTACCTAGTGGGAGGCCACCAGGTACCACCTAGACCTGAAAGAGACCCAGGTTGCCTAGGAGTTCCATTGGGCACCTAGTCTTCCCTAACTAGATACCCAACAACCCGACCTCTTATTTTTATAGTTTTTTTTGGAAATTTCCACCTCAACCCCATTTCTCCCTTTCCTCTTTTCATTGATCCATTCCACTTCCCAACTAGTTAAGTTCCTCCCCATATTTTTTTGAAGTATCTTTCAAACCCTCATTTTCCTTCATGATCCCAAGGTGTTTCAAAGTGCTTCTATAATGTCCCTCGATTTGACACTCTCTCACATGACCAAATCAAGTTGGTTACTAGAACTTAAGTGTGCCTCCAATACACCATAGGCTATCAACTAGAAGTGTGGGTGTGAATATTATAGTGGGGATACTATACCCCTTATAATAGAGTTACAATATTGCATAAATGAACCAACATCAGAGTAACGAAAATAGAAGAAACAATACAATATACAACTAGAAAGTAAAGGAAGAACCAATAAACTAAATAATAGCAAACCATGTAATTTTTGGCTGAAATGTAACAAAATGACATGTTGGAAGTAAAATAAACAAAATAACAAGTTGAAAAAAATAACTCAAAATACCATGGTCCTAAACCCCATGTTAGTTCCATCTAAAAGATCCAACCCATCCAGTAATAAATATTAAAAAATAAGGTCCCTTGACCTTGTCCAAACCTTCATTCATATAATAAAATTAGGTACCAAATGGAAGACCAAATAGGGTGTGAGTAAAACTAATTAGGTCAAAACCACCATGTCTAAACAAAACCAGTATGATAATAAGTGCATGAAATAAATAGATAATCAAATGTATTAATTAAACAATTAATAAAATATAACAATCAACTTGCTTTGACACCTTTTCGGAATATCTCTGAGCATATATCAAAACAATTCCAACCATAACAAAAAACCATGGAATAATCACATAACTAGGAAAATCCCTCTATATAATCAATTCATCATCTGGGACAATCCCCCTATATAAGAATTTCAACATCTAGTCCAATCCCTATAAGCATTACAAAATAATCAAGCCATGTCCTCTCTATAAGAATTTCAGCATCTGGGTCAAGCCCTATAAGAATTAAAACATCTAGGACAATCCCTCTATATAATCATTTCAGCATCAATAACATCACAATTAATAACAATAAGAAATCCCATCACATAATATCATATCATAAGTTATAATGATTAATTATGATAATTACCATTTGTATTTCAATTAACCATTAATTAATTAAAATATATCTTAAGTCATTTCAAGCCAATTGCACACCCATTTTATATCAAATCATCATCAACCATTTCATTAGTAAATTATAAAAATTTTCAAGGTGAATCTATCACAAGAAATAACATGAGGTATCATGTCACACTAAACATATTTTAATCCGTTATTCATTTTGTTATTATTCTAGGGTAACTAAAAGATAGGTCTCAACACCATCAATTCCAATGGATACAATGAATAACCCAACACATGATTTATCATAAACCATTATTAAATTAATTAATGTGCACATTATTTCAACACAATTTCATAGTATTTCATATACTTAAACAATGGAAATAGACTATAGGGTTTGGTTTTAGACCACCTACCTTTATCTGGCGATGAAATAATGCTTCCAACATGTAACGTTAATAAAGAACAAAGGAAAATATGACCATGAAGAAAACCTAGATAATACAAGATCAAGATCAACACCCAAAATAACCACAATAAAAAAATTCCACCCCTAAAATTAAGGTAAAAAAAAGATAGGGGAAAAACCAAAGGGAAACAAATAGCCATGGATTAGATGCTTGATCGGGTTGTCCATAATAGAAGGAAGGTCTTCAAAATTTCCTAGAAATCACTTAGGGATCGATAGAGGAGGGATAAATGTGAATAAAAAAGGAATCATAGACGTATTGTGGCTTTAAAACCATTGAACCTAAGAAATACATGGTGTGTAATCCTTTCATGTTGTGTATTTTTCAAATTATAAGTAACACGAAAAAATGCATTGCCTCAGGTTAAAATAACCTTACTTGATAATTACACGATGTGAACCTGTTTCACGGAGTGTATTCATTTCACTCCTAAAACCAGTTCACGACACCTTCCTGGAAATATTTACATGTCGTGATCCAGTTTCACGACATGTAACTAGGTCACACCCTGAACTGTTTCACTGTATCTTCCTAGTGATAGTTACACATCCTGTAACATGTACATGACATGTAAATTCACTAAATTTAGCTTTAAGACTAAATTATTCAAAAGATCCCAAACCACCTTTGAAGCCTTCCAAAATCATATAGAACCCTTATAATTCCTTGAAAATATTAAAACCCATAATCTATTAATTAAAACAAATACATTTCCCTGAAATTTAGGTCATTTTCCCTAGAAAAATCTCTTAATTCCCAAAAATATACTTGACCACCAAGGCTCAAAGATGAAATAAAACCCAAACAAAGGATTTTCAATGCAAAACTCAAAGAGGGATGTACCTATAAAAATAAGGGATCTTACAACCTACCCACCATACAAAACCTCATCCACAAGCTACTATAAGTATCACTATGGGGTCTTAATAAACAATTTTAGCCACTGTGATTTTATATTAGATTCCCTATCTCAGGTATTCTATTGAACACACCCATGATTCCACTTCACTATAACTAGAGGTATAATCTTTCCATGGATATAATTCTAACTAAAAACCACCATCTATATCAGATGATCCTCAAAAGACACATCTACACCAAGATCAACTTCCTTACATCTATCACATGAGAGGGTTATGGATGATATCTCCAAATATACAACACATGAAACATTTCATGAATGTAATTGTAGAATTGTGGAAGGGCTAATCAGTATGACACTAGACTGACCCTTTATGCTATCTCAAATGGCCCGAAAAAACCAGGTGCTAGATTTTCCTATTTTCTAATACAATATTTCCCCAACCAAGGTAACAACTAAAGGAAAACATGATGAACCACCTCAAACTCTAGTGGCCATATTTGATGGTTAGAGTAATATTTCTTCCTACTATGTGTGGTCTCCAACCACCTCCTAGTCAACTAAACATGCTAAGACATCATCTGCATGAGACCAGGTCTAATAATAATTGACTCACCTTCCTATAACCAAAAAATATTAAAACAAAATGATCTTCCATAAAATCCTTAATATGTGCCATGTGGATCAATTCTTGTAAGCTGTTATTATACGTAAACTCCATGAGTGCCATATGCTACTCCCATGAACCGCTAAAATCCAAAACACATGCTCATAACATATCCTCTAGAATCTAAATATGCCACTCAGATTAGCCATCAGTTTGAGGATGATAGGATATTCTCAGACCTAAGACATTAAATGAGGATCTATATTAGAAATGATACTCCTCAAAACACCATGCAACCAAACTATCTACAACATGTAGAGGGTACCCAGAACATCGATAGTAATGGTCTTCCTAATAGGCAAGAAGTGGGATATCTTCATTAGTTGATCTACGATCACCCATACCACACCATTATTTTGGGTTTTCCTGGGTAACCTTATCACAAAATCCATAGTGACATCATCCCATTTCCATTATGGAATGGGAAGAGTTTGCAAAATCAAAGTTGGCCTATGATGCTAGACTTTCACCTGCTGATAGGTGAAACATTTCACTACGAAGACCGCTACCTCCTTATTCATTATTGTCCACTAGTACTATCTATGAAGTTTATAATTCATATTTGTCAAACTAGGATATAACACCCATCTATAATTATGAAAATTTCTCATTATCTCCTCATGAAAGTTTGTAGGAACCCATACTCATCCATGGAAAAGAAGAGAATTTACTCTACCAAGGGAACATCCAACTGGTGTTTCCCCACCATATAAGCTGTCTCTTAGAACCAAGCCCTCTGGATCAAATAAAAGTTTTGTATTGATTCAGTCAAGAAGTATAGGTATAATAGATATTGAAGTTAGATCTACTCATCCTTGGGACTCCCTAACATCTAGATGAATGTCTGCAATGAGTTTAATCATTTTCCACTCATTCCAAGAATCTCACACTACCTCTATCTACGTATTCTAGCTCAAGGAACTAACAATTACATTTCCATTACCTAGTGTATATGCTAACTTTAAGTCTAAATACTATAGATACTCGACCCACCTCATATACCGAAGGTTCAGGTCTCACTGAGAAAAGATGTACTTGAGGCCTCTTATGGTCCATATACACCACAAACCTCTCACCCAAAAGATAGTGTATCCAGAATCTCAATGTGTGTACCACCATAGATAACTCTAGATCATGATTAGGATAATTACTCTCATGCAGTCTCATATACCAGAATCCATAAGCAACCACTTGACCCTATGGCATTAGAACTACTCTGAGTCTAAATTTAGATGCATCACAGTACATGGAATATGCTTTACCTGATACAGGTAAGGTGAGGATAGGTGCTGAGGTCAACTTTCTCTTCAACTCCTAAAAATCTCTCTCATAAGAATATGACCAAAAAAACTTCAACCATTTCTTGGTTATCCCAGAAATCATTGCATCCAGATGGGAGAAATCCTAGATAAAACACTGGTAATAACCTTCTAAACCCAAAAATCTCTGAATATTGAAGTTATTATTTAGATGATCCCAACATACCATGGATGAAACCTTCTTTAAGTCCACTCCTCTAATATTACATGACCTAAGAAGTGCATTTTATCAATCCAGATACTGTATTTGGTTATCTTGGAATAAATCTGATGCTATCTTAATATACTCAATACTATGTCAAGATGTTTGGAATGATCGTCTATAAAATGTGAGTACACTAATATTTCATTGATGAAAACCACCAAAAATAGATCCATAAAAGGATAAAAGATCCTATTCATTATGGCCATGAATACCACCGGTTTATTTTTTTAAATTTAACAACATCACTACGAACTCATAAAATCTATACATACTCCTCAAAGAAGTTCGAGGTATGTACGTTGGTATCACCCTCAACTAGTAGTATTCTGATCTCAAATCAGTCATGGAGAAGGTCTTATCATATTTCAACTAATTGAATAGATCATTGATTCATGGAAGGGGGTACTAGTTCTTGACCTTCATCTGGTTCAATCTCTGATAATCCACACATAAACACAAAGTCCCATCAACCTTCTTAGAAAAAAAGTACTGAAGAACCCCATGGAGACATACTAGGCTCTATGAAACCTTTAGAATATAGATCTTCCAACTAAAATTTAAATTCCCTAAGCTCTTTTATTTCTATCCTGTAAGGTATAATAGAAACTAGATCTTCTCCCGACACCAACTCGATCATGAAATCAATCTCTTTCTCAGGTTGTAAGATGTAGAACTCATCAGGAAAGAAATATTAAAAATGGTCTACCACTAGAGGAAAAGTATCCTACTTAATTCCACCATAATATAGAATATGTATTTATATATGATCTATGAGATAATCCAATCTGCACTGAATTAGTCAGGCATGACCAGCCTTAGGATCCCACTCACCATGGTGAAAGTAGCTACCTCCTTCTGGAGATATAAAGGAAACTCTCATCCGATAATAGTAGATATGTTCTTAGTATAAAAATATCTAATACATACTAATAATAAAATAGAAACCTATCATTTCTAGCATATAAGGTTCTCAAAAGAAATGATAACCACCAATTTCTAGGGAACACACCTTGCAATGTTTGATATTCTCTGACCACACTCCCAATGGTGTCTAAATGGTCAAGACACCATCCAAGATTTATAAAAAAAGCCCAAAACATTTTAAAAAAGATCATATAAAAAGGAATGTGATGCTCTGGTATCAAACAAAACACAAGCAAGGGTATATGATAAAGGAATCAAACCTGTAACGGTAGAAGGTCCTGCATCCACACCAGTTGGAGTAGACTACATAGCATGAAGCTGACTTGCTTCTATTACCTAGACTCTAGTATTAATACCCTAGGATATTCCTTCTATTTGGTACTACCACTCTTACCCTGGGGTACCATGTCCCCCTGACTGTATATCAATTCACAAATTATTTACACCCTTACACCACTATTTTAAACTAGTTTTGTATTGAAAATTAAAAATTTAATAAAACATCAAACTTCATGTATGATTAAATAATTTAATGTTTATCGTTTTTAAATATGGTAATTTTAATTTCTTTAATGATTACATTTTAGGAGTAAGTGATTTGGATATCCCACGTGCAATTCAAGAAAAATGGACCCAAACTGCGCGAGAGTCCGCACACACTTGTAGAATTCATTATTTAATATGGATAATAAGTGCATCCAATTGGGATAAAAATTGGTGGGAGAGTTAAAAACTATGTGGGATATATTTATCTAGAATACTATGGATCCTAATTCATCCATTTGGAAGCCTAAAAGTGGCCCACAATGTGAAGAAATTTGGGGCAGTACAGATTGGACCACCCTTCTGTATTTGGGCCATAACTTGAGACTCAAACCTCAAATTGGGATTATTTTACATTCATTGGATATATAACACTACTAACCACATCTCCATCAAATTTTAATACAATTGGAATAATTTTGGTCAGTTAAACAGTTGAATCAACTTGGTGTAAAAATCTATCATGAATAGCTCACCTACACCCATAAACCATTTACTATTCTTGGATCCAACTTTCCAAAGTTCTATTTAAAATAACTACATGGCTCATTTTAAATGTTTTAACGACTAGGGGTAAGGGTGAGTAAAAGTTTAGAGCTTTATTCATCTATTTTCTCCTTCTTCCACATCATATACTTCTAAACCTCTTAGTGATCAATTTAGGGGCTGTCCTTGGCTGTAATCCCGAGTTCCACACTTGTAATATTTGTAAGGTGATTGGATTTATAGGTTTTTAGTCTATTGTTATTCATTTATAACTTTTTTTATTTTTTTATTTTAGAATGATCAAATTTAAATTAAATGAATAAGAATCCTCATGCTTTCATGCATAACCTAGATCTTTTGGTGATTTGAGCGTGTTCGTCTCTTTTATCACCCCTCCCCTTTCATGAGTGTGAAAATGTATTACACCATTTGATAAAATCTATAATATTTAACCCATGAATATTCATGTTCTTTTATTTTGGAAAATTTTATCATTGAAACAAATTTGGTTATCCCATAACATTTTTGATGTGATGTCCTTATTGAGTTCTGTTTTTACATTGATGTAACTTTGTTGATTTTAAGTTGTCATCGGTAATAAATATCATTGATCAATAAAATAATAGATGTTAACTTAGTAATAACTCAATATCATATTGGTTTCAGTGTGTATAAATCAATGAATCAATGATCTTTTCCACTTCCCTTGAGAGCGATGACAGATGACCATAAAGGCACACTCACCTGAATTGATCACGATTTCTCCAACCAATTTCTCTAATTTAGTAATATAGTTTCAATTTATGTTTTAAAATAAAAAAACCCATGTTTTCTAAAATAACATTCCACTTTTATTTTAATAATCAAAACCTTATTTTTTAAATTAATTATTTATGGCTCCGTCGAGAGACAACTTAGGGTTCCTTCTATACCACAGAAGTTCTAGTAAAAAATAAATATGTAATTTGACATGCTCAAAAATGTAATCAAATTTTGAGGAAAGTTTTGGGGAGACAAGATCATTTTTCCCTCTTATTTCTTTATTTTATTTATTATTTATTACCCCTTTCAATATTCCCCTTCCCTTTTGGTTGTTTTTGTTTTTTCATGTTTCTTCTCTCTCTATCTCTATCTCTCTTCTTATCTCTCTATCTCTCTAATTCTATAATATAGTAATATATTTTATTTTATCCATTCATTATTCTTATGTTTTTTTATTTTATCCATCTTTTATTAAAAAAACTAACAAAAAAACTGGACATAATTGTTGCATGATAATATCTAGAAAAGAAATATCATTTCAAATTGACCTAGAAATTGAGAAGACACTTCACTCACAAATTTGGTCATCAAGAGTAGGAAATTTAAGTAACATTGAGAAACCATTGTGGAAACTCAAGTGGTCCTAAAACAATATAATATTGAACCAAATGAAACCCCATAAAATATGACTACAAATAATCGGACCTCAAAAGAACTTACCACCCCAGATGTGGAGTACCAACCTGTGTACATCCAATATCCTGAGGAAGAATCCAAAGTTGAGTTAAGATCAAGACTCATCCACATTATTCCTAAATTTCATGGTCTTCTTGGAGAGGAACCTCACAAACATCTCAAGGAGTTTCACATAGTGTGATCCACCATGAAACCCCAAAATGTAATTGAGGACCTCATAAAGTTTAAGGCCTTCTCTTTCTCCCTTGATAGTGTAGCCAAGGACTGAATATACTACCTTCATACCAAAATTTGGGGTTGGAATGAACTAAAAAGATTATTTCTAGAGATTTTTTACCTTCCACCCAAACTTCATCAATTATAAAAGAAATTTGTGGCATTATGAAATCACATGGAGAGACCCTTTATTAATATTGGGAGAGATTCAAAAGACTTTTTTTAAGTTTCCCCCACCACCAAATTAGTTAAAAATTGCTAATTCAATACTTATATGAGGGACTTGTTCCCATGGATCATGGTATGATTGAGGCTATAGCTGTTGGTTCCCTAATTGATAAAACTTCTACTACCACCCATGACTTAATAGCCAACATGGATCCAAATGCACAAAAATTTGGTATACGAGTAATTGCACCCACTCTAGGAGTTCATGAGGTAAGTCATTAATAACTATAACAAAAGTTAGATAATAAACTTGATGAGATTAATACCCTTCTAATCCAATTCTCTCAAGCACAAGGTAATTTACACTCTCCTCACATTCCATTACATTATGGTATTTGTTCTGATAACACTCATTTTTTAACCAGTGCCCACAACCTCAAGATTCATCTGAGTCTTGTGCAATAATATTTCATGGGTGTCCATTCCGACAAGAACCTCCCTTCAATCAAGAACCATTCGGGCCAAATCCAAACCCCGTGTGGCAAGTACAACCACATTACTAATAAGAAGGCAACTTGAACTACCCTAAACAGAATTGGTATCAATAAGGCTAAGGTATGAAACCTTCTTATCCTTCACCATCTCAAAAAATCCTCCTCATCCCAAATCTAAAACAATACTCAAGGACATAGTGATGCAATTGGAAACCCAAAACCTCTAGTTCCAATAGGCCACACAATCGGATATTCAAGACTTATGAACTTAGGTGGGACAATTGGAAAACACCATCGGTGAGATAAAGATGCAAGGTTCTGGACAACTACCATCCCAGCCAGTTTCTAATACAAAAGACAAGGGTAATGTTTGTGCAATCACACTTCATAGTGGTAAATAAGTTTCTCATCCACTAATTATACACAATAGTTAATCCCCCACTTTAAAACCCTCTTTCTCTACCCGCAAAATATTATAATGAAGAAAAACAAAACAAAAAGGGTAAAAAAGTTATTATTGAGGATTCCCATGAATAATCCATTCCTATTCCTATTCCTTTCCCTCAAAGACTATAAATCTAAGAAAATTTTTAATAATGAGATTGATAAATAAATAATGGATATATTTAAAAAGGTGAAAGTTAACATTCCTTTATTGGATGTAGTTAAACAAATCCCTCACTACACCAAATTTCCTAAATATCTTTACAACCATAGACAATGACTAAAGGGTAATGAGAGAGTAAACCTGGGAAGGAATGTCTCAACTTTGATACAACTGATAATTCTAACCAAATTCCAGGATCCATTCACTTTCATGATACCTTTCACCATAGGGGAGACCTCTTATTCTGATGTAGTTCCTGATTTGGGTGCTTCTATTAATGTGATAACTTACTCTGTGTACACTTCTCTATAGGTTTGGGAGATTCAACCAACGAGAATCATCATGAAACTTTCCAACTAGATCACAACACACCCATTTTAAGTGATCAAGGATGTCCTCATAAGAGTGAAGAATATCATCTTCCCTACTGACTTTTACATTCTTGAGATGGAAGATACCATAAACCAATGACATGCTCCTCTCATACTCAGGATTACATTCCTGAACATAGTAAATATGATTATTAATGTTCAAAATGGTACACTGTCCAAGGAGTTTTGTAGATAAATGTATGTTTTAATATCTTTAATGCTATGAAACACCCCATTTAAGAGCACTCCACTCTTCTTGAATATTTAATGGAAGTGATTTCTAATGACACACACACAACATTATCTCCTAAACCCATACTCTAATTCATTTTATTCTTCTTCACTCTTAGATTATTTGAGTTTAAATTCATGTTTTGAGTGTTGTGTGGGTTCAAAAAAGTGTAAATTTTGTGCTTTAATTAATGAGTGTGTTTATTCCAATGTACCCATAATTGTCAATAGTTCTTCAAATATCATATCCATTGATTATCTTTCCTCAGGGAATAAAAATTAATAGATAGATAGTTTCATGGAACTCAATCCTTCTAAATATCCTCCCTCAATCCAAAAAACCATTAGTTTTGGAATTAAAACCACTTCCATCTAATTTAAAATGTCTATCTTAAGGGAATTGACTAATTTCTAGTCATTATTTCCAATAAACTCTCCCCACAATAGGAATAAAAACCTCTCAACCTTTTGAGAGAGTGTAAAAAGAAAATAGGATGGACATTAGAAGATATTCTCGGGATTATCCCATCTATTTGTATTCACCACATACTTTTAGATGATGAGGCTAGACCCATAAGGCAAGATCAATTCCTGTTGAATACCACTCTTCATGAAGTAATAAAATTTGAAGTTAGTAAATTAATTACTGCTGGGATAATCTACCATATATCTGATAGTAAATGGGTTAGCCCAGTGAAAATTGTTCCTCAAAAAACAGGAATAATGGTTATTTCAAATGAACCAAATGAATTGGTCCCAAAACGTGTGAAAAATAGTTGGCGAGTCTGTATTGACTACCTTAGACTGAATCAATCCACTCGAAAGGACCACTCCCCTATACCTTTCATTGACCAAATGTTAGAAATACTGGACGATAAGTACCATTATTGTTTTCTTGATGAATATTGGGTTATTTTCAAATCCATATATCCCCTAAGTATTAATAAAATACAATATTTATCTATCCATTTGGTACATTTTCATATAGAAGGATACCTTTTGGTCTATGTAACGATCTTGGTACTTTTCAATGATGTATGTTGAGTATTTTTTTGAGTACCTTGATAATTTTATGGAAGTATTTATGGATGATTTCATAGTTTATGGATCTTCCTTTGATGATTATTTTCACACCTAGGTTTTATCCTTAAACATTTCATTGAAAAAGATCTCGTATTAAATTACGAGAAATTACATTTTATGGTTGAGTGGAGGATAGTTTTTAGGAATGCTATTTGAAATGAGGGAATTCAAGTGGATAAATAAAAAATTGAATTAATCTCATCACTTTTATATCCAAAACATGTTCATGAGGTGTGATCTTTCTTAGGTTATACTGGCTTTTACCGCTGATTCATTAAATACTTTAGTATAATCACTTTTCTCTTGTCCTGATTATTACAAAAATATTCCAAGTTTGTCTTTGATAACAAATGTGAGGATTCTTTCAATTAACTAAAAATGAGTATCACACAACCTCCCAACATCCAACCACCAAGGTGGGATCTCAACTTCTAACTTATATATGATTCCTTTAACTTTTAATTTGGGGAAGTTTTATCACAAAGGGTTGAGAAGGATCCTCATTTCATTGCATATTCCTAACATTTATTTGACCCTACCCATAAAAACTACAAAACCACTGAAAAATAACTCATTTATATTTTTTTCCTTGGAAAAATTCCGTTTATATATTCTTGGGTAAAAAATCATTGTGTTTTCTGATCACACTGCCCTTTGTTTTATCCTTAAGAAACCCGAAGCTAAGCCCCACCACATACGATGGATACTCCTCCTCTAGAAGTTTTAAATTGAGATTTTAGATAATAAAGGAGTGGAAAATATAGAAGATGAAAATTTTAGTAGGATTTCCCCATCACTGGACCACTATGTTGACTCCTCCCTCCCCATTGGATAATTCTTTCCTCACGAGAACCCTTGTGATGTTTTGGAACTTGCCCCTTAGTTTGTGTACATTGTGAATTTTCTATTAGCATATAGGGTCCCCAATGATTTCATCACTTCACAATACTAGATACTTAATAAATATTCACGATGGTACATTTGGGATGAACCTTACTTGTGGAGAAATTATAGTGACCAAGTTGTTCATATTTGTGTTCCTGACTATGAGTTCACCTTTGTTTTGAGCTTCTACCACACTTTAGATTGTGGGGGACACTTTGGCTCTCAAAGTAATAATTTAAAGGTCCTTGAATTGGAAATTTATTGGCCAACATTATATATAGATGACCATCGGTTTTTTAAGTCATGCACATGATGTCAATTTATAGGGAATATCACCAAGAAAAATGAAATGCCCTGACAACCCATGTTATTTTGTGAAATCTTCGATGCATGGGGCATTGAATTCATATGTCCATTTCCAAATTCATTTGGATTCATGTAAATATTAATATACATTGAATAATTCTCTCAATGGTTAAAATAAAAGGCTATTAGGACCGATTAATGTAGAGTGGTTGTTGGTTTTGTGAGGTCCCAGATTTGCAGTAGGTTTGGTTTACCAAGATTCATAATCAGTGATTAGGGTTCAAATGTTTTCAATAAGAACATGAAAATGTGCTCTATAAGTATGGGGTTGTTCATAAAGTGTCAACTACATTTCACCCCCAAACTAATAGACAAGATGAAATATAAAATTTGAAAGTTAAGAGAATCTTGGAAAAAATAGTACAACATAATAGGAGAGATTGGAGTTTTCACTTATATAATGTACTTTGGGCATATCAAACAACTTTTGAAACCCTAAACAGAATTTCACTATATAGTATTGTGTTTGGAAAGGCTTATCACCTCCCAATGGAGGTAGAAAACCATGAATATCAGGCTATTAAATAATGTAATATTAATATCTTATATGAAGGTGAGCATATGAAGTTTAAGATTCAAGAGTTGGAAGAAATTAGGAATGATACATATGAGAACTCCTTAATCTATAAAGAAAATAAAAAGGATATCCATGATTAGATGATTCATAAGTGGAAGTTTCATATTGTTGAAAATTTCCTCATGTACAATTCTAGGATAAATATCCACCCAAGCAAGCTTTGTTCCTAATGTCTCAGTTCTTACAATGTTACCAATGTTTACCCTTTTGGTGAAATATAGGTTTTTCATGAGAAGAGTGGCCAAAGTATTACATTAAATGGGTAGAGAATTAATAAATTTTATGAGGATTTTCTGAAGCATCTGGTAGAGGAAATCCACCTTCAATAATCAACATACCAGGGAAACCCACTAGGTTTTTTTCCTTCCTTCCCACATTATCTTTTATTATAGTGAGAACATTACACACTCTAGGTGGGTGGGTGGGGTGGGGGGTGGAAGTGGGTGGGTGGGGTGGGGGGTGGGTGTTGGTGGGTGGGTGGGTACATTCCTGGGTTTATTATGATTTTTATTGTCTTTCTTCTTTCTTCTCTTTTTATCTTACTGAATATTATTTTTACTTTTTCCCACCTTATTGATTTCATTAGGATTTTCATCATCTTTATTTTTTATTATTTTTTTTAGTTGATGAATAATATTTTTACTTTTTCTTCCCCCCTTTATTCTCACCAAATCATGGAAATTACTAAAAATGTATGTTGAAATTCCTGATTCCATGTTGTTTTAATAATTAATGAAAATTTTTCTCAATTGTAGAATGTGATTTTTTACATGAATTTAACATTGGGGGTGTTATTTTTAGTAAATTGGTTGTTTTTTGATGATATAAATGGTTTTATATATATGAAACCTTTGAGATGAATGATACCCTTTGTGTGAGTAGTTTATAGAAAAATTGTGACACTAATATCTCTACACATATTTTTACCCAACCATGAAGTGTAAATATTTCTTACTTAATATAAAGTAAATATAAGTTAGGTTAATTTCATAAGATTTATAAAATGATTTTTCCATATGTTTGTTCCTTATCTGATCCATTTCATTACTATTCCAAATTGACCTATGTGTGTGTACCTTTTATCCAACTATTGTACACCCTTAAAAAATAACGATGGGAGTTATGAAATGTAAAAAAATGGGGATATCTAGGTTGGAATCTTATGGTTTGAATTTTGGGAATGATTAAGTGATTGGATCTTGAAACTTAATTGTAAAGTATATAGGTCAGGTTCGATGGAAAGAATCAGGTAAGCATAATTTTTTTTAAAATAACCTATATTTATAGGATAGAAAGTGGAAATACTAGCATGAAATGGTTTTCAAACACACACACATACACACATGTAGAGTTATTGGAATGGCCTAATTTTGAATTACTTTATCATATTGTAATCATGAATCTCTTTGAATTTCATTTTGATATAATTTATGAGACATATTTTTCCATGATCACTGGGTATAACTACTTGGTGTGATTTTTTCATTGATCACATTGCTATAAAAAATTAAAAATTCATTAAATGTTAAATCTTCATGAAGTTTTGAATATGTACATGCATCATTTTTTATGGTAAATGAAAATTTTTCTAGAAGTGAAAATGTTTAGGTGTGGGGGTGTGATCGCATAGCGATTCACTATTTATTTACACCATTACACCACTGTTTTAAACTAGTTTTATATTGAAAATTCTAAATATAGCAACAAATTTCACTTCATTTTTTATTAAATAATTTAATTTTTATCACTATTAAATAGGTAACTTTTACATTTTTAATTATTACATTATAGGAGGAGGTTATTTGGAGATCCCATGTGGAATTCAAGCTAAAAAATCCCAAACTATGCGAGAGCCCAAGCACATTTGTGGACTTAATTATTTACCATGGATAATCTATGCATCCAGTTGGTATAATAATTTGTGGGAAAGTGCAATAATGCGTGGGATATATTTCTATAGAATAATACAAATCCTAATTCTTCTTTTTGGAGTCCCAAAAGTGGACCACAATGTGAAGAAATTATAGGCGGGCCATATAGGACCACCCTTTTATATTTGGGAAATAACTCTAGCCTCAGACCTCCAATTTGGATAATTTAACATCCATTGGATATATTACTATAATTACCACATCAAAAAATAATTTTAAGAAAATTGGACACATTTTGGTTAGTCAACTAGTTGAATAAACATGGTGGAAAAATCTTTCATTAACAACTCACTTACACCCATATACCATTGACTATTCTTGGATCTAACTTGCCAAATTTTGATTAAAATAACCCCATAGCTCATTGGAAAGGTTGGAATTACCAGGGGTAAGGGTGAGTATAATTTTATATCTTTCTACATATATTTCTACCTCTTCTATATCATGTATTTCTAAACCTCTCAATGATCAATTTGTGGGGTATCTTTTGTCATAATCCCAATATCCATGCTTGTAATATTTGGAAGGTGATTGAGTTTCTAGGTTTGTAGTCTATTATTATTCATTTATAAAATTTTAATTTGTGTTTATTATGGTATGATCAAATAAAAATCAAAGGAACAATAATCCTCATGCTTTCATGCATAACTCGGATCATGTGATGATTTGAGTGTGTTTATCTCTTTTCTCACCCCTTCCCTTTCATGAGTGTGCAGATGGATTACATCGGTTGATAAAATATATAATCTTGAACCCATGAATATGAATTTTCTTTTATTATGGAAAATTTTATCATTGACACAAATATGGTCATCTCATCATGTTGTTGACGCGATTCCTTGATTGAGTTTTTTTACATTGATGCAATTTTATTGATTTTGAGCAGTCGCCGACAATCAATATCGTTGATCAATCAAATCCCAGGTGTTAACCTAGTAGGAACTCAAGTACCATACTAGTTTCAGTGTGTATAAATAAAGGAATCAATGATATTTTACACTTACCTTGAGAGAGATGACAGATGAGTATCAAGAGACACTCATCTGGGTTGATCATGATTTCTCTAACTAATTTATCTCACTTAGTAATATAGTTTCAATTTCTATTTTAAAATAAAAACCCCATGTTTTATAAAATCCCATTACCATTTTATTTTCATAATCTAAATATTCTTTTTAAATTAATTATCTAAGGCTCTATCAAGAGATGACCTAGGGATCCTTCTATACTACATAAATTATAGTAAAAACTAAATATCCAATTTGATGCACTTGACAACACGATCAACCCTGCCTCCACCTAAACTTCCAATGAAACTCTAGCTATCAGTATGCTGAGGGGTATATAAGTCCTTCCCAAACCTTGGTACCTATCCTAATTCCCTACCACTACTCTACTAATGCGTGCCCCTAAAAAACCCCTACAGGTGACCCAACCTATTATAAGAACGACACTCCAAAGTAGGGTATAAAAATTGAGGCCACTTGTGGTCCAAATTAACACACTGATAGCACTACAACGGAACACGGTCCTGGGATGGATGCCCACTACCCTGTATTCTCTTCCCTCTATTTTTTGGTTATAAATATCATAACAGCGCTTATTACTACTAGAATAAGATCTCCTACTTCGCCCCACAAAACATCTTGGCCACTACTCATGGCCTCTATCATATTCCCTTCCATGATGAGTTCCCAATTCATTACATCCAAAAATAATACTCATGTAAAATATGTTCACCTATGACCTGATCTCATAGAGAATCCCATATTGAAAATGTCTTTACCTAAAGATCTCATTAGTAGCTAAACATAGCACAAAGCACTACAAGTTAGTGAAACGCCCAACATAGTCCATCACTAATATTCCCTCCTACATCAGGTGCATGAACTCATGATCCTTATCATCACTCAAAATATTTGGATAGAAGTATCTTAGGAAATTCACCTCAAATTCATTCAAGGATAACTCCTCTTACTGCCTAGATTTCTCTAGAATATCCCACCAATAATCGGAAGGACCATGAAGCATGTATGCAGTAAGCTTCACCCTCCCATATTTGGGTGTCTCGAGGTGCTTAAAAATTATATGGATTGACTCTCTCTATAACTTAGATGCCCTGAGGGCCTCACACCCTAGTTAATGTAGGCATATTCTATAGCTAAAACTCTCATCATCTCAGACATCAAAGGCACAATGTGAATAGTCTCATTTTCCATGGATCTAATGATCATTAAGAAGATACTATGAAAATGAACATCCATATAATCCTCAAGAGATATAGGAATATCTGGTTTATCTATTTTAAGATTGTGATGATTTTTGGTATCCTAACTCTCAATTCTAAGATGATAAGGAGACATTTTATCTATAAGACAAACACACTCTTTATAACACTAGATAACAACAAGTTCCACCTCAGTAGGCAAAAACACCAAAGAACCACTGGCTCATGGTCTCTCTAAACATGGATTACAAGTGTTTTAACATGACATAAAATTTCTTCCTTTTCATTTATTAGATATAACAAGTATCTCATTTCATAGTTCATAGATTCAAATATATCACATACAATAAATATGTCCCTATCATGAATTATGCATGTAAAGATATATCCCTATGTTCCTATCATGATGCATGCATACTTATCTCACACCATACCAGGCCATACATAAAAATACCAAGAATCAATAACATCACACAATATGTGAATCACCCAAGGTGAAATAACATAAAACATAACAAGTGAAAAACATGAAAAAAATCCCATCCCTAGGTACTCGAATTTTTCCCCATACATGGGTTAGTTACTTCCATGCACAAGATCATTACTAAGTCCTTACAAATATTAGTCTCTTTTATACCTTTCCAAAATAATAAATAAATAGAAAAGAACAACATGATCCTTTGATACCACTTTGTAGCATCCCTAATCCAGAACTTTCTCATGTGGCCAAATAAGGTTGGTTTCTGGACCTCAAGCGCGCCTCACCATACACTAGAGGATACTGAATAGTAGTGGGGGTTCAAAGAATATAGTGGGGAGATTATGACCCCTAGTACAGAGTTACAATACAATTGAAATGAACCAAAATTAGAGTAATGAAAATAGTCGAAACAATACAATATATATCTAGTAATTAAAGGAAGAACCAATAAACCAAATAATAGTGAACCATGTAATGTCAAGTTAAGATATAACTAAATGATATGTTGAAATTAAATAAACAAAAAAACAAGATGATATAAATAAATCAAAAGACCCTAGTCATGAACCCCATGTCAGTTTCATCTCCAAGATCTAACCCATCCAGTAATAAATAGTCAACAACAAGGTCCCTTACCCTTGTTGAAACCTGCATCCATGTAATATTCTCGAGTACCAAATGGTGTCCTGAATAAGGTGTGATTAAAAATCAATAGGTGAACACCACCGTGTCTAAATAATACCATTATGATAATAAGTGCATGTAATAAAGCGATAATTCGATGTATTAATTAAATAATTAATATAATATAACAATCAACCTACTTTGGAACCATGTCGTAATATCTCTGATCATGTAGCACAACCATTCCAACCATAACCACAAACCATGGAATAATCACATAACCCAAAAAATCACTTTGTATAATCATTTAATTTTCTAGGCCAAGGCCTTTATATAAGTATTTAAGAATATGGGCCAAGCCTTATAAGCATTACAACATAACTGAGACAAACCCTCTATATAATCATTTTAGTATCCGAGCCAAGACCTATAAGAATTATAACATCTAGGAAAAGACCTCTATATTTTCATTTCAGAATTAATAACACCACAAGTCATAACGACAAGAAATCCCATCACATAACATCATATCACAAGCCACAATGGTTAATTCTGATAATTATTATTTTTCTTTTAATTACATATTCATTCATTAAAATATATCATGAGCCGTTTCCATGACAATTGCACACCCATTTTATATCAAATCATCATAATCCATTTCATTAGTAAATTATTCTATTTTTCAAGTTGAATCTATCACAAGCAATCACCTAAGGTCTCATGTCAAGCTAAATATTGTTTAATCCATTAGACAATTCATTATTATTCTAGGATAATTGCAAGATAGGTCTCAAAAACATTGAATACAAGGGATCTAACAAATAATCCAACACATGATTTATCATCATCCATTATTCAATTAATTAACTCACATGTTGTGTTGGCATAATCACATAGTATTTTATATACTTTAATAATGGAAACAAACCATAGAGTTTGGTTTTAGACCACCTACCTTTATCTATAAATCAAAAAACCATTATAGCACACAACAAAGGATGAAGGTGAAGATGATCACAAATAAAACCTAGATCACATGAGGTTAAGATCAATACCCCAAACAACCATAATCAAGAGATTACATCAACAAAATAGAGATAATTATAAGAGAGGGGAAAAACCAAATAGAAACAAGTAATTGGGGATAAGATGATTGATTGGGATGTCTGTAATTGAGGGAATCTCTCCAAAATCACATCAAAATTTCCTAGGACTCGAGAGAGGAGGGATGCACATGAATAAAGAATGAATCATACACACATCATCACTTTAAAACCACTAAGCTTGAGAAATACATGGCATGAAATCCATTAACATTGTGCATTTACAAAATTATAAGTTACACTATAAAACATGTTTCCTCAGGTTAATATAACCATAATAAAACATTAGCAAATGTGAACTAGTTTCATGGTGTGTATTCATTTTACACCCAAAACCAGTTCACAATATCCTCCTAGAAAATTTACATATCATGAAACATTTTCGTAGCATGTAACCAGTTCACACCATGAACTATTTCACAACATTTGACTAGTGATAGTTACACATCTTGTAAAACGTACATGATGTTTAAATTCCCTAGAGATATCTTTAAGCCTATAAAAGAGCCTAAAACACCTTTAAATCCTTCTAAACTCATAGAGAACCCTCATAATCCCTCGAATTACTTAAACCAAAAACTCTATTAATTAAAAAAACATAAATCCCCAAAATTTAGGTCATTTTCCATAGAAAATTATCTCCATTACCAAAAATAGACTCTTCCATCAAGGATCAAAGGTAAAAAAAACAAAAAAGGAGGTTCAATGCTCAAAGAGGGATATTCCTGGAAAATATGGGATCTTACAGGTTCCTTCCATCGATTCAAGGTAAGTATTTTATCCCTCTCCTCTTCTCTTCCCTCTTTAATATTTTTTTATTTACCTTACTCTTATTAGTGATTTAAAGACGTGATTTCACCATTTCATGGAGAAATCACATCTTGGTTTATGGATTATGATACTATTGGTTCAAGGAAACCTCTACAGGTTGTTTAATCTCTATTCATCACTATTTTTAAGTAGCACCATTGAAGTAGGATTTAATATGGGGAATTTGTGGTTTTAGGGTGAATATTTGAAGATTTTTTGTGGGATTCAATTAGGTATTTTAGTTTTTATTATATTTGATGAATTTTTAGAGTCTTGTACATATGTTTCCTTCTGGTTTTGTGTAAATCTTGGTTTATTGTGTATTGTTAATTTAAAGTTTTGGTTATAAACTATTTTTATTGAATATTAAGTGCTTACCTGGTGATTTCTGATGATTGGTAAATCATTTTAATGGTATTGGTAGGTGGTATAGACCCTTTGAGTGATTCTTGGGATATACCTATGACATATCTAACCCATGTTTTATAAATTATTAATAAATCTTAACTCATGTTTTTATAAATATGAATGGGAATTTTTTCCAATGATATTTTTTATAATAATTTAAGCACAATCAATGGGTTTTCATATAAAATTATGTATGGGGATTGATTTATTCTTGATAATTTTAAAGACCTCAGTATAATAAATTATATAAAGCTTACCCCTTTGAGTTAATTCCATTTATTTTAAGATTTATATTGAATGGGTATGACCAACCATCTCTATCACTTTTTGGGAATAATTATCTCATGTTCTACCAACCACTTGAGGGTTTATATTGGGTTTGTAGACTATTCTTGAATTAAACCATTATGGAATTTTTATTCTTGTATAAAGCATAAATTCCTGGTCCATACTAAAGTATTACCAAATAAAATCACCTTTCCTTACATTAACTAGAATGAGTTATAAGTAAAATAATTATACTTAACCTTAGGTTTCTTTGGTGAAGAGATAATGACTAGGTTAGTCATGTGGGGAAAAGTGAATGGAAGTATATCTTATTCATTTTTCAAATTCTACCAAAGTTTTCATATACTAATTTTAGAGTTTTTTTACAATAGGTATTTCACCATGATTTGGGTTATGTTGAAACTCAATATTTAAAAATTCCTTCTTTAAAAACATATTCTCAAGAAAATTCTCCATTATTTGAAATTGAATTTAAGGTATTTACCTTAAAATATTCAAATGTTTTGAAAATATACTTTTCCCTATGAAAAATTATTCTCTAAAGAATATTGTATAACTTATTTTTGAGTAATGAAAAATTAGGATCATTTTCTTTATTTTTAAATAAAAATTAATTTTGAAAACCCATCAATAAAATGGTTTGAAAAAAATAGAGTAAAATTATTCATCTTTAAAGATGGTTTATTATATACATGACTTGTAACATTTTAATTTATTTTAAAATTATAATTTAAAAATTGGTAGTTACACTTATTATAACCAAGTGATGCATGCAAAATGAATTCCAGCCCACTTACAAGAATTGATAGTATGATTTATAAAGTGAATTTTTATGTGATATGATGAAATTATAGGTGTATAGATGTTATTTTTTGTAAGTTACAAGTGATTATTATTTTAATAAATTTTATAAAACAAGGAGGCTTGAACAAAACTTTAAATTCTTAAAGTGATGAACATTAACACATATCATCCTTAGTTGATTGATTATTCCTATTTTACTATGAATTATTTTTAATTTGTAATGAGGTGCATGTAGTACCTATATTGTCTTGTCAAGACCGAATGGCCCGGAAGCCTTCATTTTTATTGATTTTTGATAACCCCACTTTCAAGGGATGAGGGGGAACCCTTATAAGGCCCGTAGGCTCAAGATATTACAAGGCCTATAGGCTTAAGAGATTACACGACCTGAAGGTCTTAGGGAATTCAACCAGACTATCTACAAGGAACTACCCCTCCCCAGTATCTGCTTCATGATAGTAGCTCTCCACCCTTTCATGGCCATCTGTCTAGGATTCCCGTGCAAGAAAAAGATGGTACCGATGGCATATCCATACCCTCTCATTCTAAAAATCCATTTGGATCTGCTATGGTGAGTGCACCTACTCTGAATCCTCTTCTGGGGATGCTCCTTTTTTGTAGTGTGTCTGGGGAAACTGCATGTGGCCCGAAGGCCTTGAGGTGGCCCGAGACTAACATGATATTTTTTTTAAATCAAACAATACTTGCTTTGTTATATGTTTGGACTGAGACTAACATGATATTTTTTGATGAAATACATAACTGTTGTTTGATCTTGAGAATGTTTATTATTGATGTAGAGAATTTATGGTTGTGATACGGGAACCATGTGAAATGATGTTATTATTTGGCACTGATATTATTATCATTCTTAGAGGTATCCTTGATAATATTGATGTAGATATTCCCTAAATCCTCATATGCACATGATACATGTTAGCCTATGTTTTAAGGTAAGGTATAAGGATATTATATGTGACAATATACAATGAAAATTTCATGAATGAATATAAAATTTATTATAGTATGATGAAATCATAGCATCACTTCCTACACACATCATATTGTATGATATGTTAGTATCATAATTATTTGATAATCATAATGTATGATTCACATGGTATTTATGATTATAAATGGAAGTAATGATTAAAATTCAAGAATATTCCATGAATGGATATCATCAATACTAATATTTCATAAGATGAAACATTTAGGGAGATTACGTTAGGCCTCAAGTTACAAAATATTTACAACTGAGAGAATTTAGTCATAGGTTTCATAATATAAAAGTAAATTCACGGGGATTAGGGAGTATCCCTAAAGCCTATATAAAGAAGGTGAACACCATTGTAATTTGGATTCAGTTGTGTTATACTTGATAAAACCTTTGGCTGATTTTAATTCTCCTTGCTAAAACTCTATCCTCCTCCTTCCTTTTCCACTCGAGGTACTAGTTTACCATGGTTGTAAGGATGGTACTAATCAAGTATTGAGTGATTCAGTTGATCCATTGACACACTCTATAGGGAAGGGTCTTTTGGTTTTTCCTCAGTGGTCTTCATCAAATATATGATTTAATACATGAGCATCAATGATCTTTGGTGAAAGGTACATGTTTTTATTTTTTGTTTATCCATGGTTTTATTTTAAATGCATGGAGATATTTGTAATTGTGGTTTATAATTTATTTTTCTTCTTAAAACAAGTGTTGTTCAATCCCTAGAAACCTAATAGTGGTATCAAAGACATTCCATATTTTTTGATTCTTGAAATCATGTTTTAAATTAATAAAATTTATGTTCTTTCATATATCATATTTGATATCATAAAAATTAAATGGATTTTCATTTGTGGCTGCTATTATGATATTCAATACTATATTATATGATATAATCACCAAATATGGTATGTGATATCACATTATGGAATACTGTACAATTCCTTAAGTTTTCAATGCATCATAAGATATGATATGAATATCATAGGTTATGATATCAATGATCACTTCAATTTCATATGATAAAAATAGAGTATCATGTCATCATTATTATATAAATGATATCATAAAGTAGAATTACATAACACCATGAGATTGTATCATAGTCTTGTCATAATCTATGATAGTCAGGAATTGTGGGTTAATCTTATACAGGTCACTGATTATTGAAGGTTATTGTTATATAGGCATGTCGTAAACCATGATAGGTAAGCGATATCATGTGCTATATGTATATAATAAAACTCAGTAGATAAAATTTATTATATATTATAATAATCAATGTGATAATTCATAAAATGAGATACCTATGTTGAACTAAATTGCACCTTATAATATAAGGCATGTTGTTAAATACGATAGACATGAAAAATTTTATTTTTCAATTTTTCAATTATGAATTGAATCATATAATTTATAAAATGTCTATAAATTATAGAAAAAGGTATTTTAGGATATTTATTTAATTCATAAATATATTTATAAATTAATTAATTATATAATGTTTAAAATTAATTATTTAAATGTTTATAAAATATTTATTAAATAAATATAAAAAATATTAATTTTTAATATTAAAAATGAAATGCCCCAGTAGGACCGTGCAGTCACCTGAGAGGATTGTGAATCAATACAAATTTTTTATCAAGTATTTTTACCTTTTAATTATCCCTCTCAATATTTGAACCTCTATTATCGATTATGATATATATAAATCTACCTATGAGTTCCCTAAATGTATTTATACCACATGCATGATAGAAAGTATGGAAGTAAAACACATAATATTTTTACAAGGTTTGATCCCAATGTGGGCATCACTCCTAGTTTCATTTGGGTTGATTCTAAGATGAAAATATTCACTATATAAAATAATTAAATATAATAATATATCTCCTAAAAGGACTTTACCATCTCCCAATATGTTATTTATACTAGATTCTACCATTTTCATAGTTTCTTGAATGGTTCTTTATATTGGCTCCTTCCAGTGTACAAATGGTCCTCCCAACACACTACTGAACAATATATTCTTCTTTAATTTGGATGTCACTGCATCATAATGGAAATATTTTATACCTCAATCAAAGTCTTTTACAACTAATAGATATTCTATTATAGTTGTGTTCACATTGGAATATTTAAGTAATCAAGCTGTCATACCTTATTTAGGATCAATATTTCTGGCCATACTCAACTCAACCTTCTTTAAGACTTCTATGAAATTAAATCATGATAGCTCATAAATATCCAAGAGTCTTTGAAAGGTGATTAAAAATAATATTGTTGTTCATTGGTCTCTCTCTAAAATATTCTATTATTTATTCGATATCATCTTCTTTGATGTAGAAATATCACAGGGAAATAATTTGGCCCATACTTCTTCTTCTTCATCAATGAAAGGGTTCATTAATATTATAAGAACATCGGGTTTCTCTCTATATTCGATATTTAAAATATTCTCAGGTGTGCCTTATCAGATCAAAACCATATAAATTCTCTCTTATTCTCTTTATATTCTTAACAAATATCCTGGATATTGATTTAGTTTCAATTATCCATCAATATTAGTAATAAAATATCATTTAAACTAATATTATATCTCTATAAGACTCATTTTTAACTAAAAAATATCTTAATTATAAAAAATTTATCTTTCCTCGATTCCCATATATACTTAATGTCCACATATTCATGATAATGTACAATGGATTTGTCATGAAATGAAGCTATCCTATGATTATATCTTTATCACACAAAGTTTCATGGAATTATCCTCATAGTGTGACTACATCTCAATTCACAAAACCATATTTGAATTGTATTTAATCCTCAGACTACTTCACAACATGATATTCTTCTTAATGAAACATAGCCAACTAATCACAATATAAACTTCTTCTTCACAACGTTAATTTATTATCTATGACATAAAGATCATATTCTTATCTATTAGTTTGTATCAAAACATCCCTTTGAATCATTGTGATGTTTAATTCATTGAATAATAACTTCATAATCAATAACTTAACTTTTGGACCTATCTTTTGGTGTATCTTCAACTTATCAAATTTTTATAACTACTATACCTTTACCTATCATCTTATTAACATTTATATAATAAATTTTTACTCTTATATATCATAGTGAGGCTCACAAAACCTTTTCAAATCTCTATTTAGTAACCCTCCTTTTGAAATTGTTACTTTTATGTATCTCTATATATCTTCCAACACTTTGTTAAATCACCAGTCAACAACCCTTACCTAATAAATTATTACCCCTATATATCATGTAATGGTTTTACTTTTACTACATTTTTTCTAAATTAATACCCTTACATAATGATTTTTTACCTTTATATATTATGTAAGGTTTTTTAATTAGACACATTTTAGTGTAAAATACACAAAATATATTCTGTATACTAACATATATTATATATCATGTAATGTTTTTTCCTTTTTTAAATTTTAAAGAACATTTATTTCATATGAAAAATATCTTATGTACCAACATAAAAACTTTTTCTTTTCCACATTTTCATCATATAACTCATAGATTCTTCAAATCAACTAACTTCCAAACTCCTTTGATTCTATACTTCCTTGGGGATTCTTCTTCTAAATGCACGTAGTCTGTATCCACAACTCATCTTGTAAATTCCAAAAGTAGTTTTCAGAAAAAATTTTAGCTCATCATCAATGTGCACCACTTCTGGAAATAGTGATTCTGAAATTTATCATTTCTCAATTAAATTCATCAAAATAACTCCATCCTATAAGTAATGATCTCATTAAAAAAACAGTTCTTCCAAAATTACTCTAATATCCAAGGATGTATTATCACATACTCCAGTTATCCTTTCTATAATTTTAATCACAACTCCTTGATATTTTCATTATCCACCTTACTCAACCTTTATAATTGTTTTGTAGATAGTTCTCTCTTCATACTCCAACACTTTTTATTGATTCATATTAAGTCCAACTCAATAATTATTAGATATATAAGTTTCTTCCTTGAATTTGTTTATCTAAGAACTTCAAGAAGCAACAATCCTTTCCCATTATCAAGGGAAACATATTCTTTGTCTTTATTATCAATATATTAATGGATACTTATCAACATATTCAATTATATATATGTTAAATACCATTTATCCATAAGAATTATAATATAAATCTCACATATTCAACTTATACATTCATATTGGGATCTTCATTATCACCCAAGACATATTGAAAACTATTTTACTCATGGAAAAAAATACTATCATCACAATTCATTGGTCCCTTCAATACCCCTTTGTATTTTTTTATCAATACCCTTAACTACATATATGTTAATACATTATCATCATATCTTTTATTCTCACCATTATTAGTAATAAATATAAAGGTTTAGAGGTAAGGGAAAGTCATATTCATCTCATGTTTTACCCATGAGTTGAAATATCATCTTCTCCCCTTATTGAAAGAAACAACCTGATTTAGTTAAGAGAGGTATGACATAAAATTTCTATTATAAATGATTCATAAATTAATTGACTCAAAGTATACTTGATCTAACCCAGTTTATAAAACAAGGGTGATTAATATAGACATCAAAGTTTTCAATAAAACCATTAAACATGTGATACAAAATAAAAAACTATTTTTAGGGGAAATTCAATCCATTTTACAACTAAAAACCTACAATCATCTTGAACAAAAACATTGTAAACATTCAAGTGAAATAATTCCTCTCCCCCTTTATATCTTAACACATTACCCCTTTATAATCAGAAAAAATCCAATCAATACAAGAATGGGAAAGTGTGATTATCATTACTCAGATTCTTCTTTGTCCAGATATTCAATATCCACATGAAATAATAACAACCTAGAAGTTGTTCATCTTATTAACTCATTATCATGGGATATACTCCATCCTTTTTCATCATGGTCAATATTATTTAGAAGGTACTCCAAGCATATCCTTTGTGATTCTAGTTTAAATATTGGAAGGAGGCATTATAAAACCCATCAAATCACTCCATAATGGATATTTATTCAAGCTATAAAATATTCAAACCTTCCATCAAGTTCCATCCTTAATGAATCACCTTCAATGGCATGACCTAGCCCACCAGGTCCCCACCCAGGTCAACGGTGGGCTGAGTGTGCCACCCAAATCCCTCCTCCAATAGGCCAGAGGATGGTGACCCTCACCAAGAAGGCATAATACATATATGGGTGATGTTATCCAATACAACCTATAATATATATACATCACCATCCAATAGAAATATCCATAACTATACAAGATATATTTATCTAACTAAAATAAAAATATGTATTCATACATCTACTAAATATCCTAGGGGTGTAGAATATAAATTCTAGTACAAATGTAAAAAATAGAAGGCCTAAAATCCTATAACACCACATGACTTCAAGCGACTAGGATGAAGGGAATCCCCAAGTCACATTAAATCCAATTAAGTATGAGTAAACTTGGACCCACACTCCCAAATATATTTCCAAAACACATAATTTACATACTAGATTTGATACCAAGTGAGATCATCCAAGATTAACATGTCTTTATTTTATATCATTTCCATAAGTTAAACATTAAAAATCATAAATAATCTCACAGTCCTAATAACTGAAGGTTTAGTGTCTTTGAGGATCAAATTCATAAAAAAATTATTTTATAATAATTGTTAACATTTAACCATAATTTAACCACACTAGAACCTATTTTATACTTCCCATAGGTTATACTCATCTTCATAACCTAAGGAATGGAAACATAAGAATGTGGTGAGCTCAAAAAATCAATAAGGGAGAAACTATCAATGAATCATAATGGTTAGATTATAAACATGTGAAAAAACACGATAAATAGATAAATATTATATTAAAAAGGTCATGGAATAATAAGTGATAATCATAAAACCTGTTTGATCATTAAGGATCATTATATAAAAAAAGAACTACAGGAAGTTCATGGAGGAAGCATAAAAATTATTAAATGGATTATAACCATATAAAAATAGTCTTGAATCATGGTAAATTAACATAATAAAGATGAATATCATAGAAATATGGAATAAACATAATCCAAAGGAACTATCACCTCTTTGATTCACTCAATCCCACCAACTCTTTAAAAAAAACTATAATGATTTGTGTTTTTGAATTAGATGAAAATATAAAGGAATTTTATTTTTTTTGTTTACTAGATGGGTAGTTTTACAAAATGAGATTTAGAATGGAATTCTAAGAGTTTTTACACTTCAACATTTTATTTATAAACTTGGGTAAAGGCATGAAGGGTCCCTCGAGTGTCACATCAAGTTTTGGGAGCATCGAGTCCCAAAAAGAAAAGGGTTGGGCGCTCTATATAGGGCACATGGTTTGTTTGAAACCATGTAGAACTTAAAAGAAAACCATACGACTGCAAAAAGGGTACAAAAATTCCCCACATGGGCTGTAAACAATTTAACCAAACTGTGTGGGATGGGAACATTGGTAGTTCCACTTAGGTAGTACCCTTGCCTTATTCACTGCACAATTTACGTACAGTTAGGCTAACTGTGTGGGACAAACCATGCGAGGTGGATTCCTAAGCAGAGGGTACCACACGGTTAGCGCATTGTTTGGATAACTGTGTGACCCAAACCAGGTGATATGTTTTTCAAATAAATTAAAATTAAAATGAAAATAAATTAAATGGAAATAAATGAGAAATAAAAATATTTTTTTAATAATAATAATATTATTATTGTTATGATTATGATGATGACGATGATGATGATGATGATGATTAGTTTAGTTTTTTAGAGACCCAAAGGGGTATCCCCCTCCTTACTTCCATGTGACACACCCCCTAAAGACCTTGGCCTCATGAAACCCCCCACCTCAGCTCCTTTATTGTGCACTGATTTAACCCAGATTGTAGGAGCTCAGTTTTTCACTTAGGTACGGATCCTCAAAATTTTTGGTCCAGTTCACTTTTATAGACCTAAAGTGGATGCCTAATGAGTTCACGAAGGTCTCAGGGGTGTTCAGGGCTCGTTCGGAGTCTAAAACCCAACCTTTTTGGGAAAATGGTCCTGTTTCATGATTAGAGTAACCCATGCAGGGAGGACACATGATTATTTTAAACTGTGTTGATGGTTTGCATTTTCGAGCAGAGCCATATCACATGGTTTCTAAAACTGTGCGGCCTAACTATGCTAGTTCCCTCCCTTCTCTAGGTATCTGTGCATGGTTGGTGCAAAGTTTGGAAAACCATGTGTCCAAACCGTGCATAGGCTAATTTTTGGGTGATTTTACTATTTTAACCTTAATGATCTAATTAACATAGCCCTTCTTCCTTAATATTATTTCTAGTAGTATTAACCTCCATTTTACTATTTTGGATCTTTTTGAAGGATTAACCTAGGGATGAAGAGATATACTTCATCTGTGATCTGTTCGAGCTTTTTTTATCATGTTGGATGCGCAACAGTAAATACTCAAGTCTGTTTGAGTTGTTCTTCATCTCTCTTTCTCTCGACCTAGTTATCAATGTGTAATCATTTTTACTATTTTCTCATATCTACTCTATTCCAATCCAAATTATAGGCTAATACTATATGGGGAGAGTTGTACAAGCCTAAGGTGGGTGGTCTATAACTCATCCCTCAAGTTTGTTAATTTTAGAATTGATGTGTGGGGCTCGCCAATTTCATTGGGTGCTATTTATTGAATTTATATTCCATGCTTATATTCATTAGAACCATATGGTTATGCTATTTACATAAATGTGATTAGTTGTTGGTGGTTATATTAATAATTCACAACACACCATGTAGGGTGATATTCCATAATTGAGTTCTTAGTGTTTTTAACACTTTTGATCCATCATTAGTGTGTGCTCGAGCTTGACCACACTAATTGTAAGATTCCTTATATTAATTTCATATTAAATCATGAAATTGTGAATAGATTATTCCTTGTCACTTCCACTTGACCCACCTAAGGTAAGTGTTTTAATGTAAGGAATTAATTGAAATGATATTATGGAAAGCATACTTAAGTATATGAATTGGCCTTATTATATGTAAAGGAATGTTTGGTTTCACATCCATAGCACACCTTTCCACATTCATGGAAGGAATCGAAATAAACTTTATTAGTTGAACTTGACTTACATGGTTTAAATTAAAGGGTTCCATGCTACTTGGCCTTGTCAAACTAATGAATGGAAAGACTTGAAGCAAGTGAATTTGTTAATAGAATAGTTATCATATGACCAAATTAATTTTAGTTAATTAAATGTAAGGTGAATCTTTATGCACATGGAAATTAACATATTTATAGAAAGTCTTGAATCATGTTATCTCTTGGATTCCTAATGGAATTCCTTGGGTACTCAAAGATGTCACTCCGATTCAAGGATTCCAGTTGCCTTGGGTGAGACCTACCTAGGAACCCAATCCATGTCTACCTTTGGATGCCTAATTTGACACCATAAGACCCCTTCATTATTATTACATGATTACTCAGATACAATCCTTGGATTTAGCTTGACATAAGGTTCCTTGGTTACATCCTTGGGCCTGGACACTGCTCATATCCCATTTTACCTTGGATGTATTCCTTGGACTTAGTTAGAAATATTATTATGGGAATTCCTTGGATGATTATCCTTAGATTACACTCTTACCCCTTAGCTAGAATAAGTTACTACTGTGTTAGTGGCCCCTGAGGTATATGTTTCCTTGGTGATTACCAAGGAACCACTTTGTATTATTTATAAATTATGGTTTCCTTGTTACATCTTGGAACATTCCCTAATTATACTATCATGAGGTGATGTAAGTGATAGATATGCCTCACGTGACTAGTTTATATAAATTGGAAATCAATTAATTAATAAACTGGTTACATGTTCAGACACCAGTCAAGGGATGAAGTAGGTACTTGGGCATTTAGTTACATTGCACTCCTTTACTTTATATATTCATTACTGCACACTGTTATATTTCTATTTCATGGGCCAAATGTTATAGACACCATTGGTGGTGGCCCACTTATATTTATCCCAAACCCTATTTGGGTTCCATTTGGTACCTGGGGAAAATTAAATGTATACAGGTGTTGATAGAGGGACGCGTAATGCTCCAGACACTTGATTGATTTCTGTGGTAGGATAGAGCTGGTAGTAGATGACCGATCTGTAGATCGAGATACTCAGGATAGTTTATGTATTTTCTTTTCTACATTTGGTTTTTCATGTATGTATTCTAATTTGTATCCATGTTTTCTAGATTTCTAGTGACATGAAATATATCATCATCAGCTATTTTATTTTATTCTAGTTATTTTAGTTCTTATTGATTTGTCTCCTTACACTATACATTCTATTTATTTATAATACTTCCTCTATTTACCTCTGTTTATAATTATCCACTATGCTACACCATGGTAATGAGGTCATAGTATCCCCATGGACACACCCTAGGCTATCGCTACTAGTTGGAAACCTTTGACGTTTGGGGAGATATACTTAAGGCCATGTGGCCCACCGGGCTTAGGGAACCTATTAAGTGGCATCTGGGTCTGGGATGTCACCAAGTGGTATCAGAGCATTCCTTTCTTGATTTACTATTTAGAGATAATATTCAAGAGATTAATAATTCTTGGGACTTGGTCATAATCCATGACCAGAAATCACAAACCCATGTTTAGGGTAAAAGCCAAGTTACTTTAATTATGATTTCTATTCTGCCTTTTCCTATTACAGTTGAAATCCTTTCACCATTAGGTGATTAACATGACATGTGGAGTTGTTTATTATTAATCTGATTGAGAAGTTCAGTTCATCCTTGGCCAAATTATATGAGGGAAAAGATCTTTGTTACATGCATCATTATAGGAACTTATAATTTACAATTTCCATTCCACATTGGTTCTTTTCACTACTTTCATTACTTGATATGCCTGTGATTATTTAGTGATACTTGCTTGTATATATGCATGTGCTGATTTTGGGTTGTGATTGAGTGATTGGTTGTTTCAATTTATGAGGTCTTATGGGTCCTTGTGGGATGGAATGATTAATTTAATGAATCAAGACTTTAATTATAAATTCATGTGGGTTTTAATATCAGCTATAAAGAGTATGATCCCTGATTCATTAGGACAAACAAATCATTTTAAAAGAACTTTGATACAATTTCTAAGAAAATAAAAACATAAAAGAGGATTGGTTTCACATCCTTATCCCACCTTATCATGTTTATTAAAGGTAAATAAGTGAACCTAGTAATTAAATGTTAAATTAAATAAAATAGTTTCCATTATATGATGAGGAAAGGTACTATTGACCCTTTATTTACTAGAACCCCTAAAACTAATATCTGAGCACTTATCGATACCTAGTTTTCTAAGTGTGTAGTTGGGGTATTACACCTTGGGTAGTGAGTTCTTTTACATTTAGCTTCCATTAGTGTTACTATCTACCTGCTTAAATCTTGTTCTGAGGTGCGTGATTGGATTCAAAGATGAAAAACTGGCCCAAGTATGTCAATCAGGGCCTGTTAATTTTGAGACAACCCATTATGGGTGTTTATCACCTTGAGAAATAAAAGAAACAACTATAGAGTTACATTTCTGATGAACTCATGTTGGCTTGATGGGATCCTCCTAGGTCAGCTTATCTATTAAAAGGAATTTGTGTGATAAATTTCTTAATTATGATTGGATTTCAATAAATGATCAGTTCTTAAAAGTAAGTTTTATATGACTTACCTGTTATGACTAGGAATGAAAAATGACCATTTTCCATAGGCCTCCTCCTTCTTATAAATGAATTAAATAATAGGATTTTGATCCTGGTGACTTTTGTTTGGTGTGACCTAGTGATATGATCAACACTTGTTCTTCATAAGGGGATATCCATGGTAGGTAGTACACTTAAAGGTAAAATGTCTTACAAAATTTTGTTAGTTTCTGATGTTTGGTTCCGTTCAAGTGTCATTTTCCCCAGTAGGACTCTTACCTTCTAAATAAAACCCTTGTTAGGATGGGTGGTCATGGTATTATTGACCCTTGTTATGGGTGTGAGCATCAATTAATTCTCAGTTTTAATAAGTTATATATGATGAGGTTATGGTTGGGGATTTTTCAGGTCTCGTGAACCTTTCTTCTTTCTCAGTAATGGGGGGTTTGGTATATTGTCATCCATGTTAAAGGTCATATGGGGTAGTATGAATATGGATTAAATCTCTTGTACGAATCACCTAATACATGGATACATAGGGAATATATCCTATGGATAGTATCAATGTGTTTTCTTGCTTTTAGAACCATAGGGTAGTATGCGTTCACATACACAGCAACCTTCAAGTTGTTAAATGATATAATGAACCGGTTGGATTTGGTAAAATCATTGAGCCTTGTGTTTTTTATTACATTCTCGAGTCATCTCCATAGTTGAGTGACTTATGTGTTAAAGGAAACATGTTCTTACCAATGTTCATGACGAATTTAAAGAGACATGGGTGTTTTAACATTCCAATCAGTTTGTTTTTGGATTTCCTGAAAAATTATTTAATGCATGTAAGCATGACTCAGAGAAGTATCACACATGCGGTTAATGTGAGTTAGATCTAACATGCTTATGAGCAGCTTGTCTATCTCTTCTTTCGATAATTATGAAACTCTTGATGTGGTAGATTCACATCTGTTTTGGTAAATATGTGCCCTTCTAGGTAAAAGGATCACATCCTAAGAGAACCATTGGGGAATGGTTGGTTTTTCTCGAATAATCTTGAGTATTGAAAGTTGGAATCATGCTAGTGCTTGATTGGTAGCATGACATTGAAATGGTTGGATGTATATTGAACCTTTTAGAAACACCTCTAGTCTTGGATGGACTTCGATGGTCTAGATTGAGCTATCATGAGATGCCTCGGGTAGTGAAAGCTTGTGATTGGGTTGTAACAATGTGCTAATAAATGAAGTTGAGCTACTTTCTAGGAAATTTGACCAGTGGTGGTTTGTGTGATCTTCTTGAAAATATTGAATTCTTCTTAGTGTAATCATCTTAAATAGACGAGTATGTCCCCTATCTTAACATCATCCTTGATGTACTAAGAGAGTGTCGGTCTTATGCTGTGATAAAGTTTAAAAGCCTTTGGGATGGTTAGTGATCTATCTAAGGGTTAAGTACTAGATGCATGGTTTTTTCTGAGGCTTTGTTAGTCTTAAGTGATATGTAATGGCACACACCCACATGGTCCATTACTTTGCCAAAACACGGCTCCACCGAAACGGTGGCATCAGTCACGGGGGCACCGGTGATGGTGGCATCGTGACGGTCGCACACTGGTCACGGTGGCACCGTGACTGTCACACACCGATCACGGTGGCACCGTGACGGTCGCACACCGGTCAGGGTGGCACCGTGAGGGTGAAACCGTGACGGTGGCACCATGTCCTCACCGAGCAGCCTTCGTCCCTTTCTCCAGTTTCCGACTTTTTCTACTCCCGCGACATATCTTTTAATGTAAAGATGATTTAATACCCCTTTAAAATCCATTTAAATCCCATAAATAATATCTAAAATACCCCAAGAGTTGGGAAACCCTTAATTTACCAAAATTTGTGGTTTTTCCTCGGTGTCACGCCCTTCCCCGTACCTTCCAGTTCCACCCCCGTTTCGCGTTTTCCTCCTTTTAAAAGAAACAATTTAACGCACAACTGTTATTCAACCACCCCGATAGGAATAATTAAATAAGAATTAATCCCATTTTGTGTAACCTACCAACCACAAAGGAAACCATGATCCAACTTTTTAGCCATTCAAAATTCCTTATCCTGTAATAATAGAATCTCGTCTTTATATCATGCTAGAGTTTCTTCCTTTCCCTTCTTGGCTGGATTTCTTTTTTCTTCCCAGTGCATTTGGAGTTCCCCTTTCCGAGGCAAGTGGTGCACCTGTGCTGGAGCCTTTTTTCTCACCCTTAGATTCCCCGACGTTCCTCCCCTGGAAGTCGTGCATCCCCAGTTCTTGGTACGTGGAGAAGAACTTTGATCCTTGATCAACCAAGTAGGGATTTTCCTTCGTCTCTCTTTACCGTGTAACATGCGGGGTGGGTACGCTACTGTTTCTATGGGAATGGATGAAACCAAACCTTAATAAAGATAATAAACAGACTATTAAAGAATTATGTGGTGCGTTTCACAATTCTTCTGTACTCTTTTATAATTTATATATGTTTTTAACTATATGGGCTATACTCACTGAAAATCATGGTCGTTGGTGGTCTTTCCTTGCACACTAATGAACCCTTGTCTTCTGTGATAATTGAATGGATCCAACATGGGAATTTGGTTAATTACGTAAACACGACCGATTAAATGAATGTACAGTGAACAAAAAACCTTGTGTGATCACCCCAGTTAACCAAATAGAAAGAAGAAAACTTAGTGAATGATGTACTTGAGTCTAGAAACTTCCTTGTTCTGTTTTGGTGGCATGTCTGTTTGTTCTGCTCGATGCTTATGGGGTGAGGTGGATGAGGATGGGATCCTCTGTTGTGGCATGGTTGTTGGTTATGAATCTGAAGCTGTGTGGGGCTGTATCTCGAGGCTTGGTTTGGTTCCAGTACTTTGAGGGATCTCACTGATCCCTTTTTTGTTGTGACCTCACAAGAGAACCAGGTGTGAATACTTAAATTGATATCTAGGTGTTTCTCTTTCTCTGGATTATGGTTATTCCTGTTAGTTGCCCAGTAGTGTATAATTTACCTAAATGGGATCACTTGAACATTAAAACAAGAATGGTTTAAATGGGGAATTGGTTTTTGGAATGATTTGTGACTTGGTCGTGAGTGTTGTGCCTTTCTTTTATGAATGAATAGTAATAAGGGTGTTTGTTCTTGGGTTGATTTTAGAAACCCTAGGTTGGTATGAGTGCCTGTTACCTATACATATAATTTTCATTCTTATGTTTCTTATTCGCGCCCCACCCAAGTTGATCACTTAGTGCCGAACACCCCCATTACATGGGGGAGGGTGTTTTTCCCAACACTCCTACGAGTGGCTGGTTATTAGCTCATTTTCTGCTCCTTTTCCTAAATACCCCAAGACTCTTCAGGTAGGCTGTGATGGCCTGAGGTCTATTATAGCCCAAGATTCTTTGGGCAGGGTAGTTGTGGTGGTTGTCCCAGGTGTGTGCGGGCATGTTGTTTCACAAGAGTGTTCGGGATGAGGCCCGGGTGTCTTCGGGCGTGGCATTAGTTGTTCTAGCCCAGGTGTTTGTGGGCATGGTTATGCATGGTGGTTGTGAACCAGGTGTTTGTGGGCGGGATGTGTGGTTGTAGCCCAAGTGTGTGCGGGTGGGGTGTGGTAGTGGGACTGTGGTGAGAATGGTGTGATTGGTTCGATGCGTAGGATGTCTTCAATAACCAGTGGTAAAGTGGCGTGGGGTACCCAAATATCGATGTGTTATTAATATACATTACTTGACTTGCGTTATTTGGGGAGTGTGCCTTGGTGAGGCTTGGGTGGATAGTTTTCCTTGCTAGGTGCTTTGGTTATCTCTTTTCCCACAGGGCATTAGAATGCCTCCCCACTTGTGCACGAGAGTCTTTGGTTTTCCCTGCTGAGTATACTTGTATGCTCACCCTACATATATAAAACTACTTTCAGGTTTCCAGGAGGACTTCAGGGATCATGCAGGGCCATACTAGTTCGGATGTTGGGACAGTTTCAATTGCTGTTTTTTTTCTTTTCTTTGGTACTTTAACTTTGTAGTCTCCTTGTACTTTGTGGCATTTACTTTTGTAACATGGATATGGTTATAGTTTTCTTTGGCTTTACTTTTACCTCCAGTTTTGGTGTTGTTGGGATTTACTATCTTATCTCCCAATCCTAATAAAGAAAAAGGGTAATGCCTTCAATCTTGTGTGTGATTCTATACCCTTGGTGCTAGTCTCCACTTCGGGACGTATTGAAGGTGGGTCTTGGGGGTCATTATCTCTCCTTCAACTTGAAGAAGGAAGGGTATAGAAATTTTCTGTCCCTTCTCTCATCTTTATTAAGGTGGGTCGTGAAAGAATGGTATCAGATGAGGTTAATAGATAGGATGGATTCTGGAGTTAGGCACAGTGAGGATTGCATGGGATGGTAGGGCAACTGTGTTGGTTGATCTTGGTGTGTGAAATAGGCCAGGAAGACCGGTTAGGACATGGGATTTTAGCCCCCCCATGATCCGATGCAAGGACTCTGGGCCTACCAAACGACTAAGTAAGGATACACTGATTCCAGGGTAGAGACCCTAGGGAAGATACATGCATCATAATGACTTGTGTTCTTATGTTTTATGGGTATTTTGGGGATTTAAAATAAATAATAAGTCTAAGGAAATTTAAGAAAAAATATTCTACACTACTCGGGATTAGGCATTCCTTGTTTACCTTACAGCTATGAAACCTGGGAGACAACCATGAGTAGTGTGGGAGATCAAGGCCTAGGAGGTTGACTTGGCTGATCGGTAGAGGACTGACCAAGAGGAGGAGGACAATCAGTGGTAGAAGACGCTTCCTGTCTTTCAGTGGAAGACCCTTGGGAAGTACGAGGGAAACATCTTTTATGTGGAGATAGAGAGCTGGATAGAGGATCCAGTGATAGCTTTTAGCTTGATCCAGAGTACTAGGTTCCTCTGGCTGTAAGCCAGATGCGTGGAGCAGCACGTTAGTGGTGGACGCTTTATCTTGGGGAGAAGAGGGAGGGTGAGGTGACGTGGGCTGACTTCGAGAAGGAGTTTCGGGCGGAATTCCTCTCTTCCACGATTAAGGCTGAGAAGTGGCAGGAACTACTCTCCCTACAGTAGGGCGGTATGTTAGTGAGGGAGTTGGGGATCAAGTTCAAGGATCTCTTTCACTTTGATCCCGACCTCTTTCTGGATGAGGAGTCTCGGGCGAGACATTTGGAGGAGGAACTTAGACCTTCTCTCCAGTATGCTGTTACTCCCTTCACCCTACCGACGTACTTGGAGGTCCAGATGAAGGCTGAAGTGGTGGAAAGGATGCACACGCTGGGAGGTGTATCACGAGAGGGAATCCAGTTGGGCTCATCAAAGGGGAGGGCCATCAGCAGCAGGCCTCCAGCATCAGGACCCTCTAGGTTTCGACCAGCAGGAAGCAGGCCTCAGCAGTTCCAGTTCCAATCTCCCAGCCCTCGCCCTTTCCTTTCGGGCCCAAGACTGAGATGCTTCATCTGTGGAAGCCATGGGAACCTTCGGAATCAGTGCCTAGACAGAGTGAAGTACAGCGGGGGTGGGCAGGTTCAACGCCCACCTCAGCAGCAACAGTTTCCATCTAGGCCCTTTCAGCCGCAGCAGCAGGGGCTGCAAGCTCCCGCCCCTTTGAGATCAGACGTGGAAGGATAAGGCCGACCCCAGGGTGCCCCTCAGGGACCTCGACCAGGGCATGGTCGGGGAGGCGGCCAATATCCGAGAGGCCGGGGAGCTAGGCGTAGACAGTTGCACACCACAGAGGCAGCAGTTCCAGCAGGGACAGAAGTTGTTCGAGGTATGATCAGATTGTTTAGTACTCTTGACTTTTCCTTGTTCGATATAGAAGCTTTTCACTCCTTTGTTTCACCCAGTCTGGCCCATGCTATGGGTTTTGACGCTAATAGACTTCTAGTGCCCCTGGTGCTGAGCACACCAGTCGGAGGTCAGACCAACTTGTCTTATATTTTATAAGGGTGTAAACTGATGATAGGGCCACATCAGTCTATCAAGTATCTTTTACTGTTGCAGATACATCCATACGATGTCATCCTAGGCATTGATTGGCTGTTCTCTGTATGTGCCGTCATTGACTGCTTCTGAGGAAGGGTCGTGTTTTCAGATTTGGGCAGCCGACGTGTAACTTTCATCGGCAAGCGGGGTTTCCAGAAAAGCAGCAGGCGAGAGGATCCCCTCCTCTCCTTGTTAGCTGAACTGTCAATGGAGTCGGTGGATGCAGAAATGGTGGAAGTCCGAGGGATCATCAGTGAGTTTATAAACGTCTTCCCTGAGGAGGTGGTGACTCTACCCCCTCAATGTGATGTTGAGTTTGGGATAGACTTGCAACCTGGTACCCGTCCAATTTCAATGGCTCCCTACTGGATGACACCTTCTGAGTTACGAGAGTTACAGATTCAGATTGATGATCTAATGAAGAAGGGTTTTGTTCGACCAAGTGCATCACCATGGGGTGCTCCAGTCTTATTCGCAAAAAAAGGAAGATGGTGGTCTCAGGATATGCATAGACTACAGGAGACTGAATTAAGTGACAGTCATGAATCTCTACCCTCTTATGAGGATAGATGATCTCTTTGACCAGTTGAAGGGAGAAAGTTGGTTCTCTAAGATCGATCTGAGGTCTGGATATCACCAGTTGAGGGTGAAGGAGGGAGACATCTCAAAGACTGCCTTCAGGTGCAGATATGGTCACTTTGAGTTTTTGGTCATGCCGTTCGGCATTACAAATGCACCAGCTGTATTCATGGGACTCATGAACTCCGTCTTCCAGGAATACATGGATCGGTTCATAGTCGTGTTTATTGACAAAATTATGATCTACTCAAGATCATAGGAGGATCACGCTGATCACCTGAGAATGGTTTTAGAGGTCCTCCGACAACACCAACTCTATGGGAAATTGTCAAAGTGCAAGTTCTGGATGTGAGAAGTGCACTTACTTGGGAATGTGGTGTCCGAGCGGGGAATAACAGTGGACCTAACGAAGGTCAAGGTGGTTGTTTCTTGGGCAGCACCCAAGAACATGGTAGAGTTTCATAGTTTCCTTGGGATGGAAGGTTACTACTGGAGGTTCATACCTAAATTCTCCTGAGTTGCAGCACCTTTGACTGCTTTGACCAAGAAGGACCAGGCTTTCATGTGGAATGGGCAGTGCAAAGCAGCCTTCAGCTATCTGAAGGAGAAGTTGGTAAGTGCCCCAATGTTGAGATTTCCAGAACAAGGGGCGGCGTATGAGGTGTTCTGTGATGCTTCAGAATAAGGCCTTGGGTGTGTGCTGATGCAACGACAAGGGGTGATCTCTTATGGGTCTAGAAAGTTACACCCCCATGAGCGAAATTATGCCACCCATGATCTGGAGCTTGCGGCGGTCATTTTTGTACTAAAATTGTGGCCGCATTACCTCATCGGGGAGCACTTCATGGTCTTCACAGATAACAAAATCTTGAAGTATGTCTTCTCCCAGCAGGACCTGAACTTACGGCAGCGAAGGTGGATGGAGTTCCTTCAGGACTACGACTTTGAGATTTCTTACTCCTCAGGAAAAGGGAATGTGGTGGCCGATGCCTTGAGCAGGAAGTCATAGAAGGATGCGGTTCGAGAGTCGACATATACTTGAAAGGTGATAGAGGAGTTGGCTGCCCTGCACCTAGATGTGAGGATAGATGGTGGTAGAGGTTGCCTGTATTAGATGACAGTGTTATCGTCCCTACAACGGTAGGTGGAGGAGTCTTAGTAGGGAGACATAGAGAGTGAAGTGATGTGTGACTGGGTTAACCAAGGCGATGCTCCGGAAGGGTGGATGGAGGATGGTCAGAATCAGATGATTTTCCGAGGGAAGTTGTTTATTCAAGAGGTGATGCGTGAGAGGGTTCTTAGTGAGTTCCAAAAATCCCCCCTAGCAGTGCACCCGGGAGTTTCCAAGATGTACCAGGGTTTGAGGAGTCAGTTTTGGTGGCCCGGGGTGAAGTGAGTGGTGACAGAGTTCATGGCCAGGTGCCTAGTGTGTCAGCAGGTGAAGGCTGAACACCATGTTCCAGGCGGTCTGTTACAACCTTTAGATGTCCCTGAGTGTAAGTGGGATGACATCTCAATGGATTTTGTCACAGGGCTACCCAAGGTTCAAGGAGGCTACGATGCTATCTGGGTAGTGGTGGACCGGTTGACGAAATCGGCTAACTTTCTGGTGATCAAGGTGTTAGGTGCAGTGGATGACCTAGCATGAAGGTACGTGGATGAAGTGGTGCAATTTCATGGAGTTCCGAGGTCCATAGTCTCAGACAGGGATGCACGGTTTACCTCACGAGTCTGGAGGGGATTGCAGTATGCTTTTGGCACCCAGCTACGTCTTAGCACTGCTTTCCATCCCCAGACAGATGGACAGACAGAGCGCACTATCCAGACATTGGAGGATATGCTATGATCATGTATTATGGATTTTGGGGGATCATGGGTGTGACACTTGCCTCTAGTAGAATTTTCCTACAATAATAGCTATCACTCTACCATTGGCATGGCTCCATTTGAAGCCTTGTACGGAAGGCCATGTCGCTCACCCGTGTGCTGGACCGAGGTTGGGGAAACATGTGTTCTTGGCCCAGAAGTGGTACAGAGCATGAATAATAAGGTTCAGCTTATATGGGATAGGATGAAGGTGGATCAGGACCGACAGAAGTCATATGCCGATAATAGGAGGAGACCCTTGGAGTTTGAGGTCGGGGACCACGTATTCTTGAAGGTATCCCCTTAGCGTGGACAATGGAGGTTCGGCAGGGGGGTAAGCTTTCTCCAAGGTTCATCGGACCCTTCAAACTGTTTCGGTGGGTCGGAGAAGTGGATTATCAGCTAGTGCTACCACCGACACTACTAAGAATACATGACGTCTTCCATGTGTCACAACTCCGACGGTATCTACACAACGTTTCACACGTCCTCGACTGGGGAAAGATGGATATCGAGGATGACGTTACTTTTTTGGAAAGACCAGTGAGGATAGAGGATCATGAGGTGAAGGTGCTCTGTGGATGGACCATTCCTTTGGTTCGTGTGTTGTGGAGGCATAGCACGCTTGAGGAAAGTACCTGGGAACGGGAGACGCAGATGCGCGCTCAGTACCCAAAGCTGTTTTGAGTTTTGTTCTGTTTTGTTTGTACTTGTTGTGATGGAACATGCAATTTTCCTTATTCTGTGGATGTTTGTGAAGATTCTTGACTATGGGGAGGGGAGGACCTGATCCCTAATCAAGACACATTAAGGTGTATGTGATTAAACCTGTGCGGGTGAGTCAGTGCCACCCAAAGCGGATAGTATCTTGACATGGAGGAAGAAACTCCCTAACCCATATGACTGAACAGTTTGACCCTCGAATGTTGCCTAGTTACTTGAGGGAGAGGTGTTCCTAGATTTCCATGAGGTTCACTCCTGAGTGGTATCTTTTGAGATGGTTGTTCAAAACCCATCTTTTCTTCGGGTCTAGTTTTGATTCTCGAGGGCGAGAATAGTTTGAGAGGTATCAGATGTAATGGCCCGGACCCACCTGGTCCATTAATTTTCCAAAATATGGATCCACTGAAATAGTGGCACCGGTCACGGGGGCACCAGTTACGGTGGCACCATGACGGTCGCACACCGGTCACAGTGGCACCGTGACGGTGGCACCGTGTCCTCACTGAGTGGTCTTCATCCCTTTTTCCAGTTTCTGAATTTTTCTGCTCCTGTGACATATCTTTTAATGTAAAGATGATTTAATACCCCTCTCAAAGCCATTTAAAGCCCATAAATAATATCTAAAATCCCCCAAGAGTTGGGAAACCCTTAATTTACCAAAACGTGTGGTTTTTCCTCAGTATCACGCCCTTCCTCGTACCTTCTAGTTCCACCCTCGTTGCATGTTTTTCCTCCTTTTAAAATAAACAGTTTAATGCACAACCATTATGCCACCACCCCGATGGTAATAATTAAATAAGAATTAATCCCATCATGTGTAACCTCCCAACCGCAAAGGAAACCACGATCTGAATTTTTATCCATTCAAAATTCCTTATCCCATAACAATATAATCTCATCTTTATATCACGCAAGAGTTTCTTCCTTCCCATTCTTTGCTGGATTTATTTTTTCTTCCTGGTGAATTTGGAGTTCCCCTTCCCAAGGAAAGTGGTGCGCCTGTGCCAGATCCTTTCTGCTCACCCTTAGAGTCCCTGACTTTCCTCCCCTACAAGTCGCGCATTCCCAGTTCTTGGCGCGTGGAGAAGAACTTCGATCCTTGATCAACCAAGTAGGGATTTACTTCATCTCTGTTTACTGTGTAACATGCGGGGTGGGTACGCTACTGTTTCTATGAGAATGGATGAAAACAAACCTTAACAAAGATAATAAACAGACTATTAAAGAATTCTGTAGTGAGTTTGACAATTCTGTTGTACTCTTTTATAATTTCTATATGTTTTGAACTATATGGGATATGCTCACTGAAACTCATGGTTGTTGGTGGTCTTTCGTTGCGCACTAATGAACCCTTGTCTTTTATGATAATTGAATGGATCGAACATGGGAATTTGGTTAATTACGTAAACTCGGCAGATTAAATGAATGTGCAGTGAACAAAAAACCTTTTGTGATCACCCCGGTTAACCAAACAAAAAGAATAAAACTTAGTGAATGATGTACTTGAGTCTGGAAACTTCCTTGTTATGTCTTGGTGGCATGTATGTTTGTTCTACTCGATGCTTATGGGGTGATGTGGATGAGGATGGGATCCTCTATTGTGGAACGGTTGTTGGTTGTGAATATGAAGCTATGTGGGGCTGTATCTCGATGCTTGGTTTGGTTCCAGTAATTTAAGGGATCTCACTGATCCCTTTGTTGTTGTGACTTCACAAGAGAACCGGGTGTGAATGCTTAAATTGCTATTTGGGTGTTTCTCTTTCTATGGCTTGTGGTTATGCCCGTTAGTTTCCCAGTAGTATAGAATTCACCTAAATGGGATCACTTGAACATGAAAACAATAATGGTTTAAATGAGGAATTGGTTTTGGGAATGAGTTCTGACTTGGCCGTGAGTGTCGTGCCTTTCTTTTATGATTGAATAGTAACAAGGGTGTTTGTACTTAGGTTGGTTTTGGAAACCCTAGGTTGGGATGAGTTCCTATTACCTATACATATAATTGTAGTTCTTATGTTTCTTATTCGCACCCCACCCAAGTTGAGCACTTAGTGCCGAACACCCCCATTCCATGGGGGAGGGTGTTTTTCCCAACACTCTTACAAGTGGATGGTTATTATCTCCTTTTCTGCTCCCTTTTCCAAATAGACCAAGACTCTTCAGGTAGACTATGATGGCCTGAGGTCTATTATATCCCAAGATTCTTTGGGCAGGGTGGTTGTGGTGGTTGGCCCAGGTGTGTGCGGGAAGGTTGTTTCCCAGGAGTCTTCGGGATGAGACCCAAGTGTCTTCGGGCATGGCAGTAGTTATTCTGGCCTAGGTGTTTGTGGGCATGGTTACTCATGGTGGTTTTGGCCCAGGTGTTTGTGGGCGGGATGTGTGGTTGTGGCCCAGGTGTTTGTGGGCGGGATGTGTGGTTGTGGCCCAGGTGTGTGCGGGCGGGGTGTGGCAGTGGGACTGCAGTGAGAATGGAGGGATTGGTTCAATGCGTAGGATGTCTTCAATAACCAGTGGGAAAGTGGCATGGGGTACCCAAACATCGATGTGTTATTACTATAAATTACTTGACTTGCGTTATTTGGGGAGTGTTCCATGGTGAGGGTTGGGTGGATAGTTTTCCTTGCTAGGTGCTTTGGTTATCTCTTTTCTCACAGGGCATTATAATGCCTCCCCACTTGTGCATGAGAGTCTTTGGTTTTACCTACTTAGTATACTTTTATGATCACCCTACGTATATAAAACTACTTTCAGGTTTCCAGGAGGACTTCAGGGATCGTGCAGGGCCGTTCTAGCTCGGACGTTGAGACAGTTGCAGTTGCTGTTTTTTTTCTTTTCTTTGGTACTTTACCTTTGTAGTCTCCTTGTAATTTTTGGCATTTAATTTTGTAACATTCATATGGGTATGGTTTTATTTGGATTTACTTTTACCTCCAATTTTGGTGTTTTTGGGATTTACTATCTTATCTCCCGATCCTAATAAAGAAAAAGGGTAATACCTTCCATCTTGTGTGTGATTCTATACCCTTGGTGCTAGTCACCACTCCATGACCTATTGAAGGCGGGTCTTGGGGGTCATTATCTATCCTTCAACTTGAAGAAGTAAGGGTGTGAAAATCTACTCTCCCTTATCTCATCTTGGTGAAGGTGGGTCGTGACATGATACATGGGTTCCTAAGTAAACACACCTTAGATGAAATCCTGGACACCAGATGCTTTCTTCTGATATGACCACTAGGCGAATGCCGATCTGGGATTATTCAATGTTATCATGTGTATGTTTTGGATTGTACTAATGTCTCACTAAAAAAATGGGGTATTAACGACTGAGGGATAGTTATGTAGAATCCTTTTTAATGAATTAGAGGTTACCTAATCTTGTTGTCTAGCACAAATGTGATGTTAAAAAGGGGTGACGATTCTAGTGGTCTAGATTTGGGTTACACCTTTGTTTGTGTAGAGGTATGATAGTTTAAATGGCCAGAAGATGGTTGACTAGGGAACATCACCAAAATTCAGTTATGGGATTCAGTGGATATGGTTGGTAAAAAATAAAGGATTCCTTGGAGGAAGGCATTGCAGTTCAGTTTGTGATGTGCCGACCATCTAAGCTAGGAATCTTTGAGGATGGTTAGCTGGAGGTGGTTTGATAGTTATCCTTCTTGTTTAATGTATATGATAGGTGAAGGACCATTTTTGGGCACATCCTTAGGTGGAGGCAAGTGCAGTTTGTGTCGGCCGATGATTTTTATGGAAAGAAAACTCGACTTGGATAAAGGTGTTTGTGGGAAATCAACCATTTAACTAGTTTGAAAATCATAAAATAAGTGTCATTAGAAATATTAGAGGTGTGATTTGTAAGGAAATTCCAATGGTGGAGATGCCTTGGTTCTTAATTAGACCCTTTTTGTGATAAAATTATGGGTGGGGAGCACCATCAACTAGATGTTTAAAGAAAATACAATGTGATAATGTCTCTAGCTAAAATAGGCTTTCCAATATTGGTGGCCTGGGATGAAATGTCAGATAAAAGGATTTGTAACTAGGTGTTCCACCTATCAGTAGGTGAAGGTGAAGAACCAGAGACCTGAAGGCTTGTTACAACCACTTCTATCCCTAGAATGGAAATGGGAAGAAATTTCTATGTATTTCATAGTCGGCTTACCTAAGTCACTGAAGGGTAGTGACACTATATGGGTAGTTATTGAATTACTAACAAAAGTAGCCCAATTCATTTCTATTAGAGATAATTTCTCAGTTGATGAGATGGGAATACTATATGTCTGTGAGATTATATAACTTCATGAGGTCTCTTGTACTATCGTTTCAGATAGGGATGATCATTTCATGTCACAGTTCTGGTAGAGAATCCATAAATCTATGGTTACACAGGTTCTTCTAAGAATATATTTTCACCCTCAAATCGATGGGCAGTCAGAACATATAATATAGGTTCTAGAGGACATTCTCTAAGCATGTGTCCTTGATTTTGGTGGTTCTTGGGAGAAGAATATCCTGCTCGCTGAGTGTTCCTATAATAACATATTTCAGGAGACAGTTAATATAGATCCTTTTTAATCCTTATATGGTATGAAATTATATTCACCCCTGTGTTGGATAGAGGTAGGTGAGGTGTCCCTACTAGGTCCCCATCTCATACATGAGACTTTGAAGCAGATTCAACTGATCAGGAAGTGTATATATACTGCTCATTCTAGAAAGAAATCTTATGTCAATCGCTATTGATGCCCTCTAAAGTTTGAGGTTGGGGATCATGTTTTACTTTAGGTATCAACCAAGCTAGGGAATAGATGGTTATGGAAGTAAGGGAAGATATTTCCTTGTTATATAGGGCCATTTTATATTCTAGATAGAGTCTGTCTAGTAGCTTATCAGTTGATACTACCTTAGCGGTACCGTGCCATTCACACCGTCTTTCATGTTCCACAAATTCTCCAATATCAACCGAACCCATCTCATACCTTCGATCCTGAGAAATTTGAGTTATATTTTGATGATACCTTTGAGGAGTATCCAGTACACATCATTTATCAGAGCACAAAGTCTCTCAGAGGCCAGTCTATCCCTCTGGTACAGGTGCTATGGCTGCACGACTATGTGCAGGACGAGACTTGGGAACGAGAAGATGAAGTACGTGCCCAGTGTCTAGATTTTTTATTAGATAGTATATCTCCACCCTTGGAAGGTAAACTCAGGGATGAGTTCATTTAAGGGGGGAAGACTGTAAGAACATATTTTTTCACTCAGGTACAGATCCTCAAAATTTTGGTCTAATTCAATTTTATGGAACTAAAGTGGATGCCTAATGAGTTCAAAAAGGTCTCAGGGGGTGTCTAGGGCTCGTTCAGAGCCTAGAACCCAACCTTTTTGGGAAAATGGTCCTATCTCATAGTTATAGTAAACCGTGGGGGGAGGATGCACAATTAGTCTAAACTGTGCAGATGGTCTGCATTTTTGGGCAGAGCCATATCGCACGGTTGGCGCATGGTTTTTCAAACCATATGGCCTAACCATGCTAGTTCCCTACCTTGTCTAGGTACCAGTGCATGTTTGGCACACAGTTTATAAAACCACGTGGCCAAACCGTGCATAGTCTAATTTTTGTATGATTTTACTATTTTACCCTTAATGATCTAATTAACATAACCCTTCTTCCCCAATCTGATTTCCAGTGGGATGAACCTCCATTTATCCCATTTTAGAGTTTTTTAATGACCTAACCTAGGGATCAAGATATATCTTTCACCCAATATCCATTTGATCTTCTTTTCATCATGTTGGATGTGCAACTTTAAGTACTTGAGTTCATTTGAGCTGTTCTTCATCTCTCTTACTCTCAAACTAGTTATCGAGGTGTAAGTGTTTTTACTCTTTTCTCAGATCTACTCTATTCCAAGCTGAATTATAGTTTAATACTGGATGAGGAGATTCATACAAGCCTAAGTTTTATGGTCTATAAATCATCCCTCAAGTTCGTTGATTTTGGAATTGACGTGTGGGGCCCACCGATTTCATCGTGTGCCATTTATTGAGTTTATATTCCATGATTATATTCATTAAAACTATATAGTTATTCTCTTTTTGTAAATGTGATTAGTTTTTTGTGGTTATATTAATAACGCACAATACCCTATGTAGGGTGATATTCCATAATCGATTTCTTGGTGGGTTTAACACTTTGAGCCCTCGTTTGGGTGTGATCAAGTTTGACCAGACTAATGGTAAGACTCCTTATATTAATTGCCTATTGAATCATGAAATTATGAATAGATTTTTCCTTGTCACTTATATTTGAACTACCTAAGGTAAGAACCTAAATTTAAGTAATTCATTCAAATGATATTATGGAAATCATACTTAATTATATGACTTGGACTTATTAAATGCAAAGGAATGTTTGATTTCACATCCATAACACACCTTTCCACATTCATGGAAGGCAGTGGAGTGAACCTTATTAGTTGAAATTGAATTACATGGTTTAAATTAAAGGGTTTCATGCTACTTTTCCTTATCAAACTAATGAAAGTAAAGTCTTGAACAAAGTAAATTTTTTAATGGCATACTTATCATATAACCAAATTAATTATAGTGAATTAAATATAAGGGGACCTTTTATGAACATAGAACTTTACATTTTTATAGGAAGTCTTGAATCATGTTAGATATTGAATTCCCAATGGAATGAATTGGGTACTCAAGGATGTCACTATGATTCAAGGATGCTGGTTTCCTTGGGAGAGACCTACCCAAGAACCCAATCCTTGTCTATATTTAGATTCCCAGTATGAAACTGTAGGATCCATTCATTATTATTAAAGGATTTATCAGATACACTCCTTGGATCCAGTGTGATATAACATGCCTTGGTTACATCCTTAGGCCTGGACACTACTGATCTCCCATTTTACCTTGGATTTATTCCTTGGACTCAGTTAGAAATATTATTGTGGGAATGCCTTGGATGATGCTCCTTGGATTACAATCTTACCCCTTAGTTATAATTAGTTACTAACGTATTAGTAGCCCCTAAGGTCTAGGTTTACTTGGTGATTAAAATAGAAACACTTAGTATTATTTATCAATTATGGTTTCCTTGTTACATCTTGAAACCTTCAATAATTATACTATCATGAGGTGATGTCAGTGCTGGCCATGCCTCACGTGACTTGTTTATATAAACTGGTAATCAATTAATTAATAAACTGGATACATGTTCAAACACCATCCAAGGGATGAAATAGGTACTTGGTTATTTAGTTACATTGTATTTCTTTACTTTATATATGCATGCTTGCACACTGTTACATTTCCATTACATGGGCCAAATGTTGTAGACACTATTAGTGGTGGACCACTTAGATTTATCTCACTCTCTCTCCAGGCACCATTTGGTACCCAGGGAAGATTACATGCATGCTAGTGTTGATAGAGGGAAGTGTAATGTTTCATACACTTGGTTTATTATTGTTCTAGGATGGAGATGGTAGTAGATAATCAAGCTATACCTCAGGATGCTCGGGAAAGTTTATGTATTTTATTTTCTATATTGGGGTTTTCATGTATTTCTGCTACTTTGTATCTATGTTTTCTAGATTTCTAGTGACATGACATATATGATCATCAGATATTGTATGTTATTATAGTGATTTCAGTTTTTATTGATTTACTCCTTCCAATATGAATTATTTTTATTTATATTTCTTCCTCTATTTACCTCTGTTTATAATTATCTATTGTGATACACTTTGGTAATGAGGGAATGGTCTCCCTATAGACACACACTAGGTTCTTGCTGTCAATCGACAGCCTTTGGAATTTGGGGAGATGTGCTTGAGGCTATGTGGCCCATTGGGATCATGACACCTATTAAGTGTCATCCAGGTTCGAGACATCACATATATTTCTTCTGGTTTCTTATCAGATCCTTCAAGGTAAGACCCCTGACTCCCTCTTCTTCCCTTTATTTTCAGTTTTTATTCTCTCCATCACCTGATTTTAGTTCGGATGAACCCTAGGGTTAGGGTTAACAGGATTTTTGATTCTTCTTTATGAGTTAGGGAATGCAAAGGCTCTCCTAGGACTATGTGCATGTTTCAAAATCTACCATTGAAGGAGAGGTGGTTCAGATCATTTCAGTCTACCTGTCATCAATTTTGAGTAATATTTTCCTCCATTATTTATTATTTATCATTTTAATTTGGGGATTTTATAGTTTCTAAGGTTCTGATAAATTTATTTAGTATCTTTGACCTTTTCAAGTTAGTTTTGGGTTGCCTTTGTCAAAGGTGACTTACCTGCACATGCATAAGTAAGCATATAAAAATTTAAGTTCCACTGTTATATGTATATTCACCCATGGAAGTGAATATATATATATATATCTATGGGGATAGTTAAGATTACATATTTATATGAAAAATTCATACTGGTGTAAGTAAAAACTGATGTATTCATATATATAATCATATATATAAGGATCCCCTTGTACATATTCATTAGACATGCAAATATATACATAGGGGATATGTGTCCTTATGTGTATGCGAAGGTGCATATACTTAGAGGCATGAAATGAAAACTTCAAGTGGTCACTGATGAAAGTGTTAAGTGCCAAAGTGTTCATCTTGACCTTATTATTTTGAGGTAGGATCCCTTTCCTTTTTTCCTTTTAAATTTAAGAATACCTGAATTGATTTCCTTTTCACTTTCCTTAGATATTAACTAGTGCTGTATGATTCTTGAATGAAATATTTAATATGATAAATTATTTTTTTTGAAAAAAATGTCATATTTTTATAATAAAACCCCTTGATTGAGGTATTCTATATTCTAAACTAAAAATTATTTATTAGTGATATAAACCATGCTTTGTTTGTTTCATTGGATTTCCCATATGTTGTAATGTGTGAATCACTCTACAGGTGTGCGTTTCACTTTAATTAAATGCCTTAATTGATAATTTAAGTTAATATAAATGGGGAGCCATGATATTTCCCTTGAAATATATGTATCACTCTCTATATTTAAATTCTTTTGATGAATGGTTCATATGGAAAACCTCATGCCTTATATTAATGTTTATATTAATGTTGATTTAATGTTTATACTTCATGTCTTAGGCCATTTCTTTCTTTTAGGACATGAAATGTTCCTTATACCCTATTCCATAATTTATGCTTACTTCTTGGTGCCACAAGTAGGTGGTCTAAACTAAATACCTTTTTTTATCTAATACAATTATTTATAGTAATTGCGATATGTGTGATTGCACTGGCTTGATGTGGGAACTACCAAATAAATTGGATAATCCTTATTAAAATATAATTTTTTTCTAAACCACTTTTCAATCCGTTCTGGTGCATAGAAAAGGATTCTGAGACCTGTAGCCACCCAATAGGTGTGCAAGCCCTATATTTAATTATGACCTATCTATTTGACTTTTGAGCCCTAAAATAAATTGGATAATTCAGTTGATTTTTGGATTAGACTTTTGAATTGGTATAATAATAAAATTTTGTTATTTCTTGTAGAAGAATCACCTTGGATAATTTTGGTTAATTGATATATTAATCACCTTAGGTTTAAATTATAATTTAAATGGGTTTGATATAATTATGATGATGATTCAAAACCCTAATTAATGAAATGAGTTTGGTTAGACAGATGATAATTTGATTAATTGATTATTGTGTCTTATGATAATACATATAGTGTGTTTGATACTGGCCTTATGATTTTATTACTTAGATTTTGAGCTTATATTATATCGATATAATTGATACCTGAGGGTTTGATGCTGATGGCATGCTGAGTTTGTATGGGGACTCATGTTTATTGTGGATGCCCAAGGGATTGGTGAATGATCTTCCGTACTACTGGAGGGAAAGTTTAACTATAATTCATACCCTAGGGAAGTGTATATGATTACATGGGATGTCTAAAGACTAGATACCCAGTCACTTGATTCCATAGGGTGAGATTCTGGAAAGTATATAGGATGATGCCATTTGTTTATGACATGCTATTAGTGATTCATCATCGGTAGAAGAATATTCCACCAATTTTGGTGATCCATCTTGATGTAAGAGGATATACCCATAGACATAGATATCTGTTTTAGTCCGAAGAAGGTGGTATGGGATGGGTATCCTTTTAAGAACCCGGACCAGTTGCTATTATTTAATTTGTTATCACTTTGAATTTATATAGTGTGGAACACTTTCATTTATTTATTAATTTCATGAAATGGATTGGGCTAGACACCGTGGGTGCTAACCTACTAAGATTTATATCTCACACCCTTGTCAGGCACCGTTTGATGCTTGAGTAGAATTCTTGTTCGCAGGTCTATGGATTCATTTTTTATGTTGTGCTGAATACATGGGAGCTAGGGAGAACATGACCGAGCTGGTGCTCGAGATTCTCATGGAGATAGTCATTCGGTAGTTATTATTTTATTACATTGTATTGTGATTTGTAATTTTAACTGTTAGTACTTGTTTCATTATCTTTCATAAATGCATTTTTGTAAATTGGAATTGGCTACTTTTATTCAATTATTACATTATTCTTTCATTGTTGTTACTTCTTTATTATTACGGTTTCCACTATTATTTGTTGTTTTAATATTATTATACCATTGTGAGACTTTTATATAAAGGGTATAGTCTCCCTACATACCATCAATATAACCTCATTTCTAGTTGATATCCTCTGGTGTATAGGGAGGCATTCTTGAGGCCATGTGGTGATCGATACAGCTACAGGTATAATGTTAAGTTGGGTCAGGACATTACAAATTGGTATTAAATCCATTTTCCATTTATGTTAGTATTTTAGGTTGGTAGACAAGAGACTAATAATGTGTTAGTGCTTGGTAAATATCCATGTTTGGGACTGATCACCCCACCCATGCGGGAAATTACCAAGTGGCTAGGATTGGGATTAATGTTTGTACTATTTTCTATTACAGTTGATTTGATTTCACCTAGAGTGAATAGTGTAATTTCTGATGTTTATTGATTTATGAATTTATTGAATCTTTCCCTTGTCCTGATATATCAAGGAAGAAGCATTACATGCATTATTATAGGCACATATAGATTTACATGTCATGCACATGCCATGCCATGTAGTTGAATTTATAGGCTTTCTACTGATTTGATTGTGTGCCTTGAGTGTATGATATGCTTTTTTTATTAGCATGCTTGTTAAATGACATGTTAGTTATTTTAGTGGTATGATTATTTTTTTACCATGTTTAGGTATTACTTATCATGCCTTACTCTATTATATGTTATGATTCTATGTTTATAACATGCTTAGGTGATGATGTGCCATTCTTATGTGCTTATTGTCCTTATTTTTATGTTTTTTCCCATGATCACATGACTAGTTTTGTTATAATTATGTAATTCATTACATGGGATAAAATTTATTGGTTTCAAATACAATGGGAGCCAGTTTTTAGTTGTAAGGTGTATAGTTGCCTTATAATTGGGAAAAGGTAACCTGTATATTCAAACCATTATAAAAGGATGGTAACGTTATAATACTAAGTGAATTGGTTTTGATTAAATGGGATCTAAATGAAACCTGTAAATTGTATGAGTTCTTTATGGATTGGTATATGGCTACTCATATCACTAGACCATTATATATATGAGCATGCTATATTGTGAAATGGATATAAATGTAAAGTACTGTTTAATTTATAATTTGAAATGAATTGGTTAAATCCTAAATTCACAACTAGACCCAAGTAGGCTAGTTAGGGCAAGTTTCTAATGAGATGACCAATTTGGGTGTTTATAAATTTCTATAATTAAGAAACTGCTATTGGGTTTCTTTACGAAGAACCAATCTTAGCTTAACAAGACCCTTGCAGGTAGCCTTATCTCGTGAAATTTAAAAATTAATTTATATGATAAATTTCCTAATGAAGATGGGATGTAAATAAATGGTTAAATGATTAAAAATGAAGTTTGATATAGCTTACCTTTTATACATGGTGTTTTGCTTTAAAACATTTTAAAATGTTTAAAAGGTTAAACTTGAAATAAGTGAAATGGATTAAAATGAAACCCTATATGGAACCTTCTGTTTAAACCATTGTGTAAGGGTAGTTTAAAGACCTATTTTAGATGCCTTGGAACTGAAATGTGAGCGTTTTCCTTAGGCCTTAACCATTTAACAATGGATTAAATGATAGGCTCTTGATCCTAGTGGCTTTTCTGTTGACGTGACCTAGTGATAGTTTTAGAGTTCGTGCTCTCATAAAGGGCTATCCCATGGTAGGTAGAACCCTCATAGTTTAAATTCCTTTCAAAATACTGTGAGTTTTCTAAAATTTGGTGTCATTAGAGTGCCATTTTACTTAGTAGGAATTTTATCTTATAATGAAACCCTTGTTCAGATGGATGGTCATGGTATATTTTACCCTTGTTATGGGCATCAACATCGAGTAATTCTCAATTTCAGTAGTCTAGACATGCCAAGGGTATGGTCGGATACTTCATAGGTCATTTGAACCTTTTATTCTTCCTCAGTAATGGAAAACTTGGAATGTTTTCATCCATTTTAATGGTCATATAGGGAAATACAACTCTGGGTTATATCTCTTGTATAGACCACCTAATACTTGGATGCATAGGGAGGACAACGTATGGATAGTATCGAAGGTGTGTCGTCTTTATTTTGAAACCTCGGGGTAATATGGATTCACATATGTAGTACCCATCGAGTACTATATAATTTAATGATCTGGTTGAGTTTGGTGTAATAATTAAGCCTTGTGACGTTGAGAATGTTCTCAGGTCATCTACATAGTATAATGACCTACAAGTTAAAGTGATCAGTCCATCCCAATGATTGGGATTACTTTACAAGAGACTCAGGTGTTTTGACACACCAATTGTTTTGGTTTTGGCTTTCTTTGTATGTTTTTATGTGTGTGATTGTGACTCTAAGGAGTGACACATGTGTTTTTAAGGTGATTTTTTTTTCTAGAATGACTATGAGAAACTAGACTCTCTCTTCTTTCGATGACTAGGACACTCCTAAGGTGGGGATCATAGTGATGAGTCTGGTAAACATCTACTTCTAGGTAGAAGGAACATAATCAAGGAGAAACATTTAGGAATTGTTGATTTTGTTCCAAAGCCTGTGAGGTTCATGAGGATTGTAAATATCAGGGCTTTCTTGGTATCATGACATTGATGTGGTTGGATGTGTATGCAACTTTTGAGGAGAACCATTGGCTTGGATGAGTTTTGCTGATAAATATTGAATGATCACACGATCCCTTGGGTGGTAATGACTTGTAATCAGTTAATAGCAATGCGTCAGCAGGTGAATTCCATATGCTTTCAAGAGAAGTCAACCAGTTGTGGTTTGACCATTATTCTTTTGGTTTTCTGGGTTGTTTGGAAACCATTCAAAAAATATTAGTTTACTCTTTCCTAAGAGATGATCATGTACCCTATCTTGACATAATATTTTATGCACTAAGAGAGCATAAATCTTACACCACACTTGATCTTTAAAAGATATTAGACTTGATAAGTGGTATTTATCTATGTTTCACATTAGATGCATGGTTCTTATTGGGGTTTTTTTAGTTCTGAGTGATACTTGGGTTCTCAAGTAGGAGCACCTTGTATGGACTCTTGAACACCAACTATTTCTTCTGAATTGACTTCCAGTCAAATGATTCTTTGGGGTCAATTGACAATATTGTCTTAATATTTTATATTTGGATTTTTATCAATGTATCTATTGTGAAAATGAAGTTTGGGTTACCCTTGGTTAGTTCCTAAGACTCCCAATACTTGAATTAGAGGTTGTCTTGAACTTATAGTCGGGCTCAAAATTGAATTTAAAGGGTGACGATTCTAGTGGGATGGATCAGGGTTACCCTTATTCGTGCTGGGGTATGGAAGTTTAAATGTCCAGGTGATGGTCTGATCAAAGAACATCACCAAAAGCCAGGTATGGGCTTTGATGGATGTGATGGTTTTAAACACGTGATGCTTTGTAGGAAGAAATTATAGTTCTGTTGCAATATTTCATCTGTCTAAGATGTTCATTATCAAGATAAGTCAAACAAAGTGACTTGACCTATGTATCTATTTTTAAATGTTTAGGGTTGGTGAGTAACCATTTAAAATCCTATCACCTGGTTAAGGTGAGTGTAGTTTAAGGGTCGGTAGTGTCATCCAGGAAAAACTTGTGCAACCAGTTTTTGTTAGGTCGACCAGGATTCAATAGTTTCTCTCAATGAGGTCCTTAGTATGACCTCATATGTAATTTGGGTTAACCTAGTTAAAGGAATCATGCCATAAGCATCATTAGAACGATTAAAGTCATGTTGTGGGGGGAAATTATGATGGTGGAGGTGTCGTGGCTCGGAATTGGCCCCTTCTGATGTTAAGGCCTATAGTGGGGAGCACCAACGATTGAAAGATTAAATAGATGATGTTGTGATTATGTCTCTTATTAAATGAGATTGGGTAAGATTTATTATGGTGTTTCAATCAGATAATGAGTGCTGGCTCAGGTTTGATGACTTAAGTACCGTGTGCTTAAAAAGTTATTAAAGGTACATTGGGAATTTAGAAATGGAACGATACCATTTGAATGAGACCTGAAAACCCTTATAGGTTGGGATGTTTCCAATGTTCTTGAAGGCTTCTTAGGGGTGGGAATTTCTAAGGTGGGGAGTTTTTAATGACCCGTGTTCTTGAACCAGATGAAAATCCAGAAGAATTTGATTTTTTTCATTTACTAGATGGTTTTTTTTCAAAATGATCTTTTGCATGGAATTTTGAGAGTTAGAAAACTTCAATGTGTTTTTTTTGGACTTGGGTAAAGGCCTGAAGGCTCCCTCTAGTGTCATGTCAATTTTCAGGAGCACTGGGTACCGAAAATCTAAGGGTTGGGTGCTTTGTATTGGGTGCACAATTTGTCTAAAACAGTGCGGCCCTCATCAACAAATTGTGCAGCTACAAAAATGTTGAAGAAACACCCCACACGGGATGTTCATGGTTTAACAAAAAAATGTGGGATGAGCACATGGGTAGTGCCACTTAGGAAGTACCCTCAAACTATTCTCCACACGGTTTGCACATGGTAAGGCTAACTGTGTGGGGAAAAATGTGCAAGGTGGATTCCTAAGTAGAGGGTGTTGTACGGTTGACACACGGTTTGGATAATCATGTGACCCAAACTATGCAATTTGTTTTTTTAAGGAAATTAAATTAATTAAAATTAAAATGAAAATAAATGTGAGATAAAAATAAATAAAAGTTTTAATAATAATAATAATAATATTATTATTATTGTTAGGTTAGTTTTTTAGAGACCCAAAGGGGTTTCCCCCTCCTTACTTCCATGTGACTCACCCCCCTCAAGCCCTCGACCTCACGCGACCCGCTCACCTTGACTCCTCTTCGGTATAGAGATTCAACATGGATTTACTCTATTTTCTTGTTCGATACTTCGAGGTAAGACCACTTGCTCCCTCCTCTTCTTGTTTTTTGCAGTTTTTCTTCTCCCTTCCACCTGATTTTAGTTTGGTCGAACCCTAGTGTTAGGGTTAACCATATTTTTTATTCTTCTTCCGGTGTTAGGGAATGTAAAGTCTCTCTTGGGACTCCTTCATGTGTGTTTCACCATCCATCACTGAGGTTGAAGTAGTTTGGATCATATCTGTCCACCCATTATCAATTTTGGGTAAGGTTTTCCTCCATTCTTCGTTATTTCTCATTTTTATTCGAGGATTTCTTAGTTTCTAAGATTCTGGTAATTTTCTTTAGTACGTTGGACCTTGTCGCATTGGTTTTGGTTTTCCATTTTCAAGGGTGACTTATCCACATATGCTTAGGTACATATATAAAAATGTTAGTTCTCTTATTATATGTATATTCACCCATAGAAGTGAATATATATATATATATATATATATATATATATATATGAGGATATGCATGATTACATATTTATATGAAAAATAAATACGGGTGTAGGCAAAGATAGGTGTTTATATATATATAATCAGATATATAAGGATCTCCTTGTACATATTCATTGGCCATGTGAATATGTACATAGGGGCTAGGTGTTCTTATGTGTATGCAAAGGTTCATATGCTTGGAGGAGGGAAAGGGAATCTTTGAGTGGTCTCTGATGAAAACGTCAATTGAAAAAGTGTTTGGCTTTGCCTTCTTCTTTTGAGGTAGGATCCCTTTCCATTTTCCCTTTAAATTTAAGGATTCATAAATTGATCACATTTCACACTTTCCTTATATATTAACTTGTGTTGTATGATTCTCAAATGAAATGTGTAATAAGATAAATGAATTTTTTGAAAAAAAAATCATGTTTTTATAATAAAACCCCTCGACGGAGGTGCACTGTCTTCTAAACTAAAAATTATTGATTAGTGATATAAAACATGATTTGTTTATTTCATTGGTTTTCCCTTATGATGTAATGTGTGAATCACTCTATGGGTGTGAGTTTCACTTTAATTAAATGCCTTAATTCATAAATTAAGTTTATATAAATGGGGAACCGTGATATTTTACCTTGAACTATATGTATCATACTCTATATTTAAATGCTCTTGATGGATGCTTCATATGGAAAACCTCATTCCTTATATTAATTAGTTATGAAAGTTGATTTCATGTTTATAATTCATTTCTTACATCATTTATTACTTTTAGGCTATGACATGTGACTTATATTATATGCCACACATTATTCTTACTTCTTGGTGCCACAAGTGGGTGGTCTAAACTAAATCCATTTTTATTTGATACAATTATTTATAATAATTTCGATATGTGTAATTATGACGACATACTGCAGGCATGAACAAATAAATTGCATAATACCTATTAATCTATAATATTTTATTTTTAACTTTCCATTGAATCCATTTGGGTTCATAGTCAAGGAGACTAAGACCTGAAGCCACCTGATAGGTGTTCCATCCTTAGATTTAATTGTGACCTAGCCTGTTTGAATTTTTATCCCTATAATAAATTGGATAATTCGATTGATTATTGGTTAGACTTTTTGAATTGGAATAATAATAAATTTTTGTGATTTCTTGTGGAAGAATAACCTTGGATAATTTTGGTTAATTGATATATTAATGACCTTAGAGTTAAATTATAATTTAAATGTGTTTGATATAATTATGATGATAATTTAGAACCTTTATTAATGAAATGAGTTTGGTTAGACAGATGATAATTTAATTAATTGATTATTGTGTATTATGATAATATATTTGGTATGTTTGATATTAGACTTGTTATTTTTTCTTTCTTATATTTTGAGCTTATACTATATTGATGTAATTGATAACTGAGGGTTTGATACTAATGTAATGTTGAGTTTTTCTGGATACGAATCATGTTTATTGTGGACACCTGAGGGCTTGGTGCATGATATTATTTACCACTTGAGGGAAAGGGAAATATGTATTTGATTCTCAAGGACAAAGTATATGATTATATGGAATGTTTGAGGACCATATGCGCAATCACTTGATTCCCAAGGGTGTTATTTTGGAAAGCATGCAGGATAAGGCCAATTTTTATAATGTGTTATTAGAAATTCATCCTCAACAAGAGAATTTTCCACTAATTTGGGTGATCCATCCTGGTGTAGGAGGATCTACCCACAAACACATATATTCAGTTTAGGAAGAAGTAGGTGGTATGAGATGGGTGTCCATTTAGGAACCCAAAATAAAAATCTATTATTTAATTTGTTATCACTTTGCATTTATACCTTGTGGAACACTGTCATTTATTTATTAATTTCATAAAATGGATTGGGCTAGACACCATGGGTGATAGCCTACTAAGATTTACATCACACACCTTACTCAAGAACCATTTGGTGACTATGTAGAATTTTTATTCTTAGATCTATGGATTTATTTCTTGTACTGTGCTGAGTACTTGGGAGCTGGGGAGCACCAGACCGAGCTGGTGCTTGAGATGCTTGTGGAACAAGTCTTTAGGCCATTATTCTTTTATTAAATTGTATTGTGGTTTTTAATTTTCATTTTTAGTACTTGTATCATCATCTTACATACATTAATTATTATAAATTGGCACTGGAAACTTTTATTCAGTTATTATATTATTTTTACGTTGTTGTTCTTTCTTTATTATTACTTCTTCCACTACTATTTGTTGTTTTAATATTATTACACCGTAGTGAAACTGTGATCTATATGGTATAGTCTCCTCACCGTACCATAAATAAACCCTCATACTAGTCAGCAACCTCTATTGTACATGGAGGAGTGCTTGAGGCCATGTGGTGACCAGTATGGGTATTGGTTTAGTGGTCAATCGAGTTGGGATGTTACAAAAACTCAATCATGTATGCATATACTTATATATTGAGATATAGATCCTTAACCAAGGAATTAAAGTAAGATATAAGACACCACCCATTAACTATATATATTGAAATTAATCATTCATCATATTATAGAGCACCCAAATAAAGAAAATGGGTTTCATAACATTTATAAAATGACATCGCATAAAATGCCTTCCAGAATTGGATCGGTTGATACTAAAAATTTAAATCACAAAAAATGAGTATTTCATAAAAGAATTTAAATGGTTATTCATAAAAATTAACACCATATAAGATATATATTTTTAAGTTAACGAGTAAAGTGGAATAAAAATGTAAAATAGTCTTTAGAAAACATTTCTAAACATCATCGAAAAGAGAAGATGTTTTGAGTCCCTTTTGAGAATATCATTTCTGAGAAATTTAATTAAAGAATTTTTAAAAAATTATTTGGAAATAAATCTCATTAATTTATACTTGAAAAATACATAAATTTTATCCATAGGAAATGTAGAGTGAAAGATAAAATGTTTAACTGAGAAAGTAAAAAAGAAACTTTTCAACATTTTAAAAAACACCTTCACTAAAACTCACATCATAAAATATTGATAAATATCCCATTTTAAAAGAGTTAAATATAAATTTTAATATTTCCATAAATAATAAATTTTTTTTTCAAAATAATAAATGATAACATTAGAGGGAATATTGAACTTAGATGTAGAAGAGAAAAGGTCATTTGGAGAGGTTGAGAATTATTCTTAACATTGTCAAATTTTATAAAGAAATAAATCCATCGAATAAGATATATTTTATATAAAAATTTAGTTTCTAAGAAAAAAAAAGGAAATTAAATGAAATTACATCATAATATATAAAAAACAATCTTGTAAAACCACTTTCAAAGAGGAACTATTATGACTCAAGAAAATAAGCTGAGTCAAGAAAATCCCTTATAGATTTTGTAATATTCAAATAAAAGTACATTGAAAGAGTGAAGTATAGATAAAACACTAAAATAAATAAATAAATATACAATCTTGGTTTAATGTTTCAAATAGTAATTATATACACCACATAAAATATGGTAAGCATATAGTACAAAACATGCCTTAAAAAAGTGAATTTTGAGATGAGAAACCCATATCTTTTACTACATACATCCATGAATTATATTTAATATCATGTATAATAAGAATAAAAATCTTAATAAACTATTTAATAAACTTATTAATATGATTTACCCTATAAACTATTCAATTAAAATCATTTATTATACATTTATTAGTTAGTTATAGTTTATTTTCATCATTGAATGTTTGCGATTTTGGTTGTTTCCCACACGCTTCATAATGTCAATATAGATATTCATTCATTGATAGGAATTTAATTATTAATATATTATTTAAGTTAGTATAATATATTTTATATCATAATTTATTAAGTCCTAAAATCATCCCATGAGAATTTTTTTTATATTTGTGAGGATGGAATCGATGACAAGCTAGTTTTAGTAATTTAATGAATGAAAGGTGGTATCTTAATCAATAAGTTAAATATTTAAATCACCTTTATAAAACTAAAATCAAAACATTATTTAATTAATATTTTAATATTTATTCATTAATTACATTATTATAACCATCCATGTAGGGTAGTGATGAAAAATAAATGACATCACTCCATGGGGGCGATAGTTCACATGTACACATGGATAAAATTTTCATTTTCCATAGAATGAGAGAAATATAAAAAATGGTTTATATTTTAAGATTCTTAAAAATTTTATAAATAACATATTTATTCATTAAATACCCTTTTATAATGTACCCCCATATGGTTTTGAAAATAAATATAGAATGCAATTTTATAATCTAGCCATTAAAAACAACTTTTTCTCTTCTATGTTTTGAATTTTGAAAAATGGTCATCTAGATTTGTGATCAGTAAGTCATTTGGAGTCTGATAGAACAAACTTGATTTTTAGTGAATAGTAACATACCCTTATGAATAGTAATATGAATAGTAATATGACCCTTATGAATAGTAAATAATAATATTATTTTATTTTCCATAGGCAATAAGATAATGAGATCTTAATTAGTTTTTCAATGAGAAATAAAACTAATTGCACTTTAAGATTGTTATTTTTCGAATTAACTATGAATTTATTTAAAAATTAAATTAATAATATTTAGAAAATTATTTTTGAAAAATGGATTTCACTTTTGAATTCTACACGTCGAAAAATGGTAGGGGTGAATATTTGGGATTTTTCTAAAATTCTAGAATTTTTGATGAATAGTGAAATATGATAAAATACCGTATATACAAATTATCAATTAAATACACTATTCATGACATCACAAGTTATGCAAGGCCACTTGGTTCGAACTCACATGTACTTCTTACTATTAGGGGTCACATGAAACAACACTATTGGTTGTATTGAGGGAAATAATAAAATAATGAATTAAATATTCAAAATTTACTCCTCTCATCCACTATAAAAACCCCTCACCACCCCCTCTTCTCTTCACTCTTCTAAGCCTTGAAGCTCCTCAATGATCTACCCAATTACCCTTCCCTAGTCTCTCCCCACGTCCAAGAAGCTTTTAGTCTTTCCAAAAGACCAAAACCCCTTCCCTAGTCTCTCCCCACGTCCAAGAAGCTTTTGGTCTTTCCAAAAGACCAAAACCCCTTCCCTTAAGGAGATTCTCAAGGAGGTTATTTCAAGAGGTAAAGCACCCTTCTTTTTCATTTGGTTTCATTTCAATTTATCTTCTTTTGATATCCTATCTTCAAATCATATTTCCAAATGATCATGATAACTCCAGTATCATCTATATAATGAAATTATATCATGTGAATGGAAGAAACATCATAAATATTCTTACTCCCTTTTATTTTTTATAAATGAAATCAACGTCCATGAGGTTCTAATTTATAGCCTTCGTGGACGACGAAGTTTCTTTCTTCAATTTATTCTTCATTACTGGTCATGAAACCATATTTATGGTTGAACCATGCTATAAAATGTGTACTATAACATAATTAATATTCAGGAACCAGAATATGTACATATAATTAAGTTATATGATAAAACTAGTTCATAATAATCCAAATACCGCCGAATAATCGAAGTGGTTGTCATTTAATGATTCTGACTCATTCCATGTAACCAAATGATAGAAATTACCCTTAAAAATTATTTATGTTCATAAATAATATATAATTCCAATCCTGGAGATTTATAACCTTTCCACATGAACTCCATTACTTAAAAACAAGTGAACTGATTATGAAAATAAAGAAAACAAACACCCCAGAACAATGAAATTCAATATAATAACTTAGAAATAAGGGTATGAATGAACTAAAAATAATTATGATAAACTAAATACATGTCTAATTCGTTCTTAAATAAGTTATTTATAATTATAATTTCATATTCCAGGAGCTTAAGTTCAAGAGTGGAACACGTTTGGAGTTAAGGTAAGGGTTTCTTCATCTCACTTCCATTTTTGTGAGATTTTACATATTCACTACTAATAATTTTGTATGGTGTATGTATATTGAACATTGATTCCACATATAATGAATATATTTATCTTAATGGTATTAAATCTATAATTTTTATGCTATTAATTTTGGGGGCATACGAATCGTTTGATTACAAAGTGGTAAGGGTTTTCACCCGAACTTCCATTTTCATTCGGGTTACTTTTATTGTCTAATTTTCTTTATGAAATACTTATGTATTGTGATTTACTACTCATAAATTCTGGGTGAGTATTCTATATATGTACACCAACCATAATCCTTCCTTATTTTATGGATAGTTACACGTTTTAAAAGGAACATTCAAAATTGTTTAAAAAATACGAGCCCGATTCAAGGAAATTTCTCAAATTCTTACTTATTTTCAAGGGAACTCTATAATATGTTTTTGGAAACCATTATCTTTATAAAATCACTAATTTTATTATGAAAATACTATCTTACTTCACTTCTAGTTTTGTGCAAATATTTTTTCCAAAAGAACTCTTCTTTTCAAAATAAAAGAGTATTTATCTCCAAAAATTCTTAATGATTTTATAAGAGTGTTTTCATCTAATTCAATAGTCTTGTTGATTCCATGGTATTATTGGGTTTAATCATTTATGAATTCATATACAATATTTGATTTTATAGTTTACGACTGACTCTATTGTGGATGATCTATCCTAAAACCATTCACCATATTACTCGTAATGGTTAGTGTTTTATGTTTAATGATTGGGGAAAGATAGTACCACTCATATGAGGAATGCATTGGAATTATTATGTAACGGGTGGGGCCCGCTATAGCCCCTCGATTCATCGATAGGTATCATGAGACAATCTAGGGTCTTGGCACAAGGCCTTGACAAAATGATTATTTTATGGTCCTAGCACGAGGCTTGGACGGTATGGTTATGATGTCTGGCATATGAACTTCCCTCATTATGATGATAGTATTTGAATTTCATGTGGTTATTCGACTAGTAGAATACCCATGATTATGATTTATTATGACGTTATTTATTCAGCTCATATTTCTTCCATAATGTGTTCAATTTCATTATTAAAGACATGTGTTTTCAATTATTCACCATGTCTGATGTTTATGCTATCTTCCGCTGTATTTCTTACTCTTACTGAGCATTTAAGCTCACCCTTCCTTATGTTTTATTTTCCTCAGTACATGAAGAAGTAATTTATGAATTAATTGCAAGCATAATCTAGAAGACGTGATGTTTCTAGTGGAATAAAATAGTGTTTTGATTCCCTTCATGTCGTAATGTTAAACTTATGTATGTAACTTGTTTCCAATAATACTAAACTACTCGGTCTTTCAGGATTCGTATTCCTTGTATGTAATCCAACATAATCAAATAAGGCACCGGCTCTGGGAAACTGGGGTCGGGTCCTTACATATAACCATCCATGTAAGATAGTTATGAAAAATGAAACACATCGCTTTGTGGAGGTGGTAGTCTGCATGTGCACACAAACAACATTCTCATTTTTCTATTTAAGGGAGAAGGGTAGATAATTTTTATAAAATTAACATAATAAAATTTATTTATACTAATAATAATAATTTCATTTTATTATAATTGTAAAAATATATTTTGGGGATAAAGATAGAGAATAAAAAAGGTTAATAAGTGATTAGTACTTACACTGATAGTGTGAACCTTCTCTTGAAGTATCTCTTGGAAATGGAGTATTTAGGGATTTTACTTAAATAAAGGGGTTTCCAAACACAATATATAGATATAGTGGAATTAAAATGTTAATAAGTTAAAGAATAATTCTAATTTTAGATTTTATGTAAAAGGGTTGTGGAAATATCCTTTTATAAGTGAGGGAGTGAAATTTTGGAAATAATATAAAATGAAAAGTAACTATTCAAGTTAAGTGGCCCCAAAAGTAGAAAAAATAGATATTATATGAGTTTGGTTCTATAATACTCTCAATAATTCATTTTGAGAAAAGTTTTGTGTCATTTTCCCTCTTTCTCCTTAGTTTTATCTTTTTATAAAAAAATTACTTTTAACATGGTAACTTATTTTTTTGTCTTGGTAACTTTCCTAAAGATATAATTAACCTTATTAGATAATTTGGAAATACTTATTGAAAATATATTTTTTATAATATTAAATTTATAAGAGTGATAAAAGTTAACTCTAAAATATTAAATGTATAACGCATAAAAATACAGTTTTAGAACAATATAAACCATGTTCTAAAATGTAAAATATAGGTTTGTAAATAAAATTTAATAGTTTTAAATGTTTAATTTCTATTATTAAATACATATTTTATTAGGAAAAAGGTTCCAAATTTTTTTAAGTCATGGATAAATCCTAATGATATTATAAAATTCAATGTTTTTTCAAAATTTATATTTTATACTGTTCTCCTAAAAATAAATCTTGTAAGAAAAATACTAAAATTTCACATTAAGATAATAATGACATGATAAATCAAAAAATTAATTTCATTTTTTCAAGTTAAAATTCTAAAATTCTAAAATTTATCTTTTATATAGGAATATAAAATATAATGAAAAACTAGTTTTATAGGAAAATGACTTTTTAAATATTAACTATTCTTATTCTTATTTTCTATCAATTACTAATTAAATCAGTGTCAATATATTATTCGTAATAAAAATATGTTTTATCATCATTAAACCATAATATATTTAATCTCTTAAAATAAAAACACATAGTGCCTAAAAAGAAAATTATGAAGAATATACATTTAAAAAATGATCTTATTAGTTATTTAGCTATAATAATTGAATTTTATCAATGCATTAGTTTTAAAAATGAATTTTTTTATTTATATATATATTTCAAAATTTTATCACTTATATTTATATCTTCCAATTCAACTACTACATTTATAATAGTTACATGTAATATTTAAAATTTTACCTTAATAAAATGCTTTGCATTTCATTTTGGTTTGGTGTTGCATGTGGAGGAAACTATTCAAAGTATTATTTAATTAAAGGAAAATATATACTGAAATCTCAGTAATTATAGAGAATAGATAGATATGAACCCCAATATCTCCACCAAGATCTAGATCTAATAGCTCCACTAGCTCTATACCCACCAATATAACCATCAACCTATGCATTGTCTAAACAAGAACAACAAGTGTGGGAAGTGATACTGTGTAGGGGTGAGAATAAAAATACCCAATAGGGTTCCCCAAAAACATAAAGGGAAATAGGACTATAGGTTAGCATACAACCAAGGGACTGCATTGTATAATTTTTTTAACTCAACCAATGGAAAAACACCATCCAGGGAAGAACCATGACTTCACTTCCTAATATAACCCTAAACATATCTCATGGGGAAAAGATACTAGGGATAATATTGAATGTCTAATAATTCTATAGAATTTGGAATAAGTGAATGAATCTAATACCTCAGTAAAAAACATCTCCTTTCTCATCAACCTTAAGGAAAAACACCTCGCTACTTGTCCACTAAAAATACACTTCATGCTTTAAGGTTAAACACATCTCTGCTTACTTGTTACTCAAAAGATCAAACCTCATCGGTCTATATAAGGGGAATGCAACCTAAGTACCCATATAAAACCTCATAAATCTATTCAATAAGGTTCCATAATTAAGGGGCCCATAATCTATTATATAATAATCATACTCTCACATCATCACTCATCAGTCATGAAGGGCGAGAATCCAGACACACCGACGAATTATTCTTCTTTGAACAATGAATCTAACCATAAAAAGGACTATCTAAACATCCAAATAAATGATTTTAGTGTCCCTAATATATCTAATAGGGGGAAAACATCAATAATGATATGATTCTCAAGGGGTTACTAGCCCCATGGATGAGTGACCAGTATCCCATCACAAGAGGATGTTCCTTGCCTCATCCTACAAGAGAGAAGAAACATCCTAATCTATTCTAGAACCTAAAAACGAATTCTTATGACCTAGATATTATAAAAGGGGAATAACAACCAACTCTAAGGTGAATACCTATGAATTCATCCCAAAACTATAATAATGGCATACCGAAGGGGAGAAACATGGTGGGTCTAGTGCATTGAAAGTCCCTTGAGCACATAGAATACATACATCGATAAAATACCACCAACTCTATACTATTGATTATATGATGAAATAAGGAACTCATGCCTCACTAATGTATATAGATTGGTTGAGGGAGTTACCAACCTAGGGAATATAAAATATATTCATAACTTTTCCTCCTCAACCATCACATTGACACTCGTAAATCCATTAAGAACCTCACATCTCACCAAAGGCCAAAGTTGAACAAGGATAATACCATCCCTATAAATATAAGAATCATCTTTCACCTCAATAAGGGAGATCTATGTAACCTTTTCTTATTGGGAGGAACTACACCCCACATCTCCAAGGGAGTACTGACTCTATCAATGGAGGGGGTAACCCACACCTAATTACATGCTGTAAGCCTAAGGGGGTACTTAAAACCTATATACATAACACCCATGACAAAAAGTCATCAAGACTAGTTATTTGATGGAATAGGGGGACATTGAGAATAATTTTTAATCACATACTCCATCCCCTATAGTAACTTATTGGATTCAATATGGGAGAGAGAACATCATCCACACACAAAAATAACTGGCCATGGAGACTATAACGTAAAGAGAGTGTATTATTAACTCCACATACTTTTATCCAAACCATAAAAACCCACTCAACATAGTGTGCATGAGAAGGAGGGAAAATATCTTTGAGTTCCATGTCCATGTATAAGACCCTTCAGGTTAACCAGATGTGTAGAGGGAATCATTGAAGACTAGATTGAACTCCCACATTCAGAATTTCTTATCCTTTGGTGATACATAACCACCAACAAAATCCTAGAGTATGCTGATCTCCAAAATACATGTGAGGATTCCATTCCTTGATATCATAATCCTTTGGTGATCCATAACCACCCCCAAATCTCCTTGCTAATGGAATATAATAGTATAAAAGAGTCAACCATATTATTCTATGAAAAAATATATTCTGAATCAACTATCTTATTGTAAAAATCCATATCTAGGGAGAGTAAATATGTAAAACCCCTTTGAGGGAAAATTACACGGTGTGTACCTTAGGGTACATGGAATGTACACCCAATGACCCAATTAGGGTGTGTTCCTCTACCCAAAGTAGTATTTATTTTCAAAATAGATAGTGTACCCTAAGGAAAACATGGAGTGTAAGACACACAAGGTCCAAATTGATGTTCCCTAGCTCAACCCATTCCATGTAACCTGATATGGTGTGTACTTATACACACCATGTACTTCACATGGGGTGTCTGGCCATGTTCACGACCAATCTTGGATTTATGTACCCAAAATACCTACATGACATATAAATGTGACATACATGCCATGTGATCACCATCTTCAACCTTATTTTATCTAAAAAATGACATGATGTGTGTTCATATAACTACATTTCTTGTGATTGAGATTTCTAGTCTCAAATCCTTTATAAACCATATAAAACACCTATTTCACCACAAATCACCCCTCAAATGTGCCTTAATAAATCCAAAACTACCCAAATTTCATTCTAAAAATTGAAAACAACAATTAAATTAGAATGAGGTGAAAATTGAAATAGAGAGACCTACCTCATGGTAAATCATTTAAGCTTTAATGTTTCACACTAACAATCCATGATCTATGGTCATTGTGTCTTGATCTGGGTCCGATTGGCCTATAATAATGCTTAAACACCTCCATCTACCTTATATCTCTATTTTTTCAATGGATTTAATGATAAGAAGGGTTTACCTTCCCATCATGTGAATAAGGGGAGAGATAGGGAGGGGAAAAAACCCATAAAATCCTGACTTGGGCCCTAGAACCATGACAAAGCTTTTACCTTACCTAGGTAAAACCCCCCATTTTGGACTCAACCACACAGACAAAATTTCTATCCAAAGATCCGTTTATGAGGTATCAACATTATCATGAATGAGAATAAATAATATTTATTTATTAAATATTAAATATGATGAATAATATGCCCAGATCAAAATCTCACCAGATTCCATCACAAGGGTAAACACTGCATCTAGGAAACAACAGAACCATCATAAAACGTTTCCAAGGTTCTTTTATAAGTTAAATTACCATTACCACTTATCAAATAACCTAGGCTTCAATGTGATGCCCCAGACCCATGCTTTAAGATATGGTTCTAAAACACATAATATTTTACACATTGTCCCTAATATAAAAGAAGCGACCGAAATTTAATTGTTAAAATTAAAACATCATAAACTAATATCGAGTCACTGAATAACTAAGACATTTTTCAATATAGAGCTTTAGAGAATGAATAATTCTACAATAAATTATAACTAATAATATATCTATTAATCCCACATTTCCAATAAATAAAAGTTATTTGAAAGATATGTCATCTTCACTCAAGATAAAATTTATAATCAGGACCTGACTCCATGATAGTTCTTAATCATCAATAAACTCTACGAAAAATATTTAAAAACATGGGTTGAGAAAAAGGCTCAGTAATAGTTTTTTAAATAAATGAGAATATTTTTTTTTGAAAATTCTTGAAAATTCCTTAAAATATTTTTCTTTAAAAAATACATAAATCTTTATAAAACATTTTAAAAATTACCCTTTAAAATAAAAATGGGTTTTATAAATCAAATTTCATTAAAAGTTATTTTCAAAAACTTTATCTGAGAAGAAATAAAAATACTAAAGGATTTTTTCTTTAAAAACATAAACCATTGAAAATCCCTTTTAAAATCAAGAATACCCCTTTTAAAATAAAACTTTTACTTTTAAAAAACATAACAACAATTTTCCTTGTGAATTGAAATTTAATGATATATAGAAATCTTAGACGAAATACTTGTGGTAAATTAAAACATTGAAGGGATATATATGACCCAATCATCACTTTTAAGACAAATACCATTGTTGTTTGGGTTTAATTTCCATCCTTTATCATTATTTAAAATTCTAAAGTGTTGAATTTAATGAAACATTTTTAGTATATTTCTTTTATCATAAATTATTTTAATTTTTTTTAAAATACTCAACATTAGTGTAAAAATATTATCAAAAATGAGGGAAAATATATAAATATTCACATGATTATTGAATTGAAACTCTATAAAAGATTTATTTTCTAATAAATAAATATTTTTAAGAAATATAGAGATGAGTTAGAAACATAAAAAATTCATGGAAATAAATCTTCAAAACTAAATCTCAAAGAGATATGATTTAAAAAAAAACATGGAGCATCTATGATAAAAATATTTAATGCACATAAAATAATTTAAACATAAAAACATCCATAAAGGAATTTAGTCCCTGAAGATAAATTATTTTCAAAATAGAACTTTCTTTAAAAAAATACCGAGGGTGAAAGTTTTTGAAAAAAAATGCTTTAAAACAAAAATTGATATTTTTGAAAGGAGTTGAAACTTATTAAATACCAACATTTAAATCAATTATTTAAGAGAAAATATTACTTCCAAAATACCATATAAAAATAGGATTTTTTTTTTGGTAACCGTAAAAAAATTAAAGGATTTTTTAGAACTTTAAAATAGAAGATTTTTTAAAGAAAATTCCCTTACCTTCATTGTAGCTTACTCAGGCCTGATATAATACCCTATCAACAAGATAATAATCATTAAACATATATTTTAAAACCTTATACATATTTATTATATTTTATATTAATATTTTATATTCATTTATTATATAGTCATTATTATTTTTAGTTAATATTGATCATCGATTGTTATCCATTTTAACTATTCATTACATTTTTCGGTATTATGGTTTTAATTATCATTAAATTATCATGAGATTATCATCTTAAAAATACTCATGATATTTAAATATAATATAAATCATGATTTATGATGTTATATGTTTTTTCTATGGGAGTTTTAGGTACAATTCTTAAAGATGAAATCTATAATGGTCTTGTTTTGGTAAATTTTAATGAACAAAAATTTGTATATAAATATTAAGTTAAATATTACTATTACATTTATATAACCAAAAAAATATTATATATTAATTAATACCTAATATTACCAGAAATTAAGTTTCTATATTAATCCATGATAAAAATTTATAACATCATCTATATAGGTAGTTAAACAGACCTAAAAAAGACCATGTTATATTCATTAGATATGTTATGAAGTGATTTAGTACCAATATCATTATTATAGAAGTGTAATTATCTTATTTAAGAGTTATTAATGTGTTAAATCATAATTATGAAGTTTTAAGAGAATAATATAAATGAAAATGAAGGATAATAATTAATTACTTACATAGAAGAAATTGAGTCTTCTTTTGAAAGACTTATTGTTTTTAAAAGATTTAGGTAATAATCAAGATATCATAGGAAAAATGTGTAATAGGATTATAAGGTAAGGAAGTTTAGATCATTGTGTGGAGAAATTATAATTCTATATGAGTATTTGAAGGGTTTTTGAAAAATTCATTTTTTATGAAGAATGGAATATATTTTTGGAAATAAAACTTCCTTCACTTAGAACCCAAACATGATTTCAAATAAGTGACCCAAAATTGTCAAGAAAGAAGGATATGTCAACCCAAATCTCATCTAATAAAATAAGGGATAATTTTTGAGTCATTTTATGTATTTTCCACATAATTTCATTTTTTACCATAATTTACCTTTACCACGGTAACTTATTTTTTACCTCGGTAACTAATTTTTATGCCTAAAAATAAAATTAGAAATATGAAAAAATTTGAACATTATTATTTAAAAAATATAGAAAATTTTATTATATCCAATTTTTAACTATTATAAATATTAATTTTAATATAAGAACATAGAATGATAAAATACTACTTTTGGTATAAAATGGATTCTACTTATATTATTTGAAATAATAATATTATATTATACTAAATACTGTTTAAAAAACCCCTAAAAACATCTACATAGGACCTAAGGGAAATATAACTCATGGTGGAAATCATGGGGGCTGTTCATCCAACATGGAATTTATAGTGAGATCCACAATCTTGGACTTAACCTACATACAATTTTGCTCAAGTTATACTTGCTGAAGTTCAACATGGTCTTGGTTTAAGGAAAATACCAGAGATTCTATATCCTTCCCAATATCAAAAAAATGAACCATGTATGGGATAATTGCATAATTATATTTCATCATTTCTTTTTTCTAAATTTTGTAATGTAATTACTCTTATTTATACTTGTTAATTCAATGATTGTGTTTTTAATTGTCATATTTAATATTTATAATATTATCTCATTGAAATATATTATGGTTTCATTTTAACTCAATATTTCATGTATTAAATTTTTTTGAACACATTGGTATATATATATATATATATATATATCATGGAATAACATTCTATCCCTTAAATAAATCACACCATTGAAAATTTAAAACCCATATGCTGCGAGTAATTTCCATAGGGAGATCATAATTAAACATACACTAATAAATGTTCATGGGTTGATTTAGGATATGAAGTGATATTTTTTATATACAAAATTTGATTTGATCACTTTGTAAATTGGGCTAATCCATGCCTAATATCATTTATAATTATACCATGGTAATAAGACCTAGATCCATAAGGAGTAACTTTACACAATCCTTGAAGAATATTAATATACTTCAGATACAATAATCACACCACTATATGTTTTTATTTATAATTCAATATCTAATAATTGAGGTGGTGAAAACTTACACAACATAAGACATTCAAAAATCTAGTTTGAAAAATCACTATCTACTTCAATATTAGTCATTGCATAGGCTTTTACATGTTCCATGGTCTAGTAGGTTATTGTTTTCTATTTTCCTTATTATCCATTGGATTAGGGAATTGATTTTCATAATGCCCAATTTCCTTACAATTTAAGTAATGAATTTTTGGGTCAATTTTACGACCTATACAAATAATATTATAATTAATCTATCATAAATGATTAAGAAATATTTAATACTGGTAATATTATATAATAATGATGATTTTTTGATTTTATCATTGTTTTAGAATGATGATATGATAATAAAATCACTCAATAATCATACTTATCCAATTAGTTCTCCTATATTCTAGTTTTGGTTAGTTTAACCACTTATATGAATGATGCTATGAATTTTTTATGGATGGTTATAAAACTTAATTTCTGGTAAGATATGATATTAACATACACATTTTTTTGTTTCTATTTTTAGAATGGTAATATTAAAATTTAACCCAATATTAAAAAATAATTTCTTTTTGAGTAGAATTTAATTAAAAAAAATCCCATTTTAGATGTCATAATTAAGAACCATACCTCAAAGTTACATGATATAAACATAGAAATTCATAATTCATTATGGAAGTTATATTTCCAGTACTATAACTACTATAAGGATGAAAAACTCATGAAAATATAGTAAAAACTAGAATCATTATTTTGAAAGAGGAAAAGGAATGGTAAAAAACACCAACTACCCATAATTAATATTAAATAAAAATAATCAACGACTATGTAATAAAATATAAATTACTAAAAAAAACTATTTACCAAGTTGAAAACCAAATTGGTAAAATATACAAAACTAGTGGTAAAATACTTAAAAAAATGTTTAAAACATGATTATAAATTAATGTTTGAGTGATCCTTAAAATTATCTCACCCCAACTCCATTGTTGTTTACATTAGCTCCACATGCCATGTGAAACATGTTCTCTCTTTATATATAAAAAATCTATATTTACAAAAATTCTATTTCCTTCACATATAAATGGATCTCACCTCCATCCCATTTCTCCCCTCATTATAAAGTATTAGATCAAACAAAATTGTTCTCTATTATCCTCTTTACTCCTTCAAAAAGTTTTAGAAGCCTTGTTCTTTCTAAATACCAAGATAAGGAGCCTTATTGTGTTACCCAAGGGAGAACATCCAATGGGATAGGTAATGCTCTCAACCAAGATATGTCAATTATTTTCTAATTTTACCCCTTAAAACCTATTCCATACATGAAATTATGATAATATAAGCATCACTAATAATATTAAATTTCATTATACTAACTAAATATCCATTTTATAACTTCTTCAAAAATCATTCAAAAAATGAAGACGTTGTCATTCATACATGTGGAATATGATTTTTCATCAGTGCCTTACACAAATGGTTTTAAAATTTTACTTAAATAATTAATATTATATTTATAATATTATTAATTTTACAATATTATAATATATTCTCTATCTTCCTCCCAATAAATGGAAAACTAATGTGTCACCCGTGTGTACGTGCGAACTACAACATCCACGAAAATAACATATTCCATTTTTTACTATAGTATTTTATTTATTTTTTGACTCTCTTATAATATTATTAGCCTCATTAATAATATCTAAATATTATCATTATACTTTTTTGATAATATGTTATTCCAAAATAATCACTTTCTTAACCATACTCACCATAAGATTATAACTTGTTCTTTTTTAGGTCGGTTTAACCACCTACATAAAAAATGCTATAAATTTCTGTCATGGATAATTGAGGAAAAATAATTAATGATGATATTGTAAAATTATAATTAAATAATTATTTTTTTCTAGTTCTAGAATGGTAATGGTAAAATCTAACATGTTACGAAAAAACCACCCCTTATTTGTTAAAATTATCGGAACAAGCTCGCCACCGAGTTCTCCATCAAGAATAATTAATAATGTAATTATAAAATAAAATTTAAAAATTATAAATAATTATAAATAATTATAAATAATATATTCCAATACCTAAAATTATATTTTAATGTTGATGTTTGAATCTATAAATAATAATCGACACCGTGATTACAGAACTAAAGAAGAACAAGAAATTAAACTAATAACATCTGATGACGTAACTAAAACACAACTGAGTAATATATTTTTGATAAATAATTAAAAATAAAGTTTATAAAAGGTTATAAGTATAAATATATTTCAAAAATTAGTGATTGAGATGGTTATTTTTTTTTATAAAGGAGGTTAGATCATGTTCGACTAAGCAAGAATAAGGTAAGGGTTTTTTATAACTCAATTTTCTTTCTTTGAGCTATAATGATTATTCTTGAACCCCATTATTATAATTTAAACTATTTTATATTATTATTTTATAAAATTTTATTTACACTTTAATTAATATTTATTTATTATTCTTTATTATGAATTCATTTACAAAGGATTATTAATTCAAGTATTGTGATAATTATAAGGGTTTTTCATAACTCAGTTTCCTTTATTTGAGTTATAATGATTATTCTTGAACCCCATTCTTATAAGTTGAATTATTTTATCCTATAACTATATAAAATTGTATTTTCACTTTAATTTATGTGAATTTACAATTATTTCTCATGAAATCCTTTCCAAATTATTCTTTCTTCAAATATTGTGATATTCGTAAGTGTTCTTTGTCTCAACTTTCACTCCTTGAGACATATTTATTATTATACAAAAAATTTTCTTTTATAGTGTACTTGTTAACACATTTAATTCTTTTATCATCATTCATATTTCATTTATAGGATTTACAATCCTATTTCGTTATCACACCTTCATATTCTTTTGATTTAAAATTTTCAAAAACCATAAGGGTGTTTCTTAATTAAATACCATTTCATTGATTTATAATGATTATTATTGAGATTATTTATTCCAAGATTTGTCAATTACACCATAAGATTTTATTTCATTGTAATTTATCTTCCACTATAGGGAAAATGAAATTTTAAATTCAATGATTTTACCTTGGTGAATTTATTTCTTAAAGAGTATATCATTGTTGAGAATAATTCATTTCCTATTCAATGATGGTTTATGGAATAATACATTCCTTATCAGCCCATTAATTTTCTTTTTTGGGAGTTGGGGTGTTTATAGGAGGCTCTAGGAGGGTTTTGTGGAGTTTTAAGCTGTAATTATTTTTGCAGTAGTTTTTTTATAGAGTGATAGGTTGTTCGTGGCTTGGAGGATGGTGATTCATGACTTGAAGTTTTATATGGGAGTGTTTTTCTTAAGTAATTCATGACATGAAATAATAATTCACTATAATAATTAATTTGACACTGAGGAACCCATAAAATTGGTGGATTTTTATCCAATTTAGAGTTTTATAGATTCATGAATTGAATTGGAGGGCCTTATGAAAACTCACGATGTTAATTTGGGTTTTACATCATGAATGTGTCGAGGCCCAACTTGTTTATAAAATTTAGAGGCCTACTGATTTCAATAATTCCTCTATCATTTCCCTATAAAATCGGATGAACCATATGTTATTTTAAAGGATCATCCATTCCCATTATGATTTTATCCTTGGATTATGGAGGTTTATATTTTGAAATCCATGATGAATAAATCCCATTTTCTCCCTCAATTTCTCTGGTTCATCTTTGGGTATTCTCGGTGGTGATGTTGTTTTGGTTCAAGGAGTGTTTGGAACTATGATTTTGATAAACCTTGATGTGATTCGGGTTTATTCATTATTTCCTTATACTATTTTGTTCTTACAATTATTTCTCCGTCGCCCTATTGTATATGGAGATTTAGAAAAGATTCTTTACACTAATGGATCCTTTTTCTCTCCCTATCTATGTACATACATGGTGATTTCATGATTCTATCTTCCTTTGTGTGGATAGTAAGGGTTTACTTAAGAATATAATTAATTGGTTAAATCTTAAATTGATGACAATGGAGAGAAATCACTTATTTTACTACTTTTGATGATTTTTACTAATGAGATTATACATGATTATTTCCTTTGTTAAAAATCTTGGTAGTTGGGATCCTTGATTGTGTTGTAGTTGATATGCTTATTGAAACCTTATTGTATTGATAGTTTTATCCCACCATAGATAAAATTATATGAACATATATATGGATAATGAATTGGTTACCCATGAAAATCTGAAATTTGTGTGAGAGTACCCATAATATGTTATGAAGTAAAGTAATTGAAGCCCATATTAAATTTGGAATTATAATAAATTATGAATCTAAAATGTGGGTCTATGTATGGATGTGATTTCAATGTTTTATTTTGTGATGTGCACTATTATTTAGAGATTTTGGTGACTGTATTAGGTTATAAAATGTATTGGAAAGTGATGAAATGGTTGGTTGGAATGGGATTTGATGCGGGATGGTGGGTGGTGGTTGTGATGTGTGGTTTTTATGGGGAGATTTTTAGGTTGTGGTGAGATTAATTAGATTATGATGTTTTTTAGTGATGGTGGATGTGATATAGATGAGATCATATATGGTGTAGTTGTGTTAGTTTCCTATTTATCCAGGGAATTAATTTGAAATACTAAAACTAAAATGACATGGGTTGGAAAATGAATGAGAATAGGATAAATTTGAATATGATATTGGGATGAAATAAATTTTTGGTAATTGGATTAAATGAAATGAATGATAAATGAATGGTATGTATTAATGTGAATGAAATGGACGAGTAAATGAAATATAGTGAATCTCATTAATTTCAGAAATGGTGGAACCTGTAATTGAAAGTTTAATTTTGTGGGTATGTGTAGTGGTTGTGAGGTGTGATGCATTTAGCGGTGGTAATAATTGTTGTGGGTGTCGCGTGGAGAAGTGGTGGTGTTATAGAGTATGCTGGTGTAATTGATGTTAAACCATAGTCTTGGTAATGTGTATTATCTACCTATCTTGTATTTTCATGTTATTTATTTACATTCCCCACCAGAGTTGGATAACATTACAAATACCCAAATGTTTTGGGTTCTGGTTGTTTTCCCCAATATCCAAGCCGATGGTGATTTGGATGGCTGGATTCCACTCTTCCCTTCTCTCCCTTCCACAATAGTGATGTTATGGGTTGGTGTTGGATATTACCCAGGGATGATATGGGTTGATTTTTGAGATAACCCAGTGATGTTGAGGATGTGATATGTGGTGGGGGTTATGAATGGTGGGATGAGGGCACAAGTTTTATTTCCTTCACATTCATGATACTCTATAACCTTGGTTATGTAACGAGGCTATGATGTGATGAGGTTGTGATATGATGATGACTGATGCTAGATCTATATCCTAGACCCCATGGGAGGTTGTGATAGGTTGGGATACATCCCAAACCACATCAGTGATAGTTATTAATGAAATTTGATATGTATGTAAGGGATGAGATCATAAGATATTTGACATTGGGGCATGAGGTCAACAAATAAGTGGGGGAAGTGGTTGTGGGGAACCTCTGCTTTCTGTTCTTTTGATACTATGTTACTATATTTGATGAATGATTTGGTGGGAGTGACATGGTGAGGTTGGTAATGGTTAATCTACTTTCTTAGGTACATTTTGGTTCAACTATTTGTTTATAGGTTTATTAATGTTCTCTCTTCACATGTGCAATAGAGACCTTGGGTACGATCCTACTGAGTATACATGTTATTCTCACCATATGTATATATAAACCACTTTTAGGTTTCTAGGAGAAATTTAGGAATTTATATAGACATTACTATCTTGGATTTGGATATACTGTTGAATCTCTACCATAGAACTTTTCTTTGGTATTTACTTGGAGACTTTTATTTGTATTTTTTGATAGTGTTCATGTATTGTGGGATGGATTCAGATTTGATTTTATATTATATACTGAAGTTTGTTGGTGATAATTTATTCTATATTTGGATCCAATATTATTAATTTAACACCCTGATATTTTATGAAATATTTATATTTAAATAAATTTAGTTTCTTTGATTGATTTCTTAAGAGATAACACCGACCTTTAAGTAAACCGTGATATATTATAAAAATATCATTATTTAAACATGATTGTTATAACCTAGCAGTTAAAATTGACAGTATGAATATGAATAAAAAAATTATGTAATATATTTATTAAGGTTTTATATAATTCAAATGCATATATATTAATGAATAATAAATAATTACCCAATTTTTAGTAAAGTGATTTTTCGCTTAAAAAATACATTTTCTTAAAAAATGGTTTTTATTGCATTTTATGCACATATTATTATAATTATTTTCTACCACTTTTAAAAATCATATTTGAAAAAAAGGATATAATTTTTTTATTTATAATATCAAATTTATCTTATGGTTAATTTTTTATATTTTCTTAAAATAGTTGATTTTTGGGTGGATAGTAAAAATATCGATTTTTTAAATACTGTCACTTCTGTGAAATTACTATGAAGTAAGCATGAATTAATAAATTTTTAAAACTTTTTTTCAAAAAAATATATTTTAAATGAGGTAAATAAATTATTTTAGAACATTATTTGGAATTTAGTTACTCAATCTTGACTACTGTGAATATAACAAATATTTTATTCAAATTAAAAACTATTTTGGGTATTTGCATTTAATGGTATGGTTGGAGGATTACATTCAGTTTTAGTTTCTTAGAAAAAACTAGTAACCTTTATTTTTTTTTATTTTACTAAAATAATTCATGTTATCCAACTTATTACTTTGTTTCATGGCGAAATGACTTTTACTCTTAAATCAGGTATTTTTCAAAAAATCGTTTTTCATGCATTTTGTGTTCTTATATTAAATGTAATTTCTTCCATCTATAAAAATTGAATCTGATAAAATGGATTCCAAATTTTAAATCATCATTCCAATTTTTTTATAATTCCCCCTTTTATTGTTTTCATATAATTATGTTATCTTGGTAAAAAGTTAAGTTATCACGGTTAAGGATAAAATGGGTTTAAAGTGCTTTAACTTGGAGATAAGGATTAAAATGTATCCAAAACTTGTATAAATGTGATTAGTAGAGTTTATTTATATACTATTAATTCTTATATTTTAATTTTGTGTTACTTTTTGAAAATTTACATTATTATGATATATATTATATTATAATATTTTTGGTAATTCCAGGTGTGTCCTTTCCCTCACTTAAAAAAGGGAACCTCCTCTCCTATTTTTTCACAAATTTTGATCTCTATATTTTGGTAAATCCATTAATTAATACCATATTAGCTTCCTTACCCATGACTTATAGCTTATAATATTTCCAAAATACCATCCTTTCATGGCTTAAGGTATAAGATGAAGGATGTTTCTAAATAAAGTGGTATAACTATAAACTGAGTGTATTTCTTCTTATAATTACTATAAATATATCAAATCCATACTAACTTTATGAATATTGTATAATAAATATTTTTATATTTTATTATTATTATGGTACAACCATTATCCACCTTACTACCATCCTATGAGAAAATAAAACACCGCTCGTGCGTACGTGTGGACCACCACCTCTACGAAGCGATGCATTTAATTTTTCATCACCACTTCAATTTGATGGTTATAATGATATATTTAATGAATTTATATAATAATTATTATATTATTATATTATTATATTTTTTTTATAGTTTAAATATTTTTTATTTTTCTTTTCTTCCATCCATTGAAAAGTGGAAACGTCACTCGTGCGTACGTACGAACTACCATCTCCATGAAGTGATGTAATTAATTTTTCATCACCAATTTATATGAATAGTTATAAAAGTGTATATAATGATTGAATATGATACTAATGATATGACTATAATTATTTAGATGATGTAACAATGATGAAATTATAATTACTAGGACTTCAGAACCGAATCATTAATGAAAAAACGAAGAAGTTATCAGCTGAAATAGTGTTTTTAATAAAGAATTGCTAATAAATAGGTTATCAAATTTTATAAGTAAATAAAATATGGTATGATATATATTATTATTTTTCTATAATATATGTATAATAAATATATATTTATTATATAGGAGGTTCCAACATGTACGAATCAATATAATAATTATGGTAAGGGATTTGTATTTCAATCTCATTTTAATTGGGATTTTTTATAATTGAATTTACATTAAGGGAAATCATATTATTCTTATACAATAAAACCCTTTAATTTACTTATTATATTTTTATTAATGTAATTTTTCAGTAATAGTACTATTTTTATTTCTTTGGTACTTAAAATGATCGGGAAAATGTTTTTAAGAAAAACAGAATTTATTTCCACATAGGTCAGGAATCCTTTTCTTCCAGGTCCAGGTTTTCTTTAAAATGTTTTAAATAATGTTTTTTATTATTAACCTTTGATTTTTTAAATTCATAATTACCTATTTTTTAATTTTTTTAATTTTTTTTCAAAGGAATATTCTTATGATTTTATGAATATTTTAATTTTAACTTTTTACTGAAAATGTGAAAGGTATCTTTATTTTAACACGGAATATAATGGAAAATGAAAATTATTGTCCTTTTGAGAAACCAAATGTTATAGGAGATAGGATAAAAAATATTATTTCTATTATTACTTAAATTTCTCAAGATATGAATCCTATTGAGTTTCTAAATGAGAAAAGAAGGGAACAACATTCTATTGAGTCCTTCATGAGGCAAAATTCACCTTCTTTTAGTGGGTCAACTAATCCACTAGTTGTTGAACAATAGATCAGTACCAATAAAAATATATTTTCAATTCTATAGTGTTTATAACATGAAAAATTCATTTTATTTTTTTAACATTTGGAAGGTGAAGTAGATCAATGGTGTATTTTTATCAAGAACATGATGAAACCAGAAGAAATTGACTCTATGGAGTGAGATGATTTTAAAGCGATATTTTTCAATAATTAATTTCCTTTTATTAATCATATGAAAATAGAGAAGGAATAACTTGAGATAAATCAAATGGATGATGAATCCATTAGTACCCATGAGGAAAATTTTACAAGACTTGTGAGTTATGTTTCTAGTATTATCATCTAACCTAAAAGTAAGATTGATATATTATTTAGTGTCTTAAGACCAAGTGTCTGAAGGGTGTTATCCATAAGGGAATTCAGTAACTATGAATAAATTATTTTATGTTCTATCAAGGTGGAAATATAGATTGAAGTTACCCATAAATATCTTTGTTTTTATAAGAAAAGAAATATGGAATTAAAAGGAAATAATAATAATAAAACCATGTCGAGAAGAAGATGATCTTTCCTTTATGTTCAAAGTGTAGAAGGAAACATATAGGAGATTATCTTAAGGGTACTAGTAAATTATTTAAGTGTGTAAAGTAATGAAATCAAGCAATAAAATTCCGAAGTGATGAGAATAAGTTAACTAATGATAAAAATGGAGAGAAAACACCAAAGAATCCACCAACCACACTCCAATGTTTTAAATGTATGTAGTATGAAAATTATGCTAACTGGTGCTCAAAAATGAGATTTAATGATGATTAATGAAATAAATAACCACTTAATCCTAGAGATAAATGGAAATATCACAAGATCACTAATACCAATGTGGGGTATGATAAAGAAGTGGTGAAATCTAAATTTAACATCCGCTCTAAAATTGCTAATGACTTATTTGATTATGGATCTACCCACTCTTTTATATCAGAATAATTTTCTAAGGTAATCACACTACCAATATAATGATTATATTTCTAATTATTAGTGAAAACTTCTAATGATATGATGATCAAATCTCAAGACCATGATTCTTCTTTGATTGAATTTTGTGGGAATATGCTTCCTAAAAATCTTTTTATTCTCGCTCTAGTTGAATTTGATGTTATTTTAGGAATGGATTAGATTTATTTATATAAATACCACACCAATTTTCAAGGAAGTTAAGTGACATTTGATATTCCAAACTAAATTATGATTATCTATTAACGGATTATAAATATAAAATTCCAATATAAATTATATCCATTTTATAGGTTATGATTCCTATTAACCAAATAATTTTTTATTAAAAATGGATCCATCCTACATAGAGAGGGAAATAATTCCAAAAACATAGGGATTAAGTGGTCTAAAATAGTGAAAACCAAGTGAGTCCCAAATAAAAATGTTCAAACCCTCTTGTGGAAAGGACCCAAAATTATTAAATCAAGTGAAAACATCGTCCAACAGAGCTTTGTATCCAAGGAAGTCAGTGACCATATTTATCTCACACCATGTGTGGTTAATCTCCAAGACATTATTAATCAGATTCTTAGTTTTTTGAATTTGATAAGCAATAGATCTGGGGGTGTAACCAATATCTAGTAGATCCATTTGAAAAACTTATAAATTAGTTTCCAGTTTCGATAGAGTTATGTTCCTTCTATTTCAAAGATCCCAGCTAGTTAAAATAACATTTGATTCTACCTGAAGAGAATTTCCATACCCAAAATAAGACATAAAAGTAATAATCACAAAACCTTTAGTATTATGGACTAAACTACCAACCTGCATGATACCCAAGCTTCACGAACCATCGGTATTAAGTTTTAACCCATTTTATGGGGATACCATATGACCCGACATCAAGGATATTCTTATTATACTAGAGTTTGTTAATTTATTTCTAGAAGAGTTCATTATTATTCCTTTAAATCATTAAGTTTAGTTTTCAATAGATCTCATACCTGGTGCTAAACCTATTTTAATGAATCCATGGAGAATGATCCCAATTGAGTTGTAAGAATTGAAGAATAAAATATAGGAGGATATTGATAAGGGATTCATCTAGAAAAGTGAATTTCTATGGGGTGTAACTGTTCTTTTTATTAATAAGAAATATGGATTGATGCAACTCTACATTGATTACTAATAACTGAACAAGTTCATAATCAATAATATGTATCATCTTCCCTATATTTATGTTTTATTCAATTAATTATGAGGAGCTCAATATTTTTCTAAAATTTATCTTTGATTTGGATACTATAAATTCGAAGTAAAAAGTGAATACATACCCATGAAAACATTCTATATTAGGTATGGACACTATGAATTTATAGTGATTCTATTTGGTCTTATGAATTCCCCCATTATATTCATGGATTTAATGAATATATACTTTAGAGATTATCTTGATTAGTTTGTGGAAGTATCTATATAAAATATTCTTATATATTATAATATTAATTAAGAGCATAATAATACATTGAGGATTATATTAAAGACCCTTATTAAGGATATGATGTATGAAAAATTTACCAAGTGTGAATTTTAGAAACAAAAAGTTTCATAATGAGGTTATATAATCTCTTGCAGGGTTATATAAGTGGATCTATGAAAGAAAAAAAGTTGTAAAACATTGGCCCATACCAACCAAAGTGCTGAGATCCATAATTTTCTTTGTTTGGATGGATATTATCGATTCTTTGTGAATAATTTCTCATGAATATCTAATTCCCACACCAAGTTAATTTGGAATAAGATCAAGTTCCTTTGGATAAATGAATGTGAATAAAATTTCAAGGAAATGAAGAGAAGGTTGGATAACACACCTGTACTCACACTAACCTATAGTAGAAAAGGGTTTGTGATCTATAGTGATGCATTAGAGAAGGGAATGAGATGTGTTATCATATAGAATGATATAGTGATAACTTATGGCTCATTACAATTGAAGGTTCATGAGTATAATTACCTAAATCATAACCTAGATATAACAATAATAATATTTGCATTAAAGATATGGAGGAATTATATTTATGGAGAAATGAATGACATATATACTACACATAAAAGTGTAAACTATATTTTCTCCCAAAAATAGTTGAATATGATTCATAGAAGATGGTTGGAGTTTATTAAAGAGTATGACTTCTTAAAACATTACTACCTTGGGAACGTGAATAAGGTGGTTGTTTCATTGAGATGAAAAGATCATACTAGATTATGTATGATGAGGATAAAAATATATATAATATTTATGGATATGAAAAGGATGGAACTTAAAATCTTGAAGGAAGTGGAGAGATATTATCTTGCTCAAATGATTGTTCAACTGTTTATCCAATTAAATATTAAAGAGGCACCTAAGTAATATGTAGAGATAAAAAACAAGGTGTGAAATTTTCATGACTTACAACTTTATTGTGATGTAATTATAAGGTTTAGGAACCAATTATGTGTCCATAAATACCATATTTCAATAAGTAATTATTGTATGAAGCTCATATCTCACCAGTCTCTATTCATCCTAGAAGTACAAATATATATAGAGATTTAAAAAAGTATTTATGGTGGGGAAACATATAGAGAGATATTTAAGAGTTTGTATCTTGGTTATTAGTATATCAAAATATAATTCTAATGGTATATTATAGCCATTACCCATACTAGAACAAAAATGAAAAAACATAACCATGGATTTCATCATCAAACTTTCCAAAACGTCTAAAGTCTATAATGCTATTTGGGTTGTAGTCAATCACCTTATGAAGTCAGAACACTTAATTTATATCATATAAGTTTCCCAATTTGATCATATTTCTAGGATATACTTTGAGTAAGTGGTGATATTATATGAAGTACAACTCTAAGTTGTATCATATTGAGATCTGAGGTTTACCTCGATGTTTTGATGAGTCTTTAGTAAGCACTCAATACAGATTTGTTCTTATGTACTAATTTTCATCCTTATATATATAGTAATTTTGATAGGACTATTCAAACCCTATAGGATATATTTATATCCTATGCTGTGTATTTCAATGGTGGTTGGGATCAACACCTTCCTCTTGTCGAATTCTCAGATAACAATATATTTCACTTGAGCATTCAGATAGCTCTTTATGAATCCCTCTATAAATGGTAGTGAAAAAATCCAACATGATGGAATGAAGTTGGAGAAAGAAATATATTAGGACCTGAGATAGATAAGTAAATGGTAGAGAAATTTATATCCATTTAAAAACACATCAAGGTAGATCATAGTCAACAGAAAACTTAGGCTAATAATCATCTGTGAAATCCAAAATTCAATGTTGGTCAGAAGGAATTCCTATGAATTTAACCCTAGAAAATGTTTATGATATTTATAAATAAGGTAATATTGATCCCTAGGTATGTTTTACCCTTTGAGTTTCTTCCTTGAGTAGGTATAGTTTCTTATCACTTGGTACTTCCATTAAACCTATCACGAGTTCACAATGTGTTCCATATAGTTATCTTGAGGAAGTACATACCAGATACTTCACATATACTAAACTTTGAGGTCATACCATTGGATAAATATCTCTATTATGAGGAACAAACAATGGAGATTTTTGATCGAATAAATAAAGTGTTGTGAAACATAAACACTCATCTAGTCACAGTTTTGTGGGGAAACCATAAATTTGATGAAGATACATGGGAACTAGATGATGAACTAAGGCAGGAGTATCCTAAGTTTTTTGTGCTGGAGTGAAAAAATTTAAATGAAAAAATTATTATAATGGGGTATAATGTGACAACCCGAGATTTTATGAAATATTTATCTTTAAATAAATTTAATTTATTTGATAGCATGCTTAACACACAACATCGAGATTTAAGAGAACTACGATATACTATAAAAAATTTATTATTTAAATGTGACTATTATAACATTGCCATTAAGATTAGAAGTATGAATAAGAATAACTAAATTATGAAAAATATTTATAAAGGTTTTATATAATTCAATATTATTTATTAATTCATAATAAATAAGTCGTTAATTTATAGTAAAGTCATTTTATGATTTAAAAATATATTTTCTTTAAAAATGGCTTTTATTGTATTTTTTTGTATGAATATTGTAATAAATTTCTTCTACTATTAAAAATTTTATTTGAAAAAATGGATAATGTTTTTTTATTTAGCATATCGAATTTTTCGTACGGTAATTTTTTGATATTTTTTTTAAAATAGTTGGTTTTTGGGTGAATAGAAAAAATATCAATTTTTATAATATTATCACTTTTATTAGATTATTATGATGTAAGTATGAATTAATAATTTTTAAAACCTTTATATTGACCAAATATATTTTAAATGAGTTAAATAATGTATTTTAAAACATTATTTTGAATTTGGGAGCTCAATATTGGCTTTTGTGAATATAAGTGATATTTTATTCAAATTTAAAACTATTTTTGAGACTTTGCAGTTAATTTTATAGTTGGAAGATTACATTTAATTTTGTATTTATCTATTTTTTTATTATTTAACTAAAAAAATTCTTGGAAACCAACTTATTATTTGATTTCATGGTGAAATGATTTTTACTCTTAAATCAGGTTTTTTCCTAAAATCTATTCTCATGCATTTTGTGTTCTTATATTAAAATAAATTTCTGACATTTATAGAAATTGAATATAAAAAAATGTATTAAAAATTTAGAATCATCGTGACAAATTTTTTTATAAAGACCCTTTTATTTTTGGTTATATAATTTATTTATCAATTTAAAATGTTAAGTGATCATAGTTAAAGATAAAATGGGTTTAAAGTGGTTTAACTAGGAGATAAGGAATAAAATGTTTCAAAAACATTTATAAATGTGTTTTGTTGACTTTATTTCAACCCTATAGATTCCTATATTCAAATTTGGGGATCCTTGGTTCCTGTTTACATGATTATAATATATATTATATTTAAATATTTTAATAAATTCAAAGTTTGTCCTTTACCTCACTTATAAAAGCGCACCTCCTCTCCTTTATTTTTTCAAAAAGTTTGAGCACCCTATATATACCAATATAAACCCTAATAATATATTATCTTTCTTCCCCAAATACTATAGTTTCTGGTATATCCAAAATAACATCCTTTAAAGGATTAAGGTGTAAGCCGAATGAGGTTTCTCAACAAAGAGGTATAACTCTTAACTGAGTACTTTCAATTTTATTTATTATTATACTTCCTATAAATATATTTTATCCATAATAACATGATAAATACAATATAATAAATATACCTATATTTTATTGGGATTATGGTACAATGATTATCCATCTCATTTCCATCCTATGGGAAATGAAAACATCACTCATGCATACATGTGGATTACCTACTCCATGAAGCGATGCACTTATTTTTTTGTCACCGCTTCACTTTGTTGGTTATAATGATGTATTTAATGAATATATATGATATTTATTATATTATTATATTTTTTTAAAATTAAATTATTATTTAATTTCTTTCGTTCCATCCATTGAAAAGTGGAACCATAACTCGTGCGTACGTACGAACTATCGTCTCCAAAAAGTGATGTATTAATTTTTCATCACAAATTTATATTAATAGTTATGAAATTATATATAATGATTAAATATGATAATAATTATTTTATTAACATTACAGAGATTATGTAACTGTGATTAAAGTATAAGGACTAGGATTTCTTAATCTAAACATGCATGAAAAACAAAGCAGTTATCACCTAGAATAATGTTTTTTATGAAGAATTGTTAATAAACAAGTGATAATATATTATAAGTAAATACCATATGGTATGATATATATGAGTATGTTTATATAATAAATGTATAATAAATCTATATTTATTATATAGTAGGTTCTAATATTTATGAATCAGAACAATACTTGAGGTAAGGGATTCATGTTTTAATCTCATTTTAATCAAGATTGTTTATGATTGAATTTTAAATAAGGGAAATTATATGATTATTATTTGATAAATTACTTTAATTTTATTATAATCTATTTATTCATGTTTTTTTTCAAGTAATAGTACCATTTTCTTGTCATTGGTACTAAAAATAGACTGGAATGTTTTTAAGAAAAACAAACTTTACTTTCTCTTTGGTCAGGAATATTTTTCTTTCTTGACTATGTTTTCTTTAAAATATTTTCGAGAATGTTTTTACTATTATCCTATAATTGTTTAAATTCATTTTTAAACATGTTTTTCTTTTTACAAAAATGTTTCAAAGGAATATTCTTCTCATTTTCTGAATGAGGTACATTTGAAATTTTACTAAAAATGTGAAAGTAATATTTGTTTTTATATACTTGACATGAACATAATTTCCTACCATAATAACCAATCAATTATTTAAATATTAATTTAGAAGCTTCAATGTTTATTTTCAAAGAAAATTATTTACTTTATATTTTTTAAATTCCTATATTTTAAATAAGTGATTTCAAAATGAAAAGGGTATTTTCCTCAAGAAATATTACAATGATATTTTAAATGAATTTATCATCTATGATAACATCATTTGATATTAATTATGTTTTACTAGGGATATAATCTATGGGTTTTTCTAGGATGAAATGATGAAATGTTTATGAAATATTTTTCTTTTCCATGGGTTATGATATGAAGATATTATGGATGTTTTGTGATATTGTGGAACTCATGTATATGATTTTTCATTATGTAATGGGTTTACCCTAAATTATATATCCCTCCAATGCATTGGGTAAAGATGGATATCTCATGATATAATAAGGTTTGGAATGAGGAGTAAACCTCGTTAAATAAGGGACTCTATCCACTATGATAGTATTGGGAGTGAACCTTGAGAAAGGATATGATGGAATGGGTAGTGATACCAATACAATATGATAGTATTGGTAGTGAGACTTGACTAATTTAATGATATTCAATTCTTATTTGAATTCCACAAATTTATGACTTATTCTAATGTTATTATCTCATGGATCATGTTATTTGATCCATTTATGATCCATGTATTATGATCTTATAAGTTTCATACCATGAATCATGTTTATAATCTATGATTTTCTAGGTATGGTTTTCAAATGTTAATCTGAAATAATTATACCCTCATGCATGTGTTATGCTTAAATGATCATTTCAATCTCTCTTATCTACCTTTACTGAGCATTTGATATCACCCTTTATTATTTTTCCTTTTCCATAGGATACGATGAAAGGTTTTAAGTATTTTACACCTAAGAATGATGATATCTGTGAAAAACTTAATGGGAGATTATGTAGTTATTTTATATACTAGTTATTTATGCATCCATGCTTCTGAAGACACTAATATTTTACGGTTTTAGCATGGTCCGTAATGCTTGGTAATGAATATTCATCTAATAAGATTTAACATATATATATATGAAGTATGAGAAACTATATTTAAGGAGGAAAATTCCTTCTATATGTGATATTTTTATACCATCAGTGCTTATCAGCAACCCAAAGATTATTAGAGGTGGGACTCGGGGGCTATTATCTTTTTTCCTTCACTTCCTTCATAGTAGGGTTACCTTTGGAGGGGGTTTGTCATGAAATAGTGGTATTAAATGGAGGTTAAGAGATATGATGGAGTTTGGAGTTACACACTATGAGGATTGTATTGATTGGTATGAAAATAATACCATTTGATCTTGGTATGTGACATAGGATATGGAGTCTGGATAAGACACAAGATTTTAGCCCCCCAGTAATTTGATATAAGGAATCTAAGATTATTGAATGTCCAAGTGAGGTAGAACTGTTTGAAGGGTAGTGACATATGATAGGTACATGAAACATGATAAATTTTATTTGTTTCTAAATTAGGTTACTTTGAGAAATTAAAATGAAATTAATTAAATAAACCTATATAAAATTTTATGATACTGAGCCAATAGTTTCTCCTTTATTTTCAATAACTTCTCCAAGACATCATCCACATGTAGATAAGGCATCATAGGTTTAGTGGGATGATATGATTGATCATCAAAGTATCAACCTGAAAAAGGAATATGAGGCACATAAAAGGGAATTTTGTGCCTTTTTGAAGTAAATCTTAGTAATGTATGATGGGATCATCTTTGACATAGAGACAATGTGTTTTTTAGAGAATCTTTCCATAGTCTTACTCTCAATTCGAGCTGAGGAAGAGTTTTGAGTACTGTTAGTATTTATTTAGATGTGGGGACCTGCGCGTCAATGGTGGATATTATATCTTGGTGAATTAAAGGAGACAAATGTTTCATGGGTTGAATTTTAGGAGTTACACTTGTAATTATTGTAATTGATGATGAAGGTGTAAGATATAAAAGAGTTAATCTCCCTTCAATAGGGGATGATGAGTGTGATGAAGCTTGGGATTAAGTTCAAGGATCTCCTTAACTTTTACATAGATGTATTTTCAGATGAGGAGTAAAGAGGAAAAAATTTAGAGAAGGTATTGCACCCAATGATCAGGTATGAGGTCACCCCATTTTATTCCCATATATTTGGAGGTTCATAAGAATACAAATGTTATTAAGATAATTCTTTATCCGGGAGGCGAGCCTTGAGAGAGTGACCAATAGGGTGTCTTGAGGAGTAGGGATCTAGGTAGTGGATCGTGGATGTTAAGACAACCAGCGTTCTGACTGGTGGGGATCCGATATTGTAAGAATTATACATAAAATTATAGGGTTGATGGATCGTGAGAACCTATTGGGGCCATTTTCATTCCAAATCTATGGGGGTCTTGTCCACCACTAAGATCAGTGTTCGATAGCCCATGGAGGATAGTTTTAGATGGGTGGTTAGGACCCTTTTCGAAAGAAGTACAGTTTCCTCTAAGGTAATTTCAGAAGAAGGGACCACTAATGCTTATTTAGTAGCCAAGGGTAGATGGAGTTAGTAAAGGGTATCCTCACAATGTTCCACATCCTTATAAATCTAGTCTAGAGTGAGGTCATGGAGTTAATCAGAAGAGAGGCAGAGGATATGGGTGTAAAAATATGCATTCAAGGAGGTGTTAACACCAACAGGGCCGTATGTATTTCATTATATGATCACTCTTTCATATAACATTGTTTGTTATTCATTTCATTTAGGAGTCTCACACTCCTTTATTAATCATATCGTGTTATATAATTTGAGACTTTATATGGAGAGACTTCTAGTGCCTCTGGTGCTATCCACACCGATTGGAGACCAGGATGCTTTGTTAGATGTGTGATGGGGATTTAGAGTGGTGATGGGGTAACACCAGTCAATGGGGGGTTTCTTATTTATATGGATACATACATAAGATTTTATCCTTGTCATGTATTATATGCATTCCATGAATGAATCCACTGAATTATTCTATAGGAGAGTTTCTTTTTCCGATGAGGAGGGACAATGAGTGGTGTTCATTATCAAGTGGAGTTATCAGATGGGTGGTAGGAAAGAGAAACCCCCTATTTCTCATTTGGTAGAGATACTAGTGGAATATAAGGTTGAGGATGTTACCAAGGTTATGGGGGAGTTCCTTGATATTTTTTTGGAAGAGATTATGACACAACCCCCTTGATGTGACGTTGAGTTTGGGATATATTTGCAATCGGCCATATCTTCCATTTTGATGGATTCTATTTGAATGGTGCCTATAGTACTACATGATTTGATGATAAAGGTTGATGATCTAATACAAATGGGTTTTATTTGAACTATTTTATCTCCTTGGGGTGCTTCGATATTATTTTCTAAGAAGGTGGATGGTATTTTGAGGTTGTGTATAGAATAATGGAGTTTGAATCAGGTGATAGTTAGGAACCATTACCCTCTTACAAGGATTGATGATCTATTTGACTATATGAATGATCTAGTTGGTTTTTGAATATTGTATTGTGATTTAAATATCACTATATGAGGGTGAAAGATGAGGATATCCTAAAGAATACCTCTAGGTGTAGGTGTGGGCACTTCAAATTCGTGTTTATGACATTTGTTGTCATGAACATTCCATCTATATTCATGGGTATCATGAATTCCATATTCTGAAAGTTCCTAGACCAGTTGTGAGTATTATTTGATAATTATATATTGATATACTCAAATTTATAGGAGGATCATGCTGATCATCTTAGATATTTCTTAAAAGTTCTTCGACACCATCAGCTTAATGGAAAACTATCATGGTGTAAGTTTTGGATGTGAGGGGTGAATTTCTTTAGGCACATGGTGTCACAACAAAGTGTATCCATGGACCCATAGATTTTTGTGGTAGTTTTTTCTTGGGTAGTACCCAAAAATGTGGAAGATATTAATAGTTTCCTTAGCTTTTCAGGATATTACTAGATCTTTGTGTTAAATTTCTATAGGGTTGTAGCCCCTATAAAAACTTAGACTAGGAAGGACCATTATTTTGTATGGATTTATTATTACCAATATTCATTTACCAGAATAATAAGTTGAAGAGTTCCCCAGTTCTTTAGTTTCCTTAGGAGGGTGAGATGTTTGAGGTTTTCTAAGAAATGTCTAATCTAGGTTTGGGATGAATCTTGGTGTAACATAGGGTAATGATATATTATGTATTTAAGTAGTTACATCAATATGATTTTAACTATTCTACCCATGATATGGAGTCAATTTAAGTTGTGTTTGTGATGAATCTATGGTATAATTACCTCACCGATGATCACTTTGTGGTTTTTATATATAAAAAGATCTTGAGATATATTTTCTCTCATCGAGGCATGAATGAATGATAATAGAGGTGGAAGGAAATTATCAAGGATTATGATTTTTATATCTTTTACACCATGGTAAAGGGGAATTTAGTTTCTTATGTTCTAAGTTATAATTCCTAAGGAGATGTTGTTCAGGATTTTGGGGATGTTTGAAAAGGGATAGATGATCTTGTGATGATGCATCTTGATATGGGGAAAGAACTGACTGAGGTTGTGTTTATTAGATGACCATGAAATAGTCCTTGATGCATAATGGGAAGGATACTTAGTGGGAATACTCATAAGTAAATGTGATGTGTGACCATGTTTTCCACAATTATGCTTAAGAGTTATGATTAGAGGATAGTCATAATCAGATGTTGTTTCAGGGGAGGCTGTTTGTTTCATTGGTAATGTGAGAAGTAGTTATTTGTGAGTTTTATAGATTATAAATATTATTAAATGAAAGTGTGGATAATATTTACCATGCCTTGAGGAGATAAATTTGGTGGTCTGGGAAAAAATGGTTAGTGGAAGAGTTTGTGGAAAAGTGTTTGATTTTTAAGTAGGTGAAATTAGAAAACCATGTTCTTGGAGGCTTGTTGTAGTCCTTGAATATTATTGAGTGAATATGGGAGGAAATTTCAATGGATTTGAACATTAGGTTACCCTAGGATAATGGAAGATGTGATGTAGTTTGGGTGATTATGGACTGAAAGATGAAGTCAGTTCATTTTATGATGATCTATGAATCGATTCCCATGGATTTTTTTAGAAAGAAAATATGTGAATAATGTGGTAAGGATTCATAGGGTACTGAATACCATCATTGTTGATTATGATCCTCATTTCACCTAATGGTTCTAGTTATTATTCGAACATGAATTTGGATTCCAGTTGCACCTTAACATTACTTTTCACCCTCAAATAGATAAATAGATGGAGGAAACCATCTAGACACTGGAGGATATGTTATGGGATTATGTATTGGATTTTGGTGGGTCATGGGTAAAGGATCATACTTTGGTTGAGTTTTCATATAACAATATATATCAATCACCCATTGGAATATATCTATTTGAGGCATTGTATAGATGTTTGTGTCATTCTCTATTATGTTGGAAAGAGGTAGGGGAGTCATTAATTCTTGGTCCTAATGTAATAATGAGTAGGATCTAGAAGATCTAGATAGTATGACAATGGATTAGGTATTAATAGGACTATAATAAGGCATATAATTATCATAGGTAGAGGTACTAATAGTTTTAGGATCTAGAACATGTGTTATTTAGGGTTTCCACCCATTAGGGGAAACAAAGGTTTGATAGGAGTAATCTTTCTCCCTGATTCGTTAGGACTTTTGAGGTGTTGGAGTGTATTGGTGAGGTGACTTATCAATTTATGATTTCACTATTTCTAGATAGGATCCAAAAAAACTTACATGTTTCCTAACTTTTTCAGGATCTTTATGATGACACCCACATCATTGATAGGGGAGAGTTGGATATCAAGGATAGTGCGATGTTCATGGAGATACCCATAGAGATCTAGGATTGTTGAGAGAAAGTACTACATAGATAAACTATAACCTTAGTTCATCTTCTATAGAGTCATGGTGGCTTAAATAAGATCACTTTGGGGTGTGTGACATAGATGTGTTCTCATTAATTTGAGTTTTTTTTGAGTTTTTCCTTATTTTTTTCTTTGATGATGTGATGCTTGAATCTTACTGATTTATGGGATGTTTCTTTTTCCCTTAGTGGAATGTGTTATTTAATAAAGTATATGAAGAGGGTAAATCCTCTCCCCAATCAACATGTGTTATTTTTACAACACATTATAAAACAATGTGGGAAAGTCAATGCTTCCCAAAACATACAATATCTTGTTAATAAGGGAAAGTTTCCTTTATAAGCTTGCTTTGGTATGTATTGTGTGGCATTTAAACTGGTTTTTGTATTGGGTTGTGTAGAGGTTTAAATGGTAGTGAAATTGTTTATGTGGAATAGAGGAGGCTTATATTTATTGTGGGATAGTGTGATGTTGTGGCTGGTGAGATGGTAATGTGGTTGTGTAGGGGTGTTTTCCAAATGTTTTTGCTTGGATTAATGTGTTTGGTAGGTGGTAGTGTTTGAGGTATAATTATAAACCTGAGAGGTATCTCATGAAATGTTTTTTCAGTCCCTTCCTTCCTTTTTGGATTTATCTTTTATTCTCAAGGATGATAGTCATTTAAGAGTTATATATTGTAAAAGTCCATGTATTTTTGGCCCGTCACTTTGCTGGTTTGTGAGTTGGGGGTGTTAGGAGGAGGCTTGAGGAGAGTTTAATGGATCTTGGAGTTAAAATTATACTATAGTAGGTTGTTCATGATGTGAATTTTATTCATGATGTGATAGGTTGTTTATGTCTTGGAGGATGTTTTTTCATGATTTTAAGTGTGATATGGGAGTGTTATGCTTAAGTAACTCATGACATGAATGAATAATTCACAATGTGAATTAATTTAAGACCAAGTCCCCATGAAAATTAGAGTATGTTAATTGGGTTTGAAGTTTGATCCAACATAAATTTATTTCATGACCTTAATTTTAGGTACTCACATAAACTCATGATGTGAATCTGGGTTCCACATCATGAATGTGTTGAGTCCTAGCTTGTTTATAAAATCTTTAGACCTCATGATTTATTTTATTCCGATATTATTTTCCTAGAACCTTGGGTGAACCCTAGATTATTTTTATAAGATCTTACAACCTCTTTCCTCCTAATTTTATCCTTGGATTATGTAGGTTGATATTTATAAATGAATGGTGATTAAATCCCCTTTTCTCCATAAATTCTCTAGTCCCTCTTTGGGAATTCCTAGTGGTGATGTTTTTTGGTTTGGAAAGTGTTTGAGGCTATGATTTTGATGAACCTTGATGTGATTCAGGTTGTTTTGAGGTTTACTTATGTAGTTGTGGTCTCTCGGTTGTTCTCCTTCACCCTGTTGTACGTGGAAATTCATAAAAGATTATTTTAGGTAGATAATCCTCATTATATTCTTATTTATGTACATGTGTAGGGATTTAATGATTTTTTATTCCATTGGGTGGAAAATAAGGATAAACTTAAGAATATAATTAATTGTATAAATCCAAAATTGCTGTTAATGGGATGATTTTTTTTTATTTTATTTTTTTGTTTATTTTTGCTGATGAGATTATATGCATTTCTAAAAATCAAAGCTATATAGAGCCTTTCTTGTGTTATAGTTAATATGCTTTTGGAAAGACTATTGCATTGATAGTTTTATCTCACCCTAGATAAAAGGCTAAGAATGTATATATGAATAATGAATTTGTTGCCCAAGAAAATCTGGAATTCATTTGGGAATACCCATACTAAGAAATGATATAAAAGTAATTGAATCCATTGTTAAATCTAGAATTTTAGTAAATTGTGTAAGAAAGAATATGTTTCTATGTTTGGATGTGATTTCTTTGTTTCTTTGTGTGATGTAGGCTATTGTGTGGTGATGGTGGTGATCATATTGGGTTGTGGAATGTTTTAGGAAATGATGTGATAATTGGTTGATATAGAATGTGACGTGGGCTAGTGTGTGGTGGTTGTGATGTGTGGTTATTACGATGAGATGGTTGGGTTATGGTGAGATGTATTGGATTATGATGAGTTGTAGTAGTGGTGAATGTGAGATGGATGAGCTATTATATGGTGTGGTTGTGTTAGTTACTTGGTTATCCATGGATTGAATTTGAAATTCTGAAACTGAAATGACATATGGTAGTAAATGAATAAGCATGGGATCAATTTGAATTTGAGAATGTGATGAAATTGACGTGTGTTAATTAGATTAAATGAAATTAATGATAAATTATTGGGATGTGTTATGGTGAATGAAATGGATGATTAAATGAAATCTAGCAGAAGCTCATTAATTCTGTAAATGATGGAACCTATAATTGAAAGTGGAATTGTATGGTTATGTGTGTCGTTGAAGTTAACCCATAGGTTCAGTAATTTGTGATATCTACCTATATTTTATTTTAATTTTATTTATATATACTCACCACCTTAGTTAGATAAACTTATTAATACCCAAATGTTTTGGGTTCTGGGTGTTTTCCCCTACATATGGGATGTTGTTGATTTAGATAGATGGATACCCCATCTTCCCCATTTTCCCTTCGTCAAAAGTGATGATATAGTTGGTGTTAGAGATTAACCAGTGATTATATGGGTTGGTGTTGGATATTTTCCTATGATTTTGAGGATGTGATATGTGTTTGGGGTCATGTGTGTTAGGAAGAGGTAATGAGTTTGATTTCCTCCACATATATGACACCCTACTTCCCTAATTATGTGATGAGGTTGTGATGTGATGATTAATGATGCCAATACTAGATGCTAAACCCTACGGGAGGTTGGTATAGGTAGGGATTCATCCCAACCCACATAGGAGATAGCAGGATATGCGATGTCATATATATAGAAGGTATGAGAGAAAAGGAAATTTGACATTGAGGCATTATGGGGTGCCTTTTATTTATATTCTTTTGGTACTATGTTAGTATATTGGATTCATGATTTAGTAAGTGTTCCATGGTGAGGCTAGGTTTGGTTAGTTGACCTATTTAAATGTATGTTGGTTTTGTTATTTATTCACTAGTGCATTAGTATGCACTTTTCACATGTTCACTAGAGACTATTGGTATGATCATATTAAGTATAGATGTTATACCTACCCTATATATATATAAACTATTTTTTAGGTTTCTAGGAGGATTTAGAGAACTAATTTGAACATTGATAGATTTTATTTTGAGACACTATTGAGTCACTTTAATAGGAAATGTATTTGGTATTTATTTAGATACTTTTAATTGTATTTATTAACATTGTTCATGCATTATGGAATGGTTTTTGGTGTACTTTTATATTATATTCCGGAGTTTATTGTTGATTATTTATTACATATCTCTATTTGAAATTATTAATAGGGGTAATTACTTACATAAATGAGATTTTTATACCCTCAGTGCTAGTCAAAACATGGGGTCGACTAGATGCGGGACTCAAGGGTCTCTATCCCTCTTCTTTAATTGTTTTCCCAGGAGGGGTACCTTTAGAGGTAGGGGGTCATGTTAATTTCCCCTCCTTGTCTATATTTTCCATTTACACCAATTTTATCCTTCTTATTTGGAAACCCAATTATGTATTATTTCATGTGGGCTTCAAATTTCTCTTTATCCCTTTTTAAAATTATGTTTTTTCACTGCTTTTCTGATGTTGGTTTTCAATTAAGGTATTTTAAATTATTAAAAATGTTTTTCCTTCCATGATCATTTTTTATTATCCAATCTATATTTCCTCTTGAAAAAATGTATTTATTTTTCATGGATTCATTATTGAAGGCCCTTTATGAAATTATGTATGTTCAAAAGTTTCACTCCACCTTTTCAAAAATTACTTTTTAAAGTCAATCGTAACTTCCTCTTTTTATGACATTGTTAAAAATGTTTTAAATTTTTTTATGACTTCACTTCCATTTTACTCTCTATTTTAAAATGTTTTTACCACCTTGGGATTTATGTTTTATGGAATAACTTATAAATCCTATCTTAATATTTTCCTTTTGGTGATTATTCTTGTGGAAAATACATTACCGCTTTTTTTCTTTCCTAATCATCAACTATATATTGGAATCATTTTTCTTCCAATGCCATTTTTTGGGAAAAAATCCTTCAAAGTTCCATTTTAGTGATGTTGGGGTGACTATGGTTGTTGAAAAAGATATATAACCTCATTTTAGTATGGTTGGTGTTGCTAAAGAATATGTCTAAGGTGGAACAATTTCCTAGTGTTTGACAAATATTTGGGCCTCAAAATTGAGAGTTTGTTTTATGGAAAAGAAGGTTTTCAAAAAATGATTTAATGAAGTATAGTTCATGGAATCTGAATCATAGTTCATGGACTGAAAATCATGGAGTTCACAAAACGCATAGAAGCAAAACTAAACTATGTGTACCATAATGGTGGTAAGCAGAATGGAGAAGGAAAACTGGAAAAAGAAGATTTCCACATAGCAATGCTATGAGGACCGAGGAGTGTGGTGTGCATACCATATAGAAAAATCAGTTCATGGTAGGTTCATAGTTTATTGGAGGCTAACCATTCATGGGAGGATCTTCATTTGAGGTTAAGAGGTAGTTATTTAAGGATCCAAAAAGTGTTTTTTTCCTTTGCGGAAGACATTAACCACCATTAAAGATTAAGGCTCTATGTGGACTGTATAACAGTTCCTAGTGAAAGCTATATCAGATCTAAGTTTTGGGTAATTTGGATTAGTGGGGTTTTAATATATATTTTTCTATATAATGACCCATAATCAGATCATTGAGTAAAGAAAATTTCACAAGATAAGATCATCACCAGAGGAAATATTGTGAAGTCTGAAGTAGTTCATGAGGGGGGATTCCATGAAGGGGAAGAGTTTGTAAGAGAGAATTCCTTGAAGGTTTCAGTTTGCGAATAATGTTTGCTAAAGGGGTTTTACAGAGCTCAGTATCTTGCAAAAGAAAATGGATCGTGAAGCTAAGGTGGTATGAGAAGCATCAATGGTCTGTGAGGCATCGTCCTTTCACAAACTAGGGGTGGTTTCTGAAGAAAAAGGTGACAGTGAAGTAATCACACCATGTTATTCAATGCTGTTCATAAAGGATTAAAGGTAATTCATGGAGGGAGAAAGGAAGTTTAAGAATGACTAAAATAGTTTGTGAAGGAACTCTCTATAAGGAAATTAGTATGTGGATAAGTGTATTTCATCTATAAGGTGAAAATAGGAATTCATGGCACACATACATGTGAAACTATTCTGAGGTTCTCATGTAAGGAGATACGTACCAGGATCGCCAACGAGCCTGTACCCAAGTGGTAAAAGCTCCTACTTGGCATCCAAAAAACCTAGGATCGAATCCGGGAAAGGATAAATTTCTAGGGTACTGTTGCAGCACTGTAGCAGGGTACTGTAGCAGCACTGTAGTAGGATACTATAGCAGTAATGTAGCCGTACTGTAGAAGTGGATGAACTATAGCAGCGGTAGCATTATAGTGGCGGAGGTATTATAGTAGTGGATGACTGTAGCTGTGGTAGTACTGTAGTGGCATAGGTACTGTATCAGAAACTATAACAGTGGAAGTACTGTGGCTAGTATTGTAGCAGCCTGGGTACTGTAGCAGCACTATTCACTAAAGGTCCTTTGAGCAAAAAAAAGGGATTTCGAGCCTTATATTCAGACCACTTGGTCTTGGGCCTTCAGGCTATATAATGGGTCTCCTCTACCCAGATTGAAGGAGGTATTTTCTTTAAATGATGAATGAGGGTTCAGTCCCAACCTTTAAAAAAAAGATAAGTGCCAGGATTATCTTGTGAACTATATCATTTTCATATCTGAACTCCAAATAAGAAGAATAAGAAAGAGGATCCACATCATCAGAATATATTTGTATAAGGAGTTTGTTCACTGCTACATTCAAACTTGTAAAATGAAGACTTGGAATCTATTTAAGATCTTTGCAAAGATGAGGTAATTTCTTTGTATACAGTAAAGAGAAGTTTTTTTGAGTTGTATGGAAAGTGGAAGTGTTGTATCTAGGTGTTTTCATAGAAGTGAAGGAGCAACCCAAAAAGAACGTTAATAGATCATCTATCTATAACTGAGGATGTATTCATTATTGATAATTAAGGGACCTACATTTCCATAAACTATGTATGGATCCTTTCCAGAGCAGTGATCAAAGGAAGAGGAATAAGTTGATCCTTTCCACTGGTAGTGATCAATAAAAAGAGACTTAGGGAGTGGCCCTGGGGAAAGTAGTGAGTTGAACCTAAAATTTGTAAAGGTAGTGAACCTGGGCATAGAAGTGATCTAGCCTAAACCATGTATTGGTAATGAGCCTTAGTGTATTTGGTACATCAACACATTACTATTGTATTGTCCTTGGATATAGCCCATTGAGGGTGAACCAAGTAAATATCTGTCTGTATGTGTGCTTTCTTTCTTTCTTTACTTTCTATGCATCATCATTAGATAAAGTATGAAAGGATAAGATAAATATAAACACTAAATAGAAAACAAAGTGAAACTTATAATAAATAGTTCATGATATAGTGAGACAAGAATAATTTCAAAAATAATATCAATATGATGATTCACCATTATCAGGGTATCTAGACCCCCTTTGGACCTAACAATTTGTATTAGAGCATTGAGTTATTTTATCAAATCTGTTTCTCTGACTTGGTTTAGTTGATTTTTGAAATTAAATTTTCAATTTTCTCCTATCTAAGAGCACCATAGAAAAGGGTATAAATTCAAAGAATAAGTATAAGTATGGTTGTATTCCTTAGTATATAAGTTTTTATGGAAAGAGTGTGATTCAGTTGAAGGAAACAAACATTGTACTGAAGAATGGTTTGGATGAATCATTTAGTGAGAATATTTACCCATTCAATGATGCTGCATGAATGAGTGAAGAACTCAATATTCCAAGTGATTTTGGTATTACTGATGATGAATAAATTGCAAGGAGACCAAAAGTAAAAGTTATCCAAAAAATAATGGAATTGGATTAGAAACTAGAAGATGAAAATAAATCTAAATACATCTTGATCCAAGTGAAAAAAATTGAATTCAAAAAGTTGAAAGGTTTAAATAATAGACTTGTTGATGTGGCTATAGATCTAAGGGAGAAGAATGAATATCAAGATGAATAATTGCAAAATATTTCCACATAGATAGAAAAAATCAAATTTTATGACAAAGGAAAAAAGAAGAACTCAGAATAAATTTTGAACCTAAAATCCCAAAATGATGATCTTTTTAGCTATATGAATTGGTTTAGGAGAATAAAAGATTAAAATAAGAGAATTCATACTGTAATGATTTTTTTGATTATAAAAATTCAGAAATAAAGGAGCAATATGACATGATAGATAAGATATATCAAGAATTGGAAGATGAGATAACTAGGGGAAAAACTCTCATAAGAGAACATAATGATTAACTTGATTTCATGTACAAGAAGATTCATCAATTGGAGGAAGTGATAGATTCATTCAATAAATAAGTAGAGAAATCAAATGCCAAAGGCAATCCAAAATTAAAGGATACATTGCACTTATTATTTTAATATCATATGACATGTGATAATGAAATGAAAATAAAATATGCTACTTCATAGGAGAAACATGAAAGGATTGTCTCATTCCAAAGGCCATCCAGTTTGGGAAAAATTGGTATTGGATATGATTATACCTCTCCCATGAATGATAGAAATAGAAATATGAAAAATTATAGAAATAGGAAAAATTCTATAGGTGCTAAAGATATGCCTAAAAAGGATTTTATAGGAAGTAATGACATTATGTGCTATTTATGTGGGATGCATTGTCATTATTAAAGTTTTTTTTCTAAATCCTTGGACTATATTTCAAATTGTGAAGGTATAAATATTTCTAAATATAAGAATAAGCAGAATATTCTTGAAAATTCTACAAGTAATTCCTCTTAGAAGAAAGCATCCATCATATTCTATTATTGTGGAAGAGAGGGACACACCATGAGTAGCTGTCAAGAAGCCCAAGGATTCAATGTTAAAAGAAGAAGGGATCTGGATGCATCAACATATCAACCTAGAAAAGATGATACTAGGTATATTTATAATAGGAGATGTTTTATGTGTTCTAATAATGGGTATTTGGAAAGATATTGAAAATGGAAGAAATTAGATAAGGAAAATAAACTCAAATAGTGATCTCCAACTCTAGTGGTGTATGATGAGAAAGCCTATATAGGAAGACAAAATGATAATTCTGAAAATAGTTTTAAAGTCTCAAAGTAAACACAAGGGTATTAATGAAATGTGTATCAAGAACCTCCTCTATTACAATCACAATAACTCTCTTGGAAAGAATGTGAAAAAACCTAGAAGAAAAATGGAGGAGCTACTCTAGTTGTGAGTAAGAAGAATGTACGTTCAGTGGAGGAATAACCACCATTAAGAAACAGTGTGGTGACTTGGATAAGTGATAAAATAAAAATGAATAAAGAATGCCTTGAAAAATTTTCATCCCATTCCACATGGTGATAAGTGAAGGAAAGATAAATTTCCCTCTAATGGAGGAATAAGTAAGAGTAGGAAACCATTGGAAAGGTTCCTTCTCAAAGAAATTGTCATGAAAATTAGCATATTGTTGGATAATCGAAGAAAAAAATTTATACTAATGGGTATAAGCCCAAAATTGTGAAAAAGTACAAGCCTAAAAACCAATATATCAGATAAAGACTTATCATGTGGGTAAAAAATGTTTGGTCATATGGCCATAACAGTTAAATTTGGCCGGGCATTTGGAACATACACAAAAAATAGTAGAGTGATTTTCAAGAAAGTATCAAAGGGATGATCCTCTAGGATTGACTAAAATCCTCTTCTCAAAGATTATAGAGGCTCCTATATCCCTATGTGTTTATATTATATTAACTAATATTCATGGATTTCATGATTATTTATTTTGTTCGAAACAATATGGTATCTACTGACTATTTTCCGGATACCAAGAAGCTGTGATAGAAGATTTACAATGTTTCTAAAAAGTGGTATTTCCGCTCTAAAGAGTAATTCCATAAATTAAATCATCTAATAATCAGTATTATTTATTTGAGTCATTCAAAATATGGAGGTTTTAAAGGAGTTATGGTGATAAGAACATAATGTGATATAGCCTCATATGACAAAAGAGACCTCTAAATAATTGAGGAAATCAATGTTGCTCGAATCCATGAAAGTAGGTGAGTGACATAGACAACATTTTCATTTATTGGATTAAAATAATGTTTAATATAGAGATTTATAGCTCATTAGGATTAGAGGATCTGTCAATGATTCAATTTCAATTGGTAATTTCACTTTCTAAAAATCCTTCTGTAGTGTGCAACTATAAAGAAGAATCTGAATAAGATCCTGAAAAGTGCTAAAAGAATCAAAGTATCAATTTGATGTTGATAAATGGGGTCAAAGGTGAACTAGAATATTTTTAACATATCCTGGTGGTGTTCAGATGTCAACCTATGGTGTCTTAGGGACTATGCAGAAGTATATAACTAAAGGGTAGACTAATTTCCCTTTATCTGAATTTTTGGAGATAAAAGTATAATGTGCACCCCTCATGATTTTTTAGATTTTCAAAATTCATATGAAAAAATATAATTTACTAAGAAGGAATAAATTTGTAAATGAAGGTATCCCTTATTAAATTCTATGAGAAAAGGGGGAGATTGAAGTGAAGTTTATGATTGGTATTCATTGTGACAGTTCATGTTCTATAAATCTTATAAAAAATACAGTCCATCACTCAAGGAAAAATCACATTGAAATTAAATTTCACTTCATCATGGATAATGTGGATCATGCGTTTGAGAAGTTGGAGTATGTTCTTATAGAACTACAGGTTGGGGAAATTCTGATGAAGGGCTTACCCAAAGAGGTGTTTGCGTTGTATCGATTAGCTCTTGGAGTTCAGTCAACTCTCCACACTTGAATGAATATGGATGAGGGACCCCTCCCCCCGAGGTATGGTGTGTTTTTTCCTAATGCGAGGATATGTGTTCTTTACCCTATTGTAGACCACAACGAAGTGACCTTCAAGTTTGTTGAGAAAGGGGGAGAAATTTGTAACATCCTGGATCCAGGTGTGACTCAATGGGTGCCCCGAACCCGGTTGGTCATGTGACCTCAAGCGCATTTCCCCAAACGCCAGAGGCTAACGACTAGCAGCGAGGGCCTAGGTCTGATAGTGGGGAAACAATGCCCTCATTTTTCAAAGTGTAGCGCATCGAAAAAATATAAACATACCAAAAGAGGAAGCAGTAAACAATACCAAGTTGAAATGGACAACGATACTGAAGTAAAAGATGACCAACAGTCATATATAATGATGCGATATGTCCCTAATTCTAGGAAAGCATCCAAAATAGGATACATTGCAATCTAAAAAATACCGTACAAGGTACAAGTACAACAAAGAAAAAAAACAGTGCAGCAGAAACTCAGCAGCATCGCAAGCCTAAGCTCGGTCCCATGCTCTCCCAATCCTCTATAACAATCATGTACCTGTATAATGACTCTTTCCCTTATCAAAACCTACAAAAATATAATCTTTTTGGGCCTAAGACATGACCCAAACAGGGTGTGAGAAATAAATCCCAGTAGGCAACCACCAAAGGCCTATGCTCAACTGTCAGTGAAAAAGTGCAGTAGCAGTGTGTAATAATAAAATGCAGTAAACTATGTAGTACTTAAAATTAACTATATCTACCAGTTCCATTGACATTTTAATAGTTATTTATTAATTAAGAGCTTGTGCTTTAGCTTGGTAGGTACAACATAAGAAATCACCACAGTGAATATTCAAGTGAACATTGCCCTCAGGCTAAACAGTACCTTGCCCTCAGGCTAATCAGAACCTTTCCCTCAGGCATACCAGATATTTCCCTCAGGAACAGAAGATACTACCCCCAGGAATAAGAAACGTTGCCCTCAAGAGAATTAGTACCTTTTCCTTAGGCAAATCAGTACCTTTACCTCAGGTGAATCAGTACCTTGCCCTTAGGAGAATCAATACCTTGCCCTCAGGTGAATCAGTACCTTGCCCTAAGGTGAATCAAAACACTGCCCTCAGTCTAAGAAAAACACTGCCCTTAGGCTAAGAAAGTAACTGGGCTGAGCCCAATGCATAAGAAAGCAATAAATATATTTTCTCTCAAGAAAACTCAAAACATGCTATCATCACAGCATACCCACGGGTATCCTGGAAAAACGACTAAACAAGGGAAACACACCTATAGGGTGGCCTTGGATTAAGGCAATGATGCAAACAACATTTCATACTTGTTCATTAGATTATATATTCAACTATAGATATCTTAAAATCTAAGGCCTCAGCCATACGACACCCCAAACATGGGTGCGTAGCACAACGATACACAAAAACAACTCACAGTTGGAAATAAACACTAGACCACCTACCTCGATCTCCTCTGATCGATATACATGAACGAAGCCTTCTAAATCAACCAAGAATGGATTAGATATGGGATAAAAGTTCACCCATTCAAACATAAATAACTTTCCTTAGGGAAAGAATTGGAAGGAGAGGTTTAAGAAGAGAGAAGAAATCACCCGCGCGGTTCAAATGAGATCATCAGCGAAGGAATCGGAGTCCCGGTGTGTAGTTGGGAGATCTTCTAAGATCCGTCCTTCTCTCCAGTGGCTCTCAGGTGTTCTAAATTTCCTATGTCAAAAAATGAGGCTACTGTCTATTTTAATCAAAAAAACATAACTATACGGCGTGTACTCTCAAGTACATGGCGTGTACTTTCCATTTTTGAACTATTCCTCTAGCGGCCACTTTCCACCGCCTCGCTGTTCATCTGTCAACTTGATTACATGACATGTATTTCTAAGTACACAGCGTGTACTATCGTTCCACTGGTGGATACTCCCACCGCCTTACTGTTCACCTACCGACTGATTACATGGCGTGTATATACTAAGTACATGGCGTGTAGTCAGTCTTTATACCCTTCATCACCAATAGGCCTACACACCCTATATACTCATCCCACACGGCCAAAGTATATGGCTTGTGGAAAATTACATGGCGTATACCCAAAATTTTGGGATTTCCCCCTATTTTCCTTATTTTATCAAAAACACTTAAGGAAAAAGGAAAATAAGAATCCTGTACCTCAAGAATAAGAATCAGGTTCTTTCAAACTTCCCCCCTTAAAGAAATTCGTCCCCGAATTTCCCTTCCAAGGGTAGTGAAGAAAAAGCTGTGAAAAATTATGGCCACTGAGCATGTATGTCTGTCTCCCGCTCCCAGGTTTCGTCTTGCACTCGACCATGCTGCCATAACACCTGTACCAGAGGAACTCATCGGCCTCGGAGAACCTTCATGCTCCGATCAACAATAAAAATTGTATGGTCCTCAAAGGATGCATCAACCTGAAGTTCAACCTCCTCAGGATGAAAAAACGTGAGACGAGTCTGAGTGATAACAGCGTAGCTGAGATACATAGAAGATGTCGTGCATGGGCCGACACCTCTGTGGTAACTGCAACCGATAGAAAACCAGACCGACTCTCTCCAGAATCTCAAACGGCCCCACATACCTCGGTGAAAGTTTATCCTATCTCCTAATCTACCTGTGTCCCAACCTCGGTGAAACACACAAGAAAACCTGATCCCTAACCACAAACTCCAATGGTCGTCTGCAGTGATCATCATATGATTTCTAATGAGACTGTGCAGTAGCCATCTACTTCTGAATCAATTGGACCTACTCTGAAGTCTCCTGCATGAGATTTGGTCCCAATAAAGCTGCCTCACCTACCTCCAACTAGAATAAGGGTGATCGACATGGCCTACCATATAAAGCCTCGTAAGGTTCCATATCTATAGTTTCCTGAAAACTATTACTTTATGCAAACTCAACTAGGGGTATGTGCTTCTCCCAAGATCCCCCAAAGCCTAAGATGCATGCACGCAACATGTCCTCTAGCACCTATATCGTACGCTCTGACTGACCATCAGTCTGAGGGTGGTAAGCTGTGCTCAGAAGCACCTGTGTACCCAGTGCCCTCTGAAAACTCTGCCCGAAACGAGATGTAAAATGGGTGTCCCTATATGAAACAATAGAACAAGGGACCCCATGAAGATATACTATCTCTTAGATATACAACTTTCTGAGCTCGTCAACACCAAATGTCTCCTTGATCAGAAAAAAGTGAGCTACCTTCGTAAGTCTGTCCACAAAAACCCATATAGAATCATTGCCTCGAAGTGACATCGGAAACCCGGTCACGAAGTCCATCGCGACATCATCCCATTTCCACTCCGGAATGGGTAACTGCTGTAATAGTCCGGCTGGCCTTTGATGCTCCACCTTCACCTACTGATAGGTGGAACATCTCGTAACAAAACCAACTACTTCTCTTTTCATACCCGGACACCAATACTAACGTCTCAAGTCACGATACATTTTGGTAACTCCAGGATGCACTGCCCAAGCTGAAGCATGAAATTACTACATCAACTCCTTGCTTATATCCCCTGAAAACCACACTCGTCCATGGATATATAGTAACTCGTCATCGCCTATCATCCAACCAGGAGGAGGGTCCTCACTTGCCACCGACTCCTGTAGAACTAGGCCTTTTGAATTTGATAGTTGCCTCGTCCTCACTCTATCCAGGAGGGTAGAAGTCACAGATAAGGATGAAAGATAAGATTACTTCTGACTATCGTGAACCTCTAAATGCATCTTAGAGAACAAATCCATAAGCTGCCACTCACCACTGGCCTCCTGCACTGCCTGTACCTGAGTCCTCCTACTCAGTGCATCAGTTATTGCGTTACCCTTACCAGGTGTATAGGCAAGCTCAAAGTCGAAGGATTGAAGGTATTAAACCCACCTTTACTATCTCAAATTCAGGTCACATTGGGTAAAGATGTATTTAAAACTTTTGTGGTCCATAAACACTACAAAATGTTCTCCCAAGAGATAATATATCCAACAACGTAACGCATGAACAAATGTAGCCAACTTGAGATCATGCGTCAGGTAATTCCTCTCATGTGGCCTCAACTGCCGATACACGTATGCAACTACTCGGCTGCCCTGCATCAACACTACTCCCAGCCCAATACCTGATGCATCATAGTAAACTGTATAGCTCTTCCCTTGATCTAGAAGTATCATGACTGGTGCTGATGTCAACCTTCCCTTCAGCTCCTGAAAGGCTGTCTGGAAAGATTCTCATCAAATAAACTTCACACCTTTCTTACTCAAACCCATCAATGACATTACTAAGTGGGAGAAGTCCTATATAAAGTGTCTGTAGTAACCATCCAACCCCAAGAAACACCATATTTAAAACACGTTCTTAGGATGCTCCTAGGAAACTACTGCTCTCACTTTCTCTAGGTCTACTGAAACTCCTGCCTCTGAGATAATATGACCCAGGAAGTGAATCTCGTTCATCCAAAAGTGACACTTTGAGAGCTTAACATAAATATGATTCTATCTTAGTGTACTTAGTATGATCTCAAGATGGGTGGTATGGTTGTGTTGAGTGTGATAGTACACCAAGATATCATCCACGAAGACTACCACAAAATAATCTGGATGTGGGTGGAACACACGATTCATCAGATCCATGAAAACTGATGGCATGTTCATGAGTCCGAACAACATGAGCAAGTACTCGTATAGACCATATATGCTCCAAAAGGATGTAAGAGGTATGTCTAATGGTCTAATGTGCAACTGGTGATATCCGAATCTCAAGTAAATATTCTAGAACACTCATGCTTCTCGAAGTTGATCAAAAATATCATCAATCCTCGGTAAGGGATATCAGTTCTTAACCATCAATTGGTTCAGTTTCCGATAATCCACGCAGAGTCTAAGGGTACCATCCACCTTCTTAGCAAAAAGGACAGGCGAACCCCAAGGAGAAGTACTGGGTCGGATGGAGCCCTTTTCCTGTAACTCCTCTATCTGTTTCTTAAGCTTCTTCAACTCTAGTGTAGCCATTCTATAAGGAATAATGGACACCAGTGTTGCTCCTGGAAAAAGCTCAATAGATAAATCCACCTCTCGCTCGAGTGGTAGACCTGAAAAGTCATCCCGAAAGACATCCCTGAAACAATCAACCACTGGAAATAAATCCTTCTAAAAAGTTACATGGTCATCCAGATATAAACTCACAATCTGGGCTACCACTCCACCTCTCCCATGATGCTTGGGTCTATCTCGGATCACTTGGACAAACCATCCACTCTTGTATAGAACCTCTCTGCCCTCTGGTGACATGAAGCTCACCCTACAACGATAGAAATTTACAAAGTCTCGAAAGGGTACCAACCATTCCATCCCGAGAATGACATCATAGCTCATCATCTCTAAGACAAAGATGTCCCACAGAAAGTGACACCCACCAACCTCTAGGGGCACTCCTTCCACTGATGCACACCTGCCGTTCTAATTCCCAATGGAGTGTCTAGCATCATGATATCTGAAGAAGAAGAAACACAGAGCCCAAGGCTCTCCACAACAGGCACAAATATAAAGCTATATGTAGCACCAGTATCGAAAAGTACATAAGATAAAATAGAAGCAACTAGAATAATACCTCTGATAGTGGATGGTCTGGGATCCTACTCTTGTTGGGTATACTGCACTGCATATGCTTGCCCAGTACCATGGCCCTATGACAAAAACTGGCTACCCTGAGCTGACCCACCCTGATTTCTCTAAGATCATGATGTCTGGCTACCATGGCCACAACCACCACCTCGGTATGATTGTACTTTGTATTCCAATTCCCTGACTGATAAGAAGCATTTGGCCCTGCTCCTGCACGCGAAGTCTGCATAGAACCCCTCTCACTAGTCACTAGTGGAAACACCCTACAAAAACACTAGAGATGGCCCTCCTTTCCGCAAGCTCCACACTCCCCTGGGTCACGTGGACACTGAGGTCTCTTGTGCCACTACTTACCACACTGGTAGCATACTACTGGGCCACCTGAAGAATTGTTCTGGCTAGTACTACCACCATGAGAGAAATCCATCTGCCTCTTCCTCTTACCGGTATAAATAGTACTATAAATTGGTGCTGAACCGCCCTGGCCTGCACCACTAGCTTCCCGCAGGTTTTGCTCAGTAATTAACACTTGGTTCACAATAGCATGCACTATAGGATTCCTGAAAACAATCACCAATGCTTAGATGTCATACCAAATACCATCCTCAAAGCGTCTAGCCCTTAATGTCTCACCAGAACAGGTGCAAAACACTATATCTCAGTGAAGCGGGCAGAATAATCCATCACTAACATGGAACCCTACTGCAGATTCATGAACTATCGAGCTCGATCTTCCCTTAGAGTCTATGGAAAGAAAAAGTCATAGAAGACTGCCTAAAAATCTTCCCATTCCATGTCTCGGTGACACTCAGTCTGGGTGGTAACATCCCACCATATCTTGGCGGAATCACACAACATGTAAGTAGCGAGCTTTTCCCTCCACCCTGGAGGCGTCTCAAGATGCTCGAAGATAGTCTACAATGAATCCAACCATGACTCCGTAGCCTGTGGTCCACCATCCTCTAAAAATGTAGGCGGATGCTACTGCCGGAATACACGTGTCAGATCTGACATAGATGTGGCAGCCAGTGGTGCTCCCTGGAAGGTTTTCATGAACCACATGAAGCCTTCACGAAACTGCGCATCGGCGCCTACATCTGGTATAACGGCTGGCGCCGCATCTGGCTCTACTGGGGGATCCATCAGTAGCCCATGGACTAAAATCTATGGAGTATAATCGTTTCCACTCTCATGGATAACAACTCGTGGTCATATCGGCAGCATGAATCTACAAGATCAAACACACGCTTTAGATTATGATCATCATAGACTAAGAACTAGACACGTAATAAAGGAATAGCGAAACAGAAAACATTCAAGTTTTACAAAACAAGACTACACAACGTGTATAATAACTACACGACGTGTTCCCTTAAGTCTTTCACATGGGCATGTACTCCTACTAGAACTGGTCATGTAACACCCCAAACACACGGTGTGTTGTCCATACACACGACATGTACTTGAATTTTCTTCCCCTGCCCGAGTCCTTCTACAAGTCTAATTCACACAACTCTCTTTTGAACGAGACTACACGGCCTGTATAAATTCTACATGGCATGTACCCTTAATCCCTTACATGGTCATGTTCTGATGCTGGCCTGGGTGTGTCTCAACCCCAAGTACACAGCGTGTTACTCCCGCACATGACGTGTACACCACTCCATCTCCCCAGCCACACTACCAAGTCTACATGGTATCTTACTGGTCAAGACTACATGGCGTGTCCCACTGGTACACGACATGTACTAAATGAGCTTCGCTGACCCGTTTTGTTCCAGACACGACCAGATACATGACTCACACTACACGGTGTGTTCTAGGTAGACACGGCGTGTTCGAGAAGGGATAACACCGACCCTTTTTGTTAGTTACATGGCCAGATTCCCAAATTACACTACATGGCATGTTCAACATTGACACAACATGTATAAACTATTATCTCTCCATCCGTGTTGTTAGTCACACGATGGAAACAGGTTCAACATGACACACCATGTACAACCGGTACACGGCATGCTCCCTTAAGAGTTTTCCTATCCCGTGTTTTTGCCCACACGACCAATGACACAGTTAGAAACTACACGGCGTGTACTTATTTTTTTTTCATTTCTTCCCAAACAGAAGAGTACATGGCATGTAGTCAAGACTACACAACATGTATTCTGGGTTTTTCCAGACTGTAAGCCTTAGAAACTACTCCGGAGCCTAGAAAAACACTGAAACCAACACCTAAGTGCCAAATTCCGATCTGTGAGGGACCATACTCTCTGTGAATCAAAGCTTGGAATCTTATACATGTTATAATGAAGTAAAAAAGTCAATGATCTAGAGAATCATGGTAAATGTGGGTCCGAAAACTATCACAACAACATGCCTTTACTAGCACAACATCTATCACAAAAACATTCAATTTCTAATGCACCTACATGACATGGAAACTATGCATGGCATGTGATTCTAACATGTGCCTAAATGATGCATGAGATAAATTACCCTCATCTCATCAGGTTGCGACTAAATAGAACCCAATATAAAAATATAAACAACACACCACAAGAGCGTCACCCAATGGTGAAATCAAATCAATTGTAAAATTGTAAAACCAATTTTTTTTTGCAACACGAGGTAAATTGGATTTTCCCTGTACACGGGTTAGCTACTCCAGGGCACAACTTATTACCAAGTACCTATTCCATACTATCCCTAACTATAGGCTCCAAATAGTAATTCAAGAATAAAACAAACTCCTTTGATACCACTTTGTAACGTTCGAGATCCAGGTGCGACTCAACGGGTGCCCCGAACCCGGTTGGTCACGTGACCTAAAGCGCATTTCCCCAAATGCCAGAGGCTGTCGACTAGCAGCGAGGGCCTAGGTCTGATAGTGGGGAAACTATATCCTCATTTTTGAAAGAGTAGTGTAGTGAAAAAATATAAACATACCAAAAGTGGAATCAATAAACAATACCAAGCTGAAATGGACAACGGTACTGAAGTAAAAGAGGACCAACAATCATATATAATGATGTGATATGTCCCTAATTTTAGGAAAGTAGCCAAAACAAGATAAAATAAAATATAAACAATACAACACAAGGTACAAGTACATCAAAGAAAAACAAAACAGTGCAACAAGTACTCAGGAGCATCGCAAGCCTAAGCTCAGTCCCATGCTCTCTTACTCCTATGCAACAATCAAGTACCTGTATAGGGACACTTTCCCTTATCAACAACTGTATAAATATAATCTTTTTGGGCCCAAGACATGACCCAAACTGGGTGTGAGAAATAAATCCCAGTAGGAAACCACCAAAGGCCTGTTCCCAACTATCAGTGGAAAAGTGCAGCAGCAGTGTGCAATAACAAAATGCAGTAAACTAGGCAGTACTCAAAAGTAACTATCTCTACCAGTTCCATTGCCATTTTATTAGTTATTTATCAATTCCAAGATTGTGATTTATCTTGGTAGGTATAACATAAGAAATCACCATAATGAATATTCAAGTGAACATTGCCCTCAAGATAAACAGTACCTTGCCCTCAGGCTAATCAGAACCTTGCCCTGAGGCGTACCAGATATTTCCCTCAGGAACAGAAGCTACTTCCCTCAGGAATAATATGTGTTTCCCTTGGGCTAATCAGTACCTTTCCATCAGGAGAATACATACCTTTCCCTCAGGAGAATCAGTACCTTTCCCTCAGGTGAATCAGTACCTTGCCCTCAGGCGAATGAGTACCTTGCCCTCAGGCGAATCAAAACACTGCCCTCAGGCTAAGCAAAACACTCCCATTAAGCTAAGAAAGTAACCAGGCCGAGTCTAATGCATAAGCAAGCAATAAATATATTTTATCTCAAGAAAACACAAAACATGCTATCATCACGTCATACCCATAGGTATCCTGGCCAAACAACTAAACAAGGGAAACGCACCCTCGGGGTGACCCTGGATCAAGGCAATGATCCAAACATCATTTCATACATGTTCATTAGATTATCTATGGAATTATAGATATCTTAACAGCTAAGGCCTCAGCCATATGACACCCAAAACATGGGCGCATAGCAAAATGGTACACAAAAACAACTCACAGTTGAAAATAAAAACTATAACACCTACATCAATCTCGTCTGACCGATATATATGAACGAAGCCTTCTGAATCAACCAAGAACGGTGTAGATATGGGATAAAAGTTCACCCATTCAAATGTAAATAAATTCTCTTAGGTCAATAATTGGAAGGAGAGGTTTAAGAAGAGAGAAGAACTCACCCGCGCGGTTCAAACAAGATCATCGGCGAAGGAATCAAAGTCCCGGTGTACGGTCAGGAGCTCTTCCAAGACCCAGCCTTCTCTCCTATAGCTCTCAGGCGTTATAAGCTTCCTTTATCAAAATAGGAGGCTAATATCTATTTTAAGTGAAAAAACATAACCACACGACATGTACTATCAAGTAAACAATGTGTACTTTCCATTTTTTAACTATTCCTCTAGCGGCCACTTTCCACTGCCTCACTATTCATCTATCGACTTGATTACACGATGCGTATTTCTAAGTACATGGAATGTACTATCGTTATGCTGGCGGTAACTCCCACTACCTTACTGTTCACCTACTAACTGATTAAACGACATATATATACTAAGTACATGATGTGTAGTCAGTCTTTACACCCTTCAACACTGACAGGCCTACACGTCCTGTATACTCATCCCACACGGCCAAAGTACATGGCATGTACCCAAATATTTTGGGATATTTTCCTATTTTCCTTATTTTCTCAAAAACACTTAAGTAAAAAGGAAAATAAGAAACCCTTACCTCAAGAATAAGAACCATGTTCTTACAAAATTGTTTCTATAAAAGGGTAGAAAATGTCTTAATTAAGATAGGGGGAGAAACTGATAGGGGTAGCAACAAATTAGGGGGAGTTTTAAATCTGAGATGCTAAAGGTGATTGATCAAAGGTTATATATCACTAAAGATGTTGTTTGTGATGACAACTGAGTGGTTTTGGAATGATGTGATTCATTGATTAAATTTTCATTATACTCTTGTTTCTCATGCTGAGCATGGATCATATGGGCTTAGAGTGTTTGTTGAGTAAGTCTTTAATCACTATCTTAATCATAAAATTAAATTTTGGTAGATGATGGATGAAGCTTCAATGAGGTATCAAAATGAGAAGTGTTTTCAACAAAACCAAAGTGGGATATTCTTTAGAAAAAATCCCTTGAGGTTCTATTTCAGTGTCTTTGGGGTGATTATGTTTGTTAAAAAATCTAGATAACCTGATTTAAATATGGTTGGTGTTGCCGAATCACATGTTTAAGGTGGTATAGTTTCCTAGTGTTTACCAATTTTTTGGGCCTCAAATTGGGTGTTTGTTTTATGGAAAAGGAAGGTTTTCCTTAAAGGAGTCCATAAAGAATAGTTCATAGACCATGAAGTGCAGTTCATAGACTGCGAAGCATGGAGTTCAGAGACTGAATAGTAGCATAGCTGTGCTATGTAGACCCCAAAGGTGATATGTGGAATGGAATATGAAAATTAGCATATGAATATTTCCTCATAGAAACAATGTGGAGACCGTAAAGTGTGCTATGCTGACCGCGTAGAAAAATTAGTTTGGGTGAGGTTCATAGTTTTTGGGAGGATAATAGTTCACGGGAGGCTCATCTTTTGTAGTTAATAGGTGGCGATTTAATTATTTGAAAATGGGTTTTCATTTGTGGAAGACATCGACCTCCACAAACGATTAAGGCACTATGTGGACCACATACCAGTTCTCAGTGAAGATGCACTGCATCAAAGTTTCAGGTAATTCGGATTAGTGATTTTTACGGATATGTTTTCATTTATAATGACCCCTAATCATATCATCAATTAGAGTTAATTTCATATGAGAAGATCATATCTAGAAGAAATTTGAGGAAGTCCGAAGTAGTACATGAGAGAGGATTCTGTGAAGGAAAAGAGTTCATGATGGAGAATTATGAAAAGGTTGCAGTTTGAGAAAGGTGTTTTATAGAGATCATTAGATTGAAAAGGAAAAGGGACCTCAAATACAAGGTGGTCTATGAAGCATCAATGGTTTGCGAGTCATCAAGAATTCATGAAGTCAGGGTAGTCTATGAAGAAAAAGGCCACTGTGAATCACTCACGCCACACAATGCAATGAATTTTGCATATGATTTAAGGTAGTTTGTGAAGGGAGAAAGGAAGTTTGTGATGGGACTAAAATAGTTCACAAAATTACTACCCACAAGGAAAATAGTATGCGGAGAAGTTTATTTCATCTACAAGGTGAAAAATAGAATTCACAGAACACATATGTGTGAAAATATTATGAGGTTCTCATGCAAGGAGATAAGTTCTAGGATTATCTGGTGAACAATATCATTATCATATCTAAATTCTGAAGAAGAATACGAAGAAAGAGGATCTGTATCATCAAACTATATTTGTAGAAGGAGTTTCTTCACTGCTACATTCAAAGTAGTTGAAGGAATACTTGGAATCTCTTCAAGATCTTTCCAAAGATGAGGTAATTTCTATGTATACAACAAAGAGAAGTATATTCCAGTTGTTTGGAAAGTAGAAGTGCTATATCTAGGTGTTTTCATTGAAATGAAGGAGTATCCTAGAAAGAAATTCAATAAATCATCTATCTACAACTGGGGATATATTCATTATTGATAATGAAGGGACCTACATGTCCATAAAATGTGTGTGGATCCTTTCCAGAGCAGTGAGAAAAAGAAGAAGATGAAGGTGATCCTTTAAAATAGTAGTGATCCATAGAAAGAGACATAGCGTGTGACCCTTTAGAAAGTAGTGAGCTAACCCTAAACTTTTTAAAGCAAGTGAATTTGGTCATATAAGTGGTCTAGACCAAACCATGCATTGGTAGTGACCCTTAGTGGATTTCGTTCATTGGAACATTACTGTTGTATTCTCCTTGGATGTATCCCAGTGGGGGTAAACCAAGTAAAAATACATGTGTCTGTGTGATTGTTTTCTTTCTTTACTTTATACATCATCTCCATATAAATTAGGAAAGGATAAGATAAATATAAACACTAAACGAAGTGACCCTTATAATAAAGAGGTTAAGATCCAGTGGGGAAGGAAGAATTTCAAAAATAATATCCATACCCTCATTCACCCCCATATTAGAGCATCTAAGCCCCTTTTGGACCTAACACATTCCTATATGAATACACTATTTTTCATTTCTTTATTTGAAGAGAATTAACCTAGATACCAATACATTGATTAATTTGGGAAAATTATCAACTTAACAATATAACATTACCCTATTCAATGTTAGTTTGATGGATTATTATATAGAAAGATATTTCATTTATTTATTGGAGATACATTGAAAATCCATATACTTTTCATTTCAATATGTATATTTATTAATTAATAATACAAGTAGATTATTCATTATATTATTATTCATTTATTTCATATCATTAATGTATTGGACTTAATTAGTGATGGGTGGGGCATGAAATATCCTCTCAATGTATCTGTTGGTTTTATGAGACAAACTAGATTGAATATTAAGTGCATTATTTCCCATTAATTTAGATTTCTTAACTATAGTCTTGAAAACAAGTAGATGACTTAGCACAAGGCCTTGGATATATGTAATGTATTATAACAAGTCCTTGACTAGTTCAAAATTATGAATTCCCTTAATATGAAATTAGTTATTTTTATCCATGTGATCTAATTATTTACATTGTATTCATGGATATGTTATTCTCTTAGTTTGTTTGATTATAAAATTATTCTGATTATTTATTTGCTAGTATATCATTCATGCCTTGTTTATTCTATGATATATTCATGTATATGTTTTCCCTTACTAAGTGTTTGATATCACCCTTATTGTGTTTTTATTTCCCTAGGTTGTGAAGAAAAGTATTACACATGATATGTTTAGAAAGAAATAGCATTTCAGGAGAATTTTTGGGAGATATTTAAGACTTATTATGGATCGAGTAGTTCCGAATGTAGTAGAATTTTTTTCATTAGTTGATAAATACATGATATTTATTAGTGAATGATTTATCCCAATTATATAATGATCTAAACCTCAAAGTTAATTAGAATATATGAAATGAAATATTTTCTTTATGTAATATAATTATAGTATATCTACATCTGGGCTGTAATAATTGGAATCAAATCCAATATGCAAGGTATTTATTTTCATCACGAAATCTAGGAGTGTGGTTATAGGGCTCTATAATTGGTATCAGAGTAGAGTTTAGATAACATGAGAGGTTAGGATGCCAGTCAAGGATAATATTAATGTTATAGATACTATCATGGGTTAATATTTTTAAGGATGATTATAATTTTAAAGGTATAGATAAAAATTTAGGTTGATTGAGGTAACATTGAATAATTTTTTTTTTGGTGAATAGGATGATGGAAATTTAGAGAAAAAACTTGGGATGAGTCTAAGTATAATAAAAAAACTTAAATTTTGGTAAAATATGGAGTTTTTGGTCTCTTATAATGTATATCTTTTTCAGGATACTGTAAAGTGGATGCACCTGTGGAACAAACACACCCAGGGGTAATCACCCTGAAAAAGTCTAATTGAGTATCAACTTGATCATCACTTAGTGCATGATGAGTGGGTATAAGTCTTCACAACTAGCTTAAAAATCCTTTGGGATATGCTTCTTATGATTCAAATACACCTTATAAATCATTAGAAAATATTTAAAAATATTGATTAGAGAACCTAATGGTATAATTACCATCGATAACATAGATTAAAACAAAGAGATTCATAAGTTAATGTATGCATTAATTGATATGTGATTTTATGAATAAAAGGTGAGTTGAATTTTGGGAGCATATATTTCAAATATTTTTAAGTTTAAAATATTTTAAGAAAGTTCATGGTTATTTGGGAATATTATTTTTTATGATTGGGAGGATTACAGAACCAAACCTAAAGAAAAATAGGTTGAACTAAGAGTGATATATCATAAAATGAAAAGAAATATAAGCTAATATGATGGTTTCACAAAGTAGGTAATCTTGATGTTTAGTTTTTCTAAATTCAATTATGATGCTAATGGTTTATATATTATCTTAAATCATTTAGTTTTAATAATGGATGGATTTAGGGGAAACCAATTTAATAATGGATATGATGGAAAATTCGATGATGGTCATAATGAGAAACCAAATGGGATAAGATATGGAGTGAAAATTATTGTGATTCCAAAATGGATATTGCAAATAATGATTAATAACTTGAACATTGTGGAACATACAAACACACCATATTAGATAATGATGAAGTATCATGGAGGATCAGGTGACAAATATGATAAAGGAAAAAAGATTAAATTTCCATCATATAAAAAATGTTAGCACAAACACCTAAGGGAATGTCTCAAAGGATTTGGAAAATACTTTGTGAGTAGAAATGGAAAGCATAGAGAAACAAGTTTCATAAGAAAGATGAAGAAATTAGTTAACATGATTAGGGAAAACAATGTGTTTCAGAGTCATACCTATGATATTAAGGTAGACACCACATTTGAAATTATATCTTGAGTTATGTATATCTTTTAGATACCCTTGTGTAATTTTATTAGAAAGTGATAATTAAAATTGTGAGGATATAATTTATTTAGGTGGGAGGGGGAGAAGAGAATGTAACACTCCAAGATTTTAAATTATATTTTCCTTTAAAACAGAATATGTTCTATAACTTCCTTCACATGCAACATCGAAACAAAACAAACCAAAAAACATTATATAATAATTAAAATATAGGCATATACTTGGTGGGTAAAAATAAAGATAACCAAATTATTCAATATATATGTATATAAATAAAAATAAATTCTATTATTAATACCAATTCATTGATAAAATTCAATTAGTGTAGTTAAATAACAAATAAGACTGATTTATGCTTAAAAATACATCCTTTCTAAAAGTTGGAATTAATAAAATAAATATGTCATGCATAAGATATATTATTGATATGAATAATATATTAACAAAAAATTTATTAGTAATTTATTTAAACTAAAAATAATAATAATTAATATTTTAAAATTTTACTTTTCTATGAAAATAAATTTTATTATATATTGATTTTGTTTTTATTTTAAAAAAATTCTAAAATTTTAGAATTTTATTTCTACTAAAATAAATTTATTATTTAATTCATAATTATAAAATTATATTAGGATGTTTTTTATTTTTATGAAATAATTGATTTTTTTGGTGAATAATGAAAAATACCATTTTTACTAATAATGTAATGTTTATAATTTTCTGATGAAATAAGCGTTACTAAAAACAAATAAAAATTTTATTACATAAAAAATATATTTAAGGATTAAAGTGATTTATTTAAAATACTATATTGAATTTATATGAGTCATGTTTAACATTTTTGAAACTTAAGTAATATTTTACTCTAAAAACTATTTTTATTCACTTATAATAAAAATTAGTTTTCATTTATTATATAAATTAAATTTTGAAAAATTTATTTTACATTTTATGCTAACATTTTCATATTATTTAATAAGGATTATTCTATTTTTATCCATATAATTATGATTGTTAAGAATAAAGTTAATGATCATGGTAATAATGAAAGAGTTATTTTCAAAGAATTTCTTTATTAATGTTGTGTATTTTTAATCTAAAAAATTAAAATTATATATATTATATAATTAATTTTAAATTATTTTTACACATATATAGAAATATATTATCACTAATTTAGTTTGTAATTAATGTTAGATAATATTAAGAACACTTAATAGTGAAAAAAATATTTTTCTACAATATTTTTCTATATATTAAATGTTTTAATTTAAAATTTAATTTTATATTATTTATAAATTAAATTAAATTATATTAATATTAAATTTATGTTCATAAAATCAAAATTTTTTAAGATGGGATACCTTATATTTTTTATAAAACTAAACTACTTCGGTAAAATCTAGTTACCAAGCTAAAAACCAAAATGGTAAAATATAAAAATATAGTGGTAAAGTGGTAAAATCTTGAAATATGTTAAAAAATGTGTTAAAATAATTTTTAAAGGCATTATAGACCTTATATAATCCTAAAATTCATTATTTCACACTTTTGGAGTAATTTACCTATGAATAGAGTCATACCTTCATTGAAAAAGTAATGAGTATTTATGAAAATGCCATTTTCTTCACCTATAAAGGGAGATCACATACACCAAATTTATCCACCCATTACAAAGCCATATCTAGAAAAAAAAATTTCCCTATAATCTTTCAAACTCTCTTATCATGTACTATAATCCTTTTCCTTGAAAAAATACCGAGTTAAGGAGCTTTAAGGTGTTACCCAAGGGAAAACATCCAAAGTGAGAGGTAATGTTCTCAACAAAGATATCTTAATTATATTCTTCTTATACTACCTAAAAACTATTATATCCATTATATTATGATAAAATAATATTTAATAATATTTTTAAATTTTATTATACTAAATAAATATTCATTTTCTAACTTCTTTGAAAACCATTTGAAAATTAAATATGTCTTCATCTGTACATGCATAATACCACCTCCATGAATAGAATGCTTTATTTTTCATCACTAACTTACATAGATGGTTTTAAAAGTATATTTAAAGGCTTAATATAATATTTAAATCATTATTAATATTGTGAGATTATAAACTATCCCTTATATTCCTCATGATTGATGGAAAATAAACACGTCGCCTGTGCGTACGTGTAGACTACCACCTCCATGAAAGTGAAATATTTAGTTTTTCTCTCTATTATTTTAATATTTATCCAAATCCATTATAATATGATTCAAAAACTTAATCACATCTAAATAATATCATTATAATTATGTAATATTGATATTTTTCCAAAATAATCACTTTCTTAACCATACTAACCCTAATATTATAGCCTTTTATTTTTAAGTTAGTTTAACCACCTATATGAACAATTAAATCAAATTATATCATGGATGTAACACCCTAAGATTTTATATTAAAATGAATACTATGTTCAATTGCATATACCACATGCAATACCGAGCTTAAAACCAACTATGATCTATTATTAAAATGTTATTATTTAAATATAACCATTATAACATATTCGTTGGGTTGGAAATGATGAAAATGAGTATCCAAATTATGAAATAAATTTATAAATCTTTTATTTTATAAAAATTTACTGATTAATTATAAGGAAATAAGAACTCAATCTTAAATAAAATCATATAAGATCAAAGGAGATATTTCTCAAAAAACTGATTTATGTGAGAAATGTAATTTTTTAAAGTAATTTATTTAATCAATATATATGGATTATTTTAATGAAATTTAAATATGATATTTTAACATTCATATAATAGTGGTTACTAAATAAGGAATGATTATAAATTCATTTCATACTTTAAAAATGTTTTTTCTTCAAATGTTTTTATTTCATTTTATGTGTGGATATTATTATTACTTTATACCACTTTTAGAAATTGTATTTGATAAAATTGAAATAATTTTTAATCTTTTATGTTAAAATTATCTTAGATTTAATTTTATGTATTTTTTGGAAAAGATTGATTTTTGATTAAATAGTGAAAAAATGCCGAAAAAACCATCATTTATTTTATTTAAATAAAGTATTTTAAAAGACTAATTTTATTTTGTATTTGGTTTTAAATTAAAATGATATCCATTTCATGAAAAATAATATAATTATTTCTATAGAAGTCATCATTATATTTGATTTTGGTATAAGTTCATTTTTACGCTTAAAACTAGCATCTTTCCTAAAATGTTGTTGCGTTGGGTGATGAAAACATATATTAAAATTATTTTTTTTACAATTTTTGGCAATTAAATATTAAAAACTATATTCCATATTTTTAATCATCATACTAAAATTATATAATACGGTTTATTTCATTTTATGACATAATGAATAATAACTATGGTAAAAGTTTATCACCACGATAAAGGGTAAAATGGTTTAATTAGGGTTAAATATTTATGATAAGGTAAAAAAATATAATATTAATTATTATTGGATGATATTATTTTAAAAATTGTCATCTTATAATTTAAAATATAAAAATATTGTGCCACTTTCCATTGATTATGACTTTTATATTATTTTAAGTAAAGAATAATTACAAAATGTCATTATCTTTCTTTTAATATATATAACAAGTTTTCATAGGAATAAAAAGAAGTTAAAATGGTTATAAATGCTTATTTTTAATATTAATAAATTATTTTATTAGATTAATTTATTTTTAAGTTTTAATGATGGTATAATTTCCTAGAACGTTTACGCAACATCGATACAATGCTTGTACAAGTAGTAGAGAGTAAATGATTTTAAAAACATTAAAAAAATAATATTATTTGGATGCATTATTATGTAACATGAATTTTATGGATAATTATAAAGTTTAATTATTCATTAATGTTTTTATATTCTAATTATATTGTAATCTTGATGTCTTTAAAGTCAATTTTTTTGAATAGTCTCGAAAATGATTTTAGATGGCATTTAATATTTAAAAATTAGTTTTAAATTCTTATAAAATCATAAAGCTGCTATAATATCACAATTATATGGTAAATTTTAAAATATATTATTAATATCCCATTTATCTTCCACATGGTATATTTACAATTACTTTCACGAGGCTAAAAGATTCAAAAATTTGTCACAACGGTTAAGGTTAAACCGAGTTAACTAGGGGTTAAACAAAAATACAAGGTTCAAAATGACATTTAATGTAATGTAATGTTAATTACATATAGATTTTTTTAATTATATGGAATTATTACAAGATTTTGAAAATTGACGGCATGTGATTCTGAGGCCCAAAGTGCCTGGAAAGATCCGTTGAAAAATGTTAAGCTTTAAATAGTGAACGTGAGTAGTTTTCCTGAAAAAGTGGAATAACTCTTAAACATGTGCTCAAATAAAAAATATGAGGGTACCATTACATCCAGAATGGTGGGTTTACCCTACGCGTGACTTAAATTTAGCCGGCACATGCCTCCAGTGAGAATACCAAAAAATGGCATAACCGTAAATAAAATAATTATATAAAATAATTTGAATTTTCAAATGATTATAACTCAAAAATAGTGACTCAGATTAAAAATATGAGACCACCACTGAACTCATGAGGGTATGCTTTCCTTAGGCAGATGCTAACATTGGCTGGCACGGGCCAGTAGTGGAAGTTAGTTTTTGGCCGCAAATAAAATAACTAAGTAACAATTATTTTATTGTGAAATTCTATAACTCATTAACGGTAACTCGGATTGGAAATTTGAGAGTACCGTTGAGCTCATGAGGGCATTTTTCCCTTTGGAAGAGCCTAACATTGACTGGTGTAGGTCGAGTGTGACTGTTAATAATTTTTGAACTTTTTTTAAAGGTACATTCAGTAAATGTGCGGGCGGTGTTTTATATCTTTTGAACCAATGATAGGATTAAAAATCTGAGCATACCGTTGAATCTGTAGTGCTAAGATTCTCTTAAGGGAGGTTTAACTTCGACCGTAGTTGGTCGGGTGAAAAAGTTATTTTTTACGACTTTTTAAAGAAATAATAAAATAACATAGAAATTATTGTTTTATTTCTTTTTTTCCTAACACCTGTTGAGCAGTGGTGGCAGGGACCATGGAGGTGGTCATACCTTTAAATATGGGATATTAATTGCACAGTTACACTTTTGTTGTGTAACCACCCTCGTGTAATTAATGTGGCCCATTAATTATGTCAATTAACGTGGCACATTAATTACATCAATTAATGAACCTCATAAAATCCTCGGTGCATTACTCACCCCTCTCCCCCTCTATTTAAATGGTTCTTGGGGTAGAGTTTTTAACATTGACTTATCTTGAGAGGAACCTCTGGTGAAGTGACGTGACATCTTCCACCGATGAAGATGAAAGCTCAGGTGGCAATGATCCGGGATCAACGAATGCTGGCGGCTTCATCAAAGCGAGGATTCTCTTTCCACCATGGAGATGACTCCAACAATTCTCAAGGTATGGGTTGTCATTTAATTCAATAAATTCTCATGATTATTCTCATCGTTCTTGAATTTTCAAGTGGTCATTATAGAGGTTTTGAACAGAGTTTATCATTATTTTAATGTGATGTATAAATTATTCCTACTTGTTATAATGCTAACGCGGAGGGTGTGAGCCAAATGAACAAGGCCCAGACCCTCCACCACTTTATTTTCATTGTGTTATTCAGAGGTGGGTTTTTATAACTTGAAGGAACCATGAAACCGGGAGGTGCGCAATGATGGCGGCTTCCCGGGAGGACTGTAGGTGCGTCCGGAAGGAATAATGGACCACCGGAGCTCACCTGGTATCCCGTGGAAGCTCCGCTGGCATGACGACACCGACGACCAGCACCAACGGTAAAGGTGGTGGTAAAAGTTTTCCAGCTGTAGAAGAGGGCGGTGCCGCGGCGGTCAGACAGGTGGCCGACAATGACCAGCTGTAGTGACGGCGAGGCGGTGCGCCATCGCGCGCCGCAGGTGGAAGAAGCGACATAAAATCCTTGGAGGAAGGTAAGGGAACCACCCCCTATGGGTCCCATGGACACCCTGGAAGCGCCACGTGGCACTGATTCTTAAATGAACTGAACAGATCCTTTGAGTCGTTCGGTAGGCAGACCGCACGACCCCCATGTGGGTCGCACCAGCCGACGGGTCAGACAACCCGACAGGTTACGCCCATCCCGCGGGTCTGGCTATTCCGTGGCCCAGCGGGCCAAGCCCACTATGGGCCAACCCAACTGGGCTAGCCCAGGCTATTTCAGGCCAGGCCAGGTTGACCTGAACTGGGCCGACTCGCCCCAAACCGGGTTGGGTGGGGTCGGACCGGACCCAGACCCTCTGAGGATGAGAGACGCTTAAAAGGCCGTATCTTGCGAACTGGACATCCATTTGAAGAATTGTTTGTGGAGATGAGATCCTTGGAGTGAGACAGTCCTATTGAGATACTCCACGAGAGTTTAATAGAAAGTTAGAGTACGACCGGGTTAGATCGACTCTGAATCCAACCAGGCCCTCGGCACTAAAATGCCAATAACTTACATACCGGATGTCCGATTGAGGCACCATCTATTGCGTTGGAACCCTTATGACATGAAATATCATTAGGTAACTTATACATGGGAATTCGTGCTGGTTGAAATACGACTGATGGCTTCAGGAGTGGGTTTTCTCAGAAACAAGCGTACTATGAGTGGGAAAACTCTGTCTAGATAAGACATGAAGAATGAAGAATGATTCTGTGTGAATCAGCACCGAGCGATTATGTGTGAATCAGAACTTAGTGATTCTGTATGAATCAACACCCAATGATTCTGTGTGAATCAGCACCTAGCTAATCTGTGCGAATCAGCACCCAGTAACTATGTGTGAATCAACACCCAACGATTCTGAGTGAAACAACACCCAACGATTCTGTGTGAATCAACAACCAGCGATTCTCTGTGAATCAGCATCGAGAAATTATATGTGAATCAACACCCAGTGATTCTATGTGAATCAACACTTATTGATCCTATGTGGGTCTTTTAGGGGTTAGTACCTATCGATCATGTGTGGGTTAGCAACAATGCCTCTTGACAGAGTAAGATGATATAGCCTTATGAATAATCATTTGTACTACTATACTCAGTTATACTTGGTTTGAGATGTGTATTTTTATTTGTGACTTTTATTGAGATCATGATTTTGGTTTTCCTTTTTGTAATTCTGAGAGACCTTCAGGGGTCTTGGGGTCCCTACTGGGTATTGTTATACTCACCCTTGCATGGGCTTCACCCGCACCTTGTTGTGTCTTGTGTAGATGATGAGCAGCCTTGAATGAGACTCGGAGAGCTAGGACCAGACGGTGGATGGTGGCGATAGTTGATGTGGAGAGCTGTGGAGATGAGATGTACCTACCCTTCAGGTAGGATCCTCAGTGGACGATCTTAGGATCTATTTTTCTGTTTTCAGCTGTAGTTGTACCTTTTTAGTTGGGCATGTATTCTGGCCCCCTTTATTTTTAGTACACACTTTTACTACTGTAGTTTTACTACATGGTTGCATCTTTTTGTGTTCTTGGGCTATGTGTTTGTACAGGTTTAAAGGAAATGCCTTCCCATTTTATAGATACGCCTTTCTGGTTCTAGTCGCCAACCCCTAGCCTATGGAAGGTGGGTTTGGGGTAGTCACGACACGGGCCCCAGGGGACAGGTCATGACAAAGTGGTATCAAAGGTGGTCGGTTATACCAGAAGAACTAAGAGTCTATGTTTTCAATGGAGCGATAGTGTTAAGTGTCTTGAGTTCGGGTTTCAGTTCGGGTAGTCCAGTGTTCGTGCGGTGACCGATATATCCATACACCAGGACACTGAATTCTGATTTCCGACTCGGTACACAAAAAAACTAGTTGCATATGTTTTGAAAACGTTGTTTCCTTTTTGATCTATTTGAGTCAACTCACCAGATATAACTTATTGACCATGGTTCTTCTTGATTCTCTTTCAAGATTCCTCTACGTAGACAACTAACCAGGATTCCAATCCATGACCATGAGGATGGTCCACAGTGTGATGAGTCTTTAATACAAGGACTGTTGCCTGAGATGGTACCTTTGGGCAGTGTTCCAATGATACCACTACCTATTGGTCAACAGTTACTACCAGCGCTACCGGTAGAGGAAACATATAGGCTCAGTGCCTTACATGAGTTTCAGTGATAGATACCCCTCAGGTTCCGAGGTGAGCCCGACTCACAGGCGGCTAAGGAATATCCTGAGGTGGTGACTGGGTTTCCATCTAGCCAGGTCACCATTAGATCAGATGGTGGTCCTATCAGTGATAATTCTACATGGCTCAGTAGTGTGATGGTAGGGTTTATATTACCCCTATCTTACGATGAGGTGACTTTTCTGTGGATAGAGCTTGAGAACCTTCCTAAGAGAAGGGGTCTCTTACTATAAAAGCTAAGGGTTATGTGTTTCCAAGAGCTTCTACAACTTTAGAAGGACGACATGTTGGTAGCTAAGTATTCGTCGAGGTGTACCTACCATTCTAGGTACTCGATGGATATGATACGAACAATGCTTCAAGTCTCGGACCTCCAAGCGAGATGTGTTTAGGGACATCTAATCCAAAACTATTTCCTCTGTTCATTCCTACTTATGTTAGGATGTAAGAGAGAACCTTTATGGTTGAAGTTTCATTGGATGAGAAGACACAACCAATTAATATTATTAGTTGGAAAGCAAGAAACTGATGACAGTCTCAGAGACTTAGACATGTAAAATGTTTCAGGAAGCGGAAGTGATAGGAACAGATGAATCTGTAGGGAAGAAAACCTGTAAGAGGAGCTATGAGAGCAACACGAGGTGGTATACATTTCAATGTGTAACAACCACCAACCCAATGTGGTCCCCACTAGGCTCAGAGAGTTAGAGGACATGGTAAGGGAGTAGCTGCATGCTATCAAGGAGTGAGACCCAAGGGCTCCATGAATTATTTGAAGTACGGTTTGTGTCTACTATTAGCTACCATATTAATATAAATAGGTACTAATCTTTCCTTCTTGACACAAATCTTGTTCAACACCTAGAGTTTCTAGTTAAACCGTTGACTTGACCCTTACATGTGGAGATACCTATGAGAGGAGACTCGATAATCACACTTATGTCGATAGAGTTATCTTACCATTGAGGTGAGAGTTTCAGTTGGAACCTCTTGGTGGCAGCATCGAGGCCTTATGACGTTAGTTTGGGTATGGACTGGTCATCTGCAGTTCATGCTCAGATTAAATGTTTTAGGAAAAAAGGCTGTGGTATATCTACAGCATTGGAATGGGGTTTTCCTTGGTTTGTGAAAAAGGAAACCTAGATAGCAGGGGATAAAATCATGCATAGGAGGGTGTAGTCGAACACCCTTGATTCGGTCAACCTTACCCTCGTGGCAATAGGTGTTTTGAATTTTATGTTCCCAACAATAGTAGAAGAGTACGAGAACATCTTTTCAAAATATGTTTCCAGGATTACCTCCCTGTAGGGATAGGGACTTCTACTTTGAATTGTACCCAAGGATGACACCAATATCTACAACTTCATATCAGATGGCTTCTGCAGAGATCTGAGAGTTGAGAGTATAGTTGGGAGAACATTTTACTATTTACTCTGATCACAAGACTCTCAAGTATATATTCTCATAGAAAGACCTAAACTTGAGACAATAGTGATGGCTAGAGTTCCTCTAGGACTATGACTTTGAGATAGTATACACTCCTTGGAAGGAGAACGTAGTAGTAGACACACTTAGTAGGAGGTCTGGTCTACAGTTTCTGAGTGGGGAGACAAAGTAGCTAGCCACGTTGCAGATATCCTTCATAGACAGAGATGGACCAACTTACCTCCACTCTATGAATGTCACTCCCCCAACCCTTCATTGAGTTTGGGAGGTAAAACTTGGGAATATTGACTGTGAGGCCCAACATGCTAAGATATCCTTAGGATAGTATCATGAAGGATTTTATGATGGTGGGGAGCATGTCAATCCATTCAGAGGACACACCATGATATTGGTGATTCTATAAGAGGAGGTATTGAGGGAGTTTCACACATTCCCTTTGGCGGTACATCCCGGAGTGGAGAAGATGTACCGGGACCTCTGACGTCAGTACTGGTGGCCTGGGATAAAGAAAGTGGTGGAAGAGTTCATATCACGATGCCTCAATTGTCAGCAAGTGAAAGCTGAGCATCAGGTTCCATCACGCTTGAGCACAAACTTTTCACCCCAGATTGATAGTCAGACAGAGTGGACCATACTATCCTTGGAGGGAATGCTTCATGTTTGTGTCCTAGATGTTGGCCGTAGTTGGGAGTACCACTTTCTCTTGTTGGAGTTAGCATACAAAAATATCTATCACTCCACCATTGTCATTCCACCATTTAGGCCTTGTACGAACAGCCATGCAGATCACCACTATGCTGGAAAGACCCAGGGTAGTCAGCACCTATGGGTACAGAGTTGGTACGGGATACCATTGAGAAGGTTCAGATCATCCAAGAGCAGATGAAAACTACACAGAGCTGGCATAAGACTTATTCCGACAGGAGACAAAGACCCTTGGAGTTAGAGGAGGGAGATCATGTCTTCCTATAGGTCTCACATCGACGAGGATTGTGGAGATTTGGCAAGAGCGACAAGCTATCTCCAAGGTTTATTAGAACTTTTCAGTTTCTCAGCAAAGTTGGCGAGGTAGAGTACCGACTAGATCTTCCCCCATAGATGCACCGAGTTCATAACGTTTTCCATGTGTTGCAGTTGCGGAGATGTGTGCATGATCCATCACATGTTATCTACTAGGGAAAGTTGGGATTTAACAATGGGGTGACTTTTATTGAGTTCTCGATGGAGATAGATGATCGACAAGAGAGAGTCCTTCATGGACGATCAATCCCTTCAGTGTGATTTAACTGGCAGCACGGGAACCTCTAGGAGAGCACATGGGATCAGGAGGTTCAAATTCATGCTTAGTACACCCGTTTTGTTTATTTTTCCTTTGTTTTGGCCTTTGGAGAAGTAAAAACCTAAGGTGGGTACAATGTAATGTCTCAGAAATTCCATATATATTTTTAATTATATGGAATTATTACAAGACTACAAAAATTAATGGCATGTGATTCTGAGGTCTAGAGTGCTTGGAATGATCCGTTGAAAAATGGTAAGCTTTAAATAGCGCGCTTGAGCAGTTTTCTTGAAAAATTGGAATAACACTTAAATGGGTACTTAGATAAAAAATATGAGGGCACCATTGCATTAAGAATGGTGGTTTATCCCTAGTGGTGACTTAAATTTAGTCAGTGCATGCCTCTAGTTAGAAAACCCCAAAATGGCATAATCATAAATAAAATTATTTTATTTTTTAAATTCTTATAACTCACGAATGGTGGCTTGGATTAAGAATCCAAGACCACCACTGAACTTGTGAGGGTATGATTTCCTTAGGTAGATGCTAACATTGTCCGGTGCGGGCTAATAGTGGAAGTGATTTTTTGGCTACAAATAAAATAATTATGTAATAATTATTTTATTGTTAAATTCTATAAATCCTAAATGACAACTCGGATTGAAAATATGAGAGTACCATTGATCCCATGAGAGCATTTTATCCTTAGGTATAGATTAACCTTGATCGACATAGGTCGATGGTGACTATTGATAATTTTTGGACTTTTTTTAAAGGTACATTCAGTAAACGTGCAGGCGGAATTTTCTATCATTTGAACCGATGTTCGGATTAAAAATATGAGGGTACAATTGAATTCACATCACCAGGATTTACTTAAGGGAGGTTTAACTTCGACCGCATTTGGTTGGGTAAAAAAGTTAGTTTTTATGACTTTTTAAAGAAATAATAAAATAACATAGGAATTGTTATTTTTTTTCTTACCACCTATTGAGCAGTGGTGGCGGGGACCACAGAGGTGGCCAGACCTTTAAATATGAGCTTTAATTGTATGGTTACACTTTGGTTGCGTAACCAAACCTCATGTAATTAATGTGGTCCATTAATTAAGTCAATTAATGTGGCAAATTAATTATGTCAATTAATGAACCTCATAAATTCCAAGGTGTGTTACTCACCCTTCTCCCCATCTATTTAAATCGGGATCGAGATAGAGTTTTTGACACAGCTTCATCAAGCGAGGAACCTCTGGAGAAGTGATGCGACATCTTCCACTGACGGAGATGGAAGATCGAGTGGTGATGAACCGGGTGAAACGAATGCCAACGGCTTCATCAAAGCACGGATTCTCCTTCCACCATGGTGACGACTCCAATGATTCTCGAGGTAGGGGTTTTCATTTATTTTAATAAATTCTCACGATTATTCTCATTGTTCTTGAATTTTTGGGTGGTCATTGTGGGGGTTTTGAACAAGGTTTACCATTATTTTAATGTGATGTATAAATTACTCCCACTTATTATAATGTTAATGCTGAGGGTGCGGACCAAACGAACAAGGCCCAGACCCTCTATCGCTTGATTTTCATTGCGTTTTTCAGAGGCAGGTTTTTCCAACTTGAAGGAACCTTGAAACCAGAAGGTGTGCAATGTCTGTGGAATCCCAGGAGGAACTTAAGTGTATCCGAAAGGAAGAACAAACCACCAGAGCTCACCCGATGTCCTGCAGAAGCTCCTTCGGCGCGACACCAGGGACCGACGTTGGTGGCGGAGGTGGCAGCCAGTGCCACTCGGCATCACGACGGTCATACAGGTGGTCGAAAAGGGCCGACCACGGTGATGGTGAGGCGAAGCCATGGAATCAAATTCATGGCGGAAGACGAGGGACCCACCCCCTATGGGTCCCGCGAACACCCTGGTGGCATCACGTGGAATTTCCACTTAAATGAACCGAACGACTCCTTTGAGCCGTTTACCAGGCCGACCGTGCGACCCCCACCTGGTTCGTGCCAGCCAGCAAGCCGAACCGCCCGGCGGGCCGCGCCTAGCCGGCGGGCCTGGCCGGTCCATGTCCCAGAGAGCTGAGCCCACTGCGACCCAGCCCAACCAGGCCTATCTAGGCCGGGTCAGACTGGACCCGGGCCCTCACGGGCCCCGAGATGCTTAAAAGCCCATATCTTGCAAACCAGGTATCCGTTTGACGAACCATCTATGACTCTAGGATCCTTGGAGAGAGACAGTCCTATTGAAATAACCCATGAGAGTTTTGGAGAAAGTTGGAGTACGACCGGGTTGGATCGACTCCAAATCCAACTGGGCCCTCAATACTAAAATTCCAATAACTTACAGACCGAGTGTCCGATTGATGTGAAGTCTATTGCATTGGAACACTTATGAGGTGATATATCATTGGGTAACTTCTACATGGTACTTAATTCCAGTTGAAATATGATCGATGGCTTGATGAGTACTTTCTCCCAGAATCAGGCGTATTATGAGTGGGAATCCTGTGTGTGGCTAAGACATGAAGAATGAAGAATGATTCTATGTAAATCATCACCAAGCGATTCTGTGTGAATCACCACCCAACGATTCTGTGTGAATCAACACCCAGTGATTTTGTGTGAATCAGCACATAGTGAATATGTTTGAATCAGCACCCAATGACTCGCTATGAATCTGAACCCAACGATTCTCTGTGAATCAGCACCCAGTGATTCTGTGTTAATCAGCACCCAAAAATTCTGTAAGAATCATCACGGATCGAATCTATGTGAATAATCACCCAAAAATTCTTTGTGAATCAGTACCTATCGATCCTGTGTGGGTCTTGCGGGGGTTAGTACCTATCGATCCTATGTGGGTCAGTAGTAGTGCCTCTTGACAGAGTAAGATTAGCTAGCCTTATGACTAATCATCTGTACTACCATACTCAGTTATACCTAGTTTTATCTGTGTCTTTTTCTTTGTGCCTTATGATTGAGATCATTCTTTTTGTTTTCTTTTTTGGAATTATTAGAGACCTTTGGGAGTCTCGGTGTCCCTACTAGGTATTGTAATACTCACCCTGCATGGGCTTCACCCACACCTTGTTGTGTCTTATGTAGATGACGAGAAACCTTGACTGAGACTTAGGGATCTAGGACCTGATGGTTGATGGCGACGACGATTGACATGGAGAGATGTGGAGATGAGTTGTACATACCCTTTATGTAGGATCCTCAGTGGATGATCTTGGGAGATGTTTTTCTATTTTTAGTTGTAGTTGTACCTTTTCAGTTGGGCTTGTATTCTGGACCCCTTTACTTTCAGTACACACTTTTACTACAACAGTTTTACTAAGTGGTTGCATCTTGTTGTGTTCTTGGGTTTTGTGTTTGTATAGGTTTAAAGGAAATTCCTTCCCGTTTTAGGGATACAACCTTTTTGGTGCTAGTCTCCAACCCCTGGCCTATGGAAGGCGAGCTTGGGGTAGTCACGACACGGGCCCCGGGGGATGGGTCGTAACACTTAAACTTGTCTAAAATTTATTTTTTGAATTTATTTCTAACTTATACTACTTTTATTTGAATATATAGAGGTTTTGATCTATTTTACATGAGTTATATACATATCATATATTAATATTTAATGTATTTACAAGACTTCCACCCACCTCACTTATAAAATAGAACCTCATATCCTCTCTTACTCGAATCTCTTGCACCATTTATCTCAATTTTTTTTACCAAAATACCTTAAAAAATTTCTAACCATGTTTTAGAGGTTTTATTTCACCAAAATAACAACCTATAATTCTAAAGGTCTAATCCAAAGGATATTTTCCAAAGAAGATGTATAACTCTTAACCAAATGTTTTCATGTTTATTTATACTTCTACCTACTTCAAACCTATCATAAAGATTATGATATAATAAAATAAGAATATAAAACATTATTAAATTTTATTATGTATATGGTAAAAATATTTTCCACCACATTTTCCATCCAATGTAAAATGAACATTCCGCTCGTGCGTACATTTGGACTGCCACCTCTATGAGGCGATGTGTTTCATTTTTCATCACCATCTACCAAGTATGGTTATTATTATGGATTTAATGAATATATATGATATTAATTAAATAATAATAATTATTTAATGAAATATTTTACTTAACTTCTTACCCTTATATCCTTTATAAAATGATAATCTTGTTCATGCGTACGTGTGGACTATCACCTTTATGAAGTGATACGATTAGATTTTAAAGTTCACCTTTAATGTATAGTTATAAAATTATATTTAATGTATAAAAATGATAATTATTTCATGATTAATATTATAGGGATATAAGAACCCAGTTCTTATTCTTAAGGTACAGGTTTCTTCTTTTCCTTTTTCCTTTAGTGTTTTTTAGAAAATAAGGAAAATGGGGGAAAAATCCCAAATTTATGGGTGCACGCCATGTACTCTTATAAAGACCGTATACTTTATCCGTGAGGGATGAGAATACAGGGCGTGTAGGATTTTCGGTGATTCAGGGTGTAAAAACTAACTACATGCCTTTTACTTAGTAATACAGACCGTGTAATAAGTCGGCGGGTGAACAGTAAGGTGGTTTAGAGTAGCCACTATATTAATAGTAAAATGGATAGTACACGCCTTGTACTTAGTATTACACACCGTGTAATCAGTCGGCAGATGAACAGTAAGGTGGTAGAGAGTTTTTGTCAGTGAACAGTTAAAAAAAAGTACACACTGTGTAGTTATGTTTTTTTGTTAAAAACAGGCAGTAGCCTCCTCATTTGGAAGAGGAGGCTGAAAACTCATTAGGAGCCCAGGAGAGGAGGCCGAGGCTTGGAGGATCTCCCGAACACTCCTCAGAACTCCGATATTTCCACTGATGATCTCGTTTGGACCGCACGGGTAAGACCTTCCCTCTCCTTGAGTCTTTCCTTCCAATTCTTTCCCAAATGGAAGTTATTTGAGTTTGAACAGATAAATGTTTATCCCATATCTACGTCCTTATCGGTTGTTTCATGAGGCTTCGTTCACGTATATCTATCAGAGGAGATTGAGGTAGGTGGTCTTGTGTTTATTTACAACTATCGAGTTGTTTTTGTGCACCGTTGTGCCACACGCCAATGTTCGTGGTGTCGTGTGGATGAGGCTTAACTATTAAGATATATAGAATTGCATAGGTAATCTGATGAACATGTATAAACTGTTTTTGGGATCGTTTCTTTGATCCAGGGCCACCCCGTGGGTGTGTTTCCCTTGTTTAGCCGTTTGGCCAAGATACCTGTGGGTATGCCGTGATTATAGCATGTTTGAGTTTTCTTGAGAGGAAACATGTATCAATTGCTTGCTTATGTGTTAGGATCGGTCTAGTTATTTTCTTATCCAGAGGGCAGAGTTTTTCTTAGCCTGAGGGTAGTGTTTCGTTTAGCCTGAGGGAAATATTTCTTATGCCTATGGGCAGTAGCTTCTGTTCCTGAGGACGATATCTCATATGCTTGAGGGAAATATTCGTTATCACTAAGGATAATCACTTGAGGGTTTAATTTCATCTTGACTGAGGGTAAGGACTTGTATTTATGAGGACTATATTTACTGGAATATTCACTGTGGTGATTTCTTATGTTATACCTACCAAGATAAAGCACATTCTTGGTATTGTTATTACCTTCTACTTGTTAGATAACCTGTTGTGGTTTTTTGTGGCACTCTATAGGATATTTTTGGTTGAGGTCGGGTCTCAAGAACTTATAATTCAATTATATTGAATTGTTAAATAAAAATTAAATGGTAATTGAAATGGTAGGAGTATCTGCTTTTGAGTACTTCCTAGCTTACTGCATTTATTTATCACATACTGGTGTTGCACATTTTCACTGACAGTTGGGCACAGGACTTTGGTGGTTGCCTATTGGGATTTATTTCTCACACCCTTTTGGGTCATGTCTTGGGCCCAAACAGATTGTATTGATGCATGTGTCGATAAGGGAAAGAGTCCTTATACAGGTACATGATTGTTGTAGAGGAGTAGGAGAGCATGGGACCGAGCTTAGGCTTGCGATGCTACTGAGTTCCTATTGCACTACTGTGGTTTTGATTTATTGTATTTTGTATCTGGTCCTATATTGTATTAGATTGCAGTGTATCCTGTTTTTGGTACTTTCTTAGAATTAGGGACATGTGACATCATCTTATATATGACTGTTGATTATCTTTTACTGCAATTATGTTTTCTATTTTAGCTCTATATTGTTTACTACTTCCACTTTTGTCTATGTTTATATTTGTCCATTGCACTACACTTTGAAAAATGAGGGAATAGTTTCAACACTATCAGAACTAGGCCCTCGTTGTTAGTCAGCAGCCTCTGGCGTTTGGGGAAATGTTCTTGAGGTCAAGTGACCAATCGGGTTCGGGGCACCCGTTGTGTGGCACCCAGATTCGGGACATTACAAAGTTGTATTAAAGGATTTATTTTCTTATTGACTTACTTTTTGGATCCTATATCCAGGGATAGGATGGAATAGGTACTTGGTAATAAGCTGTGCCCGGGAGTAGCTAACCCGTGTATTGTGAAAAGCCAATTTACCTCATGTTGCAATTTTACTGATTTTGCACTTTTACATTTGATCTGATTTTCACCTTTGGGTGACGCACTTGTAGTGTGATGTTTATATTTTTATACTGGGTTCTATTTAGTCATAACCCGATGAGATGAGGGTATTCCATCTCATGCATCATTTAGGCACAAGTTAGAATCACATGCCATGCATAGTTTCCATGCCATATAGGTGCATTAGAAATTTCATGTTGTTGTGATAGATGTTATGCTAGAAAATGAAAGTTGTTGTGATAGATTACTTGATAAAATACCTACTATTTGATAGGGTATTGTTATGTAAGGTTTTGTGAATGAACGCCAAACTTTGGATCTTGAGGAGTATGGGCCCTCATCAACCGGAATTTGGTGGATCATCAACTTGTTTACCTTGTTATAAAATGTATAAGATGCCAAGATTTAGTTCGCGGGGAGTATGGGCCCTCATGGATCAGAATTTGGCACTTTTGTGTTCGTTGCAGTGTTTTTTTGGACACCAGAGTAGTTTCTAAGGCTTACTGTCTGAAAAAACCCAGAATACACACTGTGTAGTTCTGACTATATGCCATGTTCTCTTCTGTTCGGGAAGAAATGAAAAAAAAATAAGTACACGCCATGTACCTTATGTACATGCCGTGTAGTCTCTACTCGTGTCTGTGGCTGTGTGGGCAGAAACACGGGATATGGAAGTTCTTGCGGTAAAAACACCATGTAATGGTTGTACACACCGTGTAGGGTTGAGACGTGTATCCGGTCGTGTAACTAACAGCACGGTTCGGTGTTACCTCTTATTGTACACGCCGTGTAGTGTGATTCGTTTATCCGGCCTTGTCATGAACAACATGGGTCAGTGAATCTCATCTAGTACACGTCGTGTACCTGTGGGACACGCCGTGTAGTCTTGACCGATGAGAGACCCTGTGGACTTGGTTGTGTGGCTAGGGAGACGGGGTGGTGTACACACCGTGTGCGGGTGTCACACACCGTTTACCTAGGGTTGAGACATGCCCATGCCAACATCAGAACCTGACCATGTAAGGGATTAAGGGTGAACATCGTGTTGACCTTATACCCACCGTGTCGTCATGTTATAAAAAGATATGTGTGGCTTAGCCATGTAGAAGGACTCAGGCAGGGGAAGAAAATTCAAGTACACGCCATGTGTTTGAACAACACACCGTGTGGTTGGGGTGTTACACGACCATTTTTGGCATAAGTACACGCCCATGTGAATGAATTAAGGGAACACGCTGTGTAGTTATTATACACGCCGTGTAGTCTTGTTTTGTAAAACTTGAATGTTTTATTTCTCCTTCACCATTCTTACGTTTCCAGTTCTTGGTCCTTAATGATCTCAATCTAAGGCATGTGTTTGACCTTGTAGAGTCAAGACATCGAGACGACCACCAGTTGCTCTCCAAGGGAGAGAAAACGATTATACTTCAAATATGGTAGGCCAAGGGATACCAATGGATCCTCCAGCAGTGCTAGATACACTGACATCCATTATACCGGACACAGGCGCAGATGCACAGTTCCGTGAAGGCTTTATGCGGTTCATGCAGACCTTCCAGGGAGCACCCCTGGCTACCATATCTATGGCATAGCTGACACATATATTCTAGCAGCAGCATCCACCTACGTTTTCATAGGATGGAAGACCACAGGATGTGGAGTCATGGTTGGATTCATTGTAGACTATCTTCGAGCATCTTGAGACGCCTCCAGGGAGGAGGGTCAAGCTCACTATGTACATGATGTGTGATTCCACCAAGAGATTATTGGATGTTACCACCCATACTGTGCATCACCAAGACATGGCATGGGAAGATTTTCAGGAAGTCTTCTATGACTTTTTATTTCCAAATATGCTAAGGGTAGATTGAGCTTGAGAGTTCATGAATCTGTAGCAGGGTTCCATGTCAGTGATGGATTTTTCTGTCTGCTTCACCAAGATACAACATTTTGCACCTATTCTGGTGTGTGATGAGATGTTGAGGGCTAGACACTTTTAGGATGGTCTTCGGTATGACATACGAGCACTGATGAATGTTTGTAGGTTGACAACAGTGCATTCTATTGTAAAATAGGCATTGATTACTGAGCAGAACTTGTGGGAAGCTAGTGGTGTGGGCCAGGGCGGTTCAACACCAGTTTCTGGTACTATTTCTACCTATAAGAGGAAGAGGCAGATAGATTTCTCTCACAGTGGCAGTACTAGCCAGAAAAATTCTTCAGGTGGCCAGGTAATGTGCTACCAGTGTGGTAAAGACGGGCATAGAAGACCTCAGTGTCCATGTGACCCAGTGGAGTGCCGAGCTTGCGGCAGGGTGGGTCGTCTACAACATTTTTGTAGGAAGTTTCCACCAGTGACTAGTGAGAGGGGTTCTGTGCAGACTCCTCTTGCAGAATCAGGACTGGTAGATTATTACCAGTCAGGTAATTAGAATACATCAGGACGTTCAGGCCGAGGAAGTGGTCATGGATATGGTATCCAGACACCAAGATCTCAGAGACAGTCGAGCGGGTCAGCTCAGGGTTTCTAGGATGTGTTTCAGGGCCGTGACACTAGGCAGACATATGCTATGCAATAGACCCAACATGAGCAGGATCTCGGACCTTCCACTATTAGAGGTACTATTCTATTTGCTTAGGTTTTTTCTTCAGTACTTTTTGATACTGGTGCTACACATAGCATTATATCTGTGCCTGTTGTGGAGATCCATGGGCTTAGTGTTTCTTCGTTTTCTGATATCATGACTCTAAACACTTTGTTGGGAATTATAATGGAAGGTGTGCGTCAGTGCAAGGAGTGCCCCTAGATGTTGGTGGGTGTTACTTCCTATGGGACCTCTATGTCTTAGAGATGACGGGCTATGACATCATTCTCAGGATGGACTGGTTGGTACCCTTTCTAGCCATTGTAGATTTCTATTGTAGCAGGGTGAGTTTCACATCACCAGAGGGCAGATAGTTTCTATATAAGGTCGAATGAGATGTTTAGGTGAGTCGAGATGGACCTGAGCATCGTGGGAAAGGTGGAGTGATAGCCCAGATTGCGAGTTTATATCTGGATGACTAGGGAACTCGTCAGAAGGATTTCCCTCCAGTGGTTAATCATTTGAGAGATATCTTCCCGGACTACTTTTCAGGTCTACCTCCATAGCAAGAGTTGTATTTCTCTATTGAGCTTGTGCCAGGAGTGGCACCAGTGTCCATTATTATTTATAGGATGGCTACGCCAGAATTGTAGGAGCTTAAGAGGTAGTTGGAGGAGTTGCAGGGAAAGAGTTTCATCCGACCGAGTATTTCTCCCTGGGGTTCACCTATCCTTTTCGCTAAGAAGGCAGATGGTACCCTCAGACTCTTCGTGGATTATCAGAATCTAAACCATTTGATAGTTAAGAACTGATACCCCTTGCCAAGGATTAATGATCTTTATGATCATCTTCAAGGAGCACAAGTTTTCTCAAATATTTACTTGAGATCCGGATATAATCAGTTGTATGTTAGACCATAGGACATACCGATTATAGCCTTTCGGAGTAGATATGGTCTATACGAGTACTTGGTCAAGCTGTACAGACTCACAAATGCGCCAGAAGCCTTCATGGATCTGATGAATCATGTGTTCCACCCATATCTGGATTCTTTTGTGGTGGTCTTCATGGACGATATCTTGGTGTACTCTCACACTCGACACGACCATGCCACCGATCTTGATATTGTACTTAGTACAATGAGAGAGAATCAGTTATATGCTAAGCTCTCAAAGTGCCACTTTTGGATGAACCAGATACATTTCCTGGGTCATATTATCTCGGAGGCAGGAGTTGCAGTAGAACCAGATAAAGTGAGATCAGTAGTTTCCTGGGAGCATCCTAATAATGTGTTTGAAATAAAAAGTTTCTTAGGGCTAGATGGTTACTACAGGAAGTTTATATAGGACTTCCCTCGCTTAGTATTTCCGTTGATGAGTTTGAATAAGAAGGGTATGAAGTTCATTTTTTCAGAATCTTGCGAGATTGCCTTTCAGGAGCTGAAGGGAAGGTTAACATCAACACCATTCCTGATACTTCTAGAGAAAGGGAAGAGCTATACAACATACTGTGATGCATCAAGTATTGGGCTAGGAGAAGTGTTGATGCAGGGCAATTGAGTAGTTGCATACGAGTCTCGGCAGTTGAGGCCACATGAGAGGAATTACCTGACACATGATCTCGGGTTGGCCACAGTTGTTCATGCATTACATTGTTGGAGACATTATCTCCTGGGAGAACATTTTGTGGTGTTTACGGACCAAAAAAGTCTTAAATACATCTTTACCCAGTGTGACTTGAATTTGAGACAACGAAGGTGGGTTGAATACCCTCAGTACTTCGACTTTGAGCATGCCTATCCACCTAGTAAGGGTAACACAATGGTTGATGCACTGAGTAGGAGGACTCAGATACAGGAAGTGCAGGAGGCTAGTGGTGAGTGGCATCTCATGTCTTTGTTCTCTGAGATGCATTTAGAGGTTCATGAAAGTTAGGGGAAAACCTATCTCTCATCCTTAGCAGTGACTTTTACCCTCCTGGATAGAGTGAGGATGAGACAAATATCAGATTCAGAAGGACTAGTTCTACGGGAGTCAGTGGCAAGTGAGGACCCTCTTCCTAGTTGGACGATAGGAGATGATGAGGTACTGCATATCCAGGGATCAGTGTGGGTTCCAGTGGATATACATGAGGATTTGATGCGGTAATTTCATGCTTCAGCTTGGGAAGTTCATCCTGGAGTTACCAAAATGTACCGTGACTTGAGACATCAGTATTGGTGGCCATGTATGAAAAGAGAAGTAGCTGGTTTTGTTACGAGATGTTCCACCTGTCAGCAGGTGAAGGCGGAGCATCAGAGGCCAGCCAGACTGTTACAAAAGTTACCCATCTCGGAGTGAAAATGGGATGATGTTGTGATGGACTTTGTGACCAGTTTTTCGAGGTCACCTCGAGGCAATGATTCCGTGTGGATTGTTGTGGACAAAATTACAAAGGTAGATCACTTTTTTCTAATTAAGGAGACCTTCGGTGTTGACGAGATCAGAAAGTTGTATATCCAAGAGGTGGTACGTCTTCATTGGGTACCTCATTCTATTGTTTCAGATAGGGATTCCCATTTTACATCTCCTTTCTGGAAGAGTTTTCAGAGGGCACTGGGTAAACAGGTGCTTCTGAGCACAGCTTACCACCCTCAGACCGATGGCCAGTCAGAGCGTACAATACAGGTGCTAGAGGACATGATGCATGCATGTGTCCTGGACTTTGGGGGCTCTTGGGAGAAGCACATACCCCTAGTAGACTTTGCCTATAATAATAGTTTTCACGCAACTAATGAGATGACACCTTACGAGGCATTATATGCTAGGCCATGCCGATCACATTTGTGCTGGTTGGAGGTAGGTGAGGCAGCTTTACTAGGACCACGACTTGTGCAGGAGACTTTAGAGCAGGTCCAGTTTATACAAAAGCGGATGGATACTACACAGTCTCGTCATAAATTTTATGCTGATCGGTACAGACGACCATTGGAGTTCATGATCGGGGATTAGGTTTTTTTGCGTGTTTCATCGAGGTTGGGCCACAGGTGGATCAAGAGATAGGGTAAACTTTCATTGAGGTATGTGGGGCCGTTTGAGATTATGGATAGAGTCAGGCCGGTTGCCTATCAATTTCAATTACCATAGAGGTACCGGACCATGCACGACATCTTCCACGTATCTCAACTGCGCCGTTATCACTTAGTCCCATCTCACGTTTTCAGCCCGAGGAGGTTGAACTTCAGGGTGATGCATCCTTTGAGTTGCATCCAATTCGTATTGTTGATAGGACCACGAAGGTTTTCCTAGGCCTGTCAGTTCCTCTCGTATGGGTGCTATGGCAGCATGGCCGAGTGTAGGACAAAACTTGGGAGTGGGAGACCGACGTTCATTCTCAGTGGCCATAGTTGTTCTCAGCTTTATATTTGCCACCCTTGGAAGGGAAATTCAGGGAACAATTTCTTTAAGGGGGAATTTTGTAAGAACCCAGTTCTTATTTTAAAGGTACTAGTTTCTTCTTTTCCTTTTTTTCTTTAGTTTTTTTGAGAAAATAAGGAAAATGGGGGAAAATCCCAAATTTATGGGTACATGCTGTGTACTTTGGCCTTGTGGGATGAAAATACAGGGTGTGTAGGCTAGTCGGTGATTCAGGGTGTAAAAAATAACTACACTCCATGTACTTAGTAATACACACCGTTTAATCAGTCAGTGGGTGAATAGTAAGGTGGTGGAGAGTAGCCTCCAGAAGAATAGTAAAACAGACAGTACACACCGTGTACTTAGTATTACACACCATGTAATCAATCAGAAAATGAACAGTAAGGAGGTGGAGAGTTGCCACCAGTGATCAGTTAAAAGGAAAGTGCACACTGTGTAGTTATGTTTTTTTGTTAAAAAAAGGCAGTAGCCTCCTCATTTGGCATAAGAGGATGAAAACTTGTTAGGAGCCTGGGAGTAGAGGCCAAGTCTTGGAGGAGCTCCCAAATGCTCACCGAAACTCTGATCTTTCTGCCGATGATCTCGTTTGGACCGCGCTGGTAAGACCTTTCCTCTCCTTGAGTCTTTACTTATAATTCCTTCCATAAGAGAAGTTATTTGAGTTTGAACGGATAAATTTTTATCCCAAATCTACGTCCTTCTCAGTTTTTTGGGAGGCGTCATTCATGTATATCGATCAATGGAGATCGAGGTAGGTGGTCTTGTGTTTATTTCCAACTGCCGAGTTGTTTTTGTGCACCTTTGTACCATGTGCCCATGTTCGGGGTGTCGTGTGGATGAATATTGACTATTAAGATATCTATAATTGCATAGGTAATATTATGAACATGTATAAACAGTATTTTGGGATCATTGCTTTGATCCAGGGCCACCCCAAGGGTGCTTTTCCCTTGTTTATCCATTTGGAAAGGATACCCGTGGGTATGCCATGATTATAGCATGTTTGAGTTTTCTTAAGAGGAAACATGTATCAATTGATTGCTTATGTGTTGGGATCGACCCGGTTACTTGCTTAGCATGAGGGCAATGTATTTCTTTGCCTAAGGGTAGTGTTTCGTTTAGCCTGAGGGCAATATTTCTTATGCCTATGGGCAGTAGCTTCTTTTCTTGAGGGCGATATCTTGTATGCCTGAGCGCAATATTCGTTATGACTGAGGACAATCACCTGAGGGTTTCATTTTATCTTTCCTGAGGGTAAGGACTTGTATGTATGAGGACAATGTTTACTGGAATATTCACTGTAGTGATTTCTTATGTTATACCTGCCAAACTAAAGCACATGCTTGGTATTATTATTACCTTCTACTTGTTAGATAACCTGTTGTGGTTTTCGATGTGGCACTGTATATGAGATTGTCGATTGAGGCCAGGTCTCAGACACTTATAATTCAATTATATTGAATTGTTAAATAAAAATTAAATGGTAATGGAAATGGTAGGAGTAGATGATTTTGAGTACTTCCTAGCTTACTGCATTTCTTTATCGCATACTGCTTTTGCACATTTTCACTGACTGTTGGGAACATGAATTTGGTGGTTGCCTACGGGGATTTATTTCTCACACCCTGTTTGGGTCATGTCTTGGGCCTAAATAGATTATATTACTGTAGGTATCGATAAGGGAAAGGTTATATATACATGTACATGATTGTTGTAGAGGAGTAGGAGAGCATGTGACCGAGCTTAGGCTTGCAATGCTGCTGAGTTCCTATTCCACTACTGTGGTTTTGATTTACTTTATTTTGTACCTGGTCCTATATTTTATTAGATTGCAGTGTATCCTATTTTGGTTGTTTTCTTAGAATTAGGGACTTGTGGCATCATATTATATATGACTGTTGATTATATTTTACTATAATTCCATTTTCCATTTTAGCTCTATATTGCTTACTGCTTCCTCTTTTGTGTATTTTTATATTTTTCTGCTACGCTACACTTTGAAAAATGAAAGCACAATTTCCCCACTATCAGACCTAGGCCCTCGCTGCTAGTCGGCAGCCTCTGGCATTTGGGGAAATGTTCTTGAGGTAATGTGACCAACCGGGTTCGGGGCACCCCTTGTGTGGCACCCAGATGCAGGATGTTACAAGTGATTATGGAACCATGATCCTTTTTACCATATTCAATTTATTAAAGTCATTTTGGACTTATAAACCGAACATCCTCAAAAAATCCAATGTGAACTTTACTGATTAAGTAACTAAATAAAAAATTGTAATAAAAGAAATAATGAAAATGGAATGAACATAAAAAATTTTCTTAATCAATTATAAAACTATATAATTTTATTATTCAGGATTTAGAGAATATATATATTTAGATAGAATGTAAGTGTCCTGACCTGTCCCCTGGGGCCTGTGTCGCGACTACACCAAGCCCGACTTTCATAGGCCAGGGGTTGGCAATTAGCACCGAAAGGCATATCCCTGTAAACAGGAAGGCATTTCCTTTAAACCTGCAAACACACAGACCAATTATATGTCAGGATTTAAACTACTAAGTAAATCTATATAGTAAAAAGGGGGTGGGGGTGTACCATAAGTAAAAGGGAATGGAATAAAATCCCTACTAAAAAGTAAAACTACAACAGAAAAACAGTTCTCGAAATCATCATCCAGGGTTCCAACCTGAAGTATAGGTACAAATCATGGTCGGTCATCACTGTGGATCATCACGTCTAAAGGTCCACCTTCAAGCACCGTCCAGTCCCGGCTCCCAAACCTCGGTTAAAGATGTCCATCATCTGCACATGACACAACAAGGAGCGGGCAAAACCCGTGCATGAGTGAGTATAATAATACTCAGTAGGGACCCTGAGACCCCTGAAGGTCTACCAGAGTTCTAAAGAGTAAAAACGACAAAGAAATACCTCAATCAAAAAGCACGAAGCAATAGTCAGCTCACACCAAGTATACAACTCACATATCAGAAATATAGATGATTAATCTTAAGCTATATCTTCTTATTACATTTAGAAGTTCCAAAACTGATCCACAAATAAGTTGTTCTATTATCAATCCACTCTTTTATATAAGTCACTATTCCATGACGGGCCACTGTTAGGCTGGTCCTCATCGGGTCATGCTACTGCTAATCCACATAGGGTCGCTAGAATGATGATCCACTCAGGGTTGTTGGAATGCTGATCCACACCGGGTCAATGGAATGCAGATCCATACAGGGTTTCTCGATGCTGATCCACTCAGGTTCACTAGGTTTTTATCCTCTATGGGCCACTCTAAAACCATTCCTCATCATGTAGCTATGATGATGATCCACACAGGGTCGCTATGATGCTAATCCACACAGGGTCGCTACTTTAAAGATAGCGAGTCACAGGATTCCCCACACCTGATGCGATCGAGTTCCGTTGAATCTGCTCTTTGAGATATCGATCATACATCAAAATACTCTAATATCAACAAGGGAGTTCCCCAAAGTACCACCATGTCGTAAGGGTTCAAACGTGACAGATGACGCATCAATCGGATGCCCAGTCTGTGAGTTATAAGCATTTTAGTACCGAGGTCCTGGTTGGATTCAGGTTCGATCCAACCCATCCACACTCCAACTTTATCCAAAATTTGAGTGTATTATATCAAAAGGACCCTCGTTCTCCAAGGATCCTAGCACAATAGACGGTTTGTCAAACGGACATATGGATTTCAAGTTATGGCATTTTAAGCGAAACTGGGCCTCGATGAGTCCATGCCCCGTTCGACCCGACCCAGTTCGGGTCCGACCCGAACCGGCCTGGGCCAGCCCGGTTGGGTTGGGTCATGGTTCGGCCTGGACAGATGGGGGAGGGGGGGGGGCATACCTCAGGGGGGTTCGTCTCTTCTCGTAGGGAGACACGGCCCGACCCGCAAGGGGGTGTGACCTGGCCCATAGGGGGGTGTGACCCAGCTTGCAGGGAGGCACGACCCGACCCACAGGGTGGTGCAGCCCAACCCGCATGAGGGCGCATCCCAACCCATAGGTGGGCACAACCCAACCCATAGGAGGGCGCGGGTCCTTCCCTAGCTGGCACAGGGGGAAACATCCCCCCTTTTCCCAAACAGCTAATCCGTTCGGGATTTGGAGCGGCGACGCCTCTTGGAACTACCTTGTCACCCACGGGATCCGCAAGGTGTGGGTCCTTGCCTTTGTCATGGATTCGAGCCACAAACACATTGAGAGGTGTGCGATGATGCGCTGCTCCGCCTATGTGGCCGGCTGGTGCCGACTACCCTACTCAACTACCACAGCTGAAAAGTCGTGGCCTCCTCCTCCGGCACGCGATGGCGTGCCACCACCATCTCCATGAACAACCGACTATTGACCATCGCAGCCTAGTGCTGTGACCTCCTTTGGTGGTGCGTGACGATGTGCCTCCACCACCACGGCCGTCCGGTGCTGGCCCCCGCCATCTCCTGCCGGTGCCGGTCATCGGTGCCATTCCAACAGTCTTCCACGGGCCACCGGGTGAGCTCTAGTGGTCCATTTTTCCATATGATCGCACCTACAGGATTTTAGGGTCGTCTCCTTCACTGTTTGTCCCTCAGATTTGGGTTCCATCCAACCCAACATAGAACGCAAAGATAAAACATGTGATGGTGGGACTGGGCCTTGTTCGTTTATCCCACACCCTCCACATTAGTATTTTAACAAGGGAGAAGATAATTGATTCAACAACTCATTAAATTTAAACAAGACAAAACCCTACCTCATGAGTCATTATAGAGCATCCTGTGTTTGAAGATGGGTCAGTGTTCATCGATCCCGAAGCAAGGCTCCAATAATGTCGCTCAAATGACGATCTTCGATTCTTGCTTGATGGATCTGTTCTTCGTTAAGAGGCTCCTCCAAAATTCTTCTCTCCCAAAAACACCACTCATTTTCCAACGAACTCAAAAACCAAAAATATAGAGGAGGGGAGTTATATTTACAACACATAATTAAGATATATTCATTAATTTGTTCAATTAATGAAACTCCTTAATTTCATGTAGGGTGGTTACCCATTTTTTGTGTAATCAGGAATTTAATGTCCTACATTAAATGCCCAACCACCCCTTGTGGTCCCCACCAACAAAACCTAAAAGAGAGGTGGAAGATATTTAAAATAAATTAGATTTATTTTATTAATCCTACATAAAAACCGTAAAAACTAACTTCCTCTCTCAACCCACTGTGGTTGAGGTTAAGGCTCCCTTAAGCGAATCCCGGAGTTGTGAGTTCAACGGTGCCATCATATTTCTGTTTCTAGCACTTGTTAAAAAGTTAGGATTTCCCACTCACACATTTACTAAACGTACATTAAGAAAATTTAAAATTCCGTTCCGGGCACACCGGGCATCATAATAAAAAACTGTCAGATTTCGCAGCCTCGGAATAGTTCCATATAAAAATAATTACATGTAAAATCTGAGTATTTACATCCACTTTTGGGATTTTCATCACCAAAATCCACAACATAGACTAAAGAAAAAAATGGGGGTACTGGGCATGAATATGAGCCTCCTGCTCCCATGTGATCTCCTGGATGTTACCATGCTTCCAGCAAACACACACCAGAGGTAGCGATCGTCCATGAAGGACCTGCTTCTGTCGATCCTCAATCTCCACTGGAACCACTGTAAACGTCTCCCCATCATCAATGTCCAGCTCACCCCAATCGATAACGTGTAATGGATAATGCACGTACTTCTTCATCTGTGACATATGGAAAACATCATATGCCTGATGCATCTGCGGAGGAAGAGCTAGGCGATACGCCACCTCACCAACCCTGCTGAGAACTTTAAAGGGTCCGATGAACCTCAGAGATAACTTGACACCCTAGCCAAATCTCCGCAAACCTCATCAAGGTGAGACCCGTAGGAAGACATGGTCTCCCTCATCAAACTAAAAATGTCTCCATCTCTTATAATCATAAGACTTATGCCTACTTGGTATAATCTTCATCTACTCCTGGATGATCTACACCTTCTTAGTGGTAGCACATACCAACTCTGGACCCATAAGTGCTGACTCCCCTGGGACTGTCCAGCATAGTGGTGATCTACATGGTCGACTATACAAGGCCTCAAACGGCTCCATACTGATGGTGGAGTGATATATGTTGTTGTACGCACACTCCACCAAGGGCAAGTAATCCTCCCAACTACAACCAAAATCTAGGACGCAAGTAAGAAGCATGTCCTTGAGTGTCTGTATGGTCCACTCCGTCTGAACATCTGTCTAAGGATGAAAGGAAGTGCACAAACAAAACTGAGTCCCGAATACCTTCTGTAATCCCTTCCACAACTGGGATGTAAAATGTGTGTCAAGGTCAGAGATGATCATATATGGAACCCCATGAAGTCGTACAATCTCCTATACATAGAGGCGTCCCAATCCCTCTACTGATCCCTGCTCTTGGATGGGTAGGAAGTGGGCCAACTTGGTGAGTCAGTCAATGATCAACCAGATGGAATCATGTCCCCTGGACATATGTGGTAGCCTTGTCACAAAGTCCATGGAAATACCATCCCACTTCCACTCCGACACCTCTTGTGGCTGCACTATGCCTGCTGGAACCTGATTATCAGCCTTAACTTGATGACAAGTGAGGCATCATGAAACAAACTCTGCCACTACTTTCATTATCCCTAGAAACCAATGCTGATGCTGGAGGTCCTGGTATATCTTCTCCACACTAGAATGTACCGCCAGAGGGGACATATAGAACTCCCTAAACACCTCCTACCATAGCGCCACCGGTACCATGGTGTTTCCTCTAAAGAGGATGACATGCTCTCCCCCTTCAAAAAATCCATCACATGCCTATCCTGAAGATATCTGAGCACGTCGAGCCTCACAATCAATGTACCCAAGCCGCACCTCCCTAACTCGCTGAAGGTGCGAGGGAGTGACTGTCATAAGCTAGAGGTAAGATGCTCTATCTCTATCCAGAAAATATATCTTCAACGCGACTAACTGCTCTGTTGCCTCACTCAGAAAATGTAGACTATATGTCCTACTGAGGGCATCTACTACCACGTTCCCCTTCCCAGGAGTATAGACCATCTCAAAGTTACAGTCCTGTAGGAACTCTAGCCATTACCATTGTCTCAGGTTTAGGTCCTTCTATGAGAAGATATCCTTCAGACTCTTTTGATCAGAGTAGACTATAAAACGTTCTCCCATCAAGTAGTTCTGACACATATTTATGGAGAATACCACTGTTGCTAACTCTAGGTCATGGGTAGCATAGTTATGCTCATTATGTCTTAACTATCAGGAACCAAAAGCGATCAATGCTCACTCCTGCATCAGAACACATCCAAGTATGGTCCCTAATGCATTGTAGTAGACTACATACCCAACGCCCTCTTCTGGTAGCCTCAAGATGGGGGCACTCATCAGTCTCTGCCTCAGCTTATGAAAACTCTATTGGTATTTCTCCGTCCACATGAAGGGTTATACCATCTTCATCAATGATGACAAGGGTGTCAAAACTCTTAAAAAGTCAGGTATAAATCTCTAGTAGTACCCAGCCAATCCCAGGAAACTACACACCTCGGTGACACTCTTGGGTGGCTCCCAAGAAAGCACAACCTCTATCTTCACTGAATCTAATGCAAATCCAGCCTCCAAGATAAAGGGTACTAGAAAGTGGACCTCCCATATCCAGAACTGGCACTTCGAGAGCTTACCATAAAGCTGGTGCTCTCGAAGTGTATCCAGAACTATCTACAGATGATAGGCATTCTCCTCCTCCATCACTGATTACACCAAGATGTCGTCAATCAAGACTAGTATGAAGAGATCAAGGTTTGGATGGACGATCCTCTTCATGTGTCCCATGAACACTCCAGGGGTGTTGGTCATGCCGAATGGAATAACCAAGAACTCATAGTGGCCATACTGACATCTGAAGTCCATCTTCTGCACATCCTCATCTCGTACCCTAAGCTAATGATAGCCTGATATGAGGTCTATCTTCAAAAACCAAAGAGCTCCATTAAGATGATCGAAGAGATAATCAGAATTGGATACTTGTTCTTCACAGTCACTTGGTTCCAGCACCGATAATCTACACAGAGCCTCAAACTCCCACCTGCCTTCTTGGAGAACAAAATCATGGCTGCCCATGGAGAAACACTCGGCCTTATGAACCCCTTCCTTTGCAAGTCCTCAAGCTATACCCATAACTCACAAAGCTCCACGGGGGCCATCCGATATGCTGGTGTAGATATCGGTGCCATCTCAGGGTACATGTTGATTTAGAATTCCACCTCTCTGCAAGGAGGTAGTCCCAAAACATCATCAGGGAAGACATCTGTAGAGACCTGAATCTTGATGTACATGGAAATTACATTACTTTTGCGGAATACTTAGTACATAATAAAAACACACACACAAGGACCGTAATAGTTTAGTGTCTTTGGAAACTCGGAATATAATCTTCTAATCGTGGTGAAAGATCTTCAACATCTCCCATAATGATCTTCCCCTTTTGTTTTCTTACCTAAAACCTTTCTTTTAATCCTAGGGGAAAAGAAAACATAAAAAGGGTGAGCTCAAATTCTCAGTAAGGGTAATCATGGATAAAATAAAACATACCATATACATTTGAACATAAAAAAACATGAATATTAAAAATCTTGAGCAATGACATAAAACATGGAAGTACATATGGCATAGATCATAATGGAACATAAATCATGATAAAATAGCATGGGAATAAAACATGTAATTGTGGCATCCATTAAGAACAAGTAATTATTTCCATATTATCCAAGGCATTGCTTCCAAGACCATCTTAGTGGACAAAGTCCCATTCTGAATCGAGTTCACTCCTCATTTCAGTCCTATAACACTGAACCAGATTAACTTACCGTTCCATCCATGTCTATCTCATGAGATATAAAATCTTTACCCAATGCATTGGAGGGAGATATAGGTCCCACACATCTCATAATTAAATCATTCTTACTTGTGCCACAAAATAAACTTAAAACATTCATCATAACCCAAAGAATAAAATGGGTTTCATAAACATCATCCCATCATTTCATAATCCATATAAAACAAATGGACATTTCATAATAAGAAAAGTGAAATCATGTAAATCATAGAGACATTATACTTGAAACATACACATATGAAATAATTTCATCTTAGATGAAAAATGGTGTTGATAAAACACTTGAAATGAATTCTTGAGGAAAATATCCTTTTTTCTTCAAAATCATTTTCTTTTCACAAAATGTTATTCAATTTTAAAAGAAAAGGATTTTGTTCAAAATAGTCATGAAATATTTTTGAGTAAGCTTCATGAAAACAAGGCTTTATGAAACCTTAAAAATCCATTCACGCCGTATAAGTTAAAAATAACATTCTCCTCGTACTTTTGTCAGAAAAGTCAAAAAAGTACCTCGTAACGTAAATAAGAGCAATATTCCATACATACCATGTAGTAAAAGTCAAAAATGGGTAAAAAGGACTTTATACATACATGAAAACACTTTTATAAAACATGGAAATGATAGAAATATCCCCAGTAAATACTTACGAATAAGCAATCTCGGATAAAAATGAGATTTGCAAAATTATTCCTTAACTTAGGTCCGATATGCTTTGTATGGATCTGAACCTCCTGTATAATGATTTAAATAATGAAATTGACTTATTACATAATTATATTCATTGTTATGATATCATATATGTTTCACTTATGACTTTATATTACCCGTTCTTTTGTAAATTCCATGTTAAAGTAGCGTTTTGGGTAAAATCATTTCATTTATCGTATATGTTTCGACTTGTCGTTGTTGATATTATTACTTATATCCTGATTTACATAATTCCATAATGTAAAACATGATTTATATATATTATATATTCATCATATACATATATATTATAGGTCGATAAAAGGAATGAAATACACCGTTCATGGAGACGGTAGTCCGTACGTACGCATGAACGCTGTTTTCGTTTCCTTATTGAATGGAATTAAGTAGATGAAATAAATAAATATATATATATATGTATATATGTATACATAAATGCAGTAGCTTCATTATGTCATATAATTCATTATTATTCATTATATATACTTTATAATCATTCATGAATGGTTAACATGGAGAGTGAGTCTAATCGCGTCGTGGAGACGGTAGTCCGTACGTACGCACGAGCGATGATATCATTCCCAAGATCATGGAATTGTATTAAAGTGTATGTATAATATTAGAGAATCATTATCACTTTACAATAATCATATATATATTCATTACTTTCACCCTTATACCCATCCAAGTAAGGTGGTGGTGGAAAATAGATTACACTACGGCGTGGAGACGGTATTCCGTATGTACGCACGCGCGGTGATTTCGTTTTCCGTAGGATGGATAGATAGTGAAATAGGGTTGTTTCATACATATAATAGCATATCAGTATATTATTGATACTGATGTTATTACTTCATAATGAAACAACCTAAGAAGAATAAATGGAAGAAGAAATAAAGTTGAAAGAATCGGTAACGAACATTACCTCTTCTTTGAAGCGCCTCTTTTAGACATCCTCTTAGGGCACTAAAATTGGTCTTTGAAGAAGACCAGGACCTATAATATGTTTCTAGGGAAGTGTAGAAGAGAATTGGGTAGGGGTTGGCCGAGCTTTAAGGCTCAAAGTGGTGTGAGGAAGAGAGGGAGGAGGTGCCCTTTTATAAGGGAGGAGAGGGGCACCTTTGGAATTCTTAAAAATATTAATTTATAATAAATCTAACCCCACATAAAAACCTCCAAAAATGACTCATATTCTAATATTAGATGAGATAGGGTTGTAATATCATCAAACAATCAAATTTAGACATGTTTGGATCTTATTTTAAACCTTATCATTTTGATTTATCCTTATTTAATCTATTTAAGTTTATTTGTGGTAATAAAATTCTAAATTTTAAATTATAACAAATAATTACTTATTTGTTGTGAATTTTCCATAATTGGTTACTTTATAACATTATAGACCATATAAATTTAAATTTATAATTTTTAAATATTTTTGTTATTTTTAAACAATTTTATAATATGTTATTTTTATAAAATAACAATAGTGTCAATTTTGACACTATTCATTTATTTGAATTTAAATAAAATATATACAGAAGATATGTTCAAACTAAAAGCTTTAATAGATTCATACAAGGTCATATGTATCTATAAAATTAGTGGATCTCATCAAATAGTTCATATAATATTTATTTTATTATTTTTAAAACCATTTGTTTATATCTTAATAAAATAATTACTACAACATTTTTGTATAATTATTTAATATACTTATATGTTGCATAAAAATTAAAAATAAAATCCTATGATGAATATAAATATATTAAGTTTCACAATAATACTTTTACTCGAATTTATCATCTTAAAACCACTATAGTTAAATTGTTATATTTATTAAATTATGAAGGTGACAACTTTGGCATTATTTAAAATAAAATAATATAAGTGTCATAATTGCTTGTATAAGACTCCAAATGGTCAAATATTTGACTATTTGATGATTATAGTTTAAATTTACATGACCAATAAGTTTTGGTCAGGGTTTTGTGCCTTTTATGGTCACTATTAGTTTAATAAAAACTATATTCTTGATTTTTCACTAGATAAATAATTTTTGCGTCACTATTGTGTCACAATTAATGACAATTATTTAATCCCAAAAAATTATAAATAAATTCTAATGATGTAGATAAATTTGTTAGCTTTCATTATAATATTAATTTTTGAAGTTTCATGAAGTTTATCACTAACTTAAAATTATTATACTTATAGTTTTTAAGAGAGTGACATGTTGTCACTTTCTTTGGTTTTAATAATAATTAAATTATTTTCATGGTCAAAAGTCCATAAAATGAATCTAATATGACCCTTAGGTGATATGGGTCTACTTTTAGCCATCCAATAGAATTTTATCATGCTTTAGGGTAATTTTATAATATTATATTTACCCTTAATTACCCGATTTACCTTTAACTATGGTAAATAAAATTTACCGTAGTTACTATTCATAATTCCCAAAAATAAAAAGTATCTTATTAACATAATTTGGACCCAATAATTCCAAATATGGAATCCATTTTTCCAAATTCAATATACAAAAGTTGCAGAAATTAAATTAAAATTAATCCTGTTGTCGAAAGAAAATGGGTTTTTCTTTAAAACATTGCAAAAGATTGAATTGATTTAACCTAAGAATTCAATGTAAAATCAATGATAATGACATACATTATTTTAAATGGTAAAAATATATTCTATTTATACTTTTAAAACCATTCAATATTATAATTTAACCACATAAGATATTATGATGAAAAAAGTTGTTTTTAATTAAAATATAGCGTGTTTTTACTATTCATTAAAATATGAAAGTTATCAGAATAATATGAAAATTTTATCCAAGGTAAAATTTTATATTCTGATTCCAAAGAATAATTTTATTTTGTAAAATTAAACTTATAAACATGTCAAAAATTAGATTTAAAGTGGGTGCGCCATCAAAAGGTGGCAAAACTTCATTTTTTTGAAAAATACTTATTTTATCCGAAAAATTTATTTTGTTCACATAAAATGTTTTAGAAAATTTATAAGATGAATAATAATGTTATAAAATTCAAAATTTAGTTAATAATATTCATAACGGCTAGTTCATAATAATATTATAATAATATATCGTTGTTTAGTAAAACTCGGTATTGCGTACAACACACGCTATCGAGGAAGGTCGCAGTTGCATGTAATGCAAGCCAAGTCAGGGTTGCGTGTTGTGCAATAATAATTAATTGTTTCATATAACAGAATCCAACCATATTTCATATATATTTATATATATATCAATGTTGCGTAAAATAACTATTATCAAAATTGTGTGTAACACGATCCAAGAATAGTGTTGCGTATACAGCAAGCTAATACGGTGTTGCGTATAGCGCAAGGTAATCTTGGTGTAGCATACAAACAAGAAATTATTTAAATTAAGAGAATATTTTTCATAAAATCTCAGGGTGTTACATTCTACCCCCCTTAAAATGAATTTCGCCCTCGAAATTCATCGGGGTTATAAATGGTTTACTACTTGAAAGTTTTTTTAATAGAAACCCACGTCGTAAAAAGGAATATCAAAACTTAACTTTAAAAACTAAATTATGAAACGTAACAGTTACCCAATTTAACTCATCACTGGGTTTCCACGTAGGAGAACATAGGTAAAAATATGTAAATGGAAGAGAAATCTGGCCATCAAGTTCTGATGGAGAGTGGTAAAGGACATGGCTATGAAAACACCAACAATCACAAAGCCATAAATTTGTGATGATCTAAGGTAGCATCTGATTCATCATATATAAGGGCACTAGGACAACATTTTTGGTTTTCAAGATCATTTCTCTAAAGTTGAAGAATTTTAATTAGATGAAATACTTACTTTATTTCGATATAATCTCACCATTGTTCGTGCCTTGAACAATTTCCACTTCATCTCTTAAAGAAATGAAGTTGAATTTGTCATTCGTGAAGTGTTAGCAGATCATGTGATAAAATGATGGGTCATTCCATCTGTCTTAAACAAAAGGTTATAAAAGTTATCAAAAATACATAAGTCCATCTATAGTGAGATTAATCATATATGATTCCTAAAATGGACTTATACTTCATATATCATACTCCTTAATATAATAAACTAGTTTCTACTAAACATGGACTTCCTGTAGGCTAGTTGTAGGTGATAAAGGCCAGTCGCACTTCGGTTGTGGGTTCGATTCCCACAGCCTTGTCCGACGCGATGGGATGTCTCCAGTCCTGCAGGTTGTCCTTTTTCTAAAACTACATTACTATAACATCCCATCAATAATATCGAAAAAAAGTTATACCCTTAAACAATACTAACTTCTGTCCAACATAATCCATTCTAATATTTAGGCTTATCTAAAATACTTCGGTCCAAGCTCATAGTATAAAGAAAATGAATACTTGAAATGTCATCAAACAATCATGTGAATACCATCATTTATCCCCCATATATCTTGTTGGTCACATTCCAATCATGTGAATACCTTAATCATGTATTCTCTTGAAAAATTAATAACCATTAAACCTTAGTGAAAACATGAATTCTGTCAAAAGTTAACTCCTTACACATACCAAAATCCAAAAATTCTATATACTCAAACCATGATATAACCTTCTCCTTATATTATTCATGATCTCATGAATACTATCAAACATTTAATTTTCTCCTTATCCCTTCATTATGCTCATATCATCTACATTCCGAAAATATCTGAATAACCTTTCATGGATACTGGTACCATTAATCAAAAACTTTCAAAACTCAAGGAAAGAAAATAGTGTAACAATCCTTATATGTCTCTTTATTCTATATTAACATGAGATTACTTATACAACATTACACTTGATAAACATGTAATCACTCCCCTACCTTCTTAAACCATTGACCGGGCTTCAACGATTCTTTCATCTCACATATCATTTGTAGTCTCTTCATCATCATCAACATAAATACTACCCATATGACCATACTGATTATCTTCATGAGACTTTCCCTTAGGGAATTGGTTTGCATAATTCCCGTACATTCCACATTTAAAACATTTAACCATTGTTGATGTTGTAGCAATACCATTATCCTCATCCATGGTGTTAACTAAACCTTTTCCTTTGCACTTACTGGATTTGTGTCCTTCTTTTCCACACCCAAAGCATCTTCTAGTTCCTTTGAAACATTCTCCTTGATTCCTATTCCCACATGATTTACATAGGTGAAATTGAACTTTCTTTCCTCTATGATCATCATGAAACTCCATCTTTCTCTTATTAGCCGAGTTAGGAAACATACCAAATTTGAGTTTATTGATCATATTATGAGATTTCTGATTCGGCATAATAATGATGTTTGGACTTCAAAATCCCATTTCATTTGGTTTCTCATGAAGAATATCATTCCATTGTCCATAATATCCTCCATTATCGTGAATCATCTTGTTTCCATCCATTTTCTAAAACCCAAAAAAGAATAGTGTGAGAGGCAAAAATCATGCTAGAAAAAACAACATATTAAAGGGGAAGTACCCTCAATATCTAACATCTTAGGTTAAATTCTATGATAGTTACCGTAGTTCTAGGACTATATCCTATACGTATACTTATCCTTAGGGATATCCCTAGACATACCTTAGAAATATCTCTAGGGATCTCACTAACGTTTTCGCATCCTAGTTTCCAAAGGTTGACTAAACCTTTCCTTTGATACCAACTGCAGAGACCTGAATCTTAACATACATGGACATTACATTACTTTTTCGGAATACTTAGTTCATAAAAAACACACACACACAAGGACCGTAATAGTTTAGTGTCTTTGGAAACTCGGAATATAATCTTCTAATCATGGTGAAAGATCTTCAACATCTCCCATAAAGATCTTCCCCTTTTGTTTTCTTACCTAAAACCTTTCTTTTAATCCTGGGGGAAAAGAAAACATAAAAAGGGTGAGCTCAAATGCTCAGTAAGGGTAATCATGGATAAAATAAAACATACCATATACATTTGAACTTAAAAAAACATGAACATTAAAAATCTTGAGCAACAACATAAAACATGGAAGTACATAAGGCATAGATCATAATGGAACTTAAATCATGATAAAATAGCATGATAATTAAACATGTAATTGTGGTATCCATTAATCACATGTAATTATTTCCATATTAGCCAAGGCATTGCTTCCAAGACCATCTTAGTGGACAAAGTCCCATTCTGAATCGAGTTCACTCCTCATTTCAGTCCTGTAACATTGAACCGGATTAACTTATCATTCCAGCCATGTCTATCTCATGAGATATAAAATCTTTACCCAATGCATTTGAGGGAGATATAGGTCCCACCCATCTCATAATGAAATCATTATTACTTGTGCCACAAAATAAACTTAAAACATTCATCATAACCCAAAGAATAAAATGGGTTTCATAAACATCATCCCATCATTTCATAATCCATATAAAACAAATGGACATTTCATAATAAGAAAATTGAAACCATGTAAATCATAGAGACATTATACTTGAAACATACACATATGAAATAATGTCATCTTATATGAAAAATGGTTTTTATAAAACACTTGAAATGAATTCTTGAGGAAAATATCCTTTTTTCTTCAAAATCATTTTATTTTCACAAAATGTCATTCAATTTTAAAAGAAAAGGATTTTGTTGAAAATAGTCATGAAATATTTTTGAGGAAGCTTCATGAAAACAAGGCTTTATGAAACCGTAAAAATCCGTTCACGCCGTATAAGTTAAAAATAACATTCTCCTCGTATTTTTGTCGGAAAAGTCAAAAAAGTACCTCGTAACGTAAATAAGAGAAAGATTCCATACATACCATGTATTAAAAGTCAAAAATGGATAAAAAGGACTTTATACATACATGAAAAAACTTTTATAAAACATGGAAATGATAGAAATAGCCCCAGTAAATACTTACGAATAAGCAATCTCGGATAAAAATGAGATTTGCAAAATTATCCCTTACCTTAGGTCCGATATGCTTCGTATGGATCCGAACCTCCTGTATAATGATTTAAATAATGTCATTGACTTATTAAATAATCATATTCATTATTATGATATCATATATGTTTCACTTATGACTTTATATTACCCGTTCTTTTGTAAATTCCATGTTAAAGTAGCATTTTGGGTAAAATCATTTCATTTATCGTATGTGTTTCGACTTGTCGTTGTTGATATTATTACTTATATCCTGATTTACATAATTCCAGAATTTAAAACATGATTTATATATAATATATATTCATCATATACATATATATTATAGGTCGATAAAAGGAATGAAATACACCATTCATGGAGACGGTAGTCCGTACGTACGCATGAACGCTATTTTCGTTTCCTTATTGAATGGAATTAAGTAGATGAAATATATATATATATATGTATAAATAAATCCAGTAGCTTAATTATGTCATATAATTCATTATTATTCATTATATATACTTTATAATCATTCATGAATGGTAAACATGGAGAGTGAATCTCATCGCGTCGTGGAGACGATAGTCCGTACGTACGCACGAGCGATGATATCATTCCAAAGATCGTGGAATTGTATTAAAGAGTATGTATAATATTAAAGAATAATTATCACTTTACAATAATCACATATATATTCATTACTTTCACCCTTATACCCATCCAAGTAAGGTGGTGGTGGAAAATAGATTACACCACGGCGTGGAGACGGTATTCTGTACGTACGCACGCGCGGTGATTTCATTTTCCGTAGGATGGATAGATGGTGAAATAGGGTTGTTTCATACATATAATAACATATCAGTAAATGAGTGATACGAATGTTATTACTTCACAATGAAACAACCTAAAAAAGAATAAATGGAAGAAGAAATAAAGTTGAAAGAATCGGTAACGAACATTACCTCTTCTTTGAAGCGCCTCTTTGAGACCTCCTCTTAGGGCACAAAAATTGGTCTTTGAAGAAGACCAGGACCTCTAGGATGTTTCTAGGGAAGTGGAGAAGATAATTGAGCAGGTTTTGGACGAGCTTTAAGGCTAAAAGTGGTGTGAGGAAGAGATGGAGGAGGTGCCCTTTTATAAGGGAGGAGAGGGGCACCTTTGGAATTCTTAAAAATATTAATTTATAATAAATCTAACCCCACATAAAAACCTCCAAAAATGACTCATATTAGAATATTAGATGAGATAGGGTTGTAATCTCATCAACCAATAAAATTTAGACATGTTTGGATCTTATTTTAAACCTTATCATTTTGATTTATCCTTATTTAATCTATTTAAGTTTATTTGTGGTAATAAAATTCTAAATTTTAAATTATAAAAAATAATTACTTATTTGTTGTGAATTTTCCATAATTGGTTACTTTATAACATTATAGACCATATAAATTTAAATTTATAATTTTTAAATATTTTTGTGATTTTTAAACACTTTTATAATATGTTATTTTTATAAAATAACAATAGTCTCAATTTTGACACTATTCATTTATTTGAATTTAAATAAAATATATACAGAATATATGTTCAAACTAAAAGATTTAATAGATTCATACAAGGTCATATGTATATATAAAATTTGTGTATCTCATTAAATAGTTCATATAATATTTATTTTATTATTTTTAAAACCATTTGTTTATATCTTAATAAAATAATTACTACAACATTTTTGTATAATTATTTAATATACTTATATGTTGCATAAAAATTAAAAATAAAATCCTATGATGAAGATAAATCTATTAAATTTAACAATAATACTTTTACTCGAATTTATCATCTTAAAATCACAATAGTTAAATTGTTATATTTTTTAAATTATGAAGGTGACAACTTTGGCATCATTTAAAATAAAATAATATAAGTGTCATAATTGCTTTTATAAGACTCCAAATGGTCAAATATTCGACCATTGGATGATTATAGTTCAAATTCACATGACCAATAAGTTTTGGTCAGGGTTTTGTGCCTTTTATGGTCACTATTAGTTTAATAAAAACTATATTCTTGATTTTTCACTAGATAAATAATTTCTGCATCACTATTGTGTCACAATTAATGATAATTATTTAATCCCAAAAAATTTTAAATAAATTCTCATGATGTAGATAATTTTGTTAGCTTTCTGTAGAATATTAATGTTCTAATTTTCATGAAGTTTATCACTAACTTAAAATTATTATACTTATAGTATTTAAGAGAGTGACATGTTGTCACTTTCTTTGGTTTTAATAATAATTAAATTATTTTCATGGTAAAAAGTACATAAAATGAATCTAATCCAACCCTTAGGTGATATGAGTCTACTTTTAGCCATCCAATAGAATTTTATCATGCATTAGGGTAATTTTATAATATTATATTTACCCTTAATTACCCGATTTACCTTTAACTATGGTAAATAAAATTTACCGTAGTTACTATTCATAATTCCCAAAAATAAAAAGTAGCTTATTAACATAATTTGGACCCACTGATTCAAAATATGGAATCCATTTTTCCAAATTCAATATACAAAAGTTGCATAAATTAAATTAAAATTAATCCCGTTGTCAAAAGAAAACGGGTTTTTCTTTAAAACATTGCAAAAGATTGAATTGATTTAACCTACGAATTCAATGTAAAATCAATGCTAATGACATAAATTATATTAAATGGTAAAAATATATTATATTTATACTTTAAAACCATTCAATATTATAATTTAACCACATAAGATATTACGATGAAAAAAGTTGTTTTTAATTAAAATATAGCGTGTTTTTACTATTCATTAAAATATGAAAGTTATCAGAATAATATGAAAATTTTATCCAAGGTAAAATTTTATATTCTGATTGCAAGGAATAATTTTATTTTTTTAAAATTGAACTTATAAACATGTCAAAAACTATATTTAAAGTGGGTGCGCCATTAAAAGGCGGCAAAACTTCATTTTTTGAAAAATACTTATTTTACCCGAAAATTTTGTTTTGTTCACATAAAATGTTTTAGAAAATTTATAAGATGAATAATAATGTTATAAAATTCAAAATTTAGTTAATACTATTCATAACGGCTAGTTCATAATAATATTATAATAATATATTGTTGTTTAGTAAAACTCGGTATTGCGTACAACACACGCTATCGAGGAAGGTCGTGATGGCGTGTAATGCAAGCTAAGTCAGGGTTGTGTGTTGTGCAAGAATACTTCGTTGTTTCATACAACAGAATCCAACCATATTTCATATATATATATATATATATCAATGTTGTGTAGAAAAACTATTATCAAAATTGTGTGTAACACGATCCAAGAATAGTGTTGCGTATACAACAAGCTAATACGGTGTTGCGTATAGCGCAAGGTAATCTTGGTGTAGCATACAACACAAGACATTAATAAAATTAAGAGAATATTTTTCATAAAATCTCGGGGTGTTACAACATCAGCATACTGGTCTACCACTATAGGATAGACCAGACACTCAACATCAACTACTCCGAGGGTAAGGCTAGCCAACTGATGTGTGATCGGATTCACCCTCCTCCGAGTAAGTCCATCCTATGCTGCAAAGGTTCCCTTATCTCCGGTGAAGGAAAACCTAGTTCCATCCTCGCGGACGCACCACACTTTGCACCTAATGAAGTCAATATGAGCATGGACTGTAGATAACCAGTCCATACCCAAGATGACATCATAGACCTCCACGCCGCTACTAGAAGATACCATCTGGAGCTCTCACCTCCTAGAGTAAGCACAAAATACTGACACCAGTGTGTAATCGTCAAATCCCCTCCTGTAGGAGTCTCTAGCCGTGAGGATCGAGCCAACGACTCCACCATAATCTCTGAGCTCTGAACGAGGTTTGTGGAAATGAAAGGGTGAATTGAACCTATGTCTATAAGCACTACAACTAAGGTGGAGTAGACATATATCATACCTCAAATAATCTCTAGAGAACTGTGGTTATAGGCCTCAGCTTCCTGAATCTGAGCTCATCCCTATCCACATGCTCCCTGTGGTCAGGGTGGACTACCTAGAGATGGTGGTGGTAGAACCTTGAATCGCCACCCACCACCTACTTCATGACCATCTCCTCTTCCACGTCCGCCTGATGCCTACGGATCTCTCCGCTTGAATCTCTACCTCTACCTCTGTAGTCCCTCGACCATTTGTTGGTCGTCAGTACGACTGGTCAGGTAGTCGCGAGCCATGTGACCCTACCCACTGCACTTGAAGCACAGTCTTCTCTTCTACTAGACTTCTCTACCTCGCGAGCCACACAACTCCGACCCTATGTCCCGGGGTAGTCCACTAGAATGTCTGTCCTGCTTAGACCTCTGTGTCATCTTCCTACTACTAGTCGCAGATGACTCAACTATGTGTTGCCTGGTGGTGGGTCTCTCTGTCAATGTCTGCTCAGCAAGGAATCTCTCCACCAAGAGTGCTCTCTACAACACTCAAACATGCATCAGGATGCTGAGAGATACCATAAAAGCTCTGATCTCCCATTGGAGTCCCTGCTCGAAGGTTCAGCTCCTAAAGAAAGGGTCCCACAGCATGTCAGTAGAGTATCACGAGAGGTCTGTGAACCTTACCTAGTACTGGGCCAGGATCAGGCTACCCTGCTGTAAGTGTAGCATCTCCTGTATACGCATAGAGCGTAGAGTCACTGGAACGAACTCTGCCCTGAAGAGGCCCTCGAAATCTTCCCTGGGGAGGGTCACCACATCGTGTATCTAGAGAATCAAGATCCACCATCTCCCCACTACTCGCTGAAAAAGACCAGCAGTTAGGATCACCATCTCATCATCTGGTGTCCAAACTTGGTGAAAAACTCTGGCCATAGCCTCCAGCCATTATTCAGCCACCTGCGGAAATGTCTCGCATCAGAACCTCAGAGGCCTCTACCTATGAAACTCATGTAATTCGCTCAGTCAACGTGCACTATTTGCTGATGGGTTTGGTGGCAAAAACTTCCCAATGGGTAGTGGTGCTTGTGGTACACCACCCGATGGTACTATCGCCATAAGAGGGACCTGCACCGAAGCCTCATCACTCGGTGGGCCGTCATCACAAAATCTCACTGGAACCCAGGATGGCTGTCTACGTGGAGGCATCTTGAAAGAAAAAAGATGCACCATGATCAATAAGTTATACCTAGTGAACTGAATCAAAAGATATCAAAAGGAAAAACTTTTCAAAAACACACACAGTCAGTGTTTTCATGTACTGAGTTAGAATTCAGAATTCAGGGTCCTGGTGTATGGATACGTCAGCCACTACACCAACACTAGATTCCCCAAACTGAAAACCACACTCATAACACTTAACACTATTTCACATGAAAAGATCAGAGTCCTAGTTCTTCAGTAGAACCGACTCCTCTGATACTACTTTGTTATGACCCTTTCCCCAGGGCCCGTGCTGTGACTACCCCAAGCCCGCCTTCTATAGGCCAGTGGTTGGAGACTAGCACCGAAAGGCATATCCCTGTGAATGGGAAGGCATTGACTTTAAAACTGCAAACACAGAGACCATGTATACGACAGGATGCAAACTAAAAAGTAAATCTGTATAGTAAAAAGGGGTGTGTGTACTGTAAGTAAAAGGTGACTGAATAAAATCCCAACTGAGAAGTACAACTATAATAGAAAAACAACACCCAGAATTGTCCGCCAGGGTTTCTACCTGAAGGGTAGGTACAGATCACAGTCGGTCGTCACTGCGGCTCGTCATGTCTAAAGGTCCACCTCCGAGCACCGTCCAGTCCTGGCTCTCAAACCATGGTCAAAGCTATCCGCTGTATGCACACGACACAACAAGGTGTGGGCGAAGCCCATGCAAGGGTGAGTATAACAATATTCAGTAGGGACCCCGAGACCCTTGAAGGTCTCCCATAGTTCCACAAAAGAAAAACCACAAAGAAAAACCTTAATAACAAATCACAAAGAAATAGTCATATCACACTAGGTATACAATTCAGAGATCTGGAATATAGATGATTAGTATTAAGCTATATTATCTTATTCCATTTAGAAGTTCCACAACTGATGCAAAAAGAAGTTGTTCTCTTATCGATCCACTCTTGGACGTAAGTCGCTATTCCATGATGGGCCATTATAAGGCTAGTTCTCATTGGGTCACGATACTGCTAATCCAAACAGGGTCACTGGAATGATGATCCACAGAGGATCGCTAGAATGTTGATCCACACAGGGTCACTGGAATATTGATCCACATAGGGTTTCTCGATGCTGATCCACTCAGGGTTAGTAGGTGCTGATCCTCGATGGGACACTCTAAAATTGGTCCTTTTTGGGTATCTACGATGATGATCCACATAGGGTCCCTATGATGCTGATCCATACAGGGTTACTACTTCAAAGATATCCAGTCACAAGATTCCACGCACCCGGTGCACTAGAGTTCCATAGAATCTGCTGCTCGAGATATCGTTCATACCTCGAACACCTCTAAACTCCACAAAGGAGTAACCCAAAGGACCTCTATGTCATAAGGGTTCCAATATGACAGGCGGACGTCAATCGGACACCTAGTTTGTGAGTTATAAGAGTTTTAGTACCGATGGCCCGGTTAGATTTGAGTTTGATCCAACCCGGACGTTCTCCAACTTTCTCCAAAATTCTAGTGGAGTATATCAAAAGGACTGTCTCACATAAAGGATCCCAATGCCATAGACAATTTGTCAAATAGATGTCTGTATTTCATGTTGTGGAATTTTAAGCGAAACTGGGCCTGGATCGGTCCGGGTCTGATCTGACCTGGTCGGACCGACCCGGCCCGACCCGAACCGGCCTGAGCTAGCCCAGTTGGGCTGGGCCGCATCTGGTTCAGTGCGCTACGATGCGGTCCGGCCCAGCCCACTGGGGGGGGGGGGGTCATGGGCCGACCCCTAGGGGGGCGTGAGCCAACCCGCTGGGAGGCGCGGCCCGACCCATAGGGGGGCTCGGCCTGGCCCATAGGGGGGTCGGCCCGACCCACAGTGGGGGCACGACCCAACCCACAGGGGCCACGACCTGGACCATAGGGGAGCAGAGCCTGGCCCGCAAGACGGCGCAGCCCAGCCTGCAGGAGGGCGCGAGGCCCGCCCTAGCTGGCACAGGGGGATACATCCCCCCTTTTTCACGAACGGCTAAGCCGTTCGGGATTTGAAGTGGCAGCACCACGTGGAGCCACCTGGTCACCCGTGGAAACCATAGGGTGTGGGTCCCTACCTTCGCCACGACTTCAGGCCACAACCAACTTCAGCGGCGCGCAATGGCGCACAACTCCACCTCCACGACCGGCCGGTGTCAGCCGCCCTGCTCAACCGCCGTAGCTGAAATGCCACGGTCTCCTCCTCCTATAGCGTGCAATGACACACTGCCACCTTCTTTGCGGCCGGATGGTCCCGGCCGCCTGCTAACCGTCGTGACCTAGTGCCGCGGCCTCTTCCGGTGATGCGTGATGGTGCGCCACAACCACCACGGCCGGACGGTGCCGATCATTGCCATTGCTTGCCAGCGCTAGTCGTCGGTGCCTCCACACCGGTGCCATGCCATCAGTCATTTGCGAGCCACCAGGTGAGCTCTGGTGGTCCGTTTTTCCATCCGATTGCACCTACAGGCTTCCCAGGTCATCTCCTCCACTTCTTGACCCTCATATTTGGGGTTTTTCCAACCCAATAATTCACCTGCATAGAACATAAAGACAAAACAAGTGGCAGAGGGACCAAGCCTTGTTCGTTTGGGCCACACCCCTTATGTTAGAAACTTTACAAGAGAGAAGATAATTGATTCAACAAATCTTAAAATTTAAACAAGAGAAAACCCTACCTCGTGAGTCGTTGGATAGCGTCCTGCGTTCGAAGATGGGTCGGTGTTCGTCGATCCTAAAGCAAGCCTCCAACGATGCCGCTCGAAAGAAGATCTTTGGTTCTTGCTTGATGGATCGATTCTTCATCAAGAGGCTCCTCAAAATCCTCCTCTCCCCAAAACACCACTCCTTTGCCAATGAATTCAAAAACCAAAAAGAGAGAGGTGGGGAGTTATCTTTAAAACACATAATTAAGAGAGATTCATTAATTGTCGAAATTAATGAACCTCTTTAATTGCATGTAGGGTGGTTACACATTATTGTGTAATCAAGCATTTATTGTTTTGCAATAAATTCCCGACCACCCCTTGTGGTCCCCGCCACCAAAACCTAAAATAGAGGTGGAATATATTTAAAATAAATTAGATTTATTTTATTAATCCTCTATGAAAACTATAAAAACCAAATTCCTCTGTCAACCCATTGCGATCGAGGTTAAGGCTCCCTTAAGTGAATCCCGATGCTATGAGTTCAACAGTGCCCTTAGATTTCAATTTCGAGTACTAGTTCAAAAGTTAGGATTTCTCGCTTGCACGTTTATTGAACGTACTTTAAGAAAGTTTAAAAGTCCATTCCAGTCACACCGGCCGTCGGAATCAAACGCCGTAAGATTTTTCAGCCTCAGAATTGTTCCATATAAAACATATTACATGGAAAATATGGGTATTTACATTAATGTAAGATATATTTATTTAAAACATTATCTTAAAGGATTAATTTCAATTTTTTTCTTTAATGTCAAAGAAATTTTAGATGTTTTAAGAATATAAATTTTTAACAAAGTACAAAATACTATTTTTTTAACTTATACAACATGAGAGAAGTTTCTCACCCTCATAATCATTATTATTTAATAATATTCCTCTAAACATTTATATGGTTTTTGAAATAATATCCAATTTCTCTCTCTTTTGGGAATATTTTATTTTAAGTGTTTTTAATGGAAAAAGTTTTTTTATCCTTTTTTTTACATGATTCCAAAATGTTATTTTTTATATGAGTTAATAATAATATTATAATAGGTTTTATGAGGGAAATGTAATATTTCATGTGTTTTTATCATGACATGGTTATTGAAAATTTAATAAGATGACAAGTGAGTCTGATATAACTCTAATAATGGGTGAGCCTGATATAGCTATCCAATGCATTGGGTAAAGTAATCCAATTAATGATAATTAAGTTACTCATAAGGTTTATATTGGAATTAACCATGATGGATCTTTTTTAAGGTTTACTATAAGAATAATGTTCCAAGGCACCTGAATGATTTTTCAATGCTTGAAAATGAGTTTTAGTGTAAGTTTTTGATTTCTCTAGGTAAGATAATGATATTATGTTTAAATAAAAGTTTATTCCCTTTTAAGTGTAAAAATTATGCTTTTAAAGAAAATTGTTTAACGAGTGCTCTTTTTTTTCAAGAAACCCTCAAGATTATGATTTTAACTTTATGATTTCATATGAAATGTTTTATAAAAACTTTGGGAAAAGAAGTTGATTTCTTGTATAAGTAAATGATTATTTGAACTCAATGATTTTTATGAAAAAGGTAAACTTTCTTATGGGTTTTCATAAATTTTCAAATAGAATAACGAGTTTCATTTATTTTTATACCCCTTGTTGAGATTTTTTCCCACACTATGTTTTCAAATATTTTTTATAGGTCTTAATAATGAGTAGAAACTATTAAAAGGTATATATTTATGCTATTGGGGATTCAAATTAAAAGAAGTAAATATGATTTTAATTAAATAAGAGTTTAAATTTAAAAATCATCTTTTGTGGAAAAAATAGACATTGAGTGGAAGTGTCCACCGTATTTTTTAAGAGTTTGATATATAAGAGTTTTTTGTAATTTTCTAAAACTCTAAACCTAAAATATCATAGAAATTTAAGAAAGTGAAACCATTGTTATAAATCATATATTTATGGGTTTATTATGTTATAAGATGTTATAGTAGGTGTCAAAGGAAAGGTTTATATAACTTTATAGGTTATGATGATTTAAATAAGGAAATTTTAAGAGTTTTAGATACCATCATGAGTTAATAAGTTTAAGTTTGATTATAATTTTAAATGAATAAATACAGATTTTGAGGTGTTATGTGATGAGACTATTTTGGGAGACATTTATTAAGTTTTAATTAATGTTTAAGATATATAAAACCTTTAAATTTTACTTTTGAAAAGGTTATTTAATGAAGAATGAATTTATGTTTTATGGATATAAGTTGATAGGTATTGATAACCTTTAGGGTTAATATGATATTTAATGTTAATGTAATTATAGATAGAAGGGTTATTATATTTTTGGGGTATATGTTTTATCATATAGATAACCATGGTATTTAAAAATTAATTGATGAATAAGTTATTAAAGTTATTTTTTATGAATTTCACTATTTTAGAGACATTATATGATTAAGGTAAATAAAAATAAAAATTTTATTTTAGGAATAGAGGTTAAATTATATTTTGGAATCTTACATGATTTCATTGTGGGTTTATAGAGATTTATGTTATTTTAAGATGATTAGAATATTTTGGAAGAATATGTGATCATGGAATATACATTTTTGGTATGTTAATTTTTTAGTGATTGATGTAATTTAGAGATAAATATTAATTTTATCTTGGAATACTATGTGATGAAATCATTCTAATATTTGGTATTCAATTTTAGTCTAGCATTTTTTCAAGAGTTTTAATGTTATTTATTTATGGAATGATTTATGTTCCATTTTGGGTGTTATTGTTGAGACTTTGGAGATTGATGTATGATGATTTATTCATATTGGATATTATATTAACTTATATTAACCATTTTGGTTTTAGTTAATGTATAGATACATAAGTAATAACTTATTATCCTTTTATATATCCTTTGATTTGTTGAAAGTTAATTTAAGTGTTTCTGGCATGAAAAATTCTTCTTGGGTATTTATCAGTTCTAATATGAGATGAATCATAGAAAAACAATCTCCCATGAAAAAACAAATGAATGAAATTGTGATTATGAATAGAAATAAATCAAGTAAGTATTTTATCTCATATTATCCACCTCGATGGTAAAATAATTCCTCAACTCAAGTAAGAGTAAAATAAATCTATCAAGTATTATGTGGAAAAAATCACTCAACTATTAAGGTAAAGTTTTAGAAACATATTCACAAGTAAAGGTATGATAATAAAAAATGTATGGGTTAAAAAATATTAATGGAATGATATGTTTCCTAGTCTTAGTATAGAAATTAAATTTCATTTTAAATAAAATTTGATCAGTGTGGATTAAAAGGTATTTCTTTCCATAGACACACACACAAATTTTCCACCCCTTGGAATTGATTTTAAAAATGTTTTAAACAATTTTTAATGGATATGAGAAAAATTTTTGATAATGAAATTTATTTAAGGAGGATATAATGTAATAACCTGAGATTTTTGTTTGAAATAATACTATGTTCAATTACGTGTACCACATGAAATACCAAACTTAAAACGAACTGTGATATATTATTAAAATATTATTACTCAAATATGACCATTATAAGTTAGAATTTATATTAGTGGGTATGAAAATTTCTAAAAAAATTATGAAATATATTTAGAAATTTTTTCCTTAATATAAATTTACTAGTTAATGCTTTAAAAAATAAGAACTCAATCTTAAATAAAATCATATAAGATTAATAAATATATATTTATTAAAAAACAGATTTATGTGAAAAGTGTATTTTTTATCAAAGTAAATTAAGTTAATAATTATAGATGAATTATTTTAATGAAATTTATATATATAATATTTTAACATTCATATAATGGTGGTTTCTAGATAATTAATCAGTAAAAATTCATTTTATACTTCAAAAATACTTTTTTTTGAAATGTTTTTTTTGCATTTTGTGAGAATATATTATGATTAATTTCTACCACTTTTAGAAATATTTTCCAATAAAATTAACATAATTTTTGAAATCATCATATCAACATTATATTAGATTTAATTTTTTGGGTTTTTTCTAAAAAGATTGATTTTTTGTAAATAGTGAAAAATATCGTTTTTTTTGTAAATCTGTCATTTCATTTAATTAAATCAAGTAATTTAAAATAATAATTTTATTTTTTTTATTTTAAAGTAAAATAATATCTATTTTATTAAACCAAATATAATTAATTCCATATGACCCAATATTATATTTATTTTGATATAAGATTATTTTTACGCTTTAAACATGTATTTTTCTAAAAATAGTTTTTTGTTGCATAACAGGAACATATATTAAAATTAATTTTTACCTATTATGGAAATTAAATAATGGAAAATTTATTCCATATTTGGAATCATCATATTAAAATTATTTAATAAGGTTCATTTTATATTTATTCATAATGAATAATATCTACGGTAAAACTTTATCACCACCTTAAAGGGTAAAACTGGTTAATTAGGGTATAAACTTTGGGATAAGATCAAAAAATCTCTTATTAAATATTATTTAATAATATTATTGCATAAATTATCACATTATCATATAAAATATGGTAATTTTGGGCCACTTCCTCTATTTTAATTTTTATATGATTTTGAGTTAAGAATAACTAAAAAATACCATACACTTTCATCTATTATCTATAATATGTTGTCACTGGGATGAAAAGAAGTTATGAATGTTATAAGTTTTTATTTTTAAGATTAATAAATTATTTTAATGTTATAATCTTATATTTAATTTTTATTTATTGCATTATTTCCTCGAATGTTTATGCAATGCCAACACAAAACTTTTGCAAGCTGTAGAAAAATGAGTAAATGATTTTAAAAATATTAAAAGTAATATGATTTGGATGAATTATAAATTCAAAAAAATTTTATGGATAAATATAAAGGTTAAGTTTTGTTTAAAGTTTTTATATTCAAATTATATTACAATATTTTGGTCTTTAAATTCATATTTTTTGAATAGTCCCAAAAATGATTTTAAGTACTGTTTACTGTTGAGAAGTTATTTTTAAATTATTAAAAAATCCTATAAATCCAATAATTAATAAATTCTATGATGTAATTTATATTATATCTTGAATTTTACATGTATTTTCCACTTTACCTTTTTAAATTACTTTAATGACCTTTAAAATTGGAAATTTTGGTGCAACGGTTAAGGGTAAACATGGTTAATGGGGGGGGGGGGGGTTAAATCAATAGATGCAGCTTAAAATAAAACATAAACTTGTATAAATTTTATTTTTGAAATTTATTTTGACCTTATACTACTTATTTCAAAATATTTGGAAATTAGGATCCATTTTATATGAGTTATAAACATATTATATATTAATTTTTCATGTATTTATCAGATTTCGAGCCACCTCACATATAAACAGGCACCTTCTACACTCTCTTACTCACAAAACATGATCCATTTATCTAAAAAAATATATACCAAAATCCATTTAAAATCTTATTACCCAGTAATTAGAGGTTTTTTTTCTCACCAAAAGATCAACCTAGAAGACTTAAGGTGTAAGCCAAAGGAGGTTTTCCAAAAAGTGGTATAACTCTTAACCAAGTGTTTTCATATTTATTTATTCTTCCACCCCATTGAAACCTACAATTAACATTATGATATAATTACATATTAAATATATTTAAATGTTATTATGTTGATATTAAAACCATTTCCATCATCATTTCCATCTAATGGAAAATGAACACTTTGCTTATGCGTTCGTGTGGACTACCACCTCCATGAAGTGATGTGTTTCATTTTTCATCAATAACTCATAAGGATTATTATTAAAATGAATTTAAAGAATATATATAATATTTATGACATAATTATGATTCCTTAATGATACTACATTACTTACCTTCTTAACCTTACATCCTTTTGAAAATGATAACATTATTCGTGTGTATATGTGGACTAGCACCTCCACGAAGCGATGTGATTAATTTTTCATTTCCACCTTTCATGAATGGTTATTAAATTATGTTTAATATATAAATATGGAAATTATTTCATAATTAATATTATTTATATTATGTAACCAATTTTACTTTGACCATAGTTAACCCACCGAAGTAATTTTAGACTTATAAACCGAACACCCTCAAAACATCCACTATGAACTTAACTAATTTAGTTTCTAAATAAAAAATAATAATAAATGGAATAATTATAATAGAATTAGAATTAAAAAGTTTATTAATCAAATAAATAATTAAAATAATTTTATTATTTAGGAATTAGAGAACGTATGAAGCTATACGGGACCCAAAGTATGTGATTTTTCTTTAAAATCCAATTTAAAGTATTCCATTAAAATATTTTTTTTAATGTCAAGGTTACTTTAAGTGTTTCATGAATTTTTATTTTTATACTTATAGGATTTTTAAATGAAATTTTCATCTAATTTTGAATTTCTTTAAAAAGTTTTGGAAATATTTTTTTAACATCTACTATATGGGTCACTTTTGATTATTTTTAATAAAGTATAAAAGAATGTTTTTAACATATCCATCATAATATTTATTCTTTAAGAAAATTTAAAATTTTCCATGATTTTTCAAAGAATATATTATTTCTTTCTATTTTATGAGTCTTTTGTTTTAATAGTTTCAAAGGAAAATCTTTTTTAATCCTTATTTTTATGTGAATACTGAAAGTGTTTCCACATATGTGTTAAATAGAATTTCCTAGAAGGTTTTATGATGGAAATGATATATTTTATATGAATTTACCATGATATGGTTCCTGGAAATTTTATATAATAACATGTTTCTCCGATATATCTCTAATGATGTGTGATATTTATATAGCTCACCAATACATTGTGTAAATTAATGAAGTTAACAAGAATTAAGTTACTCTAAAGGGATATTTTAGAATTAACCATAATGGTAATTCATTTTTACGGGTGATTCTGAGTATAATGTCTCATGGAACCTATATTATTTTTCTATTCTTGATAATACATTTTCATGGATGTATTTTTATTTCTTAAGGTAATAATACAATGAGTTTATTTATAAGGGAAATTTTATGCCCCTTTTAAGGGTGAAAAGTTTGTCTTTTCAAGAATTTTTTTTTCATGACTGCTATTTTTTTACAAGAAACTATATTGATTATTATTTTACCTTTTTTATTTATTATGTAATGTTTTATAAAAAATTTGGGAAATGAATTTGATTTCTTGGGAAAGTAAATTATCATTTGAACTCAAAGCTTATTAAAAAAAATAAAAACCTCATTATAGATTTTCATTAATTTTTACATTGAATAACATGTTTAATTTCTTTTTTATATCCCTCACTAATATTTTTTTTATCATTCCACATTTTAAAATATTTTTCATAGGTTTTAAGAATGAGTAGGAACTATAAAAGGGTATATATTTGTACTATGATGATTCAACTTAAAAAAACCAACATTTTTTGATCGAAATAGAAGTTTAAATTTAAGAATCACATTTTTTGAAAAAACATAGGCACTGAGTTGAAGTTACTACTATTTTTTAAGTTTTTGATATGTAAGAGTTTTCATAATTATCTAAAACTCTAAACCTAAAAATCATAGAAATTTAAGAAATTTAACCCTTGTTATAGAGCATGTATTTAGGGTATAATTACATTAAAGGGTGTACTTGTTAGAATAAAAGGAATGTTTTAGATAAATTTAGAGGTTATAATGATTTTAATGATGATATTTCAAGAGTTTTGGATTCTATAATGGATTAATAAGTTTAATGTTGATCAAATGTTTAAAGGAATAGTTAACCCAACTAGGATAAATACCCTGGGAAGGGGGGGATTGAATTAGGTTATGACAGATTAAAACAAATGACCTTTAATATCTTGTTTCATCATTAAACAAAACACTATTCTATCTCTTTCCCATAGAAATATATGAACAGAAATGAAAGTATGCATGAGACAAAACAATTTTAATTGGTTCACCTAGACTGGGCTACGTCCAAGGAGAATACAAAGGCAATGTACCTATTTACCAAATCTAATAAAGAGAACTAATGTTACAACATTCGGAGAAGACTCACTATCCCTCTTAGTTAACAACCAATAACAATATGAAAGCTCACTACTCTCTGAATTGATGTTTTCTCACTGCTTCTTCAGAAGATCCTCCTTTGATTACTTTAATAAATATGTTTTACCCCTCATTTAGTGTATCATTAAGTTATGATTTTATCTACATGATGAGTTCCACTTTACCATAGATTTATTGGGAAATAACTTTTTGGTTCACACTTTTTCTTTCATGCAACAATTGTATATCTTGCATGCAACTTTTTCACCTTTCAGAAAACATTTAACCTTTTCATGTAAGCCCAACATGCTCCAAATTTTATTCTTTGTACAAAACTCCCTTTTTAATGAAAAATCAAGTTGGTTTTTGCACAGAAAAAATATTTTATTTATTCCTTTATGCAACCATACTTTCACTCTACTTTACTTACTTGCACACAACTCTTATGCAATCGAGAGACCTGATTTTCTATAAGGGTTGAGATACTTAAATAACGGGGTAGCTGTCAATTTATAGACCCATATGAGCCAGCACACAAGTCTCTCATCTACCAGTCACTTTACATGAAAAATTTCTCCAAGCACGAAAGAACATTTTTGACATTACATTTGGTGCATAAATCCCTTTTGTGCCGATCACTTCATATTTATTTCACAGGTATGCATAACTCGACCAATGTCAGGTAAGTTAATCTTTCACTAAAATCCATATCTTTTATTCAACTCTTTACTTTCATATATTTTGACATGATGGTCCTGAAACTCCACTTGCACAAAATATTCATATTCACCTTCAATCTTGCTTAAACTTACTTTTCCAAAAACAAAATCTCAAATATCCAAATTTTAGACCCAAAAAAATTGGAAAACACTAGGAAACAATGCCACCTTGTATACTCATATTCCCGCACCACTATCAAAGAATCCAATTGTAAAGACCCGTAAATTTCAAGAAATTTTTTTCTTAATTTTCTTTGGAATTTTACAAGAGCGCAGTTTCTGACGGCACCTGGTTCTGAGGCCCGGTGTGCCCGGAATCATTTTCCGAAGTTTGGCTTGGGTACGTTCAGTGAACGGACGAGCGGGTTTTTCTTACTTTTGAACCGGTGCCCGAAATCAAATTCTGAGGGCACCGATGAAATCGCAGTGCCAGTATTCGCTTAGAAACGCCTCTTCCGGAGTTGCGTTTGCTCGGGTGTGGTTTTTAATTTTCGGGCTTAAGGTTAAGAAATAAAATAATTTTTACGACAACTTTATTTTATTTCACTTAAGCCACTTGGAAGCCACATGAAGCCACTTAAAAGCGGATTAAACTGAGTTGATCTGGATAGGATGCTATCCAGAAATATCCTACCCTCTTGGTGGGATATTTGTGAGGAGGGGCCCGCACGAGCCCCGCCGTTTATTTCCGCTAAGTAACACACCCGCGAAAACCCGTCATTATGAAAGTCAACTGACGTGTTTTCTTAATTTCTTAACAGACCATTTAATTGGGCGGTTGATTTCGTAAATTAAATGAGTTGTTTCTTTCATTTAATTAATTCAATGAATTGATGGGTCGTTACTTACCCTTTTTCGTTTGTTGGCATAATAATAAAATAAGACCAACCAGTCTTTTGAAAGTTTGCGCGTTGAGAGGATTTGACAGAATCCTTCTACCATCTTTCTCCTTCGCGAAGAACGTGAAGAACATGAAGAACGAGAAGAAAGCCGTCATCCGCGGAAATCGACGACGCTCCAATCTGAGACGTTCTTCCCCACCCCGATCTCAGATCACCAACCATTTGAGGTGAGTGATTTTGGGTTTCTTCTAAAAGTTCTTTGTGGTTTAAAACGAAACACGGATTTAATTATTTATAATTAAAATCTGTTGTTTCTTGGTCCGTCGAGTTCGTCGACGCTACGCCGGATTCTGCGACGACACGACGGCCTTCCGCGACAACGCTAAAATCTCCACCTTCCGCGACGAGCAATTCTGCGAAGAACGCTCACGCGCGACGACTACGAGGTATGGATTTTATTTTTGGAATTGCCCTTTCTCCTGTGTTGTTTCCATTCAAGAATGAAGAACCCGGACATAAGAACGATTTTATTCCTTTAAAATTGTTGAAATTCATGTGTTGAATTTTGTTTCTCCCGTTTTTTATCTCTAACGCGGATGGTGCGGGCCAAACGAACACGGCTCGACAACCCTCCGCCGTTCTTCGTTTTTGTGCGGAATTGACGAGCGACGACGGAACGTGCCGCAACGGAAGTGTGATGGTTCCGAAGTGAAGAGCGAGTCCCGAGAGGTGAAACAGCGCAGACGGGAAGAAAAACGGGCCACCGGAGTGACTCCGGCGGCCAACGGAAGCTGCCGGCGGCGCGGGTTGCCGGCCCGGCGGCGCCGGCGCCCGGAGGCGACAGCGCCCGGCGTGCCGCCGGATGAGACCGCTGCGACACCGGCCGCGGCGGCGGCGCTCGCGGGATGCGGCTGAAGCTGCATCCGGCCACCAGGGAGACACCCCGCGGGTGTCGCGGGGGTGTCATGCGGGGGCGGCGGCTCCCCCCCGCGTCACTCGGGACGCGGCTGAAGCCGCGTCCGGCTGTCTGGCCGACACCCCGCGGGTGCCGCGGGGGTGTCACTCGGGGCGGCGGCTCCCTCCGCGTCGGCCACTCGGCCGAGCCGGGCCGGGCTGGCCGAGCCAGACCGGTCCGACCAGGTCGGACCGGGTCGGACCGGGCGGACCGGGTTCGGCTGACCCAGGGGGGTCGGGCCGGGTCTGCCCGGGCCCGGACCCCCCGTCTTCGGACGGTTTTCATTCAAATTGCCGTATCTTGAGATACGGGCCTCCAAACGACTCACCGTCAGCAGAAACACGATCCTTGGATCGAGACGGTCGTTTCGGTATATTGCACTCAAGGTTTCGGAATACTTTGTATTCGGCCGGGTTGGTTCGTACACGAAACTAACCAGGCCTTCGGAGCGGAAACGCTCATATCTTGAGCTACGGACGTCCGATTGACATGCCGTCAGCTTTGTTGTTTTCCTCTAGGTGAGACGGATATTTTGGAATACTCCGCCTGAGGTTTGGACGCAGGTGGAGTACGGTCGGGTTGGTTTTTCCTTAAAAACCAACCGGGCCCCTAGGACGAAAAAGCCAATAACTCTCAGACCGGGCGTACGATCGATGCGCCGTCTGCGACGTTGAGTTCCTGTCGACGATACGGAACTTTTGGATACATCAACTTCAAACTTTGTGTCAGTTGATGTATCAGCCTCTCGGCTCGTGGAGCGGACCCTCCCGAACGAGCTTGCTGTGTGCGGGAACCCTAGTGCTGGCTGCGACTGCTTCTTCGACAGCGACGACGGTGTAGAGATCCTTAGTGGACTCCGACAACCGTGCAAAGATCCTCAGTGGACTATGGCGACGACTGTGCAAAGATCCTCAGTGGACAGCGACGACTTCAGCACTCAGCGATCCTACGTGGATCAGTGCTACAGGTCCTGTGTGGGCCCAGTCCTGTGTGGGCCCGATCCTGTGTGGGTCCGATCCTGTGTGGGTCCGCGCTCAGCGGTTCTGTGTGAGCCAGCGCCTACAGGTCCTGTGTGGGTCATTGCGGGGGTTAGTTACCTATCAATCCTTTGTGGGTACGACGACTTAGATGGATCAATGATCATCTTTATTGTCATCCGAAGAAGTATACTTGTGTGAGCTGAATCTTGAGTTACTCTCCTTTGTGGATTGTGTTGAGCTATACTGTGTGGATTTACTGTTTACTCTCCTTTGTGGATTGTGTTGAGCTATCCTGTGTGGATTTACTGTTTACTCTCCTTTGTGGATTGTGTTGAGCTATCCTGTGTGGATTTACTGTTTACTCTCCTTTGTGGATTTTGATGAGCTATCCTGTGTGGATTTACTGTTTACTCTCCTTGTGGATTGTGTTGTGCTATCCTGTGTGGGTATATGTGTGCTTTCCTGTGTGGACTGGGTTGTGCTCGGGCTCAGACGTTGGAGCCGAACGAGAATTGATGACTTAGGTATATGTATGGGTATATACCTAAGCCGTGTCAGATGTTACTTCGTGATTGTATCTTTCCTTTGTGGATTATCCTTTGTGGATTTCGGGAGACCTTCGGGGGTCTCGGGGTCCCTACTGAGTAGCTTATACTCACCCCTGCACGGGCTTTGCCCGCACTACATTGTATTGGTTGCAGACGACGGACAACGCTGATCGTGGTGGAGGCGTGCGGAGCAGGACGGTACCTGGAGGTGGACCACTGGGCGGGACGTACTCGGAGCGGTCATGTGGACCCGAGGAGCAGTGGAGGCTATCTGTACCCACCCTTCAGGTGGGACTTCCAGAGGACGGCTTGACGCTGTGGATTTTCCTTTCAGTTGCTGTTTTACCCTTTCAGTTGTACTTTACAGTTGGGCTTGTATTTCCGGCCCCTTTTACTTTCAGCACAGCTTGTACAGTTTTTACTTAGTGTTTACTTTTCAGCTTGCTTACTCTGTGGTGCTTGTTTACTTTTCAAAGGAAATGCCTTCCCTTTTTGTTGGGATTTACGCCTTGGTGCTAGTCGCCAGCCCCTGGCCTATGGAAGGCGGGCTTGGGGTAGTCACGACACGGGCCCCAAGGACGGGTCGTGACAAATTGGTATCAGAGGTGGTCGGTTCTACCGTAGACTCTGATATTTCTTCTATGTGAAGCAATAGTGTTTAGTGTATTGGGTGTGGTTATCAGTCCAGGGAGTCCAGTGTTGGTGCGGTGGCCGACGTATCCATACACCAGGACCCTAACTTCTGATTCCCGACTTAATGCACGAAAACATTGATTGCATGTGTGTTTCAAGTTTTCTTTGTGATTACTTGTGTCAGCTCACCAGGTATACTGTTCTGACCGTGGCGCACTTGTTTCCTTTTCCGGATGGCCCGACGACAGCAGCCAGCTAGGGTTCCGAGAGTAGAGCGCGACGATAGCCCACTGAGAGACGAGGCCTCGGTACAGGGCCCGTTGACAGCAGAGGCACCGGCGATACCTTTACCCGCCGAGCCCCCGATGCTTCCAGCACTGGCATCTGACGATGCACGACGCCTCGGAGCTCTGCACGAGTTCCAGCGCCAGCGACCACCCAGGTTCCGTGGGGAGACGGACCCCCAGGCAGCCAAGGACTGGCTGGAGGTGGTCGTCCAAGTTTTCAGGCTAGTGAGGACACCAGCAGACCTCATGGTGATCCTCGCGGCGAGCCTACTGCACGCAACAGCAGGACGATGGTGGAGCTTGACGATCCAGGTACACGATGAGCCCACCCTCATCTGGAAGGACTTCGAGAGCCTCTTCTGCTCAGAGTTTGTCCCAGCCACCCTCCGTGCGGTGCGCATTCAGGAGCTTCTTTAGCTGCGGTAGGGCAGCTTGACGGTCGCTCAGTACGCGGCGAGGTTCACCGATATTTCTCGCTACTCGACCGACATGGTACGGGACCCCTTCTTCCGGGCCTGGACCTTCGAGTAGGGATGGATACACGAGATCAGGGCATCACCAATCTCCCTCAGCATCCCGACCCAGGCAGGAGTGCTGGAGCGAGCCCTTCTGATCGAGAGCTTTCTGGCTGAGTCCACAACGAGACCTACCGCAGGGCGGCAGGTAGTAGAGTCTTCGGCAGCTGGTAGCCGACAGATGACTCAGGGTTCTAGGCAGACCAGGCCTTCCGACAGACGACCTCGGGACACTGGCTCAGTAGTGCGGGGCACACAGCGCGGAGCCAGTCTTCCGAGAGGCAGGCAGTGCTACGAGTGCGGCGGGCAGGGCCACATGGCTCGTGACTGCCCGACCCGCCGTACCGAGGGGCAGCAGACGGTGGAGGGACCACCCAGGCAGAGGCAGAGGGTCGACCGTGGCGGTCCACAGGGAGGAGGCGGACGAGGAAGAGGAGCTGGCCGAGCAGTAGGTGGTGGGCGACTCTTTGAGGCTCTGCCACCACCACCACCAGGAGGCCCGCCCCGACCACAGGGAGTTGGCGGGTAGAGACAGGCACAACTCCAGGCAGGGGAGGCCTATGACCACAGTGTGCCAGAGATGATTCGAGGTATGATCTGTGTCTATTACACCCTTTCTGTAGTTCTTATAGACATAAGAGCGAGTCACTCTTTCATAGCCGCTGCCCTTGTTCGGAGCTCGGAGATTCCAACAGAGCCGTTGGCTCGATCCTTATGACTAGAGACCCCTACGGGAGCAGACTCGACGATTACGCACTAGTGCTGGCAGTGTGAGATTACTCTAGGAGGCGAGATCTTCGACTGGGATCTTCTTGTAGCGGCATCGAGGCCTTAAGATGTCATCTTGGGCATTGATTGGTTATCTACAGTCCATGCTCAGATTGACTGTTTTAGGCGCAAGGTGCGATGTGTGCGCACCGATGGGAGCAGGTTCACCTTCACCGGCGAGAAGGGAGCCTTAGCAGCACAGGATGGACTCACGCAGAGGAGAGGATAGCCCATCACTCATTAGTTGGCTAGCCTCATCCTTGGAGCAGTTGACGTGCAGAGTCCTAGTTTTCCTGCAATGGTGGATCAGTATGCGGACGTCTTCCCCGACGACGTTCCAGGGCTACCTCCTCGCAGATAGGTAGACTTTTATATTGATTTGTACCCCAGGACAGCCCCTATATCCACTCCAGCATATCTGATGGCCCCCACCGAGCTTCGAGAGCTATGGGTACAGTTGGAGGACTTGCAGGGCAAGGGGTTCATCCAACCCAGTGTTTCACCCTGGGCTTCCCTGATATTGTTCGCCAAGAAGGCGGACGAGAGCTTGCGATGTGTTGATTATCGTCGCCTGAACCAGGTGACAGTGAGGAACAAGTATCTGTTACCGAGGATTGATGACCTCTTCGATCAGCTCAAGGGAGCACGATGGTTCACAAAGATAGACCTCAGGTCCGGCTATCATCAGCTCAGAGTTCGAGACGAGGATGTGCAGATGATGGACTTCAGGTGTCGGTATGGCCACTATGAGTTTTTGGTTATGCCTTTTGGCGTAACCAATGCTCCAGCAGTGTTCATGAGCCTCATGAACAAGATCTTCCAGCCATACCTCGATCGATTTGTCGTGGTCTTCATCGACGACATCTTGGTGTACTCGACCACCGAGGAGGGGCACGCCTACCACTTGCGTGTTGTACTAGACACACTCTGAGAGCACCAGCTTTATGGAAAGCTCTCGAAGTGCCAGTTCTGGTTATGTGAGGTCCACTTCTTGGGGCACGTCATTTATGAGGTGGGATTTGCAGTGGATCCCACGAAGATCGAGGCAGTGCTAGCTTGGGATCCACCCAAGAGCGTGACAGAGGTGCGAAGTTTCTTGGGCCTAGCCGGATACTACCAGAGATTTGTGCCGGACTTTTCTAGAGTTGCGGCGCCACTATCAGCATTGAAGAAGAAGGGGAAACCCTTCATGTGGTCAGACAGATGTCAGCAGAGCTTCCAGGAGCTGAGGCAGAGGTTGACCAGCACACCTATCTTGAGGTTGCCTGAGGAGGGAGTTGGATACGTAGTCTACTGCGATGCATCAGGGACCAGACTTGGGTGTGTCCTGATGCAGGAGCGGGCCGTGATTGCCTACGGATCACGTCAGTTGAGGCCGCATGAGCAGAACTACACTACCCATGACTTGGAGTTGGCAGCAGTGGTCTTCGCTCTGAAGACATGGCGACACTATCTGATGGGCGAGCGCTTTATAGTCTTTTCTGATCACCAGAGTCTCAGGTACATCTTCTCGCAGAAGGACCTAAACCTGAGACAGTGGAGATGGCTCGAGTTTTTCCAGGACTATGACTTTGAGATAGTATATACTCCTGGTAAGGGGAACGTGGTAGCCGATGCCCTCAGTAGGAGGACGGGCATCCAGCTACTTGAGGAGGCGACAAAGCAGCTAGCCGTTTTGTAGATATCCTTCGTGGATAGAGACAGAGCAGCCTTCCTTCAGTCTCTCACAGTCTCTCCTCCACTTCTACAGCGGGTCAGAGAGGCTCAGCGTGGGGACACTGACTGTGAGACACGGCGTGAACAGATATCTTCGGGACATGCACCTGATGGTTTCTCCCTTGGAGCAGAGCATGACGTCCTTTTTAGAGGACGTACCTTGGTACCAGTCACTTTACAAGAGGAGGTGCTGAGAGAGTTTCACAGTTCTCCTTTGGCGGTACATCTAGGAGTGGTGAAGATGTACCAGGATCTCAGACGACAGCACTGGTGTCCGGGCATGAAGAAGGCTGTGGCAGAGTTCGTTTAACGGTGCCTCATCTTCCAGCAGGTGAAGGCAGAGCATCAGGTACCAGCAGGCTTGGTACAGCCCTTGGAGGTCCCAGAGTGGAAGTGGGACGAGATATCTATGGACTTCGTGACTGTACTTCCACGCACTTCCAGAGGTCACGACTCCATTTGGGTGATTGTTGACCAACTCACCAAGTCGGCACACTTCTTACACATCCGAGATCAGGGCTCAGTGGAGAGCTTGGGGCGTCTCTACGTTCAGGAGATTGTACAGCTTCACGGTGTGCCATCGACTATCGTCTCCGATCGGGATGCTCGCTTTAATTCCAGGCTTTGGAAGGGGTTGCGGGAGGCGTTCGGGACGCGGCTACGTCTGAGCACCGCCTTTCACCCTCAGACGGATGGTCAGACGGAGAGGACCATTCAGACTCTCGAGGACATGCTCCGTGCATGTGTCCTCGACTTTGGTCGTAGATGGGAGGACCACCTACCCTTGGTGGAGTTCGCGTACAACAACAGCTACCACTCCACCATCGGGATGGCACCCTACGAGGCATTGTACGGCAGGCCTTGCAGATCTCCTTTGTGTGAGACAGACCCTGGGGAGTCAGCACTTGTGGGACCAGAGATGGTCCGGGCGACGACAGAGAAGGTCCAGGTCATCCAGGAGCGGATGAGGTCAGCACAGAGCTGGCAGAAGTCATATGCTGACACGAGGTGAAGGCCACTAGAGTTCGAGGATGGCGACCACGTCTTCTTGCGGGTCTCACCTCGACGTGGTTTGCGGAGATTTGGCCGAGACGGAAAGTTGTCTCCATGCTTCATTGGGCCTTTCCAGGTCCTCTACAGGGTTGGTGAGGTGGCTTATCGCCTGGCTCTGCCACCTCAGTTGCACCGGGTGCATGACGTCTTCCACATATCCCAGCTGAGGAGATACGTGCACGACCCGATGCACATCATTGACTATGGGGAGCTAGACGTGGATGATGGGGCGACTTTTGCGGAGGTCCCGGTGGAGATAGAGGATCGATAGGATCGGGTCCTACGTGGGCGATCGATTCCTCTTGTGCGCATCAGATGGCAACACGAGAACCTACTGGAGAGCACTTGGGAGCGGGAGGCTCAGATGCGTGCTCAGTACCCACATTTATTTCCCTAGTTTTTGATGTATCTTTACGGGGGCGTAAAGACCTGAGGTGGGAGTAATGTAAAGACCCATAAAGTTCAAGGAAATTTTTTTCTTAATTTTCTTTGGAATTTTACAAGAGCGCAGTTTCTGACGGCACCTGATTCCGAGGCCCGGTGTGCCCGGAATCATTTTCTGAAGTTTGGATCGGGTACGTTCAGGGAACGGACGAGCGGGTATTTCTAACTTTTGAACCGGTGCCCGGAATCGAATTCTGAGGACACCGATGAAATCTCAGCACCGGTATTCGCTTAGAAATGCCTCTTCCAGAGTTGCGTTTGCTCGGGTGTGGTTTTTAATTTTCGGGCTTAAGGTTAAGAAATAAAATAATTTTTACGACAACTTTATTTTATTTCACTTAAGCCACTTGGAAGCCACTTGAAGCCACTTAAAGCAGCTTAAACTGAGTTGATCTGGATAGGATGCTATCCAGAAATATACTACCCTCTTGGTAGGATATTTGTAAGGTGGGGCCCGCATGAGCCCCGCCGTTTCTTTCCGCTAAGTAACGCACCCGCAAAAACCCGTCATTATGAAAGTCAACTGACGCGTTTTCTTAATTTCTTAACAGACCATTTAATTGGGCGGTTTATTTCGTAAATTAAATGAGCTATTTATTTTGTTGAATTAATTCAATGAATTGATGGGTCTTTACTTACCCTTTTTCGTGTGTTGGCATAATAATAAAATAAGACCAACCAGTCTTTTGAAAGTTTGCGCGTTGAGAGGATTTGACAAAATCCTTGTACCTTCTTTCTCCTCCGCGAAGAACACGAAGAACGCAAAGAATGCGAAGAATGCAAAGAACGCCGCCATCCGCGGAAATCGACAATGCTCCAATCCGAGACGTTCTTCCCCGCCCCGATCTCCGATCACCAACCATTTTAGGTGAGTGATTTCGGGTTTCTTCTAAAAGTTATTTGTGGTTTAAAACAAAAGACAGTATTTAATTATTTATAATTTAAATCTGTTGTTTCTTGGTCCGTCGAGTTCGTCGACGCTACGCCGGATTCTGCGACGACGCGACGCCCTTCCGCGACGACGCGGCGATCTCCACCTTCCATGACGAGCAATTCCGTGAAGAACGCTCACGCGCGACGACTACGAGGTAGGGATTTTATTTTTGGAATTTCCCTTTCTCCCATGTTGTTTCCATTCAAGAATGAAGAACCCGGACATAAGAATGATTTTATTCCTTTAAAATTGTTGAAATTCATGTGTTGAATTTTGTTTCTCCCATTGTTTATCTCTAACGCGGAGGGTGCGGGCCAAATGAACACGGCCCGACAACCCTCCGCCGTTCTTCATTTTTGTGCGGAATTGACGGGTGATGATGGAACGTGCCGTAACGGAAGTGTGATGGTTCCGCAGTGAAGAGTGAGTCCCGGGAGGTGCAATGGCGCAGACGGGAAGAAAAACGGGCCACCAGAGCGACTCCGGCGGCCCGCGGAAGCCGGCGGCGGCGCCCGGCGCGCCGCCGGACGAGACCGCCGCGACACCGGCCGCGGTGGCGGCGCTCGCGGGACGCCGCTGAAGCCGCATCTGGCCACCAAGGAGACACCCCGCGGGTGTCGCGGGGGTGTCACGTGGGGGCGGCGGCTCCCCCCCGCGTCACTCGGGACGCGGCTTCAGCAGCGTCCAGCTGTCTGGCCGACACCCCGCGGGTGCCACGGGGGTGTCACGCGGGGCGGCGGCTCCCCCCGCGTCGGCCGCTCGGCCGAGCCGGACCAGGCTGGCCGAGCCAGACTGGGTCGGACCAGGTTCGGCCGACCCAGGGGGGGTCGGGCCGGGTCGGCCCGGGCCCGGACCCCCCCGTCTTCGGACGGTTTTCGTTCAAATGACCGTATCTTGAGCTACGAGCCTCCAAACGACTCGCCGTCAGCAGAAACACGATCCTTGGATCGAGACGGTCATTTTGGTATATCGCACTCAAGGTTTCGGAATACTTTGAGTTCGGACGGGTTGGTTCGTACACGAAACCAACCGGGTCTTCGGAGCGGAAACGCTCATATCTTGAGCTACGGACGTCCGATTGACGTTCCGTCAGCTTTGTTGTTTTCCTCTAGGTGAGAAGGATCTTTTGGCATACTACGCCCGAGGTTTGGACGTAAGTGGAGTACGGTCGGGTTGGTTTTTCCTTAAAAACCAACCAGGCCTCTGGGACGAAAAAGCCAATAACTCTCAGACCGGGCGTCCGATCGACGCGCCGTCTGCGACGTTGAGTTCCTGTCGACGATACAAAACTTTTGGATACATCAACTTTGGACTTTGTGTCAGTTGATGTATCAGCCTCTCGGCTCATGGAGCGGACCCTCCCGAACGAGATTGCTGTGTGCGGGAACCCTAGTGCTGGCTGCGACTGCTTCTTCGACAGCGACGACGGTGCAGAGATCCTCAGTGGACTTCGACGACCATGCAGAGATCCTCAGTGGACTATGATGACGACTGTGCAAGGATCCTCAGTGGACAGCGGCGACTTCTGCACTCAGCGATCCTACGTGGATCAGTGCTACAGGTCCTGTGTGGGCCCGGTCCTGTGTGGGCCCGATCCTGTGTGGGTCCGATCCTGTGTGGGTCCGCGCTCAGCGGTTCTTTGTGAGCTAGCGCCTACAGGTCCTGTGTGGGCCCGATCCTGTGTGGGTCATTGCGGGGGTTAGTTACCTATCGATCCTTTGTGGGTCCGACGACTTAGATGGATCAGTGATCATCTTTATCGTCATCCGAAGAAGTATTCTTGTGTGAGATGAATCTTGAGTTACTCTCCTTTGTGGATTGTGTTGAGCTATCCTGTGTGGATTTACTGTTTACTCTCCTTTATGGATTGTGTTGAGCTATCCTGTGTGGATTTACTGTTTACTCTCCTTTGTGGATTCTGTTGAGCTATCCTATGTGGATTTACTGTTTACTCTCCTTTGTGGATTGTGTTGAGCTATCCTGTGTGGATTTACTATTTACTCTCCTTGTGGATTGTGTTGTACTATCCTGTGTGGGTATATGTTTGCTTTCCTGTGTGGACTGGGTTGTGCTCGGGCTCGGACGTTGGAGCCGAACGAGAATTGATGACTTAGGTATATGTATGGGTATATACCTAAGGTGTGTCAGATGTTACTTAGTGATTGTATCTTTCCTCTGTGGATTATCCTTTGTGGATTTCGGGAGACCTTCGAGGGTCTCGGGGTCCCTACTGAGTATCTTATACTCACCCCTGAACGGGCTTTGCCCACACTATGTTGTGTTGGTTGCAGACGACGAACAACGCTGATCGTGGTGGAGGCGTGCGGAGCAGGACGGTACCTGGAGGTGGAACACTGGGCGGGACGTACTCGGAGCGGTCAGGTGGACCCGAGGAGCAGTGGAGGCTATCTGTACCCACCCTTCAGGTGGGACTTCCAGAGGACGGCTCGACGCTGCGGCTTTTCCTTTCAGTTGCTGTTTTCCCCTTTCAGTTGTACTTTACAGTTGGGCTTGTATTTCCGGCCCCTTTTACTTTCAGCATAGCTTGTACAGTTTTTACTTAGTGTTTACTTTTCCGCTTGCTTACTCTGTGGTGCTTGTTTACTTTTCAAAGGCAATGCCTTCCCTTTTTGTTGGGATTTACGCCTTGGTGCTAGTCGTCAGCCCCTGGCCTATGGAAGGCGGGCTTGGGGTAGTCACGGCACGGGCCCTGAGGACGGGTCGTGACACCAATCCTTTGTCTTAGATCTTTATCAACATACCTTTTCAATAATCTATATGGACCTCCATAGTTGACCATGGAAACCTTCTTTGTCAACAAACACAATCAACCAAAAAACCCAGTAATGTTACCTTAAGGGATTTTCCCAACATTAATAGATATAACCATTGAGATATTATGTGATGTGATTACTTTGGAAGATATTTATTTAGTTTTAATAAATGTTTTAGGTATATGTAACCCATAAATTTAACTTGTGAAAAGGTTACTTGAGGAATAATGGTTTTATATTTCGTGTATATAAGTTGAAAGGTATTGATAACATTTAGGGTTAATATAATCTGTGTTGATGATTTAATTATGGATAAAAGGGTAATTACATTTTGGGAAAATATGTTTTATCAAATTGATAACCATGATATTGAAACGTGAATTGATTACTAATTGATTAAAGTTATTTTTGATGAAGTTTACTATTTTTGGATAAATATATGATTAAGATAAAAGGAAATATAATTTTATTTGTTGAATAATGGTTGAATTATCTTTTGAAAATATAAATGATTTTTTTGTTGTTTTATGGTTATTTACATTATCTTGGAAATATTTTCATATTGGTGTAGAACATAGGCATATAAATTTTTGGTATGTGAATTTTTGAGTGATTTCTGTAATTTATAGATAATTTTTATTTTTATCTTAGAATAATATGTGATCAAATCATTCTAATTTTTTGGATTAAATTTTGGTCTAGCATGTTTTGAAGAGTTTTATAGTTATTTATTTATTGAATTATTTATGCTCAACATTTGGTGTTATTGTAGAGGTTTTGAAGATTATTTCATGATGGTTTATTAATATTAGATATTATCTTAAATTGTAAAAACCATTTTGATTTTAGTTAATATCTAAAGATATGAGAAATAACTGGTTATCCTTTTATAGATATTTTGACCCATTAAAAGTTAATTTTAGTTCTTCAAGCATGAATAATTAATTATGGTTATTTATTAGTTAGTATATGAGATCAAGTAGAGAAGAAAAACTTATCATGACACATCCAATATATGAAATTATTCTTATAGAATGGAAATAAATAAAGTAATTATTTTATATTATATTCTCTACCATGATTGTAAACAAATTACTCTACTCAAGTAAGAGGAAAATAAATCTATCAATTTTTATGTAGAAAGCACCACTCCACTATTAAGGTACAATTATAGAAAACTTTTCAAAAGTATGAGTCTCATAATAGTGAAATAATAGTTTAAGAAATATTTAGGAAATGATAAGTTACCTTGTATTAACATAGAAATTAAAGTTATTTTCAAAAGGAAATTTTATCAATGTGGATTAAAAGGTATTTCTTTCCACTTATATATATATATATTTTCTACCCCTTGGAATTGATTGTAAAAATGTTTTAAATACCTTTTATCAAACATGAGAGAAAATTATGAGAAAAAAATTTCTTTAAGGGGAGTAGAATGCAACACCCCAACATTTAAGTCTAAAAATAATACTATGTTCGATTGTATGTAATACATGCAATAATGAGCTTAAAAAGAACTGCGGTATATTATTAAAATATTACAATTAAATATAACCATTATAACATAGCTGTTAGTTAATAGGGTACAGAAAAGTGTAACAGAATTATGAAATAAATGTAGAAAATTTTTACTTACTTTAAATGTATTGATTAATGCTTAAGAAATAAGAACTCAATCTTAAATAAAATCATATAAGATTAAAGGGGTTATTTTTCTGAAAACTAATTTATATACACAATGTATTTTTTATCAAAGTAAATTATTTTAATAATTATTGGTGAATTATTTTAATTAGATGTATATATTATATTTTAATAATCACCTAATTTTGGTAACAACATAAATAATGAGTATAAATTTATTATATACTTCAAAAAACTTTTTCTTCAAAAATGATTTTAATTGAATTTTTTTTCGTGGATATTATGATTAATTTATACCAATTTTATAAATAATATTTGAAAATAGAAATTATTTTTAAATCATAATTTTAAAATTAACTTAGACTGAATTTTTTGATTTTTCTGAAAAGATTAATTTTTGAGTGAATAGTGAAAAAATGACGTTTTTTGCAAAACTGCTATTTCTTTTATTTAAATTAAGTAATTTAAAAGTACCATTATATTTTTTATTTAGTTTTAAATTAACATAAAATCACTTTGAATAGAAATAATATAATTAATTCCATAGGAATAAACATTATATTTAATTTTGGAATAAGTTCATTTTTATAATTAAAACGAGCATTTTTTAAAAAAGGTTTTCTTTATGGTGTGAAAACATATATTAAAATAATTTTTACCAATTATGAAAATTAAATATTATAAAATGGATATGATATTTTGAATCATCATATTCAAATTATTTAATAAGGTATATTCCATTTTTATTCTTAATGAATAGTAAACATAGTAAAAGTTTATCACCATAGTAAAGGGTAAAAATGGATAATTAGGGTTAAAACTATATAAAAATGTTAATAAATATAATATTAGTTGTTATTTAATTACATAATAAGTAACCTTATCATATTATCTTTGAAAATATGGAAATTTTGTGTCACGTTACTTTGATTATAACATTTATATTATTTTATGTAAAGAATAATTATAAAATGTCACTCACATTTATTTAATATCTGTAACTGGATATCATATGGATAAAAAGAAGTTATGAATGGTTATAAATTTTTATTTTAAATATGAATAATTTTTTTTATGATATAAATTTATTTTCCAATTTTGGTTATTTTATAATTACCTAAAATGTTTAAACAATGCCGACATAATGCTTGTGGAAGTAGTAGAAAAATTAAGTAAATCATTTTAAAAAGATTAAAAGTAATATTTTTTGGATTCATTTTGATTTCCCAATAATTTATGGAAAATTATAATGTTAATGTGTTAATATTTGATTTATATTTTTTTATTATTATCTTTAAAGTTAAAATTTTCAATATTCCCTTTTTCTAAATGATATTAAATAATCAAATATTATTATTAAATTAAAAGCAAATCATAAAAAACCTATAATAAGACAATTTTATGATAATTTTTCTAGTATATAATTAATTTTCCATTTATATGCCACTTTAAATTTTAAAAATTACTTTTGTGAACCTTAAATATTGAAAATTTGTGACAACGGTTAAGCTTAAATAGAGTAAATGAGGGGGTTAAACCAAAATACAAGGTTAAAATGACACTTAAACTTGTATAATTTTTATTTTTAGAATTTATTTTGAACTTATACTCCATATATTTTAATATATTTCACTTTTGTTCCATTTTATATTAGTTAGAAATATATTATATATTAATATTTCATGTATTTATAAGATTTTCACCCACCTCACTTATAAAAGGGAACCTCCTCTCTTCTCTTACTCACAAAAATTGATCCATTAAGGTTCACCAATATCTAACAAATTATATTAAAAACATCCTCCATATTTTTTATATGTTTTGGCCTCACCAAAAGACAAACCTAGAAGGCTTAATGAGTAATACAGATGAGGTTTTCCAAAGAAGATGTATAACTCTTAACCGAGTGTTTTCACGTTTATTTCATCTTTTAACACCTGCAAAATAATAATAAAAATTATATTATAAAAACATAAATATATCCAATATAATAATATTTTATTATATTTATGGTAAAAACTATTTCCATCCAATGAAAATGAACACCCCGCTCATACGTACGTTCAGACTACCACCTCTACGATGTGATGTGTTTCATTTTTCATTATCGGCACACAAGGATGGTTATTATGATATATTTAATGAAAATATATGATATTAATAAAAAATTAATATTATATAAATATAATATGTCACTTAAATTCTTAAAATTCTATCCATTGTAAAATGAAAGCATTGTTCGTTTGAACATGTGGATTACCACTTTCATGACGCGATGTGATTAATTTTTCATTTACACCTTTCATATATGAGTTTAAAATTGTATTTAATATATAAAAAAGAATTTTTTTTCTTGATTAACATTCTATATATGATTTAATATTGAACCCTTTTACTATATTCAACCTATCAAAGTCATTTTGGACTTATAAACTGAGTGTCCTCAAAATGTCCAACATGAAATTAACTAATTTAGTAACTAAATAAAACATGGTAATAAAAGGAATAATGATAATTTAATGAACATGAAAATGGTTATTAATATATTATAAAAATAACATAATTTTATTATTATGGATTTAGATAATGTATGATGTTAGACGAGACTTAAGGTAAGTGATTTTTTCATTAAAACTTTATTTTGAAGTATTCCTTTAAATTTTTTTAATTTCATATAGAGGTTATTTTAAATGTCTTAAGAATGTTCAATTTTATAATTAAAATATTTTTAAATTAAAATTTCAACTAATTTTTACTTTTTAAAAATGTTTTGAAAAAATAATACTGCAACATTTACTGTACGAGTCACTTTTCACACTTTTAACCAAAGTTTAAATGAATATTTTTTAACACATATAGTATGAGAGAAATTTACCACTATCATGGACAATATTTTTTAAGAATATATATATATAGACTTTAATTTTTATGTAATATATCATTTCCCACTCTTCTGGTAATTTTTAATTTTATGGTTTTTCAAAGGAAGAAGGTTTTTTATCCTTATTTTTATATGAAGTCTGAAAGTGCTTCTACATATGTGTTAATTTTTTTTAAGTGGTTTTATGATGGTAAAGAATGATTTTATCTGTTTTTATCATAAAATGGTTCTTGAAAATTTTATATAATGATAAGTGAGCCCAATATATCTCTGATGATGGGTGAGCTCGAAATAGCTCCCCAATGCATTGGGTAAAGTGACAGAGTTAATGTGATTTAAGTTACTCTGAAGGGATATGTTTAAATTAACCGTGGTGGTTATTAAATTGTAAGGATGATTTTATGAATAGTTTTCCAAGGTACCTACATGATTTATCTATTCTTGAAAATGGTTTTATGTGTAATTATTCTTATTTATTAAGTTAATCTAATGAGCTTATGCATAGAGGAAAGTTTATACCACTTCTAAGTGTGAAAGTATGTTTTTCAAAAAAATGTTTTCATGGATGCTCATTTTTTATAATAATAATTGATTATTATTATTTTATCTTTATAGTTTCTTATGAGATTATTTATGAAAAATTTACCTAAATAAGTTGATTTTTCAGAAATTAAATGATTATTTGAACTCAAAGTTTATTATGAAAAAGAAAACATTTCTTATAGGTTTTCATAAATTTTAAAATATACTAAAAGGTTTCCTTTGTTTTTATATTCATTGATGATTTTTTTTGGTCATACCAAAATTTAAAATGTTTTTAATAGGGATAAAAGATGAGTAATAACTATAACAAGGTCTATCTTTATGATATGGGGGGTTTTAATTAAAAGAATAAAACATGTTTTGAATGGAATATGTGTTTAAATTTAAAAATATTGTTTTTTGGAAAAATGGACATTGATTGGAAGTTTCCACCCAATTTTTATGGGTTTGATATGCAAGAGTTTTTCATAATTCTCTAACACTATAGGCCTAAAAGATCGTAGAAAATCAAGAAATTTAAACCCTTGTTATATATCATGTATGTTTGGGTTGATTATGTTACAAAGTGTTACAATAGATAAATATGAAAAAATAATTACTAATAATATTGGTAAATTATAATTAAATAATGATTTAATTTTGGTTATGGAATGATAATGGTAATATGTAACATGTTATTAAGAAACCATCCCTCATTCATGAAAATTAATGATATAAGCTCATCACCGACTTTGTTATCATGAATCATAACTAAAATAATAATGAAATGAAATTATAATATTATAAATCATTATAAATCATCTATTAAAATACCTATTTTTTTTTTAATGATGAAATTTGAATCTATAAACAAGAATCGACACCGCTATTACAGAACTAGAACAAAATAAGAAATCAAAACTAATAATATTCAACAATGGAAATAAAATATAAACGAATAATATATTTCCAATAAATGACTTTAAATAACTTTTATAAAATATTATATGTATGAATAAGGGTATGAAATAGGTTATTGAGAAAGTTATTTTTGTTATAAATGAAGTTAGATCATGTTTTCCTAAGCATGAATAAAGGTAAGGGTTATTTATCTCAACATTCACTCCTTTGAGACATATTTATTATTATGTGCCAAATTTTATTTTATTGTACAATTAATTTCATATTGGCTTATATTATCATAATTAAAGTTTCATTAATGGTATTTAAAAGTTTATTTCATTATCCTACCATTATATTCTTTTGATTCGAAATTTATCGAAAGTGTAAGGGTGTTTCTTAACTCAATACCATTTTTGAGTGTTAATGCTTCTTATTGAACTTATTTCTTCCAAGAATGGTTAAATTCACACTAAGATTTATTTCACAGTACTTTATATTACCCAATAAGGAAAATTAATTTAAATCAAATATTTTACCTTGATGACTTTCTTTATTAAAAGGTATATCATTATTTTGAATAATTCCCATCCTCTTTCATGATGGTTTCCCATCCTTCTATATTTCCCTTTCCTCTAATGTTCTAATTATTATTTGGAAACCCAATTATGTATTATTTAATAGAATCTTCATATTTTTTAAATGAATTCTTGTCACTATTTTTATGACGCGGGCTTTCAAAAAAGGTATTTTAAAGCATTAAAAAAGTTTTAACTTCCTTGATCATTTTCTTTATCGTACAATGCACATTTCTTCAAGAAAACACTTATATCCTTTTCAAGGATCCATTATTTAATGTTCTTTCTAAAATTAAATATTTTATAAAGTTTTATTTCACCTTTTGAAAATGATTTTTTAATGTGACTTGTAACTTCCCATTTTTACAACATTGTTAAAAATGTTTTATAAAAATAGTTTTATGATTTATGTAATACCTAGAATCCAGTAACCCAAAGTCGATAGTTACTTTATTACATTGGTATAAGATAGAAGGAATCACATCATAAAAGACTGTATAGTTTAGCTCTCTTAGGATACTTGATAGATACATGTTTATTATATTACATTGGAACATAAAAATACAACATAAAAACTTATTGGAACTTTATTATTCCTTTTAATTAATCTCTAAATTTATTCATAGTTCACTTATTAGTATCATAGAGAAATGAAAATATAGTAAGTGTGATTCCAAACAATTATTAAGGGCTCAAATATAATAAAATATATCATAACAGGTATATACATTATAGCAGAGTGGGTAATTAATAAACATGCCATATAATCAATATCTCTAGAATGAAAAATATCCATGGATAATATATCTATAAAAATAATCACATGGATAATACTAGATGAATTCATGGTGATCAAATGAACAATTCTAGATAATTTGATCTTCACTATTGTGGTCTGATCCATGACATTATTCTTGTCATCAGGGTCACAACCAAAAAACCATTCTTTTTATTGAGGTTGTAACTAATATATATTTACTAAATTGTGTAGGAATACACCAAATACCCAAAAATTTTGTCTCATTAAACCAATTAATTCATTTAGGTGATATATAATCCTGGGCCCCACCCATCACTTATTTAAGTCTGATGTATTTACTATATAAAATATATGGATAAAAATACCATGCATAATAAATTTTCATTCATAAACATCTATTTTTTAATAAGAATATATTGAATGTCAATACCTTTAGCCATGTCAATAAAAGGGATAACATGATCATAACCCATCCAGAGAAGAAAGGTGGATGGTTAAACAATACATATCTTGATGTTCCCTAAGGAACCCCATACATAATTATGGATAAGTAATAAATAATTATACATGTATAAATAGTATATATATTGATTGTCAAAATTTACCTTTTCAATGGAATAATATGGATCATAAGGCAAATATCCAACCATAGAAACATTCACAATAAAATAGAAATTACCCTTATCAAATAAATAAAGGTAAGGTAGTGGTGATTTGAATTATCAAAGTGTTATGTTACCAATAGAAGATAATAACTGAGTTTAATAGTTTGAAATGGTAATAGACCATAAAAATGGTAGGAAAATCCTTTATTATGGTTTGTGATAGCATGAAAATTATCCAATGCATATCCCTTGAGTGTGTCTAGATAGGTGTATAATCTTAGGCCCACTCATTGTGAACATAGTAAATATTGAGTTAATACTCAACAAGTATTTAATAGGGTGATTAACCCTATGTTAATAGGTAACATATATGTGTCTAAATTAAATTATCCATATAAGGATTTATATCTAGAAAACAATAAACAATTTTACTTTAATAATCTCTAGTATGAAACTATGGAAAAGTTTTAGTTTTATAATGGTTTTGGTAACTCTTGAATCAAAAGAATACGAGAGATAGATAATAATATAGAATCATGAATACCCTGAAATTTATATAAAATATAATAAAAGGACATCCATGTAAATTTATACACCACAAATAGGAAACAAGTGGTGAATACAAATCATATCTCAATAAATCAAAATTGATATGCAAAAACCCTAATCTTAATTCCAATATTACATGAAATTGATTGAATCTATTTAATAATAAAAATAACCATCCTAACCAATTAATTAATAACATTATTCATATATATAAGCTTTTATACACTTATTTTATGACTATATATTATAAATATATTAATCAATTATAGTTTATTTCGATCACTTGGTCTTAGGAGATTTCGATTATTTGTTTTATGTAAGTACTAGAGTGACAAGGTCAATTATTACTTATTGGTTCAAAGTTAATCACTAAAAAATATTAAAATATAATATAATATAATATTACTTTTTAATTATTTATCATATCCCATTTCCATTTGGTGAATGATAAAGTTATGGTTTGTGAAAAAGGAAATTGCAAAGAACTAGTTTTGGTGTGTTTAACAATCAAAAGGTGATATATTAATACATGTATTAAAAATCAATAATACATTTAAATAATAATTAAAAAATATTAAATAATTTATTATTACATGATATTATAATTATATAATATTACTTAATCATTCATGAAACAAAAATCATGACATTGTTCCCATAGGTGGTAAAACATACCCAATCAAGAACATAATATAATGATTTAATGAGTAAGGAAATTATTTTATATTTTATTCATATAAATTTTATAGGAGATTAAACAATTCATAAATATCATTTAACTTCATTAAAATCATTCTTAGTACTATCCATTAAAAGAGGTGATGAAAAATTAAATCCATTATTCGTGGCGGCGGTAGTCCGTACGTTCGCAGAACTAACATTTCTATTTCTCAAAGAATGGGATCGAAGGAATTCATATGATAAATTAACATTTTAGAGTCATAATTGTGACATAATAAACACATTAATTCTTGAAATCTGTCTCCTTAACTAACCTTGAGTGATGGTGATAATAAATGAACCACATCGCTTTGGAGTGGCGTTAGTTTGAACGTACGCATGATCGATGTTGTTTTGTTTTTCTTAGTGGATGGAAAGGATTGGACAATGGTTTCTACATTAATATAATAAAATTTAATTATAAAAATAATAATTAATTCATTTTATTAGGTTGTATAGAAATTTTTTTAAAGAGTAATATTAAGAAGAAAAGGCTAAGGAGAAAGAATTACTCACATTAAAAACTTAAGATTTCTCTTAGAAATATCCTTGGAAATGGGATCCATATGTTATCTAATTGAGAAAAGATGTAACAAAATTTTTTTTTTATGAATTATTATTATTTTTTAATAAATTAAATTTATTTGATAGATTGTGTTACATGGAACATCAATTTTAGCTTGCGTTACACGCAACATTGAGTTTTAACAAACCGTGATATATTATTAATATTACTATTTAAACGTGACCATTATAAAATTTCTATTAAACGTAGTGATATGAATAGTAATAAATAAATTTTAAATATTAATTTTAATAGTTTTATATTAAAAAAAATATTTAAAAAATATACTTAATTTTTATAAATGTCTTTATATGTTTCAAAAATACTATTTTCTCAAAAAAAAATTTTATTTCTTTTTGTGAACAGTAATAAAATTAATTTTTGATACTTTTTAGAAAATTAATTTGATAAAATAAATTAATTTTTTAAATCATAATGTAAAAATTATCTTAGATTTATTTTTTTTATATTTTTATGAAAAGATTAATTTTTCAATAAATAGTGAAAAATATTGGTTTTTATTGAAAAATGCCTTTTCATTTAAAAATTTATAAGGTTAATTTTTGTTTTAAAATGGTGTATAAAGGAAAATTACCTCAATTATATATCAATTAATTCAATTTAGGTCATTGGAATCATTTTAATATTTATGTTTATATATTTTTTTAAACTTTTGAACATTTTCTTTTTGGAAAAACACTTTCTCATTTCATCAGTGGGTTTAATTTTATGTTAAAATTTGACAATTATGAGAATGTAATTATTAAAAAATTTATTAAATTTTTATAATTAGAAACATTTACATTATATAAAAATATCAACTTAATTTTTTCCATTATAAATAGTAAAAATAGTAAAAATTATTTACCCCGGTTAAGGTAAAACGGGGTTTACTGGGGGATTAAAATAAAATAATAAGGGTTAAAAATGAGCCAAAACTTAAAAAAACAATTTTTTTGTCAATATTTAGACCTCATATATTCTATGATCTATAATGGACTATTTTTATCCCTTTTTCATGGGAAAACATTGGTACACCTTTTTCCTTTAAAAAATTAGAAGTGTTCCACTCACCTCACTTATAAAATGTCCACCCTCTCCTCTCCTCTTAATAACTAAAAAATACTTTGATTAGGATAATAAATATATAAATAAATCCTTTAATTACATAAAAACATCCTATAATAATTATTTTAGTGATAAATCCAACCAAATAATCCTTTTGGTGAAAACCAAAAGATGTTTTCTAAAGAAGAGGTAACACCCCTGACCGAGTGTTTTATTTTATTTCTACCTAAACATACTTAATTTATTATTAAAAGATGATGATATAATAACCTTATTATCTTCCATATACTTAAATGTTTTTATTTTATGATAATCACCTACAAAAGTCGCCAATTTCATCAAATGGGAAAAGAAATCATCATTTGTGTGTACAACAGACTACCACCTCAAAAACCGATGTTTTTTTCCATCACCACCTATCATAGATATATATAATTATGGTTTATATATATATATGATATTATTATACTTAATTAATTATTATATCATATATACCTTCATAATTTCATTCTGTGGGAATACGATAACATCGATCGTGTGTTTGAAAGACTGTCGCCCCGCAAAGCGATGCGATTGTTTCATTCATTAAATGGAATGTAATATGGATAGGTTTAATGAAAATAAGTTACATATATGAAATAAAAATTATTATGTAATTTTAATATATTATTTACCTCTATTTCATTCAATCCTTTAAGAAAATGGAAAGAACGTTCATGCATACGTACGACTTACTATCTCTATGAACAATCAATTTCATTTTCTATATCTAAATCTTATGGATTAATATAAAAAATATATTCTGAATATATATGATATTTATATATTTTATAAAATTATCTATATTATGTAACCATGATCAAAGTAAGAGGACCAAAAATAACAAATCAAAACATACATGAAAAAACAAAGTAATTATTTCCTAAAATATGACTTTAACATGGAATTTTTAATAAACGGGTAATAAAAGGTCATAATAAAATCATATATGTTATGATATATATTACTATGTATTTTTACTATATTTATTATTAATTGGTTTTGAACAAGTAATTTTAAATTCGAGAATTAAGGCAATGGATTTCTGTCTCACTTTTTACTTCTGTGAGACACATGCTATATTCACCACCAATTTATTTTATATGGTGTATATAATTCCCATGAATTAATTTCATTATGATCATCCTGAAAATTATGGGGATTTAAATATCAATTTTATTATCTCTATTTTATGGTTTTTACAGTTCAAAAGTTACCAAAGTGGTAAGAGATTTTTGTCTAGATTTTCCTTCTTTGATACATATGTTATGTTATGAACCTATCTTTTTCTATGAGGTGTATATATTTTCCCTTTGATATTTATATAATTAAAATAAATCTATTAATTATATTTAAATATTATTTTTATTTTATTCTTAAATAGGTATTATGATTAAAATTTACCAAATTGGTAAGGGTTTGAAGTTACGATCACATTGTTTATCAAGATTATTTATGTTTAAGATTCCGATGATTAAATATCATGATATATATATAAATAAACTAATTAATTTTCTTATAATATTTTATGTAATTAGAATACATTTTTCCCTTCATCTTCATTTCTTTATATACTCAATATTCAAAAATTATGTTTTAAAGTAAACTGACCTTATCTTTCACTTTGGTCAAAAAACCATTTTCTTCCATATCCATGTCTTCTAAAAATGTTTTCAAATTTTTTTTAACCTTAACAAAAGGATTTATTAAATAAATGTTTACCCATGTTTGAATTTTTAAAAAAGGTTTTGAAATTAATCTTTATACTGTTTTCCAAACGTTGACTGTTTGGATTTTCCCAAAAATGTGAAATGATTATTTGTTTTAAAATATATGAAATGAACATAATTTCCTAATGTTGTGACTATTAAAATAATTGATATTATTTTATATACTTTTGAAGGTTATTTACAAATAAATTTATTTTAAAAAATGTTTTATGTTTTAATTTTTTTTTTCAAAGAGGAAATATTATTTTCCTTAAGAAATGTTTTAAATGATTTTTAAAGCTTTCTTTATATGTTTCCAAGGTTATTTTTAAAGAAAAGTATTTTTAAAATGTTCAATGATTTAATTTTGTTTTCTAAGTGGAAATTATATTTTTCCTAATAAATGTTACAAGTGTATTTTGATAATAATTTTACATCTAAAAAGATTATCCTTTGATGTTACTTATGATTTACTAGGGATATGATCAAAGGATACCATTCTTATTCTTTATCTAAATGGTTTATTTTTATGATGATAAGATGTTTATGAAACTATTTTATTTTCTATGGGTTATACCATGATAAAATTATTATTAAACCTTCTTATTTTTCCATGGGTTATACTATTATGAAATGACGTAATGTATATGAAACCCATTTCTTTTAGACGAGCTATGGTATGATATAATGATTGTGCAACCCATTTTTTCATGAGTTATGATATAATGGATGTTTTATGATCATGTGTCACACACACGAATGATTTTTATTATACTTTGGTAGTTATGTTATAACCAAGGATGTTGGTTAAGTTATAACCAAGATGGTTGAGACCCATATCTCCCTCCAATTCATTGGGTAATGATTTACATCTCATGATATAAACATGATTGGAATGGGGAGTAATCCAGGTTCAGTAAAGAATTTTTTCCATTATGGAAATTTTGGGAGTAAAAATTGAAAACTATGATAGTTTTGGGAGTGAAAACATTACACTATGATATCCTTGGAAGTTATAATTGACTACTATATAAATTATTTTCTATGCTTATATGTATTCCACAATTATCTATTTTATGCTAATGTTATGCTCTCATAGATCATTTTATTTGACTTTCTTATGATTCATGTCTTATGAATTGAAAATATTTATTCCATGAATCAAGTTTTTTATCTTTTATATGAAGGGTATGGTTTTAATATTTTATTATCATGTTCTCATACCCTTATTCTCAAGTTATGATTAAGTATCTTCATTGTTTACCCTTACTAAGCATCAGATCTCACCATTTCTTATGTTTCATCTCCTCAAGTTATGAAGAAATATACTATGTATGATACGTATAATATTGGTGATAGTTATGAAGAACTTAGTGGGATATTACTTAGTTCACATATGAACAAGTTTTCTTAGGTTTCCATGTTTCAAAAGGCACTATACCTTTATGATCATCAAGTGCATGTTTATACAATGTAATGAATGTTCATCTAAAAAGATTTAATATCTATGTATGAAAATCTCAGGTCACTATACCAAAGGCTTATAAAAATGAGATAGGTTTTTTGGAGGATAAAAATGGAAGAGTTTCAGGATGAAATTATAACGTATAGGTTTATTAAAAAGTGGTGTGAGTGATACCCTTTTATATGTAATGAAAATGGAATTTTTGTAAACACCAATTACTTTTTCAATGATGGTAAGACACTATTCAAGGGTCAATGGTCTCTAAGTGGTAAATAATGAAGTTTTGAGTGATATAAGGTGGATTAAGTGTCTATAATTCATATTAAAACATTTTTTACAAGTTTCAAACATGTTTCAATACTTTTACTCTTAGATTTTTTTTTCACTTCTACTATTTTTGTTTTTCACCGTGATAGTTAATTTTTACCTAAGTAGTTTAATTTTAATGATTAAAAATAAAATTATACTTATTATATAATTTATACCTATTGATTCTAAATATGAGTCCCATTTTTTCAAATAATATTTCTATGTTTGAGAAATATTAATTTTAACATTAGCACATGTAACGTGTAAAAACCCATTTTTTGAAAAAAAGTATTTTTTAAGCTTAAAATTTTTGTGTAAGATAAAATTGAAAATATTTTATATTTTGATAATATAAATTTGTTTATTATAAAATCTATTTTTCTTTTAAATCAATTCAAAACTAAATTTTATCAAAATAATTTTAAATTAAAAGAAAATACTAAAAACAAGTTCTTTTATTAGAAAATATTACTTGAGTTTATAAAATGTAAAAAATTGGTTTCATAAATTTATAATATTATTTTATAATATATATTTTTACTCCTTAAATATATATTTGATAATAGAAAAAATTTTATAAGTATTTAAGTTATACTCACTTCTTGGTATTTTTATAAATGCTATCGTTTTAATAAAAATAGTATTTTCCACTATTCACTTAAGAATAAATTATTCTAGAAAACTCTAAAAAATTAACCCTAAGATAATGTTTTCATGATTAATTCAAAAATTAATTCATTTTTATGAAACATAAATTATATAATTTATAAATTTAAATTATAGACATGGATAAAGCATCTTTATAATAAGATAGAGTGTGTATTATCAAATAATTTTTAGGATACTATGTTTACATGCTTCAGTTGGTTCTTGGGTATTATATTGTCCCCCTCTTAAAAAATTTCATCCTTAAAAATTTTATATACATTAGATCATGAAAAATGTGGGTTCTTCTTCATCATTTTATCTTTGAGTTCCCATGCTACCTCATCTAACTTATTAATTCTCCAATGCACTTTCATTAGTTTAGTGGTTTGATTCTACAAAACTTTCTCTCTAGTGTCAAGAATTTTGACAGACTCTTCATTATAAGAAAATTTAGTTTCCAATTCTATTCCCAAAATTTTGAGTACATGTGTTGGGTATGACGTGTACTTACTCAACATTGAATCATAGAAAACGTCATATACTTTAGAGATATTGGGTGGCATAGAGGGATGGTTAGAAATAACTCCAATTATTTGTAAAATTTCAAAAGGACGAGTGTACCTGTATTTAGTTTCCCTTATTCTGAAAACATATAACTCCCTTTAATGGTGATACCTTTAAGAAGATGCGACCCAACTTGAAATTAAAAATCCTTTCTATGATTATCTATATATCTATTTTATATACTTTGAGCCATCTTAAAGTGATTATGTATAGTTCTCACATTCATTATTGTCTCCTTATAAAGTTTCATGCCAACTAGTTTCCTCTCTCCAACCTCATCCAAAATGTTGGGATATGAAATCTCTTCCTATACAATACTTCATTTGGATCCATCTGGATAATTTAATGGAAGTTATTATTATATGAATTCTCTATCAAAGTAAGATATTTATCCCATGTACCTTTAAAACTAAGTGACAATGTCCTTAATATTCATTCTAATGTATGAATAGTCTTTTTAGCCTTCCTATCACTTTGAGGGTGATAGTCAATACTAAAATGTATCCTGGTGTTGAGAGCCTCTTAAAGGCTCTTATAAAATTTTGAGGTGAACCGAAGGTTATGATCAAATACAATAGATAGAGGTGCACCATGAGGTATCAATAATTTAATAATATAGAGTCATTCAAGACATTCATGGGGTAAGTCCTCCCTTATTTTTATGAAATATTCAAACTTGGTAAGGTGATCCATAATGAACTATATAGCATTATTCCTTTTATGATTCTTTATAAGTCTATTGACAAAGTCTATTGTAACATTTTTACACTTCTATATTGGTATAAGTATATGTTTCATGGATCCTGTAGGTTGTTTTTTATCCTTTACCTATTCAAATACCAAGCATCTGTATGCATAGTCCTAAATTTCCAACTTTATACCATCCCAACAGAAATATTATCTTAAATCCATGTGCATATTTATACTACCCAGGTGTATAGATAAATTTGATCTATGTGATTAATATAGTAATTCTATTTTAACTCATGTACGTATAGAGTAAATAGTTTCTTTCCAAACATTAACACACCATATTCATACTCAATGTCTGTAAATCTCCCATAATTCTTGGATTTAAATCTCTTTTACAAACCCTGATCTTAATGTTGGAATTTATTTATCTTCTCTATTAAATATGGTTTAGAAATAATTTGGAAAAGTAATGATTATTTTCCTTTATAAATGAAAACTATATCTATCTTTATTAACTCTATGAACATGGGATCCTTATCTATCCTCATCTTTGTTAGAACTATATGAACTTTATAACTTAAGAAATCAACCACTTTTTTTATTTCCCAGGGTGGTAGTGTATTGAGAAATCATATTCCTTGAATAGTTTTATCCATATAATTTGTTTCATGTAATGATCATTTTTTCAGAAAATGTATTTAAAACTATTTTGATCTATATATATCTCACATCTCTCACCATAGACATAGTTCTTCCATATCTTCAAGGAAAATATTATTGCCACAAATTCACGATCATGATTTGGATCATTCTGTTCACAGATATTCAATTTCCTTGATTTATAAGAAACCACTCTACCATTTTTCACAAGGAACCAATCCTTTCCTTTCTTCTATCATTTTTCAATAATTTCCTTATATAAATCCTTCCTTTTCCAATGGTATGGTTAATACCAATACATTTACCAATTTCCACTTTAGATCCTCAAAACATCAATCACATTCCTTTAACCATGTGAATTTTACCCCTTTATGTGTCAACTTAGTTAATGGGTAGATTAATTGATATTTTTTTTTGAATAAATCATATATAATAACATTCTAAGACAAGGAAATTATGTGTCTCATTTATATTATTTACTGTGGTCCATTTCTTGATTAAATTCATCTTTAAAATATCAACACATATTGCATGCTTAGAGATAATATATCTAAGAAAATAAATATATTAGATCCAAAATTCACACTTAATAAATTTCCCATACAAGTAATGTTCTTCGAGAGTCTCAGAAATGAGTCATAAATGATTCTATTTCTACCCATAACTTTTATAGTATATCAATATATTATCAATGAATACCACTACAGAATCATCATCATAATACTTGAATAATATTTTCATCATATTTATAAACACATAAACTGAATTAGTCAATCCAAAGGGAATCACTATAAAATCATAACATCCACACCTTGTATGAAATAACATATTTGATATATCATCCTTCTTCTCCCTTAATTGGTGATAACTGGAGATAAGATCAAACTTTGAAAAATTTTGATCTTCTTAAATATGATCAAATGTTTTATCAATGTGTGTGAGAGGATACCTATTATCTATAATAACGACACTTATATTCCAATAATCAATACACAACCACATATATCCATCATTATTATTAACAAAAATAATAGGGGATTCCCAAGGTTAAACATTAGGGTAGATGGATCCCTTATCACACAACTCTTATGGTTGTTTCTTTATATCTACGAACTCCGTTGGGACCATTTTATAGGGAGTCTTAGATATTGGTTTTGACTCTAGGATGAGTTTAATGACAAACTACACTTCTCACTCAGGCATATAACTAGGTAATTCTTTAAGAAACACTTCAATATATTCCTATATAATAGTTACATGCTTTATTATTAAGTTTTTTGTTTCCAACCATAGGTTATATCTTACTTTCTACTCTAAGTATTTCATTAAGGTTGTCCACTGGAGGTGAATCTAGGTATGAATAAAATAATAAGGCATCACCTCTAAATATAAAGAACTCTACCCCTTCATGAATTGTAATTCCATTCTCTTAGAAATAAATTTCTTCAGTATAATTCAAAATCCAATCCATAACCAGGATTATTTCAAAGTCAACCATAGGTATGATAATTAAGTTTTCAAGTAGGTTGTATCTATGAATCATAATGGAAACTAACATACATACCCTCATTACAATAATATTTTGATTGGGTTCCTTGATTGAAAAATCATTTCTTGGGTTTCTAGGTAATGCTTTAATATTATCTACAAATAAAAAGGATATAAAATGTTGCAAAGATCCTAAATCAAATAAAGTATTATCTAGATTGGAGTTTATGATTAAATTACCCACTATAACATCTTGATGAACTTTGATTTCTTCTATGTTAGTTTCATAATATTGGTCTTGCCCCTTGAGCCACTTTTATGATGGATTCCCTTGACACTTTGGGCATTGGCTTGAGTTATGACCCATCTATTTATTGTTAAATAATTAGATATTTGTGTATTACTTCTTTCCCTTTCATTCATGAGCCATATAGACCATATCTATACACATCTAAAAAACTCATATTCCCTTTAAATAAGTATTAGGGTGGTTCTTTACTCAATTATCACATGTTGGATATCCCATATTTTCCTTATTCTTTATTGCCACATTTCATTTTCCATGGTTCTCAACCATCCTCTTCTTATATTGAATTCTTTTTAAAATGTAAGACTTGGATAATTTTATTTCTTTCTTGATGACACTTATTATTGTGTCTACACATGATTAAAAAGTTTTAGATATTAGTTACCTTAGTATGACCTACTTAATAACTTCAAATAAATGGTTGATCCATCTCTTTGTTTACATACACAGTCTGTAACATGCCTATAAAATCTTATAAAATTAGTTTCATACTCAGAAACTGTAATGTGATTGACCTGGTAGCCATTATATCTAGTGCCCTGATCTGAATCACCACATAACCTCATGAACGCCTCACTTTACACTATATGTTGTTTAATAGTAGTGAGGGTATAATAATATATGTGCGGAGACTATACTCTCTTTACTAGAGTAATCCACAACAAATGAAAGATGAAATAAAGGAAACAAGTAAACCATAAATATGCATCAAAATTCCATTTCACAAAACTGGTTATAAGACCACAACCAAATGATCATTATTCCATGTCATTTAATTTAGTGCCAAATTTAAGAGAAACCCAAAATAAAACCAAAATAAAGAATCCCCATAATGTGTCCCAGCTCCAAGTCCATATCCCTCATCCATGTATGTCCCACACCCAAATCAACCTTCTAGAATAGAACCCCTGATCTTGTATTGAATTAAAAAAAAGATGTCCGCTTAGGTACCCTATGGTGGCCTGAGTAGGGTGTGAGTACATCTTAGTAGGCCACCACCAATGGTTTCTACAAAATATATAGTCTAAAAATATAGTGTATGCATGCACATCATGAATACAAGATAAGAAAAAGATAAAACAAGTTACATTAATTAACAAGTTTACATTAACCACTTTCACCTGTTGTCCCATGGTTATCTATTTTCATCAAATAAAATCCAACATATGTCAGTCACATAAACTACGAATAAGGGGGAATAATCAAGTTCCCTATATCACTTGGAAAAACATTACACAATTAAATACATAACACTTACCTCGGAGCCTTGGTCTAGGTGGTCATAAAACTTACCAGGGAGCCTTAGTCTATGAAATCATATAATGTTCCTTGGATCCTTAGTCCATGTATTCATATCCCATGCATTTTGTAGGGTCATAGAGCCTCAGTCCGACTCCCCAACCCATGAATTATAGGGCTGGGTTTAAGTCCTCAGTCTAACCTGACTAGTGGGCATAAAAACTCAAGTAAATACCCCACATACAACCAATACTTGTGCACATGATACTTTATCCATTTAAAAAATATAAAAACCAATAACTATACTCACTAAACACATTTTCCATTTACAACCCATAATTCAATTTACACATTTATCATTGTAACAAACACCCCCTTTAAGCCATGTAAACAAATAGGCACAATTACCATCAGTTAAATTTCATAACTCAAGATAACATGTCAAAATGTTAATCATGGGATCTACCTCATTGAAATTCAATTATACACTTAATAATTCAATTCCATGTTCAAGAAAGTGGTACACCCCATGGGTGAACCTTTACCCAATCTAATCATCCTCAATGTATCCCACATGGATCATGAGGGGTTGAATTCATCAATTAACCAATTAATTCATCATTTATAATATGTAAAACCAAACATATATCACAACTACACAATCACACAACCATATACACATGGAATTAACCACAAGAATATGGGATATAACTTGTAGACCACCTACCCCAATTCTATATATGAACACTCGGTTATCCTTGGACTTTGATTCAAACTCAAACACTCTTTTAACCCCCAACATAGAATCTAATAGAAAAGAGAGTTTTAGATATTTAGCATAATAATAATGACTCCACAAGACCTAATCCAGACAAAGGAAAGAATGGGAGTGTTGTACTCACAAAGAGCTTCAATCTACACCCAATGATGCTCCAAAAGGCTTATAAAAAAGAGAGATTGATCCTTGGGAAGTTTGGGAGCAAGGTTTCATCACCCTTAAATGTTTTAGGATAAATGAGGAGGAAAATTGGGTAATATATCTTAAATTAAAAGGGGTAAAAATGGTAAATTTACACCTTTTTAATGAGGTTCATGGTTTGGCAGCACAATTATCCAAACCATGAACCAACCATGTGCCACCCTTTGTCCAAGAAGGGGCCAAGACACACGGTCTTATAGGGATCCTGAATGTGTTGAAAAACCATGCGATAACCATATAGGATGGATCTATCCAAGCCTACACAATTTCACCTCCTCCCTTGCACAGTTTTACCAACCATGCAACACCTACTTAAGAAAGCATGGTTAAGGACCATAGTTACTAAAAACCATGTGCCAACCATTCAATATGCAGTGGATGGCATAATTTTCCATTATTTAGTGTCATAAACGCCTAGGAAACTCCCAAACCGCCTCATAGACTTAGGAAAAATTTCATTAACCAATTTAAATGGACTTAAACCAAAACTTAAATAAGAACATACCTAAAAATAAGTCTGGGATATTACAACCTCTCCACCACATAACAGCTCGTCCTCGAGCTGCACTCCCAAGCACCATTGAGTTCCCAAGGTAAAATAATTGGTCCATTGGGCATGAATATCCATCTCTCTCTCCCAAGTTTCTTTCTAAATGTTATCATGATTCCATAACACTCGATCCAATGGCACAGTCTTTCCCCACAAGAATTTATCACTAAGATCCACTATACAAACCGAATGATCCTCAAAGGATGAATCAACCTCAAGCTCAAGATCATCAACATGAATCACATGAAATGGAGCAAGGTGATACTATTGAAGATGTAAAACATGAAAAACCTCATTAATGCAACTATACTGTTGTGGAAGATCCAACTAGTACACCCCCATCCTGATTATTTCTATAAACTAAAATGGACCCACTTACCAAGTCACCATCTTAACCTATTTATGAATCCAATGGTGACCTAACCTTGGAGACAACCAAAGGAACAAATGATCACCCACCATAAACTCAAGGGGTTTATAATATTTATCAACATATGAATTCTTCCTACTCTAAGGAAAAACCATAAATTTCCAAATCAATTGAACCTATTATGATATCTCCTATATGAGAATTGGTCCCAAAAACCCTGATTCCCTAGCCTCCATTCAGAATAACAAAGATATACATGTCCTAATATAGAGTTCCTTATATGGTTCCATATTATTATTCATGTGGTAACTATTATTATAAGTAAACTCAATAAGTTCCAAGTGCCTCTACCAAGATTCACCAAAGTATAGGAAATATTCCACCAACATGTTCTCCTGGACCTGAATTGTATACTCTAACTATCCATCTGTATATGGGTGGAAATCCATACTAAAAAACTCTGGGTTCTAAGATACTTCTGTAAACCTTTATAGAAGGGTGAATTAAAATGTGGATCATGATCTGAAAATATATTCCATGAAACCCAGTGCAACCACACTATCTCACGAATGTACAACTCACCCAACTGGTCAATAATGAAGGTATCTCGTATTAGAAAGAAATGTTCCACCTTGGTTAACTGATCCACACCTACCCATATCACATCATTCTTATGAGGCGTCTCTAGAAGACCCACCAAAAAATACATCATGGTTTCACCCCACTTCCATTATGTAATGGGAAACAATTGAAACAAACCACCCAGTTACTGATGTTCGTCCTTCACCTGCCAATTGGTGTAACATCACATCATGAAACCTACAACTTCATTTTTCATCCCTGGACAAAAATACTGTCCATGAAGATCATGATACATTTTGGTTAAACCAGGATGATATTCCCACTTTAAATCATGAAAATCATGCGTCAACTTTTTCCACATACAAGTGGGCATAACCACACAACCATGAACACAAATGATCCCATCATCATAAATAATACAATCAGAAGGTGACTCCCCACATTCAAGACTTTCCCTCAAGTCCAAGTAATCCAGATCCTCATACTACCTCTCCTTCATCCGGATCATAGGTGTGGACTCAATTTTCAAGGGTGCAAAGGTCTTTTATTATTTTCCATCCTGAACATCTAGATGCATCTCCACAAAAAACGCCATCATCCTCCACTCAATGATGGATTCGTGAAATGCCTGAATTTGAGTCTCCCAACTCAATGAATCCACAATACTGTTTCTATTTACTTGTGTGTAAACTAGATCAAAATTAAAATATTTCATGTACTCAACCCATCTTCTCAACTGAAGATTCAAATCATGTTGGGAGAAGATGTTCCAAAGTCTTTTTATAAATGGTATACACAGTAAAACTTTCACCCAATAAGTAACACTGCCTACAATTTAAATCATAAACCACCATGGCCAAATCTAGATCATGCATAAGTTAATTTCATTCATGAGACCTCAAATGTCATGACACATATGCCACAACCTGATCATCATGCATCAAAACTGCACCTAGAGCAACCCCAAACACATTTCAAAATAAGGTATACTCTTTACTTTTCTCAAGTAGGATCCAAATCAGTTTGATAAACAATCACTTATTCAACTCCTAGAAAGCATCCTAACATGATCCATATCAGTAAAAGTTGATAAACTTCTCGGTCAATCTTGAAATTGGTACTTCCAAATGGGAAAAGTCCTTGATGAATCTTTGATAATATCCTGCTGAACCCAGAAAGATTTGGATATCAAAAAAATTATTGGGATGCTCCCAATATATAACTACATTTACCTTATTCAGGTCCACTGATACACCTTCCACGTGTTGAGTCAAAATGTGTTTTGACTTTCCCATTGATCTTTTTTGTTTTATAAATAAAAAATTACTTGTTGTTTACCATCGTAATCACATATATTGTAATCATATGTGTTGTTTTCTTATCATAATCATATATGTTTTTTTTCTTATCGTAATCATATATGTTGTTTTCTTATAATAATCATATATGTTGTTTCTCATCATAATCACATATGTTGTTTTTCAATCTAACCGCATATTACGTTTTTCATCATAAACACATGTATTGTTATGCATCATAATCACATTGTGGATCGTAATCACGTTAAGAATTGTATCCATGTTATGTATCATAATCATGTTATTCATTTTAATCACATTATGTATCATAATCATGATATTCATCATATCTATGTTATGTATTGTAATCAAGTTATGCATCATAATCATGATATGCATCCTAATAAAGTTATGAATTGTAATCATATTATGCATTTTAACAATGTTAAGCATCGTAACCATGTTATGCACTGTAACCATGTTATGCATCATATCCATGTTGTTCATTGTAACCATATTATTCATTGTATTCATGTAATGAATTGTACTCATGTATTTCTCTAATACCGCATACATGTTCCACATTATAATTCATCATACTCATTCTTTCATATTTCTATATCTATTGTTTTATAACCAAAATGATGTTGTTGATTTAGTTATATACTAATCAAAACGATGTCATGTATTCTGTTTTGTTTTGACCGTTATAATTCCAAGTGTCCATATACCTTCAAGTTTCCTGGAGAAATATGACCATTGAAAACAATGTTACTATTGGAACTTGATGCCTATAAATAGGAGGTCATTCGGACCAGATAACTTAAATTTTGTATCTTCCAAGTTCTATAGAGAGACTGTGTGACATCTGTCTTGCTTCGTTGGAAAATCCTTGAAGATACAAGATGTGAACATCTTGTTCCTAGTTCTTGTATTTCAATAAGTTCTTTGTTTTGATTTGTGCGACTGATCATTGTGATAACAATCGAGGGCTTCTGGGATAGGAAGACAGTGTGCCAATCATTTTATCAAGGGATTTAAATTATTTGAAAGATAGAGGTGCTAATTACATTATTAATTGAGGGCTTCCATGGATAGGAAGATAGACGTATCGATCATCGTATCGAGGGCTTACTCAAGTGGTGGTAAGACATACCTTTTATCATAGGTGAAAGGATACCCTCCTCTTTGGGATAAAATAATTATATTACCTTTTATTTTTTATACTCATATTTGTAATAGAAAGGGAATCATTTCATTTACTCTTTCTATTAATATGTTTTTCTATTTTAATTATTTTAATTACGATACATTCATTACATATTGTATTAAGAGATTCTATACACTATATGGTAGAATCATTTACATTTGTTATACTCTGATATTTATATTCAATTAAAATAAAATTGTTTTTGATTACTTGTGGTATCATATCATATCATATCATATCATATCATATCTATTAGGTCTAGAACCAGTTCAATCATTTGTATGGTATGTAAATTGTATTAATTTAATATTTATTAAACTAATTTTCTTCTTAAAGTGTTTAAATACAAAATTTTAAACCTACAATTCATCCCCTCTTGTATTGTGACATCTCATATACATTTACTTCTATATTTCAATCCAACACCACGAGAGGTATTTTGACCCAATAAATGTACCCTGTCAATCCAAAAATGAAACTTGGATAACATTTTGTAAAACTTATTCTATCTTAGTGTACTCATGGTGATGTCAAGGTGTTTGTCTTGATCTTAATTGGTCTTGGAGTACATCAATATGTCATCCACAAAACAACCATTATCTAAGATAGGTATGAATTCAATATTCAGTTCATTAGGTCTATAAACACCACTGGTTCATTGGTCAACCTGAATGACACCACAAAAAATTCATAAAAATCATACCTTCTCCTAAAATCAGTTCACAGTATATCAGAAGGTATCACCCTCATTTGATGATACCTTGATCTTAAATCTATCTTGTAGAATAATGAAGCACCTCTAAAATAGTCAAAAAGATCATCAATTCATGGAAAAGGGTATTAGTTATTAACTATCATCATATTCACCCTCTGATAATCGACACACAACCGCAATGTCCCATCAACATTCTTATAAAACAAAACTAGAGATCCCCAAGGTGACATACTTGGACAAATAAAACCTTTATTCTAAAATTACTCCATATTATTTTTAAGTTCTTGAAGTTCTCCTAGTTCCATTCGATATGGTAGAATAGAAATAGGTTATTCTCTAAGTAGAAAATCAACCATACACTCAACATCTCTCTTGGGTGAAAGCCTCAAGAAGTCCTTAAGAAACACATCCTAAAAAGGATTCACTATAGGAGGAAAAGAAAGACGATATACTCCATCATCATTAAGTATAAGGTATGTCATTTGGGATGGGAGCTCACCCAACCTTTGAAAAACAAGCCCAACATGGCCTACTCAAATATCCCACTCTTCACGATGAACATAAGTGTGTCCCTCAAGAGACATGACCATTACCCTAAAGTGACAACAATCAATATTGGCCTGATAAAACACAAAAAAATCTACCCCCAATATCATTTCAAAACCTAACATCTCAAGCACAAATAATTCGTAAAGTAAATGACACCACAAAGCTCAAGGGTACACTACTTTTATTGTTTAATATTTTCTTCTCATAATCCTAATAGCGTGTCAATAAACATAACCCCACACATATGATTCACTGCTAGACCCAACAAAATAAAAAATGAGAAGTTATAAAAGAATACAAGGAAAATGTATCAAATAAGACACAAGAAAGCATTAAACCTATACGAATCATACCCTGAACTTTCGATGGTTCAACCTCGCCACCTCTAGGTGCAGGCTAAACTGCATGAAGTTGACCTGTCCCTCTACCCTAGACTTTATTCGGAGTTATTTGTGCTACAAAACCCTACTGAAAAGGATTCCCTTGGCCGAAATTACCATGTATTCCCCCTTGTATGGAAAAAATAGTGGGACTCAAACTTCCTACATGATATAGGGAAACCGATCCTCTACATGCACTCTTCACCGACATTGATCCCCCATCACTGTCCAGCTATCAAGGGTTCCTATAGAACCTCATCACATGCCCCATCCCTCCACATGATCGACACTCAACCGGTGGTTGGGAAAACTGACCACACATGTGACCCAACCTTCCGTACTGATAACAAAACAACGAGTCACCACCCTGAGAGTTCATATCTCTTCTATGGGTACTATGTCTACCACTGCCCTAGTGGGAACTCTCAAAATGATGCTTCCTAAGATCAAAAGCTTCACCACTAGACTATCTAAATGGAATTGCATTTCAACCACAAAAATCCTCCTTTAGGTTCCCTTATAAAATAAGGGCATGATCTACCACCTCAAAAAACCTATTTAAATGAAAAATATTCACCTAGAACTTGATCTTGTATCAAATACCATCCTAATTTTTTTCCATAGCTACCTCATCCCCTACCAATACTAAAATAAAGTTTTTGAAGTTGATACATGGTTAGAATAACCCATCACTGTCATAGTCCCATATACTTACCTCATAAAATTTATAGCCTTCTCTTGCCTCAAGGTCTCCAGATAGAAATGTTTCATAAAATTTTCTTGGAAATATTTCCACAATATACCTTCCACCTGCTCAGTCTGAACTAGAATATCCCACTAGCACCTTGTCGTTCCTTACAATATGTATGCCTCAAAATTGACTCTCTTCTCAGTAGGAGTCTCTAAGAGGTCCAAAATCTTCTAGATGGACTCTTTCCATAACTCTATTGTGTTTGGTCCTCCCTATCTAGAAAATTTCAAAGGGTGTTTTAATTGAAACTCTCTAGTTAGGTCAAACATACTTGGCACAACCCACCCTGTGTCCCATTCCATCATCTGCATAAAACGAGCAAAGATCTCAAGAAACTACTCCTACCCTCTATTACCCTAAATCAATGGGGTTTATTTATATACCATTGGGGGAGATTTATTAGCAATATCCTCATTTTCTCTAACGATCATAAGTTATCATGCTGGTATCTCTCTACAATGCCAAACATATGTCTCAAAACATATAACATAGGGTTTTCACAATTTATACAAAATAAGGCTCATTAATATCTATAAACAACCCATTCTTCATACACTATCCCAATGAATATAATCACATCTATAAAAATATTCTCAACCATACCTACCATGGGCCATGGTCATCATGGGGTCAAACGACTTTTATAAACACAACCCTTTTTTAACTATTTCACTTTCATCAGATAATATTTCTCATTTAAGAACCCTTTTATCTTTACAAATCATCACAACCAAATTTTAATCCATCTATGAATCTTTATTAGGTATTATTATTTAACCATTATGTAACAATCTTTCTATTTACCCATTTTGATCATCTTTATTGGACACCATTTCTTTCAAATTTTTGAAGGAAAGGAAAAGAATTTTATCCCTCACATCCTACATGTGTTTCCTATGTGTACCTATCATGATGAATTCCACATATATACCTAGGTGCCTAATATGATTCATGTATGAAGAACCTCATACCATTCTGGTTTTGATCAAAATATCATAAAATAGTCACATTACACAATAAGTGCATCACCCAAGGTGAAATATCATCCAATCATAACAACAAACATCAATAAAAACAATACCATCCTGGGCACTTGGGGTTTACCCCATAAATGGGTTAGCTACTCCCATGCATGAGATAATTTTCAAGGCACGAAATGTCTTAGTCTCAAATTTACTATCCTAAAATAGAAAGACATCAAAAATGGAAAATGGATATGATACCACTTTGTAATGTCCCCAGCTCAATAACTACTATATCATGTTCCTCGATCCGGGTCACCACATAACATTAGGAGTTACTCCCTATATTCTAGAGGATTATTAATATAAGTGGGGGTCTAATAATACACATGGGGAGATTATACCCTCTTAATCAAATTAATCCACAATAGATGAAAGATGAAATAAAAGAAACAACTAAACGATAAACATGCATCAAAAATCCATTTCCCAAAATTGGGTATAATCGCACAACCAAATGATCAACATGTTATGATATGTAATATAGTTCCAAGTGTAAGAGAAACAAAAAATAAACACAAAATAATGAATCCAAAAAATGGGTCCCGACTCAAAGTGTGGATCCCTCATCCATGTATGTCTCATGCCTAAATAAACCATCTAGAATAGGGTCCTTGCGCTTGTTCTGAACTACAACCAATAATTCTTCTTGGGTATCCAATAAAATACTAAGAAAGGTGTGAGTAAAACTCATTTGGACACCACATATGGTGTCTAAAAAATATCCATTCTAAACTGATTGTGTATTCATGTACATAATGAACACAAGATAATAAAAAGATAAACCAGGTTCCATTAATTAACAAGTTCACTTTAACCACTTTCACCTATTTTTACATGGTTATCCATTTTCAACAAATACACTTTGGCCTATTATAGTCACATAAAATATGCCTAAGGTGGAAGAATCAAGTCCTCTACATCACTAGAGAAAGCATTACACAAAGTAATACTTAACACTTACATCAGATCCTCAATACATGTGATCCTAAAACTTATATTGGATTCTCATTCTAGTTATTCATAAAACTTATCTTGTAGCCTCACTCAAGCTATTTATATCCCATGCATTCATTAGGGTCATAAAGACTCAGTATGACTCCCTAACACATGCATTGTTGGGGTGTATTTAGAGCCTCTTTCTAACCTGACCCATGGGTATAGAATGTCAAGTCAATAAATGTACCCACGATTTCACATCAATCTGAGGCCGTTTCTATTATTTCGAATGTTAAACATACATTTTAGTGTTTTAAAACACTAAAAATGAATTTAAAACCATAATGGAATTTTCTTTATTTTGAATGGAATGCTATCCATTACTAAATTTAAAAATAAAAGATATGGTCATTTTCCCATGATTTTAGGGTAATCCGACATTATTTCCCATGTTTGGACCCCTTGAAACTTGTTTTTAAAGGCTTTTGTACCTTTCAGAAGTGTACAATGAGTAATTACGACCACACCACATGTTATATTGATGTGTTGTCTATGAATACACATAAAAAACAAGTCAGAAGTAGTTTTTCGATGATTTCACATCAGTCTGAGGTCATTTTATATAGTTTTGACCATTCCACGCATGTTTTAGTATTTTAAAATACTAAAAACACATTTATGGACATAACTAGAGAAATATAATTTGGAATGATGTTCCTTAGATTCCTATATTTCAAAATTAATTCTAAAGTCATTTTCTTATGATTTTATGGAAACATAACATTTGTTCTGTGGTTTTGACCCCCCGAAACATGTTTTTAAAGGCTTTTGTACCCTTTAGAAGTGTGTACCAAGTAATTTAGACTACAATGCATGTATGATTAACATTTTTTCTACACATACATATCAAAAACAACTCAAAGGTGGGTTTCCTATGATTTTACATCAATCTGAGGTCATTTTCTTTGGTTTTGATCTTTATATGCATGATTTTGTGTTTTAAAACACTAAAAATGAATTTATGTCCATAGCGAGAAAATCATAATTCAGAATGATGTGTCCTAAGTTCATAAATTTAAAAATTAAATCTAAAATTATTTTCCCATTATTGTTGGGAAATTCTATGTCATTTTCCTAGTTTTACCCACCGACACTTGTTTTTAAAGGCTTTTATACTATTTAAAAGTGTATATTATGTAATTTCAACCACACCACATGTCAGATTGATTTATTTTCTACACATACATGTCAAAAACAACTCAACAGTGGTTTTACCATGAGTACACATTAATATAAGGTATGTTTCTATGGTTTTTACTATTCCACACTTGTTTTTGTGTTTTAAAACACTAAAAATGCATTTATAGCCATAATGGGAAAACTGTAATTCAAAATGTGGTGCTGCCAGTTCTTACATTTCACAATTAAATATACGGTCACTGTTTCATTATTTTAGGGAAATATAATTTCATTTCATTGATTTTGACCCCTCGAAACTTGTTTTTGAAGTATTTTGTACCTTTGAGAAGTATTTACCAAGTCAAAAGCGATCAAACAAGATCATATTATTTTCAAACTTATAGATAATGATATATAATACATTTTTGATGTCTAGGAATGAACCACATGTCAATCCAGCACAATATGTGGTCAGTATGACTTGAAATTCATGTTTTCTATATAAAAGCATCATTTTAGTTTTATTTATGGATTTTATATGTGTTTTTTGCAAATATGTGAATGATCTATGTAATTAAAATCTACCTCGGTAAGATGAGATATAAGGATTGATATTTCCTCAGGGATCTTGCTGGTCATCCACTAAAATATAGAAACTCAACCATTTTCCATTTGTGACCGCCACTGATCCTATGTTTTCCTAAAAGACTCTCGTTCTTTCGCTTTTTCTTTCAGTCTTACAATTTATCTTTGTGATTCCCATTCAATGGTACAACTCAAACCCCCATTAGGTGCAATAATAGTAGATAACACCACCCTATCAAAGACATGTGATGAAGTAGGCCAAAAAAGCATCCCCCATACACGTCTGAGATGATCCTTCCCTAAAACTATTCCAACTACATCATTTTGGGAATCCGGTGATGATTGTGAATGGTTCGCATCCCATACATTAGGCACTTTCTCATACATTTGTTGTGATCTCAAAGAATTTTCATTAAAATCATGCCATAATATCCATTTAAAATATATCAATTTCTTGCCCAAAATTTTTAAATTCTATGGACATGAAATAGATTTAGGGACATTAAAATAAAAGAACATCTTGAAATAAAAAACAAAACACTTTATAAGTATATTAAAAATATTTACTAATATCTTTTAAATTAGTTATCAAGGAATATTAAATTAATATTACCTTGTGTATCAAAGACCTCATTAATCTATACTGTAGGAATATGCCTCTAATATTTACAATTAGTGGTAAAGCTCACCCTGTCTCAAGAAATATATCTAATAATATTCTAAAAGATTCTGACCGTGTCCATAGAAGGTACCCTGAACTCATAAGATGCAATGATAATCTTGAAGTCCTTTATTATCATACATTTTTTGTATTCATATTTATATCCATTTTATGGTTGCCTCTATCTATTTATAAAATTCAATAAAAATTATTAAAATATAATGTTTTTTTTGAAAAACGATATACATACTAGTAACAGTAACTCACTAATATCCACTCGATAGAGGGGTGAGAAACTACTCCAATTTCGACGGTGAATCAGGCAGTGGGCTACCAATGAAAAATGAGAAAATTGATAGCTCTCTAGCATTCTTGGGTACAATGTAATCACTAGGATCCATATAAGATGATGGTAGTGGTGGCATGTTCCGAGGTTCTGATTGGTTAGGATACTAATTTTTTTGGTTCTCAGCATTCCTGTATTTCAAATGGTTAAGGAATATTAAATGTATAAAAAATTCAAAACTAAAATATTTTTACAAAGAAATAAATAGAAAAATGATAACAATGTATATATGTACAAAACACTTATCAATGAGAAATTTTAATGTATTTTTATTACGAATTTATACATTCAATTATCTTCATATTCATAATCTTCATTATTATTAACCTCGGTTGCGATGAGTTCTTTATTTTTACCCTCTATTTCATGTTCTACAGTTTCGATATTATTAAGAAACAACTATTCAATGCTTTGTGGTTGATAAGGTTAACTGTCACAAATCACCAATTGATCTTTATCACCCATGTCATGTAAGACTCTCTTCTTTAAGTGTACAATTACACTCTAACCATCATGTATTTAATCGTCCACATAATAAACCATATTCTCTTGTAAATCCAAGATAAATGGATCATGCTCTACACGCTCACTGGTATCCATAAAGAGAGAGAAGTTGACATAATTAAAATGTAACAAATCCTTCATTATATCCCTTAATGTCAATCCACTTTTACTTGAATAAGAAAACTAAAAACTGCCCATGATAGTTTTATTCAATTATATCATTCAAATTCCCATAGTATTCGACCTCTAAAGTGTAAATACACCACTATTTTGAGTTTTCATGTCTTATTCATGATAAATTCTATGATTCCTGAAGCCATGAATATTGTAGGCATCAAATCTCTTAGACTTCCTTAGAGGACCTCAATCCAAAGAACATCAAATCATTCGATATTTCATATTGATTTTCAACATTCATTATCAAGAAAATAATATATAATATGTTAATTTTAATATAGATAAAATAAATACACATCAATAATATGAATATGAGTATATACTTACATGATGGTCAAACCATTCGATAAGCTCCTTATTAACAACTTTTGTTAATTCTAGCTCATTTCAAGCTTAACCCCTTAGTCGCCTCTTTGTGTGCAAAAGAAATTATTCTATAAATGGATATGAAATAACACCATTGAGTATCACATATCTATGTGATTGTAGCAACTAAAATTTAATCAGTATAAATTTTGACCCCATTCCAATTGGTTTTCCAATAGTTGGAAATACCGATGAAATTTTTTCAAAATTAGGATTAGTGGAGATGTCATCAAAACGTAAAGAATGATTGAATCTAGTCTCAATCACATCCAAATACCTAGAACAGAAGGTCAATAACTCTTCGAATATGTAACCTTCAAAAATAGACCCTTTCTGTTGAGATTTATTCCTTATATTTGATTTCAAATAACCTAAGTACCTGATGAAAAAAAATTAAGAAACATATTAAAAAATTTTACACAATGATTTGATAAAATCGAATTCAATAGTGAAAATAAAAAAATATCAACATACCTCTCAATTGGATACATCCATTGATAGTGTACTAGTTCACTAAGTTTAGTTTCTTCAATTAAATAAACAGTCAAATGAATCTTGATTTTGAAGAATGAAGGGGGAATAATATATCCAAATGGCATAGTGTTAAAGCAATTATTTCTTGAAGTTTATCAAGATCAGTTGGATTTAAATTTTTTCCAAAAATCTCTCTAAAAAAGGTACAAAGGAAAACTAGAACCGTAGTTACTTTTTTAGGTAATTTATTATGCAAATCCAATGAAAAAAACTGTTCCATCAAAATCTTTGGGTCATGGATTTTCAATCAATGTAACTTTTGATGCTTAAACTCAACTCAACTTGATATGTTACTAGAATATCTATCCAAAACGTTTACATTCTTCGAAGTTTTAAGGAATATATATTTCTCATGATTTTTCATTGTAAAAATAGATGAAGGGTACTTTCCAGTATTTTTCCCACAAAACATGCTTTATATTCGTTGACTCCAAATCCATATGATCATTAAGGTGATGATTTGATTTACACTACTCATTAAGCACTATAAGAATTATATTATCACAAAATTTCTTCCCAATATGAATTATGTCAATATTATGATGTATCAAATTAAACTCCCAAAAAATAATTTTGAAAAATATACTTATTTTCTTTCATTGTTGTGTTCTGGCTTCTTTTGATACTGTACCTTATTCCCTTTCCCCCTTTTTTAAAATGATGAAATTTAACAATTTTTCAATGACATAATTATTCCAAAGTTTCTGAACTAGATAACACATATGGTGAATTTATAATTAAAATATCTCCATTGAATCATGACTTGTTAAACATGAATTTATGAGAAGCATCCAGAAATCGATGATGACACATAAAAAACAATTTTCTGTTATGAGATAATCATTGAGGTTCAAAATCAAAATTACAACCTAGAAAAGCCAAACCAGTATGAGTGTTCCAACAAGATAAATTTCTTAGTCCAATAATGTTACTAATTTTCCACATTGAATTATAATGCATTTTGAATAGTTGTCTCATTGAAGTATTATATGTTTCTATACCATCATTCATATAATTCTCACAATTATCTGATTAGAGGTTGAAGGTATATATCAATTTCATTTCATGAAATTTGATTTCCAGGAATAATCATAAAAATAAGGAATTAATTATTCTTCATACACATCAATGGAGGTAGTTTACAGGGGATTAAAAAAACTAAAAAAATTCTATAATTAGTACTTAAAGTACCAAAATGGTTAAAACCATCAAAAGCCAATCCCAAACATACATTCCTAGGATTTGAATAAAAATTTGGATATAGAAAATCAAACATCTTCTATGATGTTGAATCTTCTGGACATCTCATCAATCCATCGTTACCATCCAGAGCATGCCGCTTGATGTCATATGCAGCCATAAATGACATAAAAATATTTTAAAGTGTAGTTTCAAAGGAAAGTAACACAATACCATTGCATGAGTTTTCTTCTTCTATTTCTTCCTAGGTTTACATTGATTTATAATATAATTGTTTTTAATTGAATTTCATATGATTGTATGGCATCTTGTTCATTCTTAGTTATTATACTATTTTCACCATTAAATCATACAATCATTAGGGCATGCATCTATATTTATATAATCAAGTCCAAGTTTTTTTAATACTTTCTTCATCTCATAGAATGATGTACGGATCTTAGATTCACTAAATTAATCATGAAGGAACTCTAAAATCACTGAAATTTATTTTTTAGTAATTACATAGAGACACTTTATATGATACAACTTAAGTAGAAAATACAACTTTGAATACTTGGCACACCCTTAATATATTTTTTTATACTCATATTCAACTAATTCACAAAATTCATTTTTTTGGTCAATGGATATTTGTGAAATATTAACCTAACTAAAATTCAATGAATTTTATTTTGATTTATTAAAATCTTGGACATTGTATTTTGTAAAACCAAATTCATTATTTAATAAAATTTGAATTGAATTGTCCTATACCGGGTCACTTTTTATTTCCTTAACATTATTGTTATTATTTTGAATTTGTATAAAATTTGATTCACCATGCCAAATCCAACATAAATATCAAGATGGAAAACATTTCAATATAAAATGATCATATAATTCATTTCTATTCAACCATCATTTGAATTTACAATAAAGACACATACATTTTATTCTACCATCCATTGATCGGTTTGCAATTGCATAATCAAAAAATTCTTCCAAACACTTAGCATATTGAGGTGTGTTTCAAGGTAAGTTAATCCAACTTTTACCCATAGGCATTGTATTTTGTTCTCTATATACATTTAGTAATAAGGATATAAATTTTTGATAAAATAGGTATAGTCAAAATTAAATATCACCAAACCTCTCCATTGACTCTTTTATAAAAACTATAAAGTAAAATGGGATAAATTAAATAATGATTTTTTTCTTACAAAACTTATAATATAAAACCACGGAAAAAATAAATTATTATTTATAAAAAAAAAGATTAATAATTACATAGATTATATGAACACCACATATCATAAATGAAATGCATAAACCCTATAAAAGATATCAAATATGTCTTCCTAAATTGAGAGTTGGAAGATTAAGTGTATTTCTCAGTAAAGATAAAAATAATTTTGGTAGGTTAAATAATGATTTATATAGGTTAGTGTAAGACTTAATAGCATGGTATTTGAAGTTAGATACATTTTTGGAATAAATAATATTTAATGATGGAAGTGTGGAAAACAACCTCTACATTAAAGATGATAAATATGTATTAATTTTTGATATTATATATATATGATATTATTTTTATTGGAGAAAAATATATTGGTGTAGTCTACCATAATGTTGTAACTAAGGAGGTTTTATTCCATTGAAAAATTAGCTACATTGATCAATTTCCAAACCATTACCCATGATCTAACTATTTCCAAGTTCACTCCTTTAAAAACATGAATAAAAATTATACTTTATTTGTATATCATGATACATCATGCATACCCAAAATATGCAACTCATTATTTCCATATTCTATTGATCTAGTTTAGTGTGACTTCATTTTGTTCCATGAATTATATAAATAAACTATGTTTACATATCATCAAATTAGATGTTCCTTCAATTTGAGATAACCATGAAAAACATGATGTTAACATAAATTTAAATAATTTGTATTGTGATTTTCAAATCGAATGATAAAAAATTAGTCATTTGAATCAACAAAAAAATACACACTATAATTAGTTCTCTTAAAAATCATATTTGTTAAAATAAAATTATTGAAACAACCTCTAATTTTTTAAAAAACATAGAAATTATTTTATCAAACCTCCGATATTTTTTAACCAAATTTATTTCGCGGTGGTTATTAGACCTTCCACTAATAATCCGCTGCTAGTCAGATCTTTTTTTAGGGTCAAACTGAAACTATTTAGAAATTATTTTATTATTCTTAAATCAGTAGGGAATGGACAATGTGAATTTTGTGTATATCTTGGAATATTTTGTTTGACTAAGTTCTATCAAAAAATGATTTCTACAATTTTTCTATTACCTAAAAGATTAAAATTTTCTATGTTTTATTTACAAATATTTTTGAACCAACTTTTATTTGTTTATTACACATTGAGATATAGAATTAGAGACAAGGATATATTTTAATAATGGGGGAGGGGTATTTTATGGGAAAATATGTTCTTTACTGTTAACCCATCAAAATCACTATTTTTTTTTCATTTTAGGAGTTTTTAGGGGTCTAATAAAAATTTTAACCAAGAGAAAGGTTTTATTAAAATTGAAGGTTTTGATTACACATTGAGGAGATTAATCTTTATTACCTCATGGATTCAATTCAGTAAATAATTTTCGTTCCCCTTTGAAAAAATTTCTTTAGGTATTTTTTTTGGAGAATCTTATACAATAATCACTGACTTTGAACTTTTCAATTTGAATTAAACTCATTATATATGCATCCAAATAGATTATGAAATGAAAATCCTAATCTGAGTTGAACTCGATATTATTTTATTATTATTATTTATTATTTATTAATTAACTATTATATGAGTTATTTATTCCACTAATGAAATTTCATTCCACCTCATCCAATGGTATGTATTATTATTATGAGATATAAAATTATGTGTGTCCAGTTTCCTGGAGGTAAAGAGAAGTTTGGACTTTTAGTTGGATGAAAATTGAAGTGTGTTAATTTTTATTCTATTTTTTTTTCAAATAAATCCATTTTTGTATAAAAATTTACAATTTTTCATTGAGAAGATTTAATTTGGGAGGTTAATCATAATATCCACTTGAGACAATCTAGAAGGGAAAATAATTTTGAAAATCAATTCTTTGTGGCATTTTAGTTTCCATTTTGATACTTATTTTCTACCATTTAATTTGAAGAAATTATTACTTGAGGAAAATAAATATATTTTAAATGGTGGAATTTGATGTGGATATATTTTATTAGATGATTCCACATTTACTTTTAGATATTTGACTATTTTTAATGCCAAATGAGCTTTTTATATAGAAATATTGAATCTTATTTAACTTGTAGATGATAATGAAATTCATTGAATATTATTATTAAAATGTTGATTTAAAGTGCTTTAATGTTGAAGTGTTATTGGTTTTAACTCTATTTTATTTAGGACAAATATTTGGTAACATAGAATTTATGGATATATTTTCAAGTTTTTTTTGAATTTTAAATTAATGAATCATTTTCTATTTTTAATATAGATTTTATGTACTTGAATGGATATGTGGCCAAAATACGAAGCTTCATGTAGGAAAATTACCATTTTAGGGGTTTTCCACATAGCCAATTTTCTATTTAGGAGATCCCCACAGCTGATTTGATCTTGATGCACCCAAATTTCACTTAGATGAAGGACCATATAACCGAATTCTTGGAGTTTATCTTTCATATAGCATAATTATCACTTAGTCTAATCACTTAGCTGATTTTATATGAACCAATATTCCATAAAACATAAATTTATATGTAAGAAAATAATATGTATCTGTATTTTCATGTATAACAACATGGGATGTAGGTGAATATGATGTATCTAGATTTTCACATAGCAAAATTGTTGATGCATGAGATTAAAATAGCCAAATGACTAAGTAAACAAACTGCTACATAGGAAAATTACCAAGCTTCCCATACACATAAATGAATTTTCACAAATCAAAATTTCTATGAGAGAGGATGAATATGTGATCAAATATAGATATGTATCCAAAAACCTCTTTGAGGATTGAGGCTAACCAGTTGAGAATCATTACAACTAGAGGTGTTGGAGCTCAACAGAGCTAAGAAGATACTGAAAGTTTATGTAATTTGTTGGATAAGACTAATGAAGACTGAAATGAACCTAAATAATGATTAGGTTCATTTTAATTATTTTCAACTAAAGGTCACATGAGTATTTTTGAATTCTATTACATACGTTTTTCTTGAGTCACATATAAGAGACAATGTGCAGTGAAGATATGACACATGGAAACTCAAGAAGAGACTATGATGTTGTGGACTATGACTCTAAAATCATGAGTTAAGAAACTAATAAAAAGTGATTTATTTCGACCAAGAAGTGGGAGATCCATTGGAGAACAATCTATTCTTGATTAAGGGACTGGAGGCATGGATTAGTTATCGAAGAAGTGATGTAGATGTTCTAAGTTAGAAGAAGGAAGCGATCTTGATAAAGAAGTTTATTAATTCTTATATTTACTTATTTTTTTAATATTTTTTGGGATTTTTTAGTTGAATATTTTTATTTCCACTACTAATATTTATAACTAGTATGTTTAGAGTAAATAGACTAGAATGAATTAATTTTTTTTACCTGCCTATGCTCTAGTTTAATTCATGGGATTTTGTGTTTATCCTGATTAATTTTTGATTTATTAATTCATTCTATAATTAAGTATATATGGATGAAGTTAGAGTTATATTTCTTAAGGGAGTTAAAAATATGTTTCCACTTCACTAAAATCAACATACTAGGTGTGGTGTCACTAGAAGTGAATGACGTGTCTTCTTCATTTAGTGATCTATTTTTCTCTTATTCAAGATTATTATTTATTCCTTATTTAATTTACCAAGGAGTGAAGAGTAGTGGAATATTTTGACTTGGTTTCTTCATACAAAGTTCTTCAATTAGAAAAAAGTTGAATTTATTTCTTATCCATAAAGATCCATACATATTTTGAGATCTTGGTAGATATATCTGTTCTTTGAAGATATCACTATGCAATTACCTTTCTACACATCTTTTTTCACTTCCATGAATTATTTTAGTGTATGACCAGTGAAACTACCATCAATTCAGACTATCTGGATTCCCCTAACTATATTCTTTCTTATCCTTTCTTCTAGTCACTATTATTTACTATATTACCCACACAGTTTCACTTAACTTAACCATTTCATTGTTTTCTTATTTATTCTATGTGTTTTTTATGTTTTTTTATTTTTTTGTCACGCAACCATATTTATCCTTCCCCGTGGATATGAAACTTCAACACCTTACTATAATAGTCTAGGTATGTTCTAAATAATTAAATTTTGAGAGAATGTCAATATCTACACTCATAAATCACCATGAAAAATTTATCTTATTCATTACTTACCCAGTTGAGAGATATATTATCTATGGAATTGATCCATTGTTTAGTTACTAATATATTAAAACCTCCATTGAAAAATTGAGGTTTTTATTGCATGAAGTGGTCTATCATTGTTTCAACATGTTTTGGATTAGTAGGTTGTTACATATAGATAAGGTTATTAGTCATAATATGAGTAAACTAACATAATATAGCTATAATCTACTTAGTTCCAACACTATATTTATTGAAATAATTCAAAAGGAAATTCCTAATTTTTTTATGAAAGCTGTTATTATTTTCCTTACTCCCATTAGACACTATATATAAATAATTTCATATACTTAAGTGGTTCATAAAATTATGAATATTGATATATAAAAGTACATATATAAGTAAATGTTCATGGAAATACAAAGGGTTTATGATAAGGATTTTGATATCTATATTCTTCTAAAATATATTACCCAATGTTTCTACTAAACTTTATTTGATACCAACTGTAACAACTATTCTTCAGTAACCTATAGTTGGAGGTTACGTTATTACATTGGTACAAGATATAGGTAATCACATCATACAATATTTTAATGTTTAACAGTATAGGTAGAATATATACATATAATATTTACATATTACATTGGAACATAAAAATATATCATAAAAACTTCTTAAAACTTGGTTATTCCTTTTTCTACATCCTTTAATTTATTAATAGTTCACTTCTTGGTACCCTAGGGAAATGGGAACATAAGAAGGGTGATAATAAATTTTTAGTAAGGGTATATATACAACAAAAGATAACATAACAGGAATATACATTATAACAGAGTGCATAATTATAAACATTCCATATAATCAATATTTTGATCATGAAAAAAATCTATGGATAACATAGAAATGAAAATAATAACAAGGATAACAATAATTGATTTAATGGTGATGGAATGCATAATGTCAAACATCTTGATCTTTACTATCTAGGCCTCAAATAAGGAATAATTATTATCATCAAGATTGAAACCATGAAATCATTATCACCATAAAGGCCACAAAAAAGAAATCATTCTTGTATTGGATAGGCATACCCCAAATACTCCAAACTTTTGTCTCATGAGATCAATAGATGGGGATATATAACCCCGAGCCCCAACTATCACTTATTTAAGTCCAATGCATTCACCATATGAAATATGTGAATAAAAATACCACGCAAAATCAACTTTATGTCATTAAATTATATATTATAATAATAATATATAGAAAATAAATACTTTTACACATGTCAATAAAAGGGATAACATGATCATAACCCATACATAGAAATAAGGTGATGGTAAAACAATAAATATCTTAATGTTCCCTAAGGAAACTCATCCATAATCATGGATGCGTAATAAATAGTTATCCATATAAAAAATAGTAGATATATTGATTTTCAACATTTCTATTTTGAATGGAATAATTTATCTCACTAGGTGAATATCCAACCATAGGTACATTCATGATGCAATAGAAAGTACCTTTATAAAATGAATAAATATAGGGTTGTGGAAAAGGGTATTATCACAGTTATAAGTTATCAATAGAAGATGATAATTGAGTTTAATAGTTTGAAATGGTAGGAGACTATAGAAATGGTAGGAAAATACTTCACTATGGTTTATCAAAGTGTGCGAATTATCCAAATCATATCCCCCAGGAGTGTATATCATGGTTTGTAGTGTTAGGCCTACTAATCATACATGAAGTAAAGATTTAGATGTTACTCAACCAACCTTTTTCAGGGTTATTACCACTAGGTTCATTTTTAAAAAACTAAATCCAATTTCTAGTATCTATATATGAATTTATAGTTAGTAAACTACATACACTTTCACTCTAGCAAAACTTTAGAATACCACTAATTAAAAGTATAAGTTTTATAATGATTTTGTTAACTCTTGAGTCAAAAGAATATGAGGGAGGTATAATTGTATAAACTCATAGTTAATTTGAAATTCATGTGTAATATAATAATATTACATATATGGAAATCTATACACCATACAAAGGAAACAAGTGATGAATAGAAATCATATCTCGATGAATCAAAATCGAGTTGTAAAAAATCTTACCATAATTTCCATTTCCATAAAAGTGCATGAATCTTTTGTATAGTCAAAAAAATTATCTTAATCATTTAATTAAGAATATTATTAATATATATAACCTTTTACACACTTATTTTATAACCATATATTAGAAATATATTTCTCAGTTATAGTTTATTTCTATAAGCGAGTCTTATAAAATTTCGATTATTTCATATAAGTACTAGGGTAATGGGGTTGATTATTAATTATTGGTTCAAAGTTAATAATTTACAGATATTAAATGGCATAATAATCATCATTTTCAATGATTAATAACATCCTATTTTCTTTTTTAGAATGATAAATTTAAGTTTTGTGAAAAAGGAATTTGTGAAGAACTAGTTTTAGAATGTTTAATGATCAAAAGGTGATATATTAATAATTTTATTAAATATCTATAAAACATTTCAAAAAAAAAAGATATATTAAATAAATTATTATTAAATTATATTCTTATTATATAATATTTCTTAATCATTCATGAAATAAATATTATAAAATCTGTCTCGTAGGTGAGAAAATAGTTCTAATCAAGAGTGTGTTATAATGATTTAAAGAGTAAGGACATATATTTATATAATATAAATATAAATTTTATAGAATATTAAACAAGTCATAAATATAAATTAATTATATTAAATTAATTATTAAAACCATTAATTAATGGTGGTGGTGGAAAATGAAATTCATCGTTCACAGAGACAGTAGTCCGTACGTTGGCATGATTAACAATTCCATTTCTCAATGAATGGGATTGAATGAATGTATATGAGAAATTATCATTTAATAATAATAATTTTGAAATAGGAACCATATTAATTCATCAAATAAATCCTTTTTACCAAACTAATAAGTGGTTTGGAAAGTAAACCACATTGATTCGTCGTGGTAGTTATCAGCACGTACACATGATCAATGATGTTTTATTATTATTAGAGGATGGAAAAGATTGAATAATGGTATAAATATTAAAATAATAACGAAAAAATATTTTAATAATAATAATTTAATTATATTATAGTGGCTTGAAAATATTTTGGAGAGTAATATTAAGAACAAAAGGACAAGGAGTAAGAAATACTCATGTTGAGAATATAAGAATTCTCTTGGAAATATACTTGTAAATAGAGGCCTTAGGATATCTAATTGAGACCAGAGGATTATCATATTGAGGGAGGCTTCTAGGTGGATAAAAATGTTAGAGTTTTAGGATGAAACTCAAAGTTATAGGTGTAGTGTGAAGTGGGGGAAGCAATCCCATTTTATAAGTGAATAAAATGACATTTTTGTAAATACCCATTACTTTTTCAATGATGGCATGCCACAATTAAAGGTTTAATGGATCCAATGCGGGAAATAATGAAGTTTTGTGTGATTTAAGATTTATCAAGCCTATGAAATTCATTTTTACACATGTTTCAAACATGTTTCGATCCTTTCGCTCTAATATTTTTCACTTATAGTATTATTGTTTTTTACCATGGTAATTAATTTTTTCCTAAGTAGTTTAATTTTAATGCATAAAAATAAAATAGTAATTATTAAATAATTTGTAGATAATGATTGAAAATATGAGATATTTTTTTTTCAAATATATTTATATGTTTAATAAATAGTAATTTTATCATTAGAACATGTAAAGTGTAAAAACATATTTTTAGAAAAAGCATATTTTTAAGCTTAAAATTTATATAAAGGATAAAATTTTCAGTCATTTATATTTTAATAAAATAAATTGGTTTATTATAATATTTTTTTTGTCTTTTAAATAAACCCAAAATCAAATTTCACTAGAATAATATTTAATTAAAATAAAATTCTTAAATTAATTTCTTTTATAGGAAAATATTACTTAAGTTTATCAAATTTAAAACATTGATTTTACAAATTTATAATAGTATTTTGAAATATATATTTTTACTCCTTAAATACTTATTTGATCATATAAAATGTGAAAAACCAATTAATTTAAATAATAAATTGATTTAATTTCTTGTTAATGTTCACAAATATATTTTATAAATTCATATATAATATGATAATTTTATATGTTTTTTAGTTGGAATAGAAATGATTTTATTCTATCTGAAATGTTTTTCTTGAGATATATGATTTTAATTAAAAATTAAATTTCTAAATTTTAGAGATTTAAATTGATAAAATAAAATTTTATTTTGTATTTATCATATCAAAATTAGGTTAGGGTAATTTTTTTGGTATTTTTTAGAAAATAATTATTTTTGAGTGAATAGTGGGAAATATCGTTTTTATAAAATTCCATTTTTTCATGTAAAGTAACACTAGGTTTTGGATTGGTTTTTAAGTAAAATGAGTTCCGTTTTAATAAAAACTATATAATTAATTTCTCTAGAATCAGCATTATACTTTATTTTGGTATAAATTTATTTTATTCTTAAAAATGAAATTAAAAAAAAAACCGTTTTCATTGCGTTTTGCACACTTATATTAAAATTTATTTATGAAAATTATATAAATTGAATATTTAAAAATATATTTCATATTTATAATCAATATGTTCAGATTTTTTAATGTTTTAGAATTCATTTTTTGTGATAATTAATTGTTACCATGGTAAAACTTTGTCACCTTGGTAAGGGTTAAAAGGGTTAACGAGGTGTGGGAGGGGGGTTAAACTTATAGATAAGCTATAAAATATCTCTAAGAATTGTCTAAATGTGATTATTTTTTTGGGATTAAGGAATTAAATTATATTATCTTATATATATTACTAAATTTGATCCACTTTTATATATAAATAAATTTATATTAATTTATGGTTTTAAGTATTTATAAGATTGAAAATCCCATCACTTGTAAAAGGGAGCTTTATCTCTTAAATTATTGATACATTTTGAGAGAAATATCACATAAAATATCATAAAAAAATATTCTAAACTATCCTACCCATTTTATAGAGATCTTGGTCTTTTTAATAAACCAATCCTAGAAGTATAAGGTGTAAACCAAAGGGAGATATCTGAGGAGGAGGTATAAGTCCTAATCAGCCTATTTCAAATTTATTTCTTCTTATATCTCATTAAAACATTTTCTAACCTTTTTATAGGATGAAATAATTATTTTATGTGTAATAAATGTTATTATATTAATATAAAAACTCTTTTCTCCGTCTTTTTCATCACATGGGAAATGGAAACATCATCTCTGTGTATGTGTGGTTGGCCATCTTTATGCCATGATTTGTTTTGTTTTGCATCAATATCTCACAATGATGGTAAAAAAACTGGAATTAAGGAATATATAATATTTTATTAAATTATTATGACTATGAACAAATAATATATTTCTTACCTTTTTACAATTTCCATCTGCTGAAAAATGATAACATTGCTCCTACATATATGTGAAATACCACCTTTATGAAGTAGTGTATTTTTTTTCATCATCACCTCACATGGTTGGTCATAAGGAAGAAAACAATGAATAAATATGAAATTTATAAAATTATTATTATTCTATATAATTAAAATATCACATACCTTATTTCTTTTCCATCCAGTAGAAAAAATAGAAACGTCGCTTGTGTGCCTGTGTGGACTATTGCCTCTATGAAACGACATATTTCATTTTCATTATACACCATCCATGGATGGTTATAAAAACGTTTTTAATATATAAAAATAATAATTTTTTCATTATTATAATTTTTTATATGATGTTATCATGATCACTTTAACCTTATTCAACTTACCGAAGTCATTTTGGAGTTATAATCTAAAGGTTCTCAAAACATACAATGTGAATGTAACCATTTTAGCCACTAAATAAAACATGGGAAAAAATAAAATAAAAGTAGTAATAATAATTGAATTAACACGAATAATATTGTTAATCAATTAGAAAAATAATATAATTTTATTACTTAATTGGGTATACATATGAATGAAACGATCCAGAACTCGAGGTAAGGGACTTTCTTTTAAAAATATTATTTTAAATTTATCCATATAGATCTTTTTATTCCATGTCATTGTTATTTTAAATGTTTTAAATAATTTTATTATTTATTATTAAATGTTTTATAATTATATTTTTTTCACTATTTCTATGTTTATTTAAAAAGTATTAGAAAGGATATTTTCAACATTTTCCACACGAGTCGTTATTGACTATCTTTACCAAAGTGTAAAAATAATCTTTATTTTAATGACTATAAAATTAACATATTTTACCAATTGGATGAGTTTTATTTTATTTTAATATTTTTTTACAGGTTTCCATATTTAATTTCAAATAAAATATTTTTTTCAATATTTTGTAAATTTTTAGATTTAAATTTTTTTTCCAAGTAAACTAGGATTTATTCTCATTTTTTTATATAACTGAATATGTAATTGCTTATGTCCTTGAATGAAAATAACAATGAGTGTTATGGTTAAAGTGAAATATATATATTTTTTAATTTATGCTATTTTTATTTTATAATTTATATGAATGAAAGGTGAGCCCAATATATCTCTGATGATGGGTAAACTTGTTTGTGTGGACTACCGCCTCATGAAGAGATGTATTTAATTTTTCATCACAACCATTAATGGAAGGTTATTATGATGAATATAAAATTTATATAAGATATTTATAATATAATTATTATTTTTTAAATATAAAACATCAATTATTTTCTTACCCTTCCACCCATTAAAAAATGATAATGTCATTTGAGTGAACATGGGGACCACCACATACATAAATTGATTTGACTTATTTTTCATGTACGCACTTCAATAATGATTGAAAATATTTATATAAATAATATATGTGATATTAATATCATGATTAAAATTATTTATATTATGTAAACATCATAAATATTCAAGGAATGAAACTACCAAACCAAAACTTACATGGAAAATAAAATAGTTAACACTCAAAACTAATGATTTTAATAAAAATCATTAATAAACGAGTTTTGTAATGTTATAAGTAGATCATATATAATACTATAAGTATTTATATGGTTATAGTATAAAATTAATATAAATTAAAATTTATTATACATTATTTCCAAATCACTTATAAGGTAAGTCAAACTTTAGGTATGAGATTTCTTTTACAATCTCATTTAATTTCAATATTTTTTATTTTTAAATTTACTTTGGGAAAATTATATGATCCAAATATATTAAAACCCATATATTTTCTTTTCCTATAGTTATGGTTGGGTTTAAAATTTTTATATTATATTTATACTCTTTTTGGGTCAATAATCAACTAGTAAGTTTCATGTAAGAGACATTCTTTTAAAAATAATACTTTGAAGATTTCTTTCCAATTTTTTTATTTTATGTACATATTTTATTTAAAATATTTAAAATATTTTTTTTAATATTCTCTAATGATTTATTAAATTCACTTTAACCACGTTTAAATTTTAATAAAATGTTTTAAAAATGAATATTTTTATATTCTAAATTAGGTACTTTTTACTAAAGGTGTGAATAAAATATTTATTCTAAAATACAACGCACGAATTAATTTTACCAATATGAAAACTAATATTTTCCTTGAGTAATAATTTACATTTTTATGTGTATTTTAAAATAATTTTATTTCGTAATATTCTAGAAAATTTTAGATTTTAAATTATTTATTTTTAAAATGAAATGGGTATTTTCCTTAATAAATTTTCCAATGATCTTTTAAAGGTATTATAATTTATGAAAACACCCATTGATGTTACTAGGGATATGATCCAAGGATACCATATTTATTATTCTCTATATGTTTTATGATTATGATAATGAAATCTTGATGTTTTTTATTCCTATTTAAATCTGAATAATTGTTGACATATAAGGCATTTTGAGAATGAATTGTATTAATAATTAAAAATATGAGGAATTCATAGGATGTGAAAGTGATGTGTAGGACCATATTATAGATAGAACGTCAATTCATCGATTGGTATCATGATACAAAATAAAAGGAATTCCATATTATATGGTTAATTGATTTTCCCTTCCGCATTTATTAAAAATGTTGTCTTAGTTGAGAGGTATTGATGGTAAGATTCATGATATATTGATTGAGAGTCCTTAATCATGAATTAACAAAATTATATTTTTTATTTATTAATAATTTAGTTTAAATTATCCATGTGAGTTATATGGTAATATTACCTGTGTATGGTCATTGATATCATGTTTTTGATTGAATGACATGTGTTTCAATTATCCACTATTCCATATCAATCATGTCTTATTTACTCATGATAGATTCTGATATATGTAATTCTTAATGAGAATTTGAGATCACCCTTTATTTGTTTTCCTTTTCCCCAGGGTATGAAAAAGGATATTATGAGCCAATTAAAAAACTCAATAATAATTCTTATTCTATGTTTTTATATTTCCATTGTAATATAGGAATCATGTATATATTTATTTTACCAAGACTACTAAACTGATTGATCCTATATGGTGTGATCCATTAAATATTTTAAAAATGTAATAAAGTAAACAATGAATCTGTCTTACTAGAGTTGGGGTGTTACAATGTATATTTTTTTTATGAAATATATTTAGAAATTAAGTTGTTTTCATGAAAAAATCATTGAATATTTGACCTTAAATGTTTATTACAAGGAAAGGAAATATTTGTTATTAATTATTAAGGTTATTAAATGGAATAATGAGTTTATTTTATTTTATATCCCTTAATAAGATTTTATTTTCTTATCCCTTATTTTCAAAATAATTTTTGAAGGAATTAAGGATGATTAGAAAAGTTAATAATTTCATAGATCTAGTCATGGGAGTTACTCAAACGAAACAAGTGTGTCATTATAAAGAACATGTTTTGTAAAAAAATGGGCACTTTATTAAAATGATCACTTTTTAATGTTATATATTTACTAATTATATAAACTATAAACATAAATGGGTCATTAGGATACAAGTGATGAAATATACAACATAAATCATGTAATTGATGATACAATTATGTGCTGGTTGTTATAGTTGGGATCAAAGTAAGGGTTTAGATAATATTATATATTAGGATGATGTTAAAATATAATTTTAAAAGATTCCAATTTATGGTTATATTATCATGGGATATTATATTAGGATTACTATGTCGTATAATCTAATATATGTTTTTAGAATGATTTTCTATAGAGGAAATAAGGTAGCTGAGGTAGAAATTCATTAGGATAATATCATTCCAAACCAGTAACCTAGAATGTTTGGAATTAGAATAGATCAATTTATAGTTGTGTTAACTCAATTAAAACAAGCTATTAATGTAGGTACCAATTCAAGGGAGTGACTATATTTTCCATATAATATTATATCTATAGTAGAACAATTTATGAAACAACACCTTATATATTTTGGTGGATCCTTAGAACTAGTGAAATCCAAAGGATGGATTAATGGTTTTGAGAATATATTTAAAGTTATGGGATTATTGAAACATAAAAAGGAAACCCTTTCTATTTACTATTTTGAAGGTTAAGCTGATCAATAGTTGTATCTAATAAGAACACTAAAGAAAATAAAGAAATTGATTTCATGGAATGGATGGTACTTAAAAGATCTATTCCTTGAGAAGTATTTTCATAAAGTGTTTTGACTTATAATGGAAATGAAATACCTATATTTAAATAAAAATGACGAGGGATATATTAATACCCGTGAATCCAATTATAAAATATTGTCTAGGTATGAACCAAATTTCATTCTAGACTATGATAGTAAAATTGATATATTTTAATTAGGATTTAATACATGTTTTGAAATAATGTTATTTCCCATGTGATAAAATGTTATGAAGAAATTTTATGGTATGGAGAGAACATCGAGATGAAGTTTGTGGATTTTTTCAACAATAAGGATGAAAAGTGATTTTGGTGGTGGTAAATAGGGAAAAATTCATCAAAAAAACTTGAAGATAAGAAAATTTATTTCCATATTATGACAAGTGAGTTAAAAATCATTTTGGGTAATGTATTATGAGACTTGAGAAGTGTTACTTATATTGAAATCTAAGTAACACTAATCATAACTATATAGAAAATAGAAATGATAATGGTTGGTATTGATAATAATGTATTGAAATATTTTAATTATAATGATATGGGCCACAATTTGAATGCATGTCCAAATAAAGTTATGAAGGATAGTGTTCACCAAGACCATAAGAATAAATGTGTGGAAAATTAATTTATTAGTAACAAGTCATCAAATGAAGTGGTGATATTCTTATTACCTTTTTACTATAATCATGACAATGTATTATTGGATTTAATGTATACACATTGTTTTATTCCCAAGAAATTTTATAGTAAAATGGAAATATCACCTAAAAAATGAAGATAAAAATTTTGGTAAAAAAATCTAGTGGAAGTATTTAAGCTATAAAGACTCATAGAAACCATATTATCATCATATGTAGAATGGTTTTTCAAGAAACATACTTATATTATTATTAGTTATGTTTGATGATATTTTTGGCTTGGGTTTACTTTCATTTTGTCATCCTAAAATATATTTCATAGCCAAAGAAGTCATATTCAATCATCGTTGTGAATTTCAATTTATATATACGAATGAGTTCATACCTTTGATAAAATATCAAGAAGCTACGAAAATAATTAAATATGAGAGTAAAAGTTTTCTTATGTACATTATTGAAAATAAGAAAACCCTTAAAATTAGAAACATTCCAAATATAAATGAATATATGGACATATTTCACGATGATTTTCCTTATGTTATTCCTCATTGAAAGGTTTAATTTAATGTTTACATAGTTCTTGAAGATATGATAATTTGAAAAAACTCCTTATCGAATGAATTCATTTGAGTTATTAAAATTAAAATAATAGTTTCTGGAGTTTCTTAATAAGTGTTTCATCCACTCTACCACTTCACCTGAGAGTGATCCTATTTTGTTTATTAAATGGAAGGATGGTTATATGAGGGTTTTCATTGATTATAGAGTACTTAATAGCCTTACTATCAAGAACAAGAATCATTTTCCTCATACCAATGAATTATTTGATTAACTCTAGAGAGCACAATATTTTTTGAAGATTGATCTCATGTTTGAGTACTATCAGCTAAAAGTGAAGTAAGTGGACATTATAAAGGTGACATTTTAGACTATGTATATCCATTATGAGTTTGTGGTTATGCCTTTCAGGTAAACAGTGAAACTTCTATATTTATATATATAATGAATATAGTTTTACATAAGTATTTTGATAAATTTATGGCAATGTTTATTAATGATATTATGTTAGATTATAAAAGTTATAAGTCCATAAGAAAATTCAAAATATTGTTTTACAATTTTTAAAAGAAAATAATTTTTATGGAAAATTTAGTAAATTTGAATTTCAGTTACAAAATATTTATTTTCTTGGATATATTATTTTAAAATATGGAATTAAAATTGATTGTATAATGAATAATGTGGTATATAAGTGTATAAGACTTAAAACTTTCATAGAGATTCAAATTTATATTAGGTTAGCGGGTTACTATTGATGATTTGTTAAAAAAAATTCCTGATTATTTGGAGTACTGAATAAATTTTCTCAATGAGGGGATACGTTTATCAAGATGAAGGAATGTGTTTAATGTTTTTGAGAATTTAAAAAAATATTTGTTAAGGATCCTATGTTTGAATTTCCATCTAAAAATGAGGAGTCTATTATTTACAGTAATGCTTCTTTGAAGGTACTTGATTGTTTCTTGATCCATAATGATCGAGTTATCACATATTCATATCGTTAATTGAAACCCCATGAGAATAATTATCCTACACATGAGCAAAGTTTCCAGGTTTCTATAGTTTCACTCCTTTGATATTTTCTTTGACATAAAACACCTTTGAAGGATTTTTAAGGGATTTGGGACCAATTAAAAGGCCATAAATCCTATCTATATTTTTACTAAGGGGTTGGGGGATTTTATTTTGTCAAAACATGTTATATTGATTGGATATTCCTTTTATGGAAAATCCAAAACATATCAAAATCGATACTCCATTTATTTTTTCGAAAGGCCAAGATATCTTCTACCCTTGTTATTACTTCTTGTTTTCCCTTGGTACGAGATTCAACGAACATTTATTCCATAAGGAGTTGTGTGATTATATTGTGGCCTTTGGATTTCATTTTCCTAATAGACTTTTTTCTACTGCATACACGCCCCCATGTTTTGGCACAATAAGAAAGTGCTCAAAATCTATTCTTCTAAGTAGTTTTTCCATCATATTTCTAAATTGAGAGTCATGAGAGGTGGGTATAAAATTTTTCTCCTTTTAAAGAAATTTGAACTAATATTAATAAAGATAATTGAACTGGTTTAAGATTAATATACAGGGGTTGGGAAAAGTGATTCATGATCATGATTTTTTATTTATTTTCAGATGATATAGTGATTTTTATGGGTTAGTTAACTAATGAAAATCATGGTTGTTGGGAGTCCTTATTTTCCCATAGTATGGTTTCTGGACTGCCTATTCTTTGTTCCCTTTTGAATGACTATTTATGAAAACTATTAACTATGTACTTTTGGATAATAAATGGATGCCCCGAGATCAAACTATTTTTGTGGTAACCCCTAAAATAATAAATGAAATTAAAGAAGGAACAATTTGTTAAATTTTAATATGTTTTAATTTGGTTCATGTGGTGATGTGGTTATGGGAATGGTCGTGCACATGGGTTAGGTTTTGTTGACATAGTGATCTATGCATAGTGTGATTGTGCAGTGGAGTTGTGAAATTGGATGTGGCTATAAAGAGATTTGGATGAAATTTTTTGGCTCTGGTGTTGTGCATTTGAGTTGGTGTTTGGTTATGCTGATATTTGATTTGAGAATAAGAGTTTTATGAATGATGGTTGTGGTTGGTATGGGTGGTTTCCCATTGATAGCATGAAAAAATATTTCTCTATTCCTAGAAAAATTGCAGGGGACATGTGCCTTTACTATGAAGGGGTTAATTTACTATGGCTCTTCATCTCCTATTTGGCTATTACTGTGTTACCTTCTAGTTTTGTTCTTTTTAGTTTCCTAGGTTGTAATGGGATTAATAAATGAGTTGGTTAATGAAGTATGGAACGATTTGGGCTTGTTTGGCTAACATAATATAAGTAGTAAATATGACAACATGAATGGTTGTTAAACATGGAATAAATGAGAAGATATATTTGTTTATTAGGCTATTTGCCTTCTGAAATGTTTTTTGAGTGTTGTTGTGAATTTTATATGTAGTAAAAAAATGTTTTTATGAGTTAGTTTTTCTTTTTGTGAACCCATAGGATGGGCTTGAGTGTTTGGTATCATATATTTATATACTTGTATTTTTCTTGAGATTTATATATGCACCCCACCCTAGTTGAGAACTATGTTTAGAACACCCCCATTTTCATGGGAGAGGGTGTATTTTCTAAACATCTTGGCAAGAGGATGGAAAAATCCCCACCTTCTCTTCCCTACTCTCTCTTCTAGTCAGTGATAACCCAATATTCTTTAGGTATGTTGTGGTTTGTGGGTCCTAGGTGTGTGCGAGCGAGTTGTGCTTCCTAGGTGAAATTTGGGATGACATGTGTCATGCTCCCTAGGTGTATTTAGGATGAGATGTGTTGTGTTTTCCTAGGTGTATTTAGGATGAGGTGTGGTTTGTGGCCCATGTGTTTGTGGGTGGGATAGAGTGTGGTTTGTGGCCCAGGTGTCTCTGGGTGGGATGAGGTTTGGTTTTTGGGCAAGGATTCTGTAGGAAGGATGTGATGTGGTTTGTAGCCTAGGTATCTATGGAAGGGATAAGGTTTAGTCTTTGGCCCAGGTATTTCTGAGTAGGATGCGATGTGGCATAGGGCCAAGGTGATGGGATGAATTGAATTTTTTGGGACCCAGGTGTGTACAGGCGGGTTGTGATGTGGTTCTTTCAGAATAGGTGGGATTGCGAGGAAGGTTTCCATTAGGAAAGAGTGGATAAAATAACGGGAAGTGGTGAGGGGTACCCAAATAATCAATGTGATTACTATATTAATTTACATAACTTTCGTTACTTGGTGAGTGTGCGTTGGTGAGGTTGGGATGGCTAGTATACCATGTTAGTTGTTGTTTTGTTTTTCTATTTTCTCATGGGAGCATTAGTATGCTTACCTCACTTATGCACGATATAGATTTGTTTTTCTACTGAGAGTAGTTGTATGCTCACCCTATGTATATAAAATTGATTTTAGGTTTCTTGGAGGACTACATGGACCATGTTGGACCTTACTAACTCAGACTTTGAGATAGTCGTTGTGTCACTGCTTAGCCTTACTTTAGATTTTTTATTGCAATTGAAACAGTTCTATTTTAAATATTCATGAGGGATAGATTTGGAATTCTTATATATATATATATTGGAGTTTTTTCGGGATAAACCATCTTATACCCAATATTGTTTCTTTAAAAAGAGAAATGGCTCCCATTTTTTGAGACTTTTATACCCTTGGTGTTGGTCCCCACCCCGAGGCCTACTGGAGGCAGGACTCAGGAGTGATTATCTCCCTTTCTTCATTTCCAACCCAAGAGGGGAATCATTGGAGGGAGGGGGTCCTAATAGAATGGTATCAGAGCTCATGGTTGAGAGATATGATGGAATTTGGAATTAGGCATGGTGAGGATTTCATGTGTTGGTAGGGAAACCGTGTCAGTTGATCTTGGTGTGTGACATAGGTTAGAGAAGACTGGCTAAGACATGGGATTTTAGGGACCCCATGATCCGATGCAAGGATTCTGAGCTTATTGAATGACCATGTAAGGCTACACTGTTTATAGGGTAGAGACCCTATTAAAGGTACATGCATCATAATGACTTGTGTTCTTGTTTGAATTTGGCTATTTTGAAAAATTTTAAATGGACAATGAAAAGAGTTAAATGAGTTAAAATGAATCTTAATAAAAATTTCATTCTAGTCAAGATTAGGAATTCCTTGTTTACCATTCAGTTATGGCACCCGGTCATCATCCGTGTGTGGCTCAGGTAGTTGAGGCCTAGTAGGATGATCAGGTTGATTGATGGAGGGTTGATCCAGTAGAGGAGGATGACCAGTGGTACAAGATATTACATGATTTATAGTGGTAGGCCTTGGGAAAGTGTAAGGGAAGTGTTTTATACATGGAGACAGAGATATGGATTGTGGAGCTTGAGATCAACTTTAGTTTGATCCAGAAACCAATAGATCACTGGGTTTTGTTGGTAGTGAGACAGATGTTGGGGGCTGTGCATTAGTGGTCGATGCTATACCTGGGGGAGAAGAATGAGGATGATGTTTTATGGGTTGACTTCGAGAAGGAGTTCCGAGCATAATTCCTTTCATCGACCATAAATTTTGAGATGGGGTAGGAGATACTCTACCTCCAGCAGGGGAGTATGTTAGTATAAGAAATGGGGCTCAGAGATCTCCTTTTTCCCCCCCAATATTTTTCTGGATGAGGAGTCTCGTGAAAGACATATAGAGGAGGCACTTCTTCCTTCTATCCAGTACACAGTTACTAACTTTACCTTACCAACATACATGAAAGTTCATAAGAATGTGGAGGTGATCGAGAATATTCACTTCTGAGGAGGTTTACCATGAGATGAGATCCATCAAAGTTCATCAAAAGGAAATATTTCCATCAATAGGTGTTATGTGTCAGGTCCTTATAGGTTTCGACCAGTAGGGATCCGACCTTAGCAATATCCTTTCCAACCATCCAGTTCTAGCAGTTCCTGTACCTTTCCCATGAATTTGGGACTAAGGTGTTTCACATGAGGAGTCTGTGGCCATATTCAAAATAAGTGTCCAGTGGCCATTCAATCTCAGTATGGTGTAGGTTTACAAGTTCAATTCCAGCCTCAGAAGTAGTTTCCAGCTAGACTGTTTCAGTTGTAGGGATAACAACCTCATGCTCTACTGAGGGGAGATGGATAAGGTAGAGCCTGACCTTAGGATGTTCGTCAGGGACCTTGACCCAGGAATGTTCATGGAGGCGGTCATAAATAGATGGGTAGAGGATTTAGGCGTGGTCGGTTGCACACAGCAAAGGAAGCAGTTTCTTTAAGACCAGAGATTGTTAAAGGTACAATCATGTTGTTTAATACCCTTTCTAGTGATTTGTTAGATTTAGGAGCTTTACACACTTTTTTTCACATGCTCTATCCTATTATCTAGGACTATACATAGAGAGGATTTCCATGCCGCAGGGGTTGAGTACACCAGTCGGAGGTCAGACCAGTTTTTTTGATATATTTCGAGGATGTAGACTGATGATGGGACCAAATTAGTACCATGGGGATCTTTTCTTTCTATAGATGTAGCCAGGAAATGTCATCCTCAGCATCGAGGAGTTTTATTCTATGAATTTCGTTATCGACTGCTTCAGGTGGAGATTTGTGTTTTTAGATATGGATGATCAGTGTGTGGTTTTCATTGGTGAATGGGGATTTCAGGTCAGTAGTCCATGTGTGGATCCCCTTCTCTATTTGTTGGATAAGCTGTTAGTATAACCAGTGGATGATGAAATGGTAGAGGTTCCCATGGTCATTGGGGAGTTCTTGGATGTTTTCCCCAATGAGTTTGTGACACTACCCACTCAATATGACATTGAGTTCAGGATAAACATATAGCCCAATGCTTCTCTAGTTTTGATAGCTACTTATCGGATGTCACCTTATGAGTTACAGATTTAGATAGATGATCTGATTCATAAAGGTTTTATCCATCCCTGTGTGTCATAATTAGGTGCTCCATTGTTGTTTTCAAATAAGTAAGATGGTGGCATGAGGTTATGCATAGACTACCAAAGGTTGAATCAGGTGATTGTCAAGAACCGTTACCCTCTTCCAAGGATAGATGATATTTTTGACCAGTTGAGAGTGGTAAGTTGATTTTATAAGATCAATATATGGTTTAGATATCCCTAGATTAGGGTGAAGGAGGTTGATATCCTAATGACTGATTTTAGGTGAAGGAATGGGCACTTTGAATTCGTAGTCATGTCATTCAGTGTTATGAATGCACTAGATTTGTTCATGGGGATTATGAACTCTGAGTTCCGTGAATTCTTGGATTGTTTTTTCACTATATTTATCTACAACATCTTGGACCACTCAAGGTCATATGAGGAGCATGCCAAGCTTCTCAAGACCATCTTGTAGGTTATTTGATGCCACCAGCTCTACGGAAAGTTGTCCAAGTGTAAGTTTCAGAAATAGGAGGTACACTTCCTTGGTCATGTGGTGTCTCAATAGGGTGTGTAAGTGGACCCATCGAAGGTTTAAGTAGTTGTTTCTTGGATTGAACCCAAGAACATGGTAGAGGTTCATCATTTTCTTAGTCTCATAGGATATTATTTGAGGTTAGTACTTGATTTATCTTGAGTTGTAGCCACATTAACAACTTTGACTAGGAAAGGTCATGCTTTTCTGTAGAGTAAGTAGTGTGAGGTAGCATTTGACTATTTGAAGTGGAAGTTAGTCAGTGCTCTAGTGATTTGGTTTCCTAAGGAAGGAGTGATGTTCAAAGTGTTTTGTGATGCTTACCGTCTCGGCTTGGGATGCATCTTGATGCAACAACGAGCATTGATCTCTTATGGTTATAGGATGTTATTCCCCCATGAGCATAGCTATTACATCCATGATTTAGAGCAAGCAGCGCTCATGTTTATTCTAAATTTTTGTTAACATTACCTCATTCGAATGTACTTTGTGGTCTTCACAGATCACAAGAGTTTGAGTTATATCCTTTCCCTGTGAGATCTAAATCTGTGAGAGTGAATGTGGATGGAGTTTATTCAAGATTATGATTTCAAGATATCTTAAAACTTAGGAAAGGGAAATGTAATTTCCAATTATTTAAGTAGAAATTCATAGAATGAAGTTGTTCAAGAATCTGTGGATGCTTGTAAAGTGGTGGAGGAGTTGGCATGTAACAACCCATGTATTTATAGAATAATATATTTTCATATCTATTGATATTTATAAATAAGATATTAGTTTTACATTAAAGAGGAAAATTTTTCCGATTGTATACCCAACACATAACAATGGGTTTCTCCAAAATCTTATGTTGCACACAATGTTGAGTTATACCGAAAAACAAAACAATAATAATAATAATATTTTAAATGGTAGTTAATGCCTAGCCATTGTATTGGCATAAATGAACAGAATTAACTATATTATGATTTTACATATTTTCTAAATGTTTTTACATTTATCCAATTAATGTTATAGGCTTAAATTGAGAATGAATCCAATTTTAAGCATAAAATACTCCAATATTTTTAAAAGGACATTTTCTCGGATTTTGAAGGAGAACCCTTTTTAGATTTAGTTTTTTTTTTCACTTTTATATGTTATATTTAACAAAAAAATTTATTCTGTAGAATTGGGACATTAAAATTTACTTTGGTTAAATTTTTGGCAATTTTCTGATAAAGTTCTTTTTTTAATGAATAGTGAAAAATACTGTATTTTAATTCAAATCCGCCTTTTCATCTCATTTATTTATATATTTAGATTGTATTTTTAATTTGTTTTAAAGTTTAAATGTATTATGTTTTTTTCATTTAATCCAATTTTGGTCATTGTAAGTAATTTCAATTTTATATTAGACATAAACACATGTCAATATTTTGATAGTTTTTAGTTTTTAAAAACAAGTTTTTTGGTTTTGAAAACGGGAATTAATTTTAAGTTAATTTCTCAATATTATATGTTTTGAATTTGGAAAAATGTATTACATATTTGGAATCATAATTTCCAAATTGTGTAAATAAGTACCTTATATTTTTGGACATTATGAATTGTAGCTTCAGTAATTATTTTTATTTACCAGGGTTAAAGGGTAAATCTGGTAAATAAGTGTAACAAAATAATATTATAATAATATAGAAGTACCCTAACATATGTCCCAATCCGATTGGATGAGATATTTCCGACCATGGGAATCCTTGGGCCTATTTTAGGACCCCATGGAGGAACTTGGGTGTGATAATGACATGTTATAAGAATTAATTTCAAGTAAAGAGAAATATAACACAAACATGTATCTTTTACTAAAACAATTTTAATATAGGGTTATATAATTTATCCATTTTGACTATAAATAGTCATTATAAAGATAAAAATATTTCCTACATTATGGTATTTTATTTATAATTTCTTGACGTTAAATAAATAACTTTATTTAAGACATAATGATGATGCAATGATTACCTTATTATTGAAAGATTCAAATAAATGATATTATAAAGTTTAAAATAAATGCAATTTGAACATTTTTTTCCATAAAATAATTTTATGGATGATTATAAAATATTATATTTGAGTTAATCCTTTTTTAAGGAATAAAGTTTTTTTTTACTTTAACAAAAATCAATTACTAAATAGTGTCAAAATTGACATAAATGAGTTTTGAAAACAAATACCATTTTATAAAATTATATAATTGTACTAAAAATATAATATTCTTCCAAATGACTTATATAATTTTAAAAATGTAATTAATGATACACTTGTGGTTCTCTTGGAATTTTATGGTAACTATGGTTACCATATATTATGAAAATACAAGAAAACATGGTAAGAGTTAATGTTTTTAACTAAGGGCTATAGATAAAAGATAAGGTTATGTTTGTGACCTAAACTTGTATAAAACCTATTGTTTTAGATTATTTCAACCCATTATCATATTATAATAGAAATATATCACTTTGGAACTATTATAATTCGAAAATAAATTTATAATAAAATAATATTTCAAGATTTTCCTAAAGTGACCCTCCTCCCTCTTATAAAAATACACCGCCTATACCCACTTACTCACACTTATCAAACCACTTGGATCATAAAAATAATGCATCAATAATCTATTAAAATCCCTACCTTCCTCTTATAATCCTCACCTTGTTCATAAGATAATTTAAGAAAGCCTTTTAACTCAAATCAAAAGAAGTTATCCGATTTAGAGGTAACATCTTCTCTAAGTTCCTTTACTTTATTTTACCTCTCCACTAAATATTATCTTATTATTCAATGATTACATAACAAAATAAGTATCCTCAATATACTAGGATGTTTTTATGAGAATTATTGTAACTAAAATTAAACATATCTTCATCTAATTGATATGAACATACTGTTTTTGTGTACGAAAAACTATTTCCCCACAAAGCGATGATTGCTCAATTTTCTCCTACAACCTCTCATGGTGGCCATTATGATGAAACTGTATTTATATATGATATATATTATATTTATTTGGTCTCTATTATTCTGTAATTTTTATTTACAACATACCTTTATGCTTTCCATAATGTGTAAATATGATAATTTCATTTGAGGAAGTGTGGACTACCACACCGTCAAAGTGATATGACTCATTAATACCATACGTAGAATGTATAAATGATGACATAAATGAACTTATGTAATATATATAACATATATATTATACAGTAATTGTAATATACTTATGTTTTATTTTTTTTAATTCCTTTAATATGAAAAATAAATAAAAGTAGCATTCATTTGTACGTATGGCCTACCGTCTCCATGAACAGTGCATTTAATTTCTTATCTCCAAATGTTATGGACTATTATAAATACATATATACCACATATTTTTTTTAAATCATGAATATTATTCTGGATATAATATAATTATTACCACATTGATAATTATCATCAAAAAAAGTTTATTTTTGACTCAAGTACCGAACATCGACAAAACATTCGATATGGACTCAAATAATTAACTAATTGCTATAACATGGTAATAAGTGGAATAAAATGAATAATAAACTTTAAAAAGGTTATAAATCAAAAATAAATTAACCTAAGTTTATTATTTAGGAAATTAAATATTGAACGGGATAAGTTAGATTCAAGGTAAGTGAACTTCTTAACCTAATTTCCATTCTCTGGGTTGATCTTCTACTTCATGAATATGTAATGCTATGATTATGTGAGAAATAAATTTTGATATATTATATTTTATTTATACTTTAATTATGTGGATTTATAGTTGATACACATAATTGATCTATTTTATTTAAAAAATGATCTTTGTAAGGTAAATCTTAACTCAATATATATTTATTGAGTTAAATATCCATGTCATTGGTTTTGTTTTTCCAAGAGAATGTGTGGAAGACCTCTGATAGTTTTACACTAAATACCCACTTATATTGGGTGTATTTATTTTTCTCACACATAATTATGTCATTGATTTATCCTTAATATAATGATACGATATTCGTAAGATATTTTTTCTCAATTTACATTCCACTGAGACTTATTTGTTGTTATGCACCAATTCACTTTTATATAGTGTATATACTACTCTTTCACATATTATATCATGAATATCCTTATTCACATGATATTATAAATTTTGTTTATTGTTTTTCTCTAATTATTTTTATTCAATCATTTTCTCAAGTGGTAAGTGAATCTTTAACTAAAACATTGTTTTTTTAAATATTTATTCTTCAAAATATTTCTCATTAATTCCATGTTTTCAAAATGGTTTTAAGGATTTATTTATGTGGAAATTAAAGTTTTAAAATGTTAACTCCTTTAAAATTTCAAAGTGGTATGTGAAAATTTGATTAAAAAATATTCTTTTTAAATGTTTTAAATGTGACTTTTAAATAGGATTGATTATGTCAATATCTTGAAATGATATCTTGTGAATGAAAATGTGGAAATGTTATTTTTACTTTAAGATGTTTTTATGTTTTATGATTATGTTTTGGTTCTTAGGAATTGTTTATTTATATAGGTGTTTCCATGATAAACTGAGGGAGGGTGAGCCCGTGATATCTCTCCAATGAATTGGGTAACGTGACAGAGGTAAACATTATGGTTTCTACTAAAAGATTTAGAGAATATATTGTGATGGGTATTCCAAACGTAACCAAGAAGGTTAGTCCCTATATATCTGTGAATGCTTTAATGATATGTATTCTACAATTTACCTTTATGTTTTATGATTTCTATGAAGTTTTGTAGGAATCTTATTATTACACGATGTAAGCTATGTATTTTATGTTTTATGGGTGAAAAATATGATTTTGTAAAAATGTTTTTATGGGTTTTAAATATTCATGGACTAATAATTTTATTCCTTATTTTATATTCCATACTGAGATTTTTATGCTCATATCAAGTTTTTGAAATGTTTTTCAAAGGGTATAAGGAAGGATAAGAGAATGTAATAATTCAAGAAGATTTTTATCAAGAAAATACTTCTTGTTTTATTTAAGGAGTTTTATTATTGTGAAAAAATTGGATAGAGTAGAAGTGTCTACTTTTTAATTTTGTAAGATGTTATGTAATAGTTATGGCGTAATTATCTAAAAATATAATGTTGTAAAGATACTCAATGTTAATTCTTTAATTAATTCAAGATTAGGTAATATTTAAGGTGTTGGCCTTACAATTGGTATTAGAGGCCAGTTTAGACAACTTTAGAGATTAAGATATTTTATTAAGGGTTAGGGATATCATTATTGGTTTATAATTTTAATGTTAATCATAATTTATATGTATTAGAAACCATTTTTGAGACTTTATGATCTGGAATATTAAGGTGAATAATGGTATTTTTGAAGACATTCACCTTTTAGGAAATTATGGGTTATTAATTTTTGGGAAGAAAAATGTGAGGTATGAGATAACCTTTAAGGATAAAATATATTATTTTTATTTATAAGGATTTTATCTCAATTTTGAGAATGTTATAAAATTATATAGTTTTAGATAAAGGACAACACACAGACCATGTGACAACCCATCAAGTTAGAAAAATCTATGGGAATCAAACCCACAACCGAAGTGAGATTGAGATTTATCGCTTACCACTGGCCAACGTGAAGTCCCTGGTTAGTATAAATTATTCTTTTCAGTTAAACAATTTTATGGATCAAGAATAAGTTGATTTTGGGAAATTATGTTTTATCAAATGGATATCCTCAGTATATGAAAATGATTTGGTGATAAAGTGATAAATTTTATTTTGGAAGACGCTCACTCTTTTGGGAACACTATTTGCCTAAGGAAAATAGAATACTATAGATTTTTATTTGAGGATTAATGGTTGAATTTTATTTTGGAAGAATCTATTTTTTTATTGCAGACATATGGTGATTTGGGTTATTTGTGGAAATTATTAACCTATCATATAGAAAATGTGATTAGGTTAATTGCTTTTTGGTATGATACTTTAAGAGAAGTCAATGTTATTTAGGGATAAATATTAAGATATATTCGGGAAGACTATGAGATAAAATCCTTATGAATTTTGGGTTTCAATTTTAGTTTGGATTATTATTTTTGAGGAATTATATAGACAATTATTTTTGGAATGGTCTTTTTTGAAATTTGTAGTATTGTTTGTTGAATTTTGGAGATTAATAGTAGAATTTATTCTTATAAAGGAATATTCTATTCGGGGTATTATCTGATGTTTTACTAACCATTTTGGTTTTGGTTAATGTATAAAGACAAGGGAAATATATGGTTCATCTTTTGTTGATTATTTGATTCTATAGAAGTTGATTCTAGTGATTCAGGTGTGACCAAGTCATCTTGAATACTCATCATTGGGAGAAAAGATGAGTTTGTGGTAGATATTTATTAAACTATGAAACCCTACTTTACAAATAAGTATTTTTCCTTATGTTCTTAGTCAAGCTCAAAAATAAATTCCTCAACTTTATGAAAATGATTTTAAAACAAAAATTTTGTCCATTTAGTTTTCCTACCAAGTAATTAATGATCGTTTAACCCATCACAAGTTTAGGGTTTTCAGATTGGTAACTTTCTCCTGATCATGTTTTTTATCACTCTCCATCAGAACAAGATGGTTATTTTTTATTACATATCAATGTTTTCCTACATGGAATCCTAGTATGTGTTATCTCAGGTGACCTTCTTACTTCTCTTTCTTTCTTTTAAAGTGATATTTTTATTGATTATTTTTCTGATGTGGGATTTTCAATAAAGTTTCTGAGCCTAATTTTAAAATTGCGAGGACGCAATTTCCAAAAGGGGGAATGATGTAATGAACCAAGTATTTATAGAATAATAAATTTTAATATCAATTAATATTTATGAATAATATATTAATTTTACATTAAATAGCACAATTTTTATGATAGTGTACCCAACACACAACAGTGGGTTTCTCCAAAATCTTACGTTGCACACAATGTTGAGTTATACCAAAAAATAATCCAATATTATTATTATTATTTTAAATGGTAGTTATCTCTAAGATGTTGTATTGACGGGAGTGAATATAATTAACTATATTATAATTTTACATAGTTTTTAAATTTTTTAAATTTATCCAATTAATTTTAGAGGCTTAAAATGAGAATGAATCCAATTTTAAGCATAAAATACTCCAATATTTTTAAAAGGTTGTTTTACTGCCTTTTGAAGACGAACCCTTTTTAAATATAGTTTTTGTCACTTTTATATTTTATATTTGAAAAAATAAAAATTTTCAATATAAGAGTGACATAAAAATTTATTTCGGTTAAATTTTTGGTAATTTTATGATAATGTTCATTTTTAATGAATATTGAAAAATACTACAATTTAATTCAAAACCGTATTTTCATCTAATTTATCTATGAAGTTAAATTTTCATTTTAATTGGTTTTAAAGTTTAATTGTATTAATTTTTTATAATTATATCTAATTTTAGTCATTTTAAGTAATTTAACTTTTAAATTGGATATAAACACATATCAATTATTTTTGATAGTTTTTACTTCTTAAAAAACCACTTTTAGGTTTTGATAATGGGAATTAATTTTAAATTAATTTCTGAAAATTCTTTATTTTGAATTTGGAAAAATGGATTCCATATTTTGAATCATAAAAACCATTTTTTTTAAAAATACCTTTTATTTTTGGACATTATGAATAGTAACTTCTCTAATTATTTTTATTTACCATGGTTAAAGGGTAAATCTGGTAAATAATGGTCAAAAAATAATATTTTAATAATATAAAACTACCCTAATGCATGTCATAATCCTATTATATGATATATTCCCAACCATGTGCTTCCTTGGGTCGATTTTAGGACTCCATGAAGCCACTTGGGCGTGATAATGAAATGTTATAATAATTAATTTAAAGTAAAGAGAAATATAAAATAAACATGTATCTTTAATTAATTTTTATTAATATGGGGTTATATAACATTTATATTTGACTATAAATTGTCATTATAAAGATAAAAATATTTCCTACATCATATTATTTTATTTATAATTTTTAGGCATTAAATAAATAAATTTATTTATGACACAATGATGATGCACTGATTACCTTATTAATGAAAGATTCAAATAAATGATATTATAAATATTAAAAGAAATAAAATTTGAACATTTTGATGTAATACATTAATTTTATGGATTATTTTGAAATATTATATTTGAGTTAATACCTTTGGTCCAAAGGAATCATTTTTTATGACTTTAACAAAAATCAATTACTAAATAGTGTCAAAATTGACATAAATAAGTTTTTAAAACAAATCCCATTTTATAAAATGATATAACAGTCCTAAAAAGATAATATTCATAAAAATAACTTATATAATGTTAAAAATTTCATTAATGATTTTTTTTGTTTCTCTTGGGATTTAATAGTAACTATAGTAACTATATATTATGAAAATACAAGAAGACATGGTAAGAGTTAATGTTTTTAACTAAGGGTTAAAGTTAAATGATAAGGTTAATTCTATGACCTAAACTTGTATAAAACCTACTTGTTGAGAAGATATAAACCAATTATCATCCTATACTTTAAATATATCACTTTGTAATTATTATAATTTGAAAATAAATTTATAATACAATAATATTTCAAGACTTTCCTAAAGTGTCCCTCCTTCCTCTTATAAAAATCCACCACCTATACCCACTTAATAACACCTCTCAAGCCCCTTGTATCATCAAAATTATGCTCAAATAAGATCCCAAAATCCCTAAAATACTTTTATAATCCTTAACTTGGGAAAAAGACAATTCAACAAAGTCTTTTGGCTCAAATAAAAAGAAGTTTCCCGATTTAGAGGTAACATCTTCTCTCAAGTTCCTTTCCTTTATTTTCCTTATCCACTCCCTATGATCTTATTATTCCATTATTACATAAAAAAATAGTATCCTAAATATAATAGTATGTTTTTATGATAAGTATTTGAACTACAGTTACACACATATCCTTTTAATGGATAAGAACATACTTTTTCTGTGTACAATGAACTATTGCCTCACGAAACGATGATTGTTCAATTTTCTCCTACCACCTCTCATGGTGGCCACTATGATGGAACTATATTTAAAAATTATATATAAAATATTTATTTTTTCTTTATTATTCTATAATTTTTATTTACCACATACCTTTATGCTTTCCATAATGTGTAAATATGATAATTTTATTTGAGGAAGTGTGGACTACCGCCCCCTTAAATTGATGTGACTCGTTCATGCCATACATGAAAACTATAAAATATGGAGTAAATGGAATTATGTAACATATATAAAATATATATTATACTTTATTATAATATACTTATGTATCATTTAGTTTTTATTCCTTTAATATGAAAAATAAATGAAAGTAGCTTTCATGCGTACACACGACCTACCATCTCCATGAACAATGCATTTCATTTATTATCTCCAAATGTTATGGATTATTAAAAATACATATATATTGGATATATATGATATTTAAATGATCAATAATATTATTTATATAATTCACTTAGGACCACATGGATAATTTTCATCAAAACAAGTTCATTTTTTACTCAAGTACTGAACATCGAAAAAACATCTAATATAAACTCAAATAATTAACTAATTTCTATAACATGGTAATAAGTGGTATAAAATTAAAAATAAACTTTAAAAATATTCTAAAGCAAGTCCAAATTAACCAAAGTTTATTATTCATGAAATTAAAGAACGAACGGTACAATTCAGATTCCAGGTAAGGGAACTTCTTAACGCAATTTCCATTTTTTGGATTGATCTTCTACTTCATGACTATATCATGCTATGATTATGCGAGAAATGAATTTTGATACCTTATCTTGTATTTATACTTTAATTATGGGTATTTATAGTTAATAAACATAATCAATATATTTGATCGACAAAATGATCTTTGTAAGATAAATCTTAACTCAATCTCCATTCATTGAGTTAAATATCAATGTAATTGGTTTTATTTTTCTAAGAGTATGTGTGAATGACCTATGAATATTTTATCCTAAATACCCACTTATATTGGGTGTATTTATATTTTTCACATATAATTATGTCATTTATTTGTCATTAATCTAATGATATGATCTTCGTAATATATTTTGTCTCAATTTACATTCCATTGAGACTTATTTGATGTTATGAACCAATTCACTTTTATATAGTGCATATATTGACATTTGAGATATTATATCATGAATATCATTGTTCTCATGATATTATACTTTTTCTAATTTTTTTATTTATTATTTTTATTTAATTATTTTCTTAATTTGTAAGGAACTCTTTAACTAAAACATAATTTTAAATGTTTTAAAGATATATTCTTCTAAATATTTCTAATTAATATCCATGATTTCAAAATGATTTTAAGTATTTATTTATATAGACATAAAAGTTTTAAAATTTTAATTACTTTAAAAGTTTCAAAGTGTTATGGGATACTTTGATTTAATAATATTCTTTTTAAATGTTTTAAATGATCCTTTTAAATTGGATTGATTATATCAATATATTGAAATGACATCTTGTGAAAGAAAATGTGGAAATGTTATTTTTTTCTTTATGTTGGTTTTATGTTTCATGAATATGTTATGGTTCTTCAAAATTTCATATGTATACGGGTGGTTCCATGATAAATTGAGGGTGGGTAATCCCATGATACCTCTCTAATGCATTGGGTTACATGATAGAGGTAAACATTAAGGTTTATCTTGAGAGATTTAGGGAATATACTATGATGGATATTCCAAACTTAACCATGAAGGTTAATCCCAAAGTAGTTGTGAAAGATACAATTATATGGATTCCATAAGTTACATTTATTTTTTATTATTTCTATGAGGTTTTGTAGGAATCTTATTATTACCTAATATAAGATATATAATTTATGTTTTGTGGGTGAAAAGTATGATTTTGTGAAAATGTTTTCATGGGTTTCAAATATTCATGGACTAATAGTTTTATTCATTCATTTATATTCATTACTAAGATTTTTATGCTCATCCAATGTTTTTGAAATGTTTTTCAGAGGGTATAAGGAAGGATAAGAGAAAGGAATAATTTAAGAAGTTTTTTATCAAGAAAATATTTTTTGTTTTATTTAAGGAGTTTTATTGTTTTGAAAAAATTGGATAGAGTAGAAGTGTATAAGTTTTAAGTATTAGGTTTTATGTAATAGTTATGGAGTAATTCTCTAAAATTATAAAACTAAGAAGATCCTCAATGTGAATTATTGACCTAACTCAAGATTATGTAATGTTTAAGGCTGAGGCCTTCCATGGCAGCCTTCGACTTAGACGCAGGAATGGATTGTAACACCCAGAGATTTTATGATAAGTATTATTTTTATTTTATTTGATGTCAAGTGTTTTATTCTACACCATGATTATCTTGTTCTATACACAACACCGTATTAGCTTGCAGTATATGCAACACAATTCTTGGATCATGTTATACACAATTTCAAGTTCATTTGATAATAGTCATTCTACACAACATTGAGTGTATATATATATATATATATTCAATGTATAAATGAAATATGGTTGGATTTTGTTATACACAACAACAAAGGAGTCTTGCACAACACGTAACCCTAACTTGGTTTTCATTACACGCAATCACGACCTTCCTCGGTAACGTGTGTAGTACGCAATACCAGGTTTCACTAAAAAAATGATATATGGTTATAATATTATTATAAACTAGCCATTATGAATAGTATTTACTATATTTTGAATTTTATAAAATTTTTATTCATCTTACACATTTTCTAGAACATGGTATGAGAACAAAATAAATTTTTTTCGGGTAAAATAAGTATTTTTCAAAAAATGCAGTTTTGCCGCCTTTTGATGGCGCACCCATTTTAAATATAATTTTTGAGAAGTTTATAAGTTAAATTTTACAAAATAAACTTATTATTTTGAATCATAATATAAAAATTTACATTGGATAAAGTGTTGATATTTTTTTGATAACTTTCATATTTTAATGAATAGTAAAAACACGCTATATTTTAATTAAAAACAACTTTTTTCGTCGTAAAAATTTATATGGTTAAATTATAATATTTAATGGTTTTAAAGTATAAATAGAATATATTTTTTCCATTTAATATAATGTATGTCATTAGAATTGATTTTACCTTGAATTCGTAGGTTAAATCAATTCAATCTTTTGCAATGTTTTAAACAAGAACCCGTTTTCTTTCGACAACAGGATTAATTTTAATTTAATTTCTGCAACTTTTTTATATTGAATTTGGAAAAATGGATTCCATATTTGGAATCAGTGGGTCCAAATTATGTTAATAGGATACTTTTTATTTTTGGGCATTATGAATAATAACTACGGTAAAATTTATTTACCATAGTTAAAGGTAAATCGGGTAATTAAGGGTAAATATAAGATTATAAAATTACCCTAACAACTTCAAAAATCCTATTGGATGACTAAAAGTCAACTAATATCACCTAAGGGTCGTATTATAATAATTTTATGGACTTTGTACCATGAAAATAATTTAATTATTATTAAAACCAAAGAAAGTGACAACATGTCACTCTCTTAAATATTATAAGTATAATAATTTTAATTTAGTAATAAACATCATAAAACTTCTAACATAAATAGTCTACAGAAAGATAATAAAATTATCTACATCATTATAATTTTTTTAGAATTTTTAGGGATTAAATAATTGTCATTAATGGTGATACGTTAATGATGTAGAAATTATTTATTAAGTGAAAAATCAGTAATATAGTTTTTATTGAAATAATAATACCCATTAAAAGCCCTCAAACCTGACCAAAACTTATTGTTAGTGTATATATCTACCATAATCATCCCATTACATAATATATAACCGTTTGGAGTCTTATAAAAGAGATTATGACACTTATATTATTTTATTTTAAATGATGCCAAAGTTGTGACCTTCATAAGTTAATAAATATAACAATTTAAATATTGTGATTTTAAGATGATAAATTCGAGTAAAAGTATTATTTTGAAAGTTAATAGATTTATCTTCATCATAGGATTTTATTTTTAATTTTTATGAAAAAAATAAGTATATTAAATAATTATACAAAATTGTTGTAGTAATTATTTTATTAAGAGATAAAACAAATAAATGGTTTTAAAAATAATAAAATAAATATTATATGAACTATTTAATGTTCTCCACTAATTTTATTGATACTTGTGACATTTCCTGAATCTATTAAAGCTTTTAGTTCGAACACATTGTCTGTATATATTTTATATAAATTCAAATAAATGAATAGTGTCAAAATTGACACTATTGTTATTTTATAAAAATAACATATTATAAAATTAATTAAAAATCATAAAAATATTTAAAAATTATAAATTTAAATTTATATGGTGTGAAATGTTATTATTTATCCAAATATGGACAATTCAAAACAAATAAGTAATTATTTGTTATAATTTAAAATTTAGAATGTTATTACCACAAATAAAATTAAATTGATTAAATATGGATAAATCAAGTTGATAATGTTTAAAATAAATTCATAACATGTCTAAATTTTAGTTTTTGATGCGATTAAAACCCTATATTATCTAAAAGTCTAATATGATTCATTTTTTGAGTTTTTTTAAGTGGGGTTAGATTTATTATAAATTAATATTGTTATGATTTCCAAAGGTGCCCCTCTCCTCCCTTATAAAAGGGCACCTCCTCCCTCTCTTCCTCACACCATTTTGAGCTTTTAAGCACAGACAAACCCTGACAAATTATCTTATCCACTTCCCTAGAAACATCATAGAGGTCCTGGTTTTCTTCAAAGACTAATTTTAGTGCCCTAAGAGGAGGTCTCAAAGAGGCGCTTCAAAGAAGATGTAATGTCCGTTACCGATTCTTTCAACTCTATTTCTTCTTCCACTTTTTATTTTTTAGTTGTTTAATTATGAGGTAATAATATCAGTATCAATAATATACTGATATTTTATTATAAGTATGAAACAACCCTATTTCACCATCTATCCATCCTACGGAAAACGAAATCACCGCGCGTGCGTACGTACGGAATACCGTCTCCACGCCGTGATGTAATCTATTTTCCACCACCACCATACATGGATGGGTATAATGGTGAAAGTAATGAATATATATAATTATTGTAAAGTGATATTGATTATGTAATATTATACATACACTTTAATACAATTCCACGATCATGGGAATGATATCATCGCTCGTGCGTACGTACGGAATACCGTCTCCACGACGCGATGAGATTCACCCTCCATGATAACCATTCAAGAATGATTATAAAGTATATATAATAAGTAATCATGAAATATATGACATAATAATGCTAATGTATTGATTTATATATATATTTATGTCATCTACTTAATTCCATTCAATTCAATAAGGAAACGAAAACAGCGTTCATGCGTACGTACGACCTACCGTCTCCATGAACGGTGTATTTCTTTCCATTTATCGATCCATTATATATATATATATATATTATGAATATATATTATATATAAATCATGTTTTACATTCTGTATTTAAGTAATCATGATCTATGTAATCATATGAATAATTACAAGTTAAAACACGAACGAAAAATGAAGCGATTTTACCCAAAACGCTACTTTAACATGAATTTACAAAAGAACGGGTAATATAAAGTCATAAGTGAACCATATATGATATAATAAAAATGAATATGATTCTGTAATAAGTCAATGACATTATCTAAATCATTATACAGGAGGTTTGGATACGTACGAAGCATATCAGACCTAAGGTAAGGGAAAATATCACAATCTCATTTTATCCGATATTGTTTATACTTTGGTATTTACTGGGGTGTATTTTATCATCCACATCCATGTTTCCTCAATATTTAATATTTTTTCCATCCACCTACAATTGTTTAAATCCAATTTTACCCTTCGTTTAGTTTTTGGTAAAAGATATGAAAGGAATCTTTTGTCGTTTTTCGTACGAGGTACTTTTTGACTTTTCCGACAAAAGTACGAGAATAATGTTTTTTTAACGTATACGACATGAAAGGATTTTTATAGTTTTATAAAGCCTTATTTTCATGAAGCTTCCTCCAAAGTATTTCATGACTATTTTAAACAAAATCACTTTTTTTTAAAATTTCATGGCATTTTGTGAAAACAAAATGATTTTCAAGAGGAAAGGATATTTTCCTCAAGAATTAATTTCAAGTGCTTTTTCAAAACCATTTTCCATCTAAGATGACATTATTTCATATTTGTATGTTTCAAGTATAATGTCTCTATGATTTACATGGTTTCACTTTTCTTATTATGAAATGATATCCATTTATTTTATATGGATTATGTCATGATGGGATGATGTTTTTGAAACCCATTTTATTCGTTTGGTTATTATGAATGATGTATGTTTATTTTGTGGCACAAGTAAGAATGATTTCTTTATGAGATGGGTGGGACCTATATCTCCCTCCAATGCATTGGGTAAAGATTTTATATCTCATGAGATAGACATGGCTGGAACGGTAAGTTAATCCGGTTCAGTGTTACAGGACTGAAACGAGGAGTGAACTCGTTTCAGAATGGGACTTTGTCCACTAAGATGGTCTTGGTAGCAATGCGTTGGATACTATGGAAATCATTACATGTGCTTAATGGATTCCACAATTACATGTTTTATTCCCATGATATTTTATCATTCTTAATGTTTCTTTATGATCTATTTCCTACGTACTTCCATGTTTTATGTCATTTCTCAAGATTTTGGTGTTTAAACATTATGTTCATGTTTTTAAGTTCAAATGTATATGGTATGTTTTATTTTATCCTTGATTACCCTTACTGAGCATTTGAGCTCACCCTTTTTATGTTTTATTTTTCCCCATGATTAAAAGAAAGTTTTTAGGTAAGGAAACAAAAAGTGGAAGATCTTTATGGGAGATGTTGAAGATCTTTCACCACGATTAGAAGATTATATTCTGAGTTTCCAAAGACACTAAACTATTACGATCCTTATGTGTCTATTTTTGTTATATATAAATTATTACGCTAAAGTAATGTTATATTCATGTACATCAATCTATGGGTCTCTACAGTTTGTATCAGAGGAAAGGTTTAGTTAACCTTTGGAAACTAGGATGTGAAAACATTAGTGAGATTCCTAGAGATATTTCTAAGGTATTTCTAGGGATGTCCCTAAGGATAAGTATACGTATAGGTTATATTCCTATAACTACGGTAACGATCTTAAAATTTTACCTAAGTTGAATAGATATTGACGGTACTCCCCCTTTATTATGTTGTTTTCCCGAGTATGATTTTTGCCACTCACAATATTCTTTTTGGGTTTTAGAAAATGGCTAGAAATAGGAATATTCCCAATAATGGAGGATATTATGGACAACGGAATGATATTCTTCATGAGAAAGCAAATGAAAAGGGATTTGGAAGGCCAAACATTGTTATTATGCCTAATCAGAAATCTCATAATATGATCAATAATCTCAACTTTGGTAAGTTTCTTGACTCAGATAATAAGATAAAGATGGAGTTTCATGATGATCATAGAGGAAAGAAAGTTCAATTTCCCTCATGTAAATCATATGGGAAGAGGCATCAGGGAGATTGTTTCAAAGGAACTCAAAGATTCTTTAGGTGTGGAAAAGAAGGACATAAAGCCAGTAAGTGCAAAGGAAAAGGTTCAGTTAACACCATGGATGATGATAATGGTATTGCTACGACATCAACAATGGTTAAATGTTTTAAATGTGGAATGTACGAGCATTATGCAAACCAATGCCCTAAGGGAAAGTCTCATGAAGAGAATTAGTATGGTCGTATGGGTAATATTTATGTTGATGATGATGAAGAGACTACAAATGATATGTGAGATGAAAGAATTGTTGAAGCTCGGTCAATGGTTTAAGAAGGTAGTGGAATGATTACATGTTTATCAAGTGTAATGTTGTATAAGTAATCTCATGGTACTATGGAACAAAAAGACATCTAAGGATTGTTACACTATTGTCTTTACTTAAGTTTTGAAAGTGTGTGATGAATAGTACCAGTATTTTTGGAAAGTAGATGATATGTGCATAATGAAGGGATAAGGAGAAAATTAAATGTTTGATAGTATTCATGAGCTCATGACTGATATATCATGGTTTGGGTATATAGAATTTTTGGATTTTGGTTTGTGGAAATAGTTAACTTTTGACAGCATTCATGTTTTCACTAAGGTTTAATGGGTATTCATTTTTCAAGAGAATACATGATTAAGGTATTCACATGATTGGAATGCGACCAACAATATAATGGGGGGATAAATGATGGTTGGTTGATGATATTTCAAGTAATCGTTTTCTTTATACTATGAGCTTGGACCGAAGTATTTTAAATAAGCCTAAAGATTATAATGGATTATGTTGGACATAAGTTAGTATTGTTTAAGGATATAACTTTTTTTTCGATATTATTTATGGGATGTTATAGTAATGTAATTTTAGAAAAAGGACAACTTGCAGGACGGGCGACAGCCCATCGCGTCGAATAAGGCTGTGGGAATCGAACCCACAACCGAAGTGCGACTGGCCTTTATCGCATACCAATGGCCTACAAGAAGTCCCTGGTTAGTAGAAACTAGTTTTATTTTATTAAGCGATATGATATATGAAGTATAAGTTCATTTTTGGGAACATATACGATTAATCTAACCATATGATGGACTTATAACTTTTGAAAACCTTTTGTTTGAAACAAATGGAATGACCCATCATTCTATCACATGATCTACTAACACATCATGAATAAAAAATTCAACTTCATTTCTTTAAGGGCTGAAGTGGAAATTGTTCAATTCACGAACAACAGTGAGATTGTACCAAAATCATGTATGTATTTCTTTTAATTCATCCACTTTAGGGAAATGATCTTGAAAACCAAAAATGTTGTCCTAGTGACCTTATATTCAATGAATCAGATGGTACCTTAGATCATCACAAATCTATGGCTTTGTGATTGTTGGATATTTCATAGCCATGTTCTCTACCACTCTCCATCAGAACATGACGGTTAGATCTCTCTTCCATATCCATATTTTCACCTATGTTCTCCTACGTGGAAACCCAGTGATTAGTTAATTTGGGTAACCGTTATGTTTCATACTTTAGTTTTTAAAGATAAGTTTTGGTATTCCTTTTTATGATGTGGGTTTCAATTATAGAAACTTTCAAGTAGAAAACCATTTATAACCCCGACGAATTTTGAGGGAGAAATTAATTTTAAGGGGGGTAGAATGTAACACCCTGAGATTTTATGATAAGTATTATTTTTAATTTATTTGATGTCATGTGTTTTGTGGTACACCATGATTATCTTGTGCTATACGCAACACCGTATTAGCTTGCAGTATACGCAACACAATTCTTGGATCGTGTTATACACAATTTCAAGTTCGTTTGATAATAGTCATTCTACACAACCTTGAGTATATATATATATATATATTCAATGTATAAATAAAATATGGTTGGATTTTATTATACGCAAAAACAAATGAGTCTTGCACAACACACAACCCTAACTTGGCTTTCATTACACGCAATCACGACCTTCCTCGGTAACGTCTGTAGTACGCAATACCGGGTTTCCCTAAAAAATGATATATGGTTATAATATTATTATAAACTAGTCGTTATGAATAGTATTAACTACATTTTGAATTTTATAACATTATTATTCATCTTAAACATTTTCTAGAACATGGTATGAGAACAAAATAAATTTTTTCGGGTAAAATAAGTATTTTTAAAAAAATGCAGTTTTGCCGCCTTTTGATGGCGCACCCATTTTAAATATAATTTTTGAGAAGTTTATAAGTTAAATTTTACAAAGTAAACTTATTATTTTGAATCATGATATAAAAATTTACATTGGATAAAGTTTTGATATTTTTTTGATAACTTTCATATTTTAATGAATAGTAAAAACACGCTCTATTTTAATTAAAAACAACTTTTTTCATCGTAATAATTTATATGGTTAAATTATAATATTGAATGGCTTTAATGTATAAATAGAATATATTTTTACCATTTAATATAATGTATGTCATTAGCATTTATTTTACCTTGAATTCGTAGGTTAAATCAATTCAATCTTTTGCAATGTTTTAAACAAAAACCTGTTTGCTTTCGACAACGGGATTAATTTTAATTTAATTTATGAAACTTTTGTGTATTGAATTTGGAAAAATGGATTCCATATTTGGAATCAGTGGGTCCAAATTATGTTAATAGGCTAATTTATATTTTTGTGCCTTATTAATAGTAACTACGGTAAAATTTATTTACCCTAGTTAATGGTAAATCAGGTAATTAAGGGTAAATATAAGATTATAAAATTACCCTAACACCTTCCAAAATCCTATTGGATGACTAAAGGTCGACCCATATCACCTAAGGGTCAGATTAAAATCATTTTATGGACTTTTTACGATGAAAATAATTTAATTATTATTAAAACCAAAGAAAGTTACAACATGTCACTCTCTTAAATCTTATAAGTATACTAATTTTAATTTAGTGATAAACATCATAAAACTTCGAACATAAATAGTATCCAGAAATATAATAAAATTATCTACATCATGATAATTTATATAGAATTTTTAGGGATTAAATAATTGTCATTAATGGTGATACGTTAATGATGCAGAAATTATTTATTAAGTGAAAAATCAGTAATATAGTTTTTATTGAAATAATAATACCCCTTAAAAGGCCCTCAAACCTGACCAAAACTTATTGGTAGTGTATATATCTACCATAATCATCCAATTAACTAATATATAACCGTTTGGAGTCTTATAAAAGTGATTATGACACTTATATTATTTTATTTTAAATGATGCCAAAGTTGTCACCTTCATAAGTTAATAAATATAACAATTTAAATATTGTTATTTTAAGATGATAAATTCGAGTAAAAGTACTATTGTGAAAGTTAATAGATTTATCTTCATAATAGGATTTTAGTTTTAATTTTTATGCAAAAATAATTATATTAAATAATTATACAAAATTTTTGTAGTAATTATTTTATTAAGAGATAAACCAAATAAATAGTTTTAAAAATAATAAAATAAATATTATATGAACTATTTAATGTGATACACTAATTTTCTAGATACATATGACAGTTTTTGAATCTATTAAAGCTTTTATTTTGAATATATCTTCTGTATTTATTTTATTTAAATTCAAATAAACGAATAGTGTCAAAATTGACACTATTGTTATTGTATAAAAATAACATATTATAAAATTGTTTAAAAATCACCAAAATATTTAGAAATTTAAAATTTAAATTTATATGTTTTGAAATGTTATTAAGTATCTAATTATGGAAAATTAACAACAAATAATTAATTATTTTTTATAATTTAAAATTTAGAATTTGATTACCACAAATAAAATTAAATTGATTAAATAAGGATAAATCAAGTTGATAATGTTTAAAATAAATTCCTAACATGTCTAAATTTTATTGGTTGATGATATTAAAACCCTATATTATCTAAAAGTCGAATATGATTCATTTTTGGAGTTTTTTATGTGGGGTTAGATTTATTATAAATTAATATTTTTAAGATTTCCAAAGGTGCCCCTCTCCTCCCTTATAAAAGGGCACCTCCTCCCTCTCTTCATCACACCATTTTGAGCCTTTAATATTGGCCAAAACCTGAAAAATTATCTTCTCCTCTTCCCTAGATACATCCTAGAGGTCCTGGTCTTCTTCAAAGACCAATTTTAGTCCCCTAAGAGGAGGTCTCAAAGAGGCGCTTCAAAGAAGAGGTAATGTCCGTTAGCGATTCTTTCAACTCTATTTCTTCTTCCACTTCTTCTTTTTTAGTTTTTTCATTATGAGTTAATAACATCAGTATCAATCATATAATTATATGTTATTATAATTATGAAACAACCATATTTAACAATCTATCCATCCTACGGAAAACGAAATCACCGCATGTGCGTACGTACGGAATACCGTCTCCACGCCGTGGTGTAATCTATTTTCCACCACCACCTTACATGGATGGGTATAATGGTGAAAGTAATGAATATATATGATTATTGTAAAGTGATATTGATTCTGTAATATTATACATACACTTTAATACAATTCCATGATCATGGGAATGATATCATCACTCGTGCGTACGTACGGAATTCCGTCTCCACGACGCGATGAGATTCACCCTCCATGATAACCATTCAAGAATGATTATAAAGTATATATAATAATTAATCATGAAATATATGACATAATAATGCTACTGGATTTATGTATATATATATTTATGTCATCTACTTAATTCCATTCAATTCAATAAGGAAACGAAAACAGCGTTCATGTGTACGTACGACCTACCGTCTCCATGAACGGTGTATTTATTTCCATTTAGCGATCCATTATATATATATATATATTCTGAATATATATTATATATAAATAATATTTTACATTCTGGATGTAAGTAATCATGATCTAAGTAATCATATGAATAATTACAAGTTAAAACATGAACGACAAATGAAACGATTTTACCCAAAACGCTACTTTAACATGAATTTACAAAAGAACGGGTAATATAAAGTCATAAGTGAACCATATATGATATAATAACAATGAATATGATTCTGTAATAAGTCAATGACATTATTTAAATCATTATACAGGAGGTTTGGATACGTACAAAGCATATCGGACCTAAGGTAAGGGAAAATATCACAATCTCATTTTATCTGAGATTGTTTATACTTTGGTATTTACTGGGGTGTATTTTATAATCCACATACATGTTTCCTCAATATGTAATATTGTTTCCATCCACCTACAATTGTTTAAATCCAATTTTACCCTTCGTTTAGTTTTTGGTAAAAGATATGAAATGAATCTTTTGTCGTTTTTCGTACGAGGTACTTTCTGACTTTTCCCACTAAAGTACGAGAAGAATGTTTTTTTAACATATACGGCATGAAAGGATTTTTATGGTTTTATAAAGCCTTATTTTCATGAAGCTTCCTCCAAAATATTTCATGACTATTTTAATAAAAATCTCTTTCTTTTAAAATTTCATGGCATTTTGTGAAAAGAAAATGATTTTCAAGAAGAAAGGATATTTTCCTCAAGAATTAATTTCAAGTGCTTTATCAAAACCATTTTCCATATAAGATGACATTATTTCTTATGTTTATGTTTCAAGGATAATGTCTCTATGATTTACATGGTTTTAATTTTCTTATTATTAAATGATATCCATTTATTTTATATGGATTATGTCATGATGGGATGATGTTTTTGAAACCCATTTTACTCATTAGGTTATTATGAATGATGTATGTTTATTTTGTGGCACAAGTAAGAATGGTTTCATTATGAGATGGGTGGGACCTATATCTCCCTCCAATGCATTGGGTAAATATTTTATATCTCATGAGATAGACATGGCTGGAACGGTAAGTTAATCTGGTTCAGTGTTACAGGACTGAAACGAGGAGTGAACTCGTTTCAGAATGGGACTTTTTCCACTAAGATGGTCTTGGCTGCAATGCCTTAGCTACTATGGAAATCATTACATGTGCTTAATGTATGATGAAGTTACATGTTTTATTCCCATTCTATTTTATCATCCTTAATGTTTCTTTATGATCTATTCCTTACGTACTTCCATGTTTTATGTCATTTCTAAATATTTTGATGTTTAAACATTATGTTAATGTTTTTAAGTTCAAATGTATATGGTATGTTTTATTTTATCCTTGCTTACCCTTAATGAGCATTTGAGCTCACACTTTTTATGTTTTATTTTTCCCCAGGATTAAAAGAAAGGGTTTAGGTAAAGAAACAAAAAGTGGAAGATCTTTATGGGAGATATTGAAGATCTTTCACCATTATTAGAAGATTATATTCCGAGTTTCCAAAGACACTAAACTATTACTATCCTTGTGTGTATGTTTTTGTTATATATTAAGTATTCCGCTAAAGTAATGTTATGTTCATGTACATCAATCTACGGGTATCTACATGGATGGTTGTAGAGGTTGTTTGTTCTATATGGAAGTGTAGTCTTCTATGATGAAATAGATGGAGGAGTCTCAATTGAGATAATCTATGGAAAAGGTGTTGTGTGATTGTGTTGGCCATGGTGATGCTCCAAAGGGATGGTCAGAGGATGGAAATAATCAAATTTTATTTTGTGGGAAGTTTTTTGTTCCCGTAACAATGCATGAGGGAGTTATTCTTGAGTTTTATAACTCACCTTTAGAGGTACACTCATGAATTTATAAGAAATATTGTAGATTGAGAATTTATTTTTGGTGTTTCAGCATGAATTGGGAAGTAGCAGAGTTTGTGGAAAGATTCATAGTCTTCCAATAGGTAAAGGCCAAACACCGTGTTTTGGGTTGTCTGTTCCAGCCCTAGGATGTCTCTGAGTAGAAGTGGGATGAAATCTCGATGGATTTATTAATAGGGTTACCCAGAGCTCAGGGAGGATGTGATGATGTCTGGTTAGTAATGGTTCGGCTGACGTAATCATATCTCTTCTTAATGATCAAGGAGTTGGGCGCAATGGATGCCTTGGAAAAGTTGTATGTGGATAAGGTGGTGGAATTGCATGGAATTACAAGATCCATTATATCAAACGGTGACACACATATTACCTCATGATTCTGGAGTGGATTACAACATGATTTTGGCACCTAGTTACACCTCCACACCGCTTTCCACCCTATCCAGATGTTGGAGAATATGTTGCGAGCATGTGTCTTAGACTTTGGAGGATCTTGGGTGTGATACATTTCCTTGGTAGAGTTTTATTAAAATAATATCTACCAATCTTCTATTGACTTGTATATATTTGAAGCCTTGTATAGATGACCGTGTCGTACACCTTTGTGCTGGACATAAGTTGGGGAGATAGTTGTTCCTGGTTCCTAAGTAGTGCAAAGCACAACTTAGAATGTTCAGTTTGTCAATGAAAGGATGAAAGTAGTGAAAGATTGATATAAGTCTTATGCCAATAGTAGGAGGAGGCCCTCGGAGTTCAAGTTCGGGGACCACGTTTTCTTGACGGTTTTCCCTCAACATGGGAAACAATGGTTTGGAAGAGGGAGTAGGATTACTCCTAGGTTTGTTGGACCCTTTGACGTGTTTGGGAGAGTTGGAAAAGCGGCATACCCATTAGAATTTCCAATAAGGTTGGAGAGGATCCATGGTGTCTTCCATATCTCTCATATTTTTTGGTACCTTCATAATGACTCCCATATTCTTGACTGGGGAGAGTTGGATATCAAGGATGACGCGACATTTATGGAGATGCTAGTAGATATTTAGGATCATCGAGGGAAGGTGCAGTATGGATGGACTATTCCTTTGGTTCACATGTTGTGGAGGCATAGTGGCCTGGATTAGAGTACTTGGGAGTGAGAAGTGTAGATTCATGCCTAGTGCCCATGGTTTTTTTTGTGTTTTTCCTTGTTCTATTTGGCCTTGTGATATAATGTTTAAACCTAGTTATATGGAATGAGTTGTTTTTCCCTTGGGTTGAGATGTGTTTTACGAAATGTGTGATAAAGTCCTGACATGTGAAAATGGGAAGACTAGATTCCTAGTCACGACACAATAACTGAAATGCGATTAAACTCATGTGGGCGAGTTAGTGCCACCTAGAGCAGATCGTATCTTGACATGGAAGATGGAATTACCTGATATGTGTGTTCGGGATGTCATGGTTGTTGTGAATTCATGGTTTTTTTTGTGATCATTTAGTTTGGTGTGTTTAGCTGGCGGTAGTGCTTTAAGAGTGATGAGAGTCTTGAGAGGAATCTCACAGGGTGGGTTTTCTAACCCCCTTTTCCCGTATGGGTTTTGGTTTTGAATTCTAGAGGGTAAGAATAGTTTGATAGATATCTAATGTAATGGCCTGCACCTTTCTAGTCCATTAAATTTTGAAAATATGGTGTTTTATTTTTTCTGGTAGGTAAATGAGACTTACTGAAACACTTAAAAAAAAGAATGTCCAAGTTTTTCAAGTTCTCTAACAGTCACTTCTCCAACGGTGACTCACTGAATGGTGACTCACCGAATCATCACTCGTCTAGTGGTGGCTCGCTGAATGGTTACTCACTGATTGGTCTCTCATCCAGTGGTGACTCTCCAAACAATGATTGGCCGACTAGTCAGTCATCCTATGGTGACTCTCCGAATAGTGACTCACTGAATGGTCACTTGTCCAGTGGTGAATCACCTACTAGTTACTCAACGAACGTTCACTCATCCATCGGTGACTCACAGAATGGCGAATCATCAAGTAGTGACTCATTGACGGTGGTATGATTTTCATCTAATGGGTACTCGCTGAATGGTTACCTGCCGAATGGTGACTCATCTAGCAGTGAGTCGTGAGTAGTGTTTCCAGCTTCTTAAAGTTTCGCTCCTTTGAAGTTTTCTTTGACATAAAAAAACATTGATGCCTTATTTTAAGGGATTTGAGACCAATTCAAATCCAAATATCCTATATTTATTTTTCCTAAGGGTATGAAAGATTTTATTTTGTCAAAAGCATTATCTTTACTCGATCCTCCTTTAATGGAAAATCCAAAATGTATCTAAAATTCTGCTCCATTTAGATTTTCTGAAGGCCAAGATATCTTCCACCATTACTATTAATTCTTGTTTTACTTTGGTATGAGATGCACCAAACATTTATTCCTTGAGGATTCATGTGATTGTGATGTATCCTTTGGATTTCATTTTTCCTAGAGGCTTTTTCCTACTGTATGCACACCCCTATTTTGGTATAATAAAAATTTGATGATCATATCTTTTTATAAGTAGGTTTTCCCTCACCTTTCTTAATTGTGCATCACGTAGGGTGGGTATATGAATTTTATCATTTTGAATATAGTTTAATTAGTATTAATAAAGATAATTAAATCTGTTTAAGATCAATATACATGGGTTGGGAAAAGTGATGCATGATATGGACTTGTTATTTATTTTTGGATGATATTGTGATTTATATGGGTAATTAACCATTGAAAATCATGGCCATTGGGGGTCCTTGTTTGTGAACATTATGGTTTGTGGACTACATGATGTTTTTTTCCCATTAAACATGTGTTTATGAAAACTGTTAATCATATACTTTTATCTAATAAATGGATGCCCCAAGATCAAACTATTTCTGTGGTAACCCCTAAAATAACAAGTGGAATTAAATAAGTAATTCCTTATTAAATCTAAATATGTTTTACTTTGGTTAGTGTGGTGATGTGGTTATGGAAAAATTCATGCACAAGGGGTTGGTTTTGTTGACATGGTGATCTGGGCGGGGTGTGATTGTGTAGTGGGGCCGTGAAACTAGATGTGGTTGTAAAGAGATATAAATGTGGAAATTTGCTATGGTGTGGTAATTATGAGTTAGGGGTTGGTTCTAGTGATATTTTAATTGAGAGGATTATTTTTAATAATTATAGTAGTTTTTGGTATGAGTGATTTCCCAAATATAACATGAAGAAAGCTTCCACCATTCTGATAAAATCATGGGGGAGATGTGCCTTCAATGTAATGTGGGTTAATTTACCATGGATCTTCATCTCCTATTTTGATGTTTCTAAGTTACCTGATAGTGTTGTGACTTTTAGTTACCCAGGTAGTAATGGGATGAATAAATGAGTTGTTTAACAAATTATGGAATAGTTTGGGCTAGTTTGGCTAATGGAATGTAAGTAGTAAATATGACAACATGAATGGGTGTTAAAAGTGGAATAAATATGAAGCTACATTAGTTTATCTGGATATTCTCCTTCTAAAATGTTTGTTAAGAGTTGTTGTGCATTTTAAAGGTAGCATGAAAAAGGTGGTTGTGAGTTGGTTTTTCTTTTACTGAACCCATAAGATGGGCTTGAGTCACTATTGGAAAAAAGATCTATACCAATGGTTTTGGGAAAACCGTTGGTATAGTTCACTTATATGGACCTATACCAACCGTTTGGCGAAAACCATTGGTATAGGTCACTAATTGGACCTATACCAATGGTTTTGGACAAAACGTTGGTATAAGGGGGACCTATACCAATGGTTTGGGGAAAACCATTGGTATAGGGTCTCTATTATAGACCTATGCCAACGGTTTTGTCCAAACCATTGGTACAGGTCCATAATAGAGACCCTATACCAACAGTTTTCCCCAAACCATTTTTATAGGTCCCCACTATACCAACGGTTTTTCCAAAATCGTTTGTATAGGTCCCAAAATCAAATAATCTATACTAATGGTTCTCAAAACCATTGGTATAGTTACATGTATTTTTTATGGAATCTTCTTACAGAGAAAATTAAATAAATCAAAATTTAAAAAATTTATGATAATTCATATATATATATATATATTTGAAATTATGTTCACAAAAGTCAAGTTAGAATAGTGGTTAGGTCGTTCAATCATAAACTAGAGGTACTTTGATCAAAACCAACCAAGTGCTTCTTTTTTGAAATACATATACCAACGGTTTTATGGAACTGTTGGTATAGATTTTTCATATTACTTATACCAATGGTTTTGAAAAATATTGGTATAGACCTATCCCCATGGCTTACATGGAAAATGTTATCCAAACCCTTAGTATAGGATATACCAACACTTTGGAGGCCTATACCAACGGTTTCAAACCATTTCTATAGGGTATTTTTCTAGTAGTGATATATGTATACACTTTTGTTTTCATTGAGATTTATATATGCACCGCACCCTAGTTTAGAACTATGTTCTGAACACCCCCATCATCTTGGGGGAGGGTGTCTTAGGGGATGGATGGATGGTCACACGCTCTTCATTTCTCCCCCCTCCAGGTAGTGATAGTGCAATATTCTTTAGTAAGGCTGTGTTTTGTGAGGCCCAGGTGTGTGTGGGAGAGTTGTTCTTCCAAGGTGTCTTCCCAATGAGATGTGTCGTGCCTCTTAGATGTCTTTGAGATGAGATTTTTTGTGCTTTCCTAGGTTTCTTTGGGATAAGGTGTTGTTTGTGGCATAGATGTCTACTAGGAGGATGAGGTTTGGTTTATTTCTTAGGTGTTTTTGGGTGAGATGAGGTGTGGTTTGTGGCCTAGGTGTCTACGGGTGGGATGTGATTTGGTTTGTGGAGTAAGTGTCTACAGTTGGGATGGGGTGTGGTTTCTGGACCAGGTGTCTGTGGGCAGGATGTGATGTGCCTTGTGGCCTAGATAGTGGGATGAGATATAGTTTGTGGGTCCCAATTGTGTGTGGGTGGGTTGTGATGTGGTTATTTTGGAATAAATGGGAGCGTGAGGACGTTTTCCTTTAAAGAAGAGAGACTAAACCAGTGGTAAGTGGTGTAGAGAACCCAAATCATTGATTTTATTACAATATTACTTTAATTTACTTGTGTTACTTGGTGAGAGTGCCTTGGTGAGGTTGGTATGACTAGTATACCCTGTTAGGTGTTGTTTGGTTCTACTTTTTTCTCATATGAGCATTAGTATTCTTCTCTCGCTTGTGCACAAGAGACTTTGGTTTTCCTACTAATTGTACTTATATTATTAACTTACATAAAATTGATTTCTAGTTTCTAGGAGGACTACATAGACCATGCTGGACCTTACTAGCCCAGACTTTGAGATAGTTTTTGTGTCGCTTCTTAGACTTATGTTTGGTACTTACTTTGGAGTTTTTATTTTAATTATAGAACTTTTATTTTAAACATGCATATGGGATGGATTTGGATTTCTTATATATATATATATATATTAGAGTTGTTTTGTGATGAATCATCTTATCTATCAATCTTGTTTCTTTAAAAAGGTAAATACCTCCCATTTTGTGTGACTTGTATACCCTTCATGCTGGTCACCACCCCGAAGCCTGTTGGAGGTGGGACACAATGTTCATTATCTCCCTTTCATCATTTCCAGCCTAGGAGGGGCATTTTTGGAGGGAGGGGTTGTGACATGGTTTATTGATTATCATTAGTATAAATCTATAAATTTTAAGCCTATTATAGGTATTTCTACTTTGGGTTAAAGATATCGACTTTATCTTATGGATATATTCTGGTTATATGGAGTTACCAACTCTATTTTATTTTATCATGATCCTAGATTTACATTAAATTGTTCGAAAAGACTTCAAAACCCAATGGGTACTGAATTAAATTTCAATGTAATTTTTCATCCTTAATCTAATAGGCAATAAGAGTGCATAATTCATAATTTATAAAACATGATTTGATCTTTCTCATTAGATTATAATGGAATATTGGATCAATATCTATCTTTAGTTTAACTTTCATGTAATAACAATTTTCATTCTAGTATTCAAAAGGAACCTTTTGTGGTATTATATGGAAAGTGGTTTTAGACTCTAACATGTTGTAACAAATTCAGGGAGGGGGACTTGTTGGGACTAAAATTGGTAGAATATATGGTTCATAAAGTGAAAATGATTCAAAAAACACATGAATGAAACATTGTTTAGTCAAAATAGTTATGCTAATTACCAAAGGAAAGACCTTTCATTTGAGGTTGGTGACCATGTAGTTTTTACAATATCTCATTTTAATGGTGTAGTGCATTTTGGAAAAAAAGGTAACATTAATTCCATGGTTTTTGGGACCATATAATATCCTAGAAAAAGTGGGATCAATTTATAACTAGGTATCCTTACCTTTAAGTTTTTCTTAGGTGTATAAAGTGTTTTATGTTTAATTTCTATTAAAATATGCACCTGATGCATATCATGTTTTACGCCCTTAAGTGATATAGTTAGAAAAGGATCTATATTATATGGAATGATTAATTCATATTATTTATTATAATGATAATGTGTTTTGGGATAAGGTAATTCACCTAGTAAAAGTTTTATAAGGAAACTATTTGATTGAAGAATCAATAGGGGAATCATAAAAAACTATGAGAGAAAAATACTCTCAACTTGTTTAAGTTATGAATAGAATTATTAGGTAAAAATTTATAAAAGGGGGAATAATTTGAAACCAATTTATTGTTAATAATTAATAAATATTATTTATTATTAATATTAATAAATATATTTTATGAATTTATATATAATATGATTATTTTATATGGTTTTTCAATCGGAACCGAAATGATTTTATTCTAGATATTTTTAATGAGATGTGGTTTTATTTAAAAATTAAATTTATAAATTTTAGAGTTTTAAATATATTAAATTTACTTATTTTTTTATTTATCATATCAAAATTATCTTAGGGGATTTTTTTATTGGATTTTCTGAAAAGACTGATTTTTGAGTGTATAGTGGAAAATAATGATTTTTATAAATTATAATTTCTTTTTATATAATGTAACATCAGGATTTGGATATAATTTAAGTAAAATTAGTACCATTTGACTAAAAAATATAATTAATTCTATAGTAATTATCATTATACTTTATTTTTTAATAAATTCATTTTTTGGCTTAAAAATACATTTTTCCAAGAAAATCTATTTTTTCTTTTCATTTTGCTGATTTATATGAAGGTTTATTTCTTCCAATTAAATAAATTGAATCATAAAAAATTTATTTCATATATGGAATCATGAGTTTCAAATTTGGTAATGTGTCAATTTTATTTTTGTTCATAATAAATAGTTTACATGGTAAAACTTTGTCATCTCAGTAAGGGCTAAAATGGTTAACATGGGGGGTTAAGCTTAGAGACAAGGAAAACAATATCTATAATATTTTTCTAAATGTTATTGGTTCAATGGATTTATTCCTTAAAATATCATTTATTATTAATTTTACTAAGTTTGAGACACTTTCCTTGAGAAATAAATTTATATTAATTTAAATATTTAAGTATTTACAAGGGTGCTACTCCCCTCACTTATTCAGAACTTCTGAGTGACTTATCCCATAAATTCCCTACCCAAAAAAATTACAAACTATACTACACACGACCTATTGTTCATTTATTCTAAATATTCCAATCCTAGAAGGCTTAAGGTGTAATCCAAAGGGAGATATCCAAGGAGGAGGGTTAAGTCCTAATCAAACTATTTTAATTTTATTTATTATTATACTTTATTCAGACCTATTATAAACATTATGAAATAATTAAATTATCATATTATCTATATTTAAATTTTATTATGTTTATTTTATAACCATTTTCTATATATTTTCCATCCTATGGGAAATGAAAACATCACCAGTGTGTACGTATGGACTACTCTCTCCACAAAGAGATGCTTTTTATTTCCCATTAAAACCTCGCACAACTGGTTGAAAAAATTTAATTGATGAATATATAATAAGTTTATGAACTTTTTATTATTTTTTAAAGATAAGATATTTCTTACCTTCTTTCCCTTTCCATCCATTGGAAAATGTTAACACCGCTTGTGCGTACGTGTGAAATACCACCCCCATGAAATGGTGTGATTCATTTTTGATTACCCCTCCCATGGATGGTGATAAAGATGTAAATAATCAATAAATATTAAATTTACAAGATAATTACTATTATGTAAATTTAAAATATTATATACCCCATTTCTTTTCCATCCTGTAGAAAAATGGAAATGTCCCTCGTGTCTATTTGTGAACTACCACCTTCATGATATAATATATTTAATTCTACATGTCCGCCATCAATGGATGATTATAAAAATGTTTTAATCTATATAGACAATTGTTTTTCATTATTAATGTTCTTTAAATAATATAACTATAATCAATTTTACCTTAGTCAACCAATCAAAGTTATTCCGGACTTATAAACTGATGGTCCTAAAAATTTTCTATGTGAACATAACAATTTTAAAAACTAAATAAAACCTGGAAGAAAATATAATAAATTGAATAATGGTATTGTATTGAACATGAAAAGTATTATTAATAAATTATAAAACTAATATAATTTTTTACTCAGTAGAGATGAAATACAAATGAAATGAGTCGGGACTCAAGGTAAGGGACTTTCTTTTAAAAACCCTTTTTAAAGTTTTCCATTCAAATCTTTTTCAACCATGTAAAGGTTCTATTAAATCTTTTCAATAATTTTCTTATTTATGCTACACAGTTTTATAAAGGTCATTTTATAATTTTTGTTTATTTATATAGGATTAAAAATGAATCTTTTCAAATATTTCTGTACTAGTCATTTTTTATTTTTTTACTAACATGTGAAAGGAATATTTATTTTAAAAATTATTGAATAAACATATTTTTCTATGATCATGACCATTATTTTATAAAAATATTCCTTTAAAAGTTTCCATTTTTTTTCAATGAAAATTATTTTTTCAATATTTTATAAATGTATAATTTTAAAAAAATTTGCTAAGAAAATAGAGATTTATTTTTATTTTTATGTGATATATGAATTCTTTATTTCTTATGAGATTGAATGAAAATTAAAATGAGTTTTATAGTTAAGGTGAAATATATATGTGTTTTATTAATGATATGATTCTTATAAATTTTATATTAATGATAGATGATCCCAATATATATCTGATGATGGGTGAGCTCATTATAGCTTTCAAATTCATTGAGTAAAGTGAAAAATTTTACCAGTGATAGTTTACTCTTAAGAGATATGGAAATTATCTAGGTAGGTGATTCCATTGTAAGAGTAATTTTAAGGGTAAATTCAAGGATAATGTACCAATGTACAACATGATATTCTTGCAATGGTTTTGAAAGGAAATATTTTGATTTAAAAAGTTAAGAAAATGAGCATTTGTTTTAAAGGAAATTTTATGACATTATTTTTCAAAAAAGACGAAAGGACTATTTTTCAAGGAAAGGTATTTATGAGTTTTCATTTTTTCCATGTAACCCTTATTATTATGATGTTTTTTATGATTTCAAATGATTTTTTATGAATCCTATTGATAAATTAAGTTATTTTAATGTAAAAATAAAATAATATTTTATTTCAAATGTTTATTAAGGAAAATTAAAACTTTCTTATGGATTTTCAGATTTAAAAATGGTATAATGATTTTATTTTATTTAATGTCTATTATAGATATATATTTTTTTCTTATCCCATATTTTAAAATGTTTTTCACAAGGCTTAAGGATGAGTAGGTGTGTTAATAAATTCAAAGTTCATGTTATGGGAGTTACCTTGAATGAAGCAATTTCATATTTATTAATAACACACTTTAGTGAAAAATATACACTATAGAAAAATGTCCAATTTTTAATGTGATTAATTTTTTAATTCTATAAATGTATAAATCGAAAAATATCATTGGGATATAGGTGATGAAATATATTTCCTAAATCATGTAATTTATGGTACTGTTATGTGTGGGTTATTATAAAAAATAATTTTTAAGAATTTAAGTTATAAAAAATTCTTGGTATATTCATAAATTCTATAGTTTTAGTAAAAACCACATTTTTCAATATTCATCTAGAAATAAATTAATCTTGATAAATATCAAAAATTCACACTAAGATAAATTTTTCAAAATTAATTGAAAAATGAATTCCTTTTTATCAAATATAAATTTGATAATTTATAAATTTAACTTGTAAACATGAATAAAATATCTTTATATCATGATAGTGTATAAATTATGTAATAATCTTTACGATATAGTGTTTACCTACTCAAGTTGGGACTCAAATATTAAAATTTATCTTCCAACTTACTCATTATGTTAAACGGGTTTTAACTTATTTGGGGGTTATATTTCATATATTAACTTATAAATCCTCTCATAATATTTTCTCATGGGTTATTAATCTCATGAAAAATCCATTAATTATTATTTTACCTAATCATACACTGTGTATAAGAATGATTTTTCTTATAATTACTTTCCTTTTATAAATTAAGTAGGGGAGAAATGATGCAACTTGAGGTCTCAGGATATAAGTATGGAAGATATAGTTTTTTTAGTCTTGGTTTGGTGGATTTTATATTCTTTAGGTGAGATAAATTTTAGAGGTTTTCCCTTTACATTATATAGAACACGAGGTTTTGTACCTATTGGTTATAGGAACTTCAGTGATGTGGTTGTGTCAGATGTAGAAACATGGAAGGTATGCTTGCAAAAAAAAAACCTTGGGCTAGTTTTCAAACATGATTGGTGCTTAATAGAACACTCAATGTTGGGGACAACAACTCCTTTTCACCAATGCATGTTAGTGTTATCCCCCTATGTATCCATTTTCTATTGTTTGGATTCACCAACATCCCATGGTGTTTGATGATGTCTTCTTGTGGAAAACATTGATGATGATGGTAATGACGACCCTATATGTTTCGAGGTGCATTGGAGGGGTGATGGCGTGCTATGGTGTCATGTGTGTTGTATATGGAAATCAAATCTAGTGATTCATGGAGGGGTTCAAGGTGGTTGAGTTTGGGTGTTGGATTGGGTTCTTGTCATAAACTATCTTGTTTAGTTTCCTTCTTCATGGTTTTTTTTATTTCTCACTCAACCCCTTTAAAAGTGTGTTTTTTAAAATCCAAAAAATATTATTTCTTCCCCTTCCTGTATTAATACCCAATTTTTTATTTCTTTGTTTGAAGGGAATTCCCCTATATACCCATACATTGATCTATTTTTATTTTTTTACTTAAATTTATATCCATACTCTATAAGATGCTAGATTGAGGGATAATTATATAGAAACATATTCTATTTACAGATTGGTTAAATATTAACAATCTATATACTTGTTAATTAAATATGGGAATTTATTGACTAATAAGGGAAGTTGAATATGTATTGTACTATTGTTAGTTTATTTTATATTATGAATGAATTGGACTAAATTAGTGTCATTTGGGGCTCCAAATAGCCCCTCGTTTCATAAGTCTCATGAGACAAACTAGACTAGGTATTTGGTGCATTCTTACCCATTTATTTAGATATCTTAACAATGATATTGAAAATAAATATATGTCTTAGAAGAAGGCCTTAATGGTATATATTGTCTTGGAATAAGTACTTTACTAGTCCATCATTATGAATTCCATCACTAGGAAATAAATTAGTATTATCTATGTGAATAAATTATTTCCATTGTATTTATAGATGTGTTATTCCCTCAGTTTCATTTTATTATGTAATTATTCTAATTATTTATTTCCTTACATATTATTCATGTTTACTTTATACTATGATAGCTTATGGAATATAATTTCCCTTACTGAGCATTCAGGATCACCTTTCTTATGTTTCAATTTCCCCATGTAATGATGAAAGTAGTACACATGATATATATAGAATAAAGTAGTATGTTTTGTGAATTTATTGTATATATTGAAGACTTATTATGGATTAATTAGTTCATAATATAGTTGAAAAAATATCCATTAATTAAAAAAGACAAGGACTTCATTAGATAAAGTTTTTCCATAATTATTTAAATCTCTTATTATGTAAGGATGTTGAAATATATGTAATGAAATGTTTTCTTTAAGTCATGAAATTATGGTGCAATTATGTTTGGGGTTTTATTGTTGGTATCAAAGTTAGTATATAAAGTATGTGTTTTTTACACTAGATCTGGGAGTGTGGGTTTGGGGTTATATAGTTGGTATCAGAGCAGGATTTAGAAAAATTTAGAGGGTAGAATGTTAGTTTAGGATAATATAATTATTATAGATACCATCATGGGTTAGTATGTTTAAGTTTGACTATAATTTCAAAGGTATAAATAACCCTTTAGGCCAATTGAGTAAATATTGAATAATTTATGTTTTATGGTGAATATGATGAGAAAACCTTAGATAAAATCCTAAGAATGGGTCTAAGTGTAGGAAAACATAATTTTTTTGGAAAAGTATGGAGTTTGTGGTCTCTTATAAATTACATCCCTATCTAGATACTAGTATGTGGATGTGGCTATGGAGAAGATGAACCTTGGGGAAATCACAATAAAAAAGGTTGTTTGAGTATCAAATTGATCTTCACTCGATGCACTATGAGTGGTCCTAAGACTACACACCCATCTATACACTCATGGGGGATATACTTTAGATGATTCACATTAACTTTACGAACCATTATAAAAGAATTAAATATTTTGGTTATGGATAATGATAATATAATGACCATTTATAACATATATTAAAATGTATAGATTTATAAGTTAAGATATATATTAATTGATATGTGATTTCATGGATAATGGTTTTGCTGAGTTCTAAGATCATATATTTCAATTATTTTTAGATTTAGAATATTGTGAGAAAGTTTATGGTAATCTGGTATTGTTATTTTTTAGTACTAAGAGTATTAAACAAACAAACTTAAAGAAACTTAGGTTAAATTAAGAGTGATTTAGGTTGGAATAAAAAGAAATGTAAGCTAACATGGTGGTCTCATAGAGCATGACATCTTTCTTTTGAAATTTTTATAATTCTCTCATGATGCTAATTTTTCACCACTTATGTTAACTATTTTTGCTTTATTAATTGATGGATCTAAGAAGAACCAAGTTAATAATGGATATTATGTAAAATTCATTGATGGTCCTAATGAGAAACCAAATGGGATACGAGATAGAGTGATAAATATTATGATTATACCCTACCAGTTATCATGAATTATGATTAACAGTGTTAATTTTTTTGGATTACCAATAACACCAAAGAAGATAGATATTGAGTCTCATGGAAATTTAGGCGACAAAGATAATGAATAAAAGAAGATTTAATTTCCTACATTTCCATAATGTGGGAAGAAGTCCCTAGGGAATAATCTCAATGGAACCGGAAGTTCTTTAATTTTTGGTAAAGGCGGTCATCAAGAAACCAAATTCCAAAAAGAAATGAATCTTTATTTTTCACAGGATTTAAGGAAACAATATATTTCCTCTTTGTACATAAGATATTATGTTAGAAACCTCATTTTAAATATTATCTTGACTTATTCCTATCTTTTAGATACCCATAACTAATTTTACTAGTATGTTATAATTAAAATTACAAGGGCACAATTTTTTTAAGGGTAGGTGGATAATGTAACACATTGATATTTTAAAATATATTTTCCTTTAAAACCTATTGTGTTCAATATCATTATTTACAAAAACACAAAACCAAAATGAACTATAAAAAATTATATAACTATTAAAGTGTATCTGTAGACTTTGCAGGTAAAAATAAAGGTAAAAAAATTATAAAATATTTGTATAAATTAAAATAATGTCCACTATCAATACCATGACACTGATCAAATTCAATTTGAGTAACTAAATAAAAAATAAGATTGATTTATTCTTAAAAATGTATCATTTTTAAAAGTTGATTTTAAAAAACAAAATATATCATGGATAAAATATATTATTTTTATAAATATTATATCAACAAAAAATTTATTATTAACTAACGGGAAATATGAAAAAGAATAGTTATTATTTTAAAAAGTTACTTACCTATGAAAATATTTTTTATTATATTTTAATTTTTTATTTAAAATTTAATTATAAAATCATAAAATTTTAAATTTACCCCATTAAATTTATTTTTTAATTTATTATTAAAAAATAATATTAGTACCATTTTTTTGATATTTTTATGAAATAACCGATTTCTAGTTGAAAAGTGAAAAAATAACATGTTTACTGACACTATAATGTTTATACCTTTAACATGAAGTATTACATAAAAAATTATAAACATTTTATTTACTCCAAAAATATATTTATGGAGTAAAGTTATTCATTTAAATTACTAAGACCCATGTTTAACATTTTGAAAACTTCAAAAATAATTTGTGCTGAAAAATAATTTTTATTCATGTTTATAAACAATTAGTTTTCAATAATTACATAAATTAAATATAAAAATGGATTTCATTATATATATAAAAAATTCATATTATATAATAAGGTCAAATTTAGTTTCTGGAATAAATTTATAATTACTAATATTAATTTTAATGGAAATGATAATGGTGAAATGCATATTTCATTAATGTTGTGTAATTTTTATATATTCAACTAAATTGATAAATTTTACATGATGAATTTGATATTTTTACACAAAAATAAAAATATATTATCATTCATTTAATTGTTTATTAATGTTATATAATATTAATAAAACTTTATAACAAATAGAACATTTATTAATAAAATATAAATTACTTGGGTAAAAACAAGTTACCATGGTAAAAACCATAATGGTAAAATGTAAAATGCTAGTGGATAAATGCTTGAAACATATTTAAAACATGCGTGAAAATATATTTTAGAGGATATATAGACCTTATATCACCCCAAAATCAATTATTTACTACTTTTGGAGCCGTTGAACCTTGAATAGTGTCATGCCATAATTGAAAGAGTAATGAGTATTAACAAAAATGCCATTTTATTCATTTATAAAAGGATATCACTTACACTATATTTATCTGCCCATTCCAAAGCCTTAGTTCAACCAAACAAAATTCCCTAGTATATCCCAAACTCTTTACCCACATCCTATAAGCCTTAAAATCTCCAAAAGACATAATTAATGATCTTTAAGATGTTACCCAAGGGAGAACATCCAAACTGAGAGGTAATGTTCTCAATCGACCTATATTAATTATATTCCACTTATACCACCTAAAACATATTCTATAAATGAAATTATGGTAATTTTAGTATTAAGTATATTCTGATATGTTATTATACTAATGCAATATCCATTTTTTTCTTTATCTAAAACCATTTGAAAAAAGAAGATGTTGTCATGTGTACAAGTGCAATACCGCCTCTATAAACAACATGCTTTATTTTTCATTACCACAATGAAAAAATGGTTATAAAAGTATTAATGTGTCATTTATAAAATTATTAACATTTTTAAAATATAAAACATTCCCTACCTTACTTCAGATCTATAGAAATTAAACGTGTTACCCATGTATACATGTGGACTACCGCCTCCATGAAAGTGATGTATTTTTTCCACTATAATATTTTATTATTTATAAAAATATTTTATAATATTATTTAACACAATAATAATATATAAAAAATATAATTATACTTATTTAATAATGATACTGTGCCAAAATAATCACTTTCTTAACCATACTCACCCTAATATCAATGCTTTCTCTTTTTAGGCCAGTTTAACCACTTACAAGAACAATTCTATAATTTTATATCATGGATAACTAAGTAAACATAATTACTGATGATATTGGAAAATAATAAATAAATAATTATTTTTTTGGTTCTACCATGGTAATGGTTACATCTATATTGTTATTAAAAAACCACCCCTTGTTCACTAAAATTAATGGAACTTGCTCATTACTGACTTCACCACCATTAATCGTAACAAAAGTACTTATGGAGTGAAACTAGAAAACTATAAATCATTATAAATTATATTTTAAAGTTCCTAAATAAATCTTTAAATTATAAACTTTTAATCTAAAAACAAGAATCTACACCACCATTAAAACACTAGTAATAAGAAAGAAATCAAAACTAATGACATTTGATGAAGGAAATAAAATATAACCAATTTATATATTTGTAGTAAATAATTAAAAATGAATTTTATAAAAGGTTATAATTATGAATATAGTTCTAAAATAGGTAATTATTTTATTAATTTTTGTTATACATGAGGTTAGGTAACACTCGACTAAACATGATTAAAGGTAAAGGCTTTTCATAACTCAATTTACTTTATTTGAGTTATAATGATCATTATTGAACCCCCTTTTTTCTATGTTGAATTATTTTATCCTATGATTAAATAAAATTGAATCTATAACTTTATTTATATGTATTTAAAATAATTTCTCATTAAATCCCTTTCAATTGATTGTTACTTAAAATATTGTGATATTTATAAGTTTTTTTTCATAACTCAATTTCATTTCTTTGAGATATAATGATTATTTTTAAAACCCATTATTCTAAGATAAATTATTTTATCAAATTATTGTATCGAATTATATTTCCACTTTCATTTTATGTATTTATAATTCTTTCTCATGAACTCCTTTCGAATGTATTTTTATATCAAGGGTTGTGATATTTATATGGGGTTTTCATAACTCTATTTGATTTCTTTGAGTTATAATAATTATTCATGAACCCCATTATGCTAAGATGAATTATTTTATCCTATTATTCTTAGGGTTTCCCTATCATTGTTATTACCTACTTTCTATTCTCTTACCTTCCTGGGCATGGCATGATTGTGGGTTTGGTCATGCAGTGATAGAGTGGTTTGGAATCGACAACCCCATTGTTTTGCAAATATGCATGACCTCCGAAGCTCTGTCGACAAACATCGTCATTCAACATTTTTTGATGAATATGTTTTGCAGGTATTCACTTCATATCACATGATGGACTCAACTAATTTCTCTGATGGCACCTCCCTATTTTATTATAATGGTGATTCTCCATGGGATGCCTCTCTTTCTCTATCTTGTGGTTCCACATTCTAGAGATCTTTCAACGAAGCCTGCACCATTTCTCTTCTCATTTGTCTATTCTGTGTATGTATTTTTTCCTATTTTGGCCCTAATACTTTCTGCTGTTATTCCCATATGGATCTACTTGCCCTTTGTCTCCTCTACCATTTCATCATGCTCCTTCATGAACGACCCCACTTTGGTCAGGTGTGATGGATTCCACAACAATTTTGATTGTGTTGGGGGTTTCAGTGGGGGTTGATCTATTGCGGTACTGCTTTGAGAAGTTATCCAGGGTGGATCATTGGATGTTCTGATTATATGTTAAAGATTCCTTTGACTCTCAATGAGTTTATTCTCCAGAGGGATGTGGTATTGGTAGTGAGGGTGCGCTGATCTCAGTGTTCCGAGTGATGGAGGAGTGGCCGCTGCCGATGGTTCGTGTGGCCTGGGTTTTATATTTTGGGTCTTGTGTAATAGAATCACTATTCAAGGAGGTACTTTGATTTTCCATCTTGAGGTGTGATGGGATGAGTGTTGTGGGTGGTGTGTAGGGTAGCAGCGATGGGTGGGCGTTCTTGTTCTGTGTGGATGTTGGTTTGTCTCGGCCAGAGGTAGTTTGGTTTTCCCATTTTCGGGACAATTTTTGGTGTTTGGGGGAATGAATTCAATGGTTTATCCCCATGGTAATGTTGCCTCATTTATTTTTCTAGATTTTATAGTTCTCACTTAACTATAAATTTATTCATTTGAAAAATTAAATAAATAGTTTTTGGTGTACGAGATTTTATTTATTCAATATACTTTCATTGAGCTATAATCCTTCTTCTCAAAATTATTTCTTCCAAGTTTTATTTCTTCCACCCTAAGATTTTAGTTCATGTTACATTAGTTTCTTCACTACGGAAAATTAATTTTAAATTCAAATAATTTACCTTAATGAATTTATTCCTAAAAAATTATATCATTATTGAGAATAATTCCAACACACTTGAACACCATTTCCCCCTCATTGTCTATATTTTACTTCTCTAAAATGTTATACTTCTTATTTGAATACATACTTATTTATTATTTTTTGTGGTCTTTACATTTCTATTTATAAATTTTCAAAATTATGTTATGTCACCCTTTTTATGAAGTGGATTTTCAATAATTTCATTTTTAAGTGTTAAAAATGTTTTCCCTTCTTTGATCATTTTTTATCATCCACTCCATATTTCATTTGAAATTTCTTTAATTAAATTTCAAGGATAAATTATTGAAAATTACTCCAAAAAAAAATTATTTTTTAAAAATTTACTTCACCTTTTCCAAATTGACTTTTGAAAGTGACTTATAACTTCCACTTTTTAGAAAATTATTAATAATGTTTTATAAAAACACTTTTATGATTTCACTTTAGTTTACCTCTTAATATTTAAAAGTTTTTACCTAATTGAGAGTTAGGTTTTGATTTATTACCTTATAAATATTCTCATACTATTTTATATTAAGGTATTAAGATCATTTAAAATCTATTACTACTTTTTTCTTGCCCAATGATCCACTATATATGGGTATGCTTTTTCTTTCTATTCCCTTACTCTGTGAATACCCTATTTTAATTTTTTTAAAATGGAATTCACTAAAGTACCGATACATTGATCAATTTGGTATATTATTGACTTAACTATATACCATTACTCTATACGGTGTTAGTTTGATCAATGCTTGATTAAAAAGCTAACCCATTTATTGATTGGGGAAATATTGAAAATCTATATTAGTCATTTATATATATATATTTGTCCATTACCAAGGAAATTTGATCATGAATTATATTATTATTCATTTATATTATATTATAAATAAATTAGACTTAATTAGTTATTGGTAGGGCTCTAAATAGCTCCTCAATACATCGGTAGGTCTCATGAGAGAATTAGCCTAGGCATTTGGTGTATTCCTATCCATTTATTTAAATATCTTTACTACAATTATGATTAAAAAAATATTTCATGAAATAAATATTTTAATAGTATGAAATTATTCATTCCATTAACATGAAATAAATTAGTGTTATCCATGTGATCTAATTATTTCCGTTGTATTCATGGGTATATTATTCTCTTAATTTCATTTGATTATGGGATTATTGTAATGATTTATTTTATTCCATATTATTCATTCCTTGTTTACTATATTATAGATTCTAATATATGTTTTCTATTATAGAGCATTTGAGGTCACCCTTCCCTTATTTCCATTTACCTAGGTTATAAAGGTATGTATTACACATGATATGCCTTGAAGAAAATAGTATTTTATAGAATTTATGGAAGATATTGAATATTTATTATGTATTATGGAGTATAGATTAAATGGTTGATAATATATTAGGAAAAAAATTCATTAGTTTTCAAATACATGGAATTTATTAGATAATGTTTTCTACGAATTATTTAAAACAATAAACGTAAAAGGTCATAAGAATTTATGCAATGAAAATTTTACTTTATGTCCTAAAATTATAGAATAGTTATGTCTTAGTTGTTATAGTTTTAGTCAAATTCAATATATAAAGCATGTGTTTTGAGAAAATGATCTGGGAGTGCGGTTCCAGGGCTCTATAATTGGTATTTGAGTAGGGTTTAAATAAATTTAGTGGTTAGGATTCCAGTTGATGATAATATAAGTGTTATAGATACCATAATAGGTTAGTATGTTTATGTTTTATTATAATTCCAAATTTATAGATAACCCTTTTGTTTGATTGAGGTATTATTGAATAAATTCTGTTATTTAGGGAATATAATGAGATATATTTAGATAATAATCTAGGGGTGCTTCTATGTTTTAAAAAACATACTAAATTTTAGAAGAGTATAGAGTGTGTAGTTGTTTAACAATTACATACCTATATAGATACTAGAAAGTGGATGTAGTTATGGTATATAAGAACTTATGGTTAATCACTTTGAATAAGTCAGGTTGAGTGTTAAGTTGATATTCACTCAGTGTATGATGAGTGGTATTAGTATTACACACCTATTTAGACTCTCTTGGTGAATATGATTCAGATGATTCATATACACCATATTATCCATTGTAAAGGATTTAAATATACTGGTTAGAGAACTACATGGGATACTGATAATGGAAAACATAGATTAAAATGTAGAGATTCATAACTTAAGTTATATATTAATTGGGACTATTTTTTTATGATTATAAGGATTAAATTAAAAGACCTAAATAAATATAGGTTTAACCAAGAGTGATATAGATTGAAATAAAAATAAATGTAAGCTAACATGGTGGTTTCATAGAGATGGGAATCTTGAGATTGATTTTTTCATAATTCTCTTATGATGATAATTTTTCATCAATTATGTTAACTCTTTTGGTTTTAATAATGGTTGGAGCTTGGAAGAACCAAGTTAAAAATGGATATTATGGACAATTTGATGATGATACTAATGATAAAATAAATGGTATATGACATGGTGTGAGAAATATTTTGATTATTCCTATCCAGTTTTCATTAATTATGATTAACAATGTGAACCTAGTTTAATTCCCAAACATACTAAAGAATAGAAGGATAAAGTATCATAGAGGTTTGGGTAAAAAAATGACAAAGAAAAGAAGATTCAATTTCCCACGTGTCAAGAATGTGGGAAAAAGAAACCGAGGAAGCATTATAGAGGGACTAGAATTTCTTTTATTTGTGGTAAAAGTTGTTATTGAAAGACTAATTTCCAAGGAAAAATGATGTTTTTAGTCAACATAATAAATGGAAAAGATGTGTTTTATAATCCTACCTAAGACATTAAAGTAGAAAAATCAGTTGAAATTATATATTTAGACATGAAAATATTTTAATTACCCTTAACTAATTTAATTTGTATGTGATACTTAATATTATGAAGATACAAATTTTCTATGGGGTGATAATATAACACCGTATTATTTAAATTATATTTTCCATTAAAAATTGATGTGTTCAATAACTTACCTCACACACATCAATAAACTAAAATAAATTAAATAATATTATATAACTTTTAAAATTTAGTGATTTACTTAGAATGTAAAAATATAGGTAACTAAATTCTTAAATATATTTTGAAATAAATATAAAGGTCATTATTAATACTATTGTATTGATAAAATTAAACTAGTGTAGCTAAATAAAAAATATGATTGATTTTTTATTAAAGATGTATACTTTGTAAATATTAGATCTAAGAAACTTAATATATAATGGATAAAATATATCATGGATATTAATGTTATATTAGCATCAATTTGATTAGTAATTGATAGGAAATAATAACAAGAATAGTTAAAATTTTATAAAGTTGCTTTCCTATGAAACCAATTTTAAATATATTTTATGCTTTTAATTTAAATTTAAATTATCAAATGTTATAATTTTAATTTGAATAAATTATCTTCATTTTTGAATTTATTATTTCAAAATTATCTTATAATTAATTTTTTTATATTTTTGTGAAATAATTTATTTTTTGGTGAATGGTGAAAAAATTGTTTTTTACTAATAATGTAAGGTTTATAAATGTATCATGTATTATGTATTAATTAAAAAATTGTAAAAACATTTGTTAAACAAAAATATATTTTAGGAGTAAAGAAATTTATTGAAAAATATATTTTTTAATTTATAATTCCCATGTTTAACATTTCAAAAACATAAGTAATATGTTACTCTAAATTTTTTTTTTATTTTTTTTGTGTTTAAAGAGTTTTTGTCACTTTTATAAATTAAATCAAACGAAATAGATTTCATATTTTAGACCAACATCTTCATATTATTTAATGAGTGCAATTACACTTTTTTTCATAAAATTATGATTACTATGATTAATGTTAATGACCATGATAATAATGAAAGGGCTATTTTCAATGAATTGTTTTAATAATATGGTGGTTTTTTTATAAAATAATTTAAATTGATATATTTTATATAATTAATTTTATATTAATTTTTCAAATATATAAAAATATATTATCAGACATTTAATTTTTAATTAATGTTATATAATATTAAAAACGCTTAATGATGAAAATAATATTTTTCTATAAAAAGGTTTTTCTATATATTGAGTGTTTAAATTTAAAAGTTAGTTTTATATTATTTATAAATTGAATTATATTACATATATCTAAAATTTATGTTTAAAAAATAATTTTTTTATAAGAGGGGTTACCTTATATTTTTAATAAAATATAAATTACTTATGTAAAAACTAGTTACCAAGGTAAAAATAAAAATTATTAAATGAAAAATATAATGGTAAAAGACTTGAAACTTATTTAAAAAAAGTGTTAAAATGAATTCAATATGATTTAAAGACCTTATATCACCCCAACATCCAATAATTCCTTTTTTTTGAGCCATTTAAATTTACATAATGCCATGCCATCACTAAAAAAGTAATGGATATCTAAAAAATGCCATCATCTTCACTTATAAAAGGAGATCACTTACACCACATTTATCAACCAATTAAAAATACATATCTCAACCAAATATCCACCTTAGTCTCTTCCAAAATCTATCCCCACATCCCTGAATCCATGTACATTCTAAAATATCAATCTAAGAAGCCTTAAGGTGTTACCCAATGGAGAAATACCAAAGGGAGGGTAATATTATTAACCAAGATCTCTTAAATATATTCTTATTTTACCCACTAGAAAATATTCAATCCATTAAATTATTATAACATTAGTATTTTTAATATAAATTTTATTATACTAATTTAATATCCAATTTCTAACTTCCCATAAAACCATTCAAAAAAAGAAGACGTTATCATTCATATGTGTAGATTATGACCTCCATAAATGGAGTACTTTATTTTTCATCACCAACTTACACTGATGGTTCTATAAGTCAAATTAATGGATTAATATTATATTTATAATATTATTTAGTTTCTAAAATTATAAAAAATTCCCTATCTTCCTCCTGGTATAGGGAAAATGAATACTACCTCTAAGGAAAATGGCTTATTATATTTTTTCACTCAAGTATTTTATTATTTACCCAAATATATTATAATCCGATTCAAAAAATTAATTAAATATAAATAATATCATTGTACATTTTTAGTAATTATATTATTCCAAGTGATTCACTTTCTTAACTATACTCACCCTAAGATTATGGCATGTTCCTTTTAAGTCGGTTTAACCACCCATATAAATAATGCTATAAATTTATATCATGAATAAATGAGGAAACATAATTACTTATTATGTTTTAAAATAATAATTAAATACCTTTTCTCTATAATTATAACAGTAATATCTAACCTATTATTGATAAACCACCCCTTATTTATAAAATTAATTAAACTAGCTCATCACCAAATTTTACGTGGTGAATCATAACTAAAATACTTATGAAATGAAATTATAAAACCATAAATCATTATAAATAATCTATTAAAGTCTCTAAAATGATACATTAATTATGAACATCAAATATATAAATAATAATTGAAAACACCATTAGGAAACTTGGATTAAATAAGAAATCAAAACGAATAACATTCGATGATGGAAATAAAATATAACTAACTAATATATTTATATTAAATTATTATAAATGAAATTTATAAAAGTTTATAGGTATGAATAAGTTTATGAAATATTTTATTAAGATAGTTATTTTTGATATATAGGAATTTAGAGCACATTTTCATGTGTAGGAATAAAGGTAAGTGTTCTTTGTTTCAACTTTCGCCCCTTGATACATATTTGTTATCACATACCAAATTCTCTAAAATTTTGTTATTAAATCCACATTTACTTCTCTTATAATCATTAAAGTTTCAATAATTATATTTAAAATTCTATTTTATTATCCCACCGACATATTATTTTCATTCAAAATGTTCCGAAACTGTAAAGGTGTCTCTTAACCCAATACCCTCCCACTGAGTTATAATGATTGTTTTAGAAATTATTTCTTCCAATATTGGTTTCATCCACCCAAATATTTAATTTAATGTTAATTTATATTCATATATAGTGAAAATAAATTTTTAATTTAATTTTTTACCTTTATGAATTTCTTCCTCAAAAAGTATGACATTATTGAGAATAATTCCCATAATTTTTAAGGAAGGGTTCCCCTTATTATCCATATTTTCTCTTCTAGCCTATATTCAAATTAATATTTGGAAACCAAATTATTTATTATTTCATTTGGTCTTTATATTTATCATTATACCATTTCAAATGAAAAAATTTCACCCTTTTTATGATGTGGGTTTCCAATAAAGTTATTTTAAAGTATTAACAACATATTTAATTCCATTGTCATTTGTTTTATCATCCACTCTATTTTTACTATGGAAATAATTTATGTAATTTTGAAGCATAATTTATTTAATATTATTTTAAAAATTAAATAATTTAAAAAAAATACTTTACCTTTTCCAAAATGACTTTTGAAAGTGACTCATAACTTTCTCTTTTAGGGAACTTTTGAAAATGTTTTATAAAAGAACTTTTATAATTTCTCTTACATTATCCGTTTTTGTGTTAAAATGTTCTTACCTACTTGGGAGTTATGTTTCATATATTACATATTAATCCTCTTATACTATTTTTTCTTAGTGGATCAATCTCATTAAAAATACAATAATAATTTTGTCTTTCTTCATCATCCACTAAGTATGGGGATTATTTTTCTTCCAATGCTCTTCCTCTATAAATAACCTATTTTTATTTATTTTTTTGAAGTACATTAACTTAGATACCCATACATTTATTTTTTTGGGAAAATTATTGAATTAATAGTACACAATTACTCTATACAATTTTAGTTTGAGAAATTCTTACATAGAAGCTATTCTATTTATTGATTGGGGAAATATTGACAATCAGTATAAATTTTATTTAGATATGGATATGTATTGATTAATATGAAGTGTTGATTATGAATTTTATTTTTATTTATTTATATCATATTATGAATGAATTGGACTTAATTAGTAATGGTCAGGGCCCAAAATAGCCCCTAGATGGATCAATAGGTCTCATGAGACAAACTGGCCTGGGTATTTGTTGTATGTATACACATTTATTTAGATGTATAGAATATAGTATTGAAATAAAGTAGATTTCTTGGAATAAGGAATTTATGGTATTAAACTCCTTATCACAAGGTCTTGACTAGTACAACATTATACATTATATCACCATGAAAACTGTATGGAACTGGCCTTAAAGGTTACATAATCTAGTGTTTTAAGTCAAGAATTCAATATCTTATATTTGAGGATCTTTTCAGGCTTATATTTTTAGAGAATTTGGTCATAAATCATACATTTAAAAACTATATATATATATATACAAACTGGACAATTTTTATTCATATCCATTTTTTTCACAATATTAAACTTTCAAAATATAACATGATTTCTTTTCATGATAAACTTTCACAACTTTCAACTTGACTTATTCATTTCAATTAACAATCCTTAAATCCTATTATTTTTTTACAATGTTGAATGGTAACAAAAATCTTAATAAGGGACATAAAATAATAAAACCATTAGTCCAATGAATAACATGAAAAACTCTTGAAAACATTTTTCTTACACCATACCATTTTTATTCAAATAGGGACTAATCATTATTTTAAAAAGTTCACTATCTTATCTTTGAAAAAAAATTTTTAGGAAAAATAATAAGAAAGAATTAAAAAACAGTGAAGTTTCGTTGTAAAATTATTTCATATAACCCTTACATAACCCTTATAAATTGGAATAACCATATGAATAACTTCTAATATAATTATCTAGAGAAAATAATCATTACCCAATTCATTGGAGCGCTATATAGGTGCACCAATCATATAAACTATATCAGGCTCACCCATGAGCTATAATGGGGATAAACACTTCATAAATACTGTCCATGGATCATATCATGAATAAAACCCAAGAAAAAATCTTTCAAACCTTTTTGAAAAACATTTTTGATATCAAAATACTCTTTATTTTTAAAAATCCTTTTTTAATACTAAAATACCCATAAAAGGAGAAAGAGTGTTTTTCTGTGAAGAAAAAAATGAAATCTTATAGAGGAACCCAAATTTAATATAATGGCCATGGTAATAGGAAAAGTTTTTGTCATAATATATGTTAAAATATAACTTTCTTTTTTTTATTTTTTGTAAATAAAGTCAAATATTATGTAAAAATATTCATTTTTGAAAATCTTGGATAAAGTCAAAAGAGTAAAAAGTTACCTTTATATTAAAATATAAAAACCATACAAATAATAAAGAAAACATTTTCTTAGAAAATAACCTTAAAAATTTAAAAATTAAGCTTCAAATCATTGAGGAGTCATGATGAGAGGAAATTCCATTCATGATGTATAAGTTAAAAAAACATTTCTTCCATACTTTTATCAGAAAAGTCACAAAATACCTCATTTGGAAATTGAAAAAATATTACTTTAATGCCATTTTTTAAAAGTCAAACATGGGTAAAAATTACTTTACATAATCATAAAATAATATTTTAAACCCTTTGGAAAACATTGTTTATGAAGATATGGATTTAGAAGAAAAATAGAGTTTTAAGGGAAATATTAAAAGATGATTTTTTTAAAAGAAAGTCCCTCACCACATGAAAAAATTTGAATCATAAGACCAATGATAGAATAAAATTAAAAAAAGTTTAAAAATCATTATAATAGAGAAAATTATGATTTAACATGTTGAAGGTCCTGTTTATACACCTTGTAAAAGAATATAGGCGTATAAAATAAAAATATGCCTAAAAAATGAAATTGAGACGAATTACCTTAACTTGAGTACAAATCATAATGTACATTATTTATCTTCATGAAAGAAAACTTATTATAATTTTATACATTATTATGAACATTTTCAAGTTCATTATTCCTTTATTTAATTTAATACCATGTTATATAAAATTACTTAATTAATTAAATTCACATTAGACATTTTGATGATATTATGTTCTTTCATTATAAATCACTTCATTAGGTTGACTTAGGTAAAATAGTTCCTTATTACGTAATCTATGAAAGAATAATAATGACATAATTATCATTTTAATGCATAAATAATACTTTTAAATCCAACCATTAAATATGGTTATAAAAAATGAACTATGTTACAACCACAGAGATGGTAGGCCGTACGCACACATGAGTAATGTTTACATTTTTTAACGATCATTATTAAAAGAGTGTAAGTATTATTTGTTATTTATCGAATGATAATAATATAATAGCAATAATATTACTCCTTTAAATATACTTATATATATCATCTCTATGATGTGGTTTTGAGAAATAAATCACACCGCTTTGTGAAGGTGGTAGTTTACACGTACACACAAACGAAATTATCATTTTTTTGTTTATGTAAAGGTAAGAAAATATGTGATATATTATCTTTCAATAATGAGAAATATTCCTTGAATATCATATATAAACATTAATTTCATCATTATAATCCATAAATAAGGGATAAAGATAATAAAGAATTACATCAGCTTGCGAGGTGGTAGTCCGTCGTACACACAAATGATGATTTATTTTCCAATTTTATAAAATAACAGATGTATATAGGTTATTTTATTAACATAATAACATAATTATATGGGGGATAATTTTTATTATTATTTTATAATGGTTTAATAATATTTTAAGGAGGTGTAAGATGAAATAAATTGGAAAGGATCAATTAAAAATGATACAAATTCTTCGAACAACCTCATTTACATAGCAACTTAAAACCACTAAGGTTGTTGTTATGCATAAAAAGTACCTCTATAATGAGGTTATTGATTATAGGAAAGGATTTTGGGTAGATATTGTTCAAATAAAAAGGAATTTAAGTCTGAATAAATGATAAGAAGTTGTTCTCTTTTATAAGATAGGGGAGGGGCACTCTTGGAATTACTTAAAATATTAAATTAATATAAGTTAATATTCAATTAAATATGGATTTAAAATGATTTATTTAGAATATATGATGATTATAGATCTAAATAATATCATAAAATATTTTTTGTGTAGTTTAAGTCACATTTTTACCCTTATCATCTGGTTTTAACACCTCATTAACTCATTTCACACATACAATGGAAAAAATGATTTTAACTTTTTTAGGGTTAATATAGTTATTATAAATGGGAAGATTGATGATAAATGGACCATAGTTGATATTATAAACCATATCATAATCAATTATATGAATCCAATTTTTTTATGAATTTTATATCACCATCATCATCATCATCGTTTCATTTTTATTCAAAGAAAGGAAGTACAAAAAACAAAAAGGTTTAGGGAGGTCTTAAATAATGGAGGCCAAGGGAATCCCTACAGATCAAGTTCACCCCTATAGTTTAATGATTAACATATTGGTAAGGAAAGTGATATTAGAACCATGATCTTCCTGAGAAACAAGATGATCTTCAACCTTGTTCCCCTCTCTCTAGGTGTGAGTGACCATGATGTTCTTGTTAGGAAGAGTATTTCATCACCTGATGATATATGAAATCAACCAAGGGGTAGTTCATTTTCCATACAGCGAGTTGTGAATGATTAAGAAGTAATTTTACACCTAGGAGATGACGAAATTCATCTAGATGTGGAGAATGAGCCTTATTGAAATTGGTTTGGCCTCCACCTTGAGGGAGTTTCCACTGCAATAGTGACCTATGAAGGATAGAAAAAAACTCCCACTATAACCACAAACCATTCCTCTACCTCTCTTGTCACTAGAAATGAAAGATAAATCTGTATTTAGATTAAAACCAGAAGTAGAAGGAATCCATAACACCTAATGAACCTGCTATCTGGGAAAGGGGGAAGGATCCACCAGGGATGCAGCTCGCAGAGAACGTAGAGAGGGAGATTCCTCCTAGTTACTGATAAGATTAACCATGTAAATCATAAGACTCATTTTCCTTGAGATAATGGACCTCCATATAGAAGGATTCCCCCCATATCTAGCCCTATTTCTAGCATGCCACAAACACCAGAAGCCAACACTATTAATAATAAATCTTTCTTTACTTTCCAGGAATGTATCGTTCACCCTTTGAAACTAATTCTTTAGAAAATTTGCATCATAGTAAGTGTAAGATGATTATATAGTAAAATATGTAAAAAATCTATAGACATTTGAGGCCCATTCACTTTCAAAGAATATATGGTCAACACCCTCTTCCATTTTATCATTACCGTAGTGAAAACTAGATTCCAGATTAATACCAACCTTTTTAATGTTTTCATCTAAAGGGAAAGCCTGGTTTCTAATCCTCTAGGTGATAATGTTTAATTTAGATGGTATTTTGTTACACCACACCATGCCATTCCATCTATTATATTCGACCTTTGAATTGGGAATCTTACTAAAGTCCTTGGTAGAAAATTTTACAGAGTTGGATGGGGTGAAAGCACACTTATCTAGATATGAGAGAATGGTAATAGAATCAAAGACTTCTTGATAGTTCTTGTCAATGAACAACTTGAAGAATAACTGATGATTTCTTATATTCTTAAAATAAATGTTAGGTGCAAGACATCCTGTGTAACCAATCATGATTCCCGCCCAATTGTGTTTCCAGAAAAGGATATTACCCTCTCCCATAATCTATTGAGAGTTCTACTGAAGAATTGGGGCGAGTGGTTGGATCTTGGACCAAAATGGGGAAAAATGCACACCTAATTCTTCCATGTAATCACCGATTATATGCGACATAGTATTCCCCCATAATGTGTGTTCCTCAATAATTTCACATGAAGGATGTGCATGAATGCAGTAAATAGTGTCTGCTAGGCTCTTCACGTTAGTCCCTCCATCCTGGTTGGGCCAGTCCATCTTGTCTTAAGAGATACAATGCCTTTTCCCTCCTGAGAGATAATCCTAGATGAATCCTTCCATAATTCTATTAATTGATTTTATGACTCCTTTTGGCACGTTGGTGGAATCCAAAGCATGAACCAGAATGGCTATCCAAACACTATTGATTAGAGCAATCCAGCCCCCAATGTAACACCACAGTTATTTATAGAATAATATATTTTCATATCTATTAATATTTTTTAATTTAATATTTATTTTAGGTTAAAGGGGACACTATGTTTTATATTGTAACTGACACACAATAACGGGTTTATCCAAAATCTTACGTTGCACACAACATTGAGTTATACTGAAAAATAATACAATAATAATAATAATATTATTTTAAATGGTAGTTGCGGCCTAGATATTGTATTAGTGGGGATGAACAGAATTAAATAAATTATGATTTTACATATCTTTTAAATGTTTTTACATTTACTCAATGAATATTAGAGGGAAAAAATGGAAGTGAATCCAATTTTAATCATAAAATACTGTAATAATTTTAAAAGCTTGTTTTACTACCTTTTAATGGAGAACCCTTTTTTTAAAATTTTTTTTTTCACTTTTATATGTTCTATTTGATAAAATAAACTTATTATTTAGAAAGACGACATCAAAATTTACTTCAATTAAAATTTTGGTATTTTTATGATAAAATTCATATTTTTATGAATTGTGAAAAATACTGCATTTTAATTCAAAACCACCTTTTTATAGAATCTATTTATATAATTAGATTGTTATTTTAATTGGTTTAAAAGTTTAATTTAATTAAGTTTTTATAATTTAATCCAATTATGGTCATTGGAAGTAATTTCAGATTTAAATTGGACATAAACACATGTCAATCTTTTGATAGTTTTTACTTCTTAAAAACTCATTTTCTGGTTTTGACAACGAGAATTAATTTTAAATCAATTTTTACCAATTGTGTGTTTTGAATTTTAAAAAATGGATTCTATATTTTGAATCAAATGGTCCAAATTATAAAAATCGGTACCTTTCATTTTTGGACATTATGAATAGTAACATCAATAATTATTTTTATTTAGCATGGTTAAATGGTAAATCAGGTAAATAAGGGTAAAAAATAATTTTATAATAATATAAAACTACCCTAACATGTATTTTAATCCTATTGGATGAGATAAGGGCAGCCATGGGAAATATTGGGTCGATTTTAGGACACCACGAAGGCACTTGGGTGTCGTGATGACCTTTTATAATATTTGTTTTAAAGAAAAGAGAAATATAACATTAACATGTATCATCTAAAAAAGAAAATTTTAGTTTGGTTTATATAAATTATAACTTCGACTATAAATATTAATTATAAATATAAAAAGATTTTATAAATAATTCTTTTTTATTTATAAATTTTAGACATTAAATAAATAAATATATTTATGACACAATAATGATGCAATGATTACCTTATTAATGAAATATTCAAATAAATGATTTTATAAATATTAAAATAAATGTAATTTAGAAAATTTGATGCCATACAATAATTTTTTTGGATTAAATTAAAATTCTAGGGATGAGTTAATTCCTTTGTTTCAAAGGAATCAAGTTTCTATGAATTTAACAAAAATCAATTTCTAAAAGTTTCAAAATTGACATAAATGATTTTTTAAAACAAATAATATATTATTAAATGATATAATAGTCCTAAAAATCTAATAAATTTGGAAAAATAACTTATACAATGTTTCAAATTTCATTAATAATCAAATTTTGATTCTATTGGTATTTTATAGTGACTATAGTAACCATATATTATGAAAATACAAGAAGACATGGTAAGAGATAATGTTTTTAACTAAGGGTTAAAGATAAAATATAAGGTTAATTTTGTGACTTAAACTTATATAAAACCCATTGTTTGATAGGGTTTAGAACGATAATCATCTTATCCTCTAAATTTATCACTTTGGAACTATTATAATTCTAAAATCAATTTATAAGAAAATAATATTTCAAGACTTTCCTAAAGTACTCCTCCTACATCTTATAAAAGGCCACCACCTATACCCACTTACTCACACCACTAAAGCCCCTTTGTATTTTCCAACTTTTGCTAAAATAATCTCCCAAAATCCCTACCTTCCTCATATAAGCCTTAATTTGGGTAGATGGAAATTCCCTAAATCCTTTTGGATTAAATAAAAAAATTACCCGATTTAGAGGTGACGTCTTCTATCAAGCTCTTTTCATTTATTTTCCTCATACAACCCCCAGACCTATCTTTATTACATTATTTTATAAAAAAATAGTATACTAAATATACAAGGATGTTTTTATGCAATTTTTTGACCTAGAATTACACAAACCTCCATCTAATGGATATAGAACATATTATTTCTGTGTTTGGTGAACTGCTGTCTCATGAAATGATGATCGCCCAATTTTCTCCTACCACCTCTCATGGTGGCCACTATGATGGAACTGTATATATATATATATATATATATATATATATATTATATTTTCTCTATGATTCTATAATTTTTATTTAAAAATTACCTTTATGCTTTATATAATGTGTAAATACGATAATTTTATTTGAGGAAGTGTGGACTACAACCCCTTAAAAGTGATATGAATCGTTAATTACATACATGAAACATATAAAAGATGATTTTAATTATATTATGTAACATACATAACATAGATATTATTTTTTAATTATAATATACATATGTATATTTTTTTATTTATCCCATTAATATGACAAAGAAATGAAAGCAGCGTTCATGCGTACGTACGACCTACCGTTTGCATGAATGGTGCATTTAATTTATTATCTTAAAATGTCAGGGAATTTTCTAAATAAATATATACTAGATATATATAATATTTAAATCATGAATAACATTCTTAAGATAATGGACTTATGACCACATGGATAATTTTCATCAAAACAAGTTCATTTTTTACTCAAATACCGAACGTCAACAAAACATACGATATGTACTCAAATAATTAAATAATTGATATAACATGGTAATAAGTGATATAAAATGAAAAATAAAATTTAAAAATGTTCTAAAGTAATTATAAATTAACCTTAGTTTATTATTAATGAAATTAAAAAATGAACGATACTTGTCGGACTCAAAGTACGAGACTTCATATCAATCTTCTTTCATTGAGGAATTTCTTGATAATATACACCTTTATTGTTTTATAAGGTGTATATACAGACAATATGAAATTTCAAATCCATATTTTATCTATAATAATGTTATTTATTAAATTATGGAAATTAATATTTAAATGTTCAAAGTGGCATGGGACACATTCAACATTTAAAGATTTAATTATCAAATCTTTTTCTTACTGATTTTAAATTGAATATTTATTTATGTGGGTATAAAAGGAATATACAAGAAATTTTATGTCAATATTTAATTTCATTCAATGTTTTCAAAAGGAATATTTTTATACGAAGAGTTTTACTTTCTTTACAAAATGACTAAAGGAATGTTTTTTAATGTTTATGGTGACAACGACTTCTCCATCACCGTAACAGTTATTTGATATTTGGTTTCCTCTATATGTCTTAATGTATTTCAAAATTTAAAAAATACCTTTTATTTGGGTATCTTGGTATTGAAATTGGTTTCTTAAATGAAAATTTTATTTTTATATGGAAATTATTTTCTTATGGGATTAGCGAAATCTTTTAAAAAAAGGATTTTTTGATGAATGTGTTTTATTCATGAAATGGTACAAGAGCATTATATGAAACTGTTGATACCGATATAGATTATATGATAGATTGATCCCCATTATAGCTCACAGGTGAGCCCAAAATATCTTATATGATGGGTTGAGCCTCATTATAGCTTACAAGTGTGCCTGAAACAACTTATACGAAGGGTTGAGCCCCATTATAGATCACATGTGAGCCTAATATAGCTTATATGAAGGGTGATCCCCATTATAAATCTCAAATTTAGAAGTAAACCATATGGTCATTCCAATTGGAAGATGTTTGAAAGGGTTTCATTTATATGATTCTCTAAGTTACCTAAAGTTTGTTTAATTGATTTCTATTGGTTTTAGTGAATTTCATTGGGCAAAAAGTATGAGTGTAATTCATAGTAAAATGTTTTGTTTCATCCTCTCAAAGAACATTGAATGGGTTATCAGGTTTCAACTATAGTAATGATTTTTATTTATTTTTATTTCCCATATTGATCTTTCTGTGCTCATACCACGTTTTTAAATGTTTTAATAGGATTTAAGGGAGAATAGAGTCAAGGATGGAATCAAAGAAAAGTTATCATGATTAAACATTGAAAGAAACCATGTTTCTTTTTTAAATATTTTATGTTATGGAAGAAATAGATACTACTGTAAGTGTCCACTATGTATTTCTATGTTTTTGTTATGTAATAGTTATGACATAATTCTCTAAATATCTAAACCTAAAAATATCCTCTATGTGAATTCTTTACTTAACTGAATATTATGTAACATTTAAGGATGGGGCCTTATAGTTGGTATCCAAGGGAGGTTTATACAACTTTGGAGATTATAATGTTTTCTTAAGGTTTAGCGATATAATAATGGGTCTATACTTTTAAGGTATACTATTAGTTCAGTGACTTAGAAACCCCTTTTGAGGCATATGTTATGAAACTTCAATGTGATTAACGGTATATTTGGAGACATTAACCTTTGAGGAAATTATGGTTTATTAGTTTTTGGGATGAAAAATGTGAGGTATGAAATAATCTTTGAGGATAAAACATGTTATGGTTATTTTTTAGGATTTTAAATTTTTTTAATGTTATTAGAATTATATAGTTTTTGAAAAAGGACAAAATGAAAACTGTGTGACAACCAGTCACATCGGACAAATCTATGGGAATTGAATCCACAACCAAAATGCGACGGGGATTTATCATCTACTACTGGTCTATGTAAAGTACTTAGTTAGTAAGATTTATTATTTTTAGTTAATTGATTTTATGGATCAAGAATAAGTTTTTTTTGAACTTATGTTTTATCAAATGGATATCTTTAGTATATGAAAATGAATTGGTGAATAAGTGATAAATGTAATTTTGGAAGGCATTCAATCTTTTGGAAACATTAAATTCCAATGGAAAATAGAATATTATGGGTTTTCTTTTGAGGTGTAATGGTTGAATTTTATTTTGAAAGAATCTATGTTTTTATTGTGGACTTATGAATATTTGGGTTATTTTTGGAAATGATTAACCTATCATGGCAAATATATTATTAGGATAATTAATTTTAAGTATGAGACTTTAAAAGTAGTCTATGTTATTTTGAGGTAAATGTTATGATTTTTCATGGGATAATATTTGAACAAATCCTTCTGAATTTTGGGTTTTAATTTTAGTTTGGATTATTTTGACGAATTTTAAGGAAAATTGTGTATTGAATGGTATTTTTTGAACTTTTGGTATTATTTTTTTAATTTTTTTGATTAATAGAAGTATTTATTTTTATAAAGTATTATCATTTATAGGGATTATCTGATCTTGTACTAACTATTTTGGTTTTGGTTATTGTCAAAAGATAGGGGAAATATATAGTTCATATTTATTTGGTTTATGTGATTCTATAGAAGTTAATTCTAGAACTTCAGGTGTTCCTAAGTCATCTTGAATACTCATTGTTTGGAAAAAATATGAGTTTATGGTCAATATTTGTTAAAGGATGATACTCTACTTGACAAGTAAGTATGTTTCCTTATGTTATTAGTCAAGCTCATAAATAAATTCCTCAACTTTATGAAAAGGATATTAAAACAATTTTTTTTTCTGTTTACTTTTCCTACTGGGAAATCAAAGACCATTTAACCCATTACATGTTTATTGTTTTCTGGTTGTTAACTTTCTCATGATTATGTTTTCTGTCAATCTCAACCAGAATGAGATGGTTAGTTTTACTTCCATATCCATGTTCTTCTATATAGAGTCCTAGTATGTATTATATCAGGTGACCTTTCTACATCTCTTTATTTCTTTTAAATTTATAGTTTTATTGACACTTTTTCTGATGTGGGATTTTCATTGCAGTTTCAGATCCCAATTTTAAAATTGCGAGGACACAATTTCCAAAAGGGGGAATGATGTAACATCTCAGGTATTTATAGAATAATAATTTTTTATATCTATTAATATTTTTGAATTTAATATTAATTTTAGTATAATGGGGAAACTATTTTGGATAGCGCACCTGACAGGAAATAACGGGTTTCCCCGAAATCTTACGTTTCACATAACACTGAGTTATAATGAAAAATAATACAACAATAATATTATTATTTTAATTGGTAGTCAACGCCTAGCTGATGTATTGAAAGGAATGAAAAAAATTAACTATATAATTACTTTAAATATTTTTAAATGTTTTTAAATTTATCCAATGAATTTTAGAGGCTTAAAATGAGAATAAATCCAATTTTAAGCATAAAATACTCTAATATTTTTAAAAGGCCATTTTACCGCCTTTTGATGGCGAATGCATTTAAAAAATAGTATTTATTCACTTTTATATGTTCTATTTGATAAAATAAACTTATTATATATAATAGGGACATCAAAATTTACTTTGGATGAAATTTTGGTATTTTATTGATAAAATCCATATTTTTATGAATACTGAAAAATACTGCCTATTAATTCAAAACTGCATTTTCATATAATTTATTTATATAGTTATGTTGTTATTTTAATTTGTTTTAAAGTTTAATTGGATTAAGATTTTATCATTTAATCCAATTAGGACCATTGAAAGTAATTTTACATTTAAACTGGACATAAACACATGTCAATATTTTGATAGTTTTTACTTCTTAAAAACATATTTTCTAGGTTTGACAACATGAATTATTTTCAAATTAATTTCTACCGTTTCTGTGTTTTGAATTTGGAAAAATGGATTCCATATTTGGAATTATAAGGTTCAAATTATCTAAATAGGTACCTTTTATTTTTGGACATTATGATTAGTAACTTCAATAATTTTTTTTATTTACCATGGTTAAAGGGTAAATCAGGTAAATAATGGTAAAAAATAATATTATAATAATATAAAACTAAACTAACATGTCTCATAATACTATTGTATGAGATATGAATACCATGGGAATCCTTGGTTCAATTTTAGGACCCCATGGAGCCACTTGGGTGTGATAATGAGCTTTTATAATATTTATTTTAATGAAAAGGGAAATATAACATAAACATGTATCTCCTAACTTAAAAATTTTTAATTTGGTTTATATAAATTATATCCTATAATCTAATTTTTCATTATAAATATAAAAATATTTCCTATATCATGGTATTTTATTTATTATTTTTAGACATTAAATAAATAAATATATTTATGACAAAACGATGATGCAGTGATTACCTTATCAATGAAATATTTAAGTAAATGATATTATTAATATAAAAGTAAATGTAATTTTAAAATTTTGATGCCATAAATGAATTTTTTGGATGAAATTGATGTTTGAGGGATGATTTATGTTCTTTGGTTCGAAGGAAGCAAGTTTTTATGACATTAAAAAAATTCTAAATAGTGTCAAAATTGACATAAATGAGTTTTTTAAATAAATACTACATTATTAAATGATATAATAGTCCTAAAAATATAATATTCCAATAAAATAACTTATATAATATTAAATATTTCATTAATAATACAATTTTGGTTCTATTGGTATTTTATAGTAACTATAGTAACTATATATTATGAAAATACAAGAAGACATGGTAAGAGTTAATGTTTTTAACTAAGGGTTAAAGCTAAAAGATAAGGTTAATTTGGTGACCTAAGCTTTTCTAAAACCTATTGGTTGAGGTGAATTTGACCCATAAAATATTATCCTCAAAATTTATCATTTTTAACTATTATAATTATAAAATGAATTTATAATAAAATAATATTTCAAGACATTCCTAAAGTTCCCCTCCTCCCTCTTATAAAAGTCCATCACCTCTACCCAATTTCTCACACCTCTAAAGACCATTATATCATAAAAATTATCCTCAAATAATCTCTAAAAATACCTCCCTTCCTCTTATAATACTTACCTTTTGCATAAGGAAATTATATAAAGCCTTTTGTCTTAAATCAAAAGGTGTTAGCCGATTTAGAGGTAACGTCTTCTCTCAAGATCCTTCCATTTATTTTCCTTATCCAACCCACAAACATATATTTATTCCATTATTTTATAACAAAAAAATTATCCTAAATATACTAGGATGTTTTTATTCTAAGGGTTATACCTAAAATTACACAAACCTTCATCTAATGGATATAGAACATATTGTTTTTGTGTACGGTGAACTACTGTCTCATGAAACCGTGATTGTTCAATTTTCTACTATTACATCTCATGGTGGCCATTATAATGGAACTTTATTTATATATGATATATATTATATTTATATTGTCTCTATTCTTCTGTAATTTTTATTTATAACATACCTTTATGCTTTCCATAATGTGTAAATATGATAATTTCATTTGAGGAAGTGTGGACTACCACCCGCTAAAAGTGATATGACTCATTCATGTCATACATGGAATGTATAAAGGATGTAATTAATGAAGTTATGTAATATAAATAACATAGATATTATAATTTAATTATAATATACATATGTATCTTTTATTTTTATTCAATTAATATGACAATGAAATAAATGTAGCATTCATGCATACGTACGACCTACTGTCTCCATGAATGATGCATTTCATTTCTTATCTCAAAATGTTATGGACTATTCTAAATACATATATTCTAGATATATATGATATTTAAATCATGAATAATATTATTATGATAATGGAACAATGACCACATTGATAATTTGCATCAAAATAAGTTTATTTTTGACTCAAATACCGATCATCAACAAAACGTTTGTTATGAACTCTAATAATTAACTAATTGTTATAACATGATAGTAAGAGATATAATATTAATAATAAAATTTAAAAATATTTTAATGAAATTATAAATTAACCGAAGTTTTTAATTCCAGAAATTAACTAACGAATGAAACAATTCGGACTCAAGGTAAAGGAGTTCATCTCAATCTCCTTTCATTGAGGAATTTCTTGATAATATGCACCTTTATTATTTTATTAGGTGTATATATAGACACTATGACATTTAATATCCATATTTTATCTACACTAATGTTATTTATTAAATCAAAGAGATTAATATTTAAATGTTCAAAGTGGTATGGGACACCTTGAACATCTAAAGATTTAATTACCAAATACTGTTCTTCCTGATATTACATTACATATTTATTTATGTGGGTATAAAAGGAATATACAAGAAATTTTATGTCAATAGTGAATTTTATTCAAATTTTTTAAAAGTAATCCTTTCATATGAAGAGTTTTACTTTCTTTATAAAATTAAAAAAGGAATTCTTTTTTAACTTATAGGACAACAACGGCTTCTCCTCCGCCATAACCGTTATTAGATATTTGGCTTCCTCTATAAGCCTTAATGTATTTTAAAATGAAAATAAATACTTTAATCCTTTATTTGGGTATCTTGGTATTGAAAATGGGTTCTTAAATAAAAATGGTATTTTTATATGGATTTTTTTTCAAATGGTATTAGAAGAAGATTTCAAAAAAGGGGTTTTGGGATGAATGTGTTTTATTCATGGAATGGTATATATGAATTATATGAAACTAGTGAGCTTTAAATATCTTATACGATGGTTTGAGCCCCATTATAGCTCATAGGTAAGCTAAATAAAGTTTATATAATGGTTTGAGCCCCATTATAGCTCATGAGTGGGACCTATACTGCTTACACGAAGGGTTGATTCCCATTATACCTCACGAGTGAGACCGATATAGCATATATGAATGGTGATCCCCATTAAAGATCTCTAATTTGTAAGTCAACCATATGGTTATTCAAATTGGAAGATGTTTGAAAGGAATTTAGGTATATGATTTTCTAAGTCACCTAAAGGAGTTTTAATTGCATGATATTGGATTTAATGTTTTTCATTGAGAAAAAGTATGAGTGTTATTCATACGAAAATGTTTTGTTTCATCCACCCAAAGAACATTGAATAGGTTATCAGGTTTTAACTAGAATAATGGGTTTTCTTTATTATAATGTTTCTTAATGAGTTTTTTGTACTCATCCCAAGATTTTAAATGTTTTCACTTGATTTAAGGGAGAATAGAGTCAAGGATGGAATAAATGAAAATTATGATGATTAAACATGAAAAGAAACCATGTTTATTTTTAAAATATTTGATTTTATGGAAGAAAGATATGCTGTTGGAAGTGTCCACTTTGTATTTCTATGTTTTTGTTATGGAATAGTAATGGACTATTTATCTAATGTTCTAAACTTGCAAAGGTCCTCAATGTGAATTCTTAAATTAACTCAAGATTATGTAACTTTTAAGGATATAGCCTTATACCCAACAGATAAGAAATGAATTTTCCAATTGAGTAATTAACCCGAGATCTTTGAAACCACATGATCAAAATCACAGATGCGTAGTATTCTTGAAGAGATGGGGGTACCAAGGTACTCCCTTGGGAAAGTGTCACTCTACATACCCAGTCTATTACAAAGATACATAACTAGACTTAAAGTAATGTTGCTTGTGATATACAAGGTGATTTTATCCTTGTTAATTACCTGGCCACTCTAGAAACAACAATCTTCCAGAATCCTGTTTATACCATGCATAGATCTTCTTCCAAAATTAGTGAATATAATCATGTCATATGCAAACATAATATGAGAAATGTAAGGGAGACCCATCTTTCTTTGATTGGGAAGAATATCCCCACTAGCCATGCCTCTATTGATCATTCAGATAAGAGTGTCCTACATGAGGATGAAAATGATTAGGGAAATGGGATCCCATTGTTATAGAACTCATCTCACCTTAAAGAAGCCTTGCATTTTTCCCTTGTAGGAAATCTCCAACCATGAAGAGGTATTTTACCTAAAAATGAGATCACACACCTAGGTGGAGAGGTATATTTTGGAAATAACCTTGTTGATAAACCACCATTCCATCCTATTATACTATTTATTCATGTCCAACTTGATGTAAATGTTGGAACCATGTGTCTTGAAGTTAATATTTTTAACCATTTCCTATAATAGAATAATTTCCCCTTGAATGGAGTTGTCCTTCATAAACCCTTGAAGCTCATTGGAAACCCACTAGAGAAGATGCAAGGACAACCCTACATTGAAGATACACAACAAAATATTGTATGGAAATTTTCACATACAAATAGGTCTATAATGGATTGAGGGAGGAAGGGTCCTTTAACTTTGGAATGACCATGAGTTTTGTAGCACTGAAAACCCATGGTAAGATACACCCATGAAAAATGTAGTGAATGGATGAAATAATGTAACACATAACCACTTCCCTAAAACCCCTATAGAAGGATCCCGAGAATCTGTTAGGACCCATCGCACTCTCAGGATTCAAATTTATCATGGAATCATGAACCTCTGCCTCATTAGGAATCCCTTCCTTGACTTCATTGTCCTATTCAGAGATAAGGTTCGAGATGACTCTCCAAAACTCATCACCCCCTCCCGGATACCCACTGGGCATATTTAAGTTCATTCCTGCAAGAATATCTTTGAATAAATTGTGTGACGTCCTTCCAAAAACATCTCTATCATTAGTAAAAGAACCATCATCAAGAGCGATATTAGGCTTTATTGCATGAGGATTCTCCCTTATGCAAGTATGAAAAAGTGGTGTTTTTATTACCCTCTTTGAGACATTTAATCCTTGAACTTTACCTTACCTTGAATTCATGATAGAGGATTAGACCAGCCATCCTATTCTTCTTTTCGATGAGTTCCCCAGAAAACCATGTCATCCCACTCCTCCTCAAGATTGAAGTCCCAATATTCAATATCCTGCTTGAGTTCATCAATGTGCTCGTCCACATGGGATGATTTTTATCCCACACCTGTAGAGCCTGTTTGAGATTCCTTAGTTTGATATGGATTTCCACCCATATGTGACCCTAGGAGGTTTCACCCCAAACCTCCCTAACCAGCTGTTGATAATCAGGATTGAGATTCCATTAGCTATAGAATCTAAAAATTTCATGAGATGCCTTTTTTGGAGACATAGAAAGTAGTAAGGGAGAGTGATAAAATATACCTAAAAGTAGATGACTAACCCTAGAATCTAGAAACATAGAGATAAAATGGATATTAGCAAGTCAACGGTTGATCTGACCCCAACACCATCTCCCCCCCATTTGGTTATTTAACCATGTGAAACAATCTTCCAAATATCACATATCAAGAAGACCTTTTCTAACCATGAACTTGAGGAAATCCAAGCTAGAATTCATGGGCAAATCCACTCTTCTCTTCTTCTCATCTAGTTCCATGATGACATTGAAGTCCCCATCAATGATCCATGGAATGTCCCCTAGATCAAACACAATAAGTTCCCACCAAGGAGTCTCTCTTCTCTGTGAATCAAAGTTTCCATAATCAAAAGACAAAAAAAATACTACTTGTAATATTAATAATTTTCATCATGATGTGTTGGTCTCCCACCATGAACAAATCTACTAATATATCATTTCTCCTAAAAATCCATATGTTCTTGTTTATGGGGTCTTCAAGCATGAATGCATGCATCTTAATTTTGCATGTATGCTCTCTAATTTTAGTAGGATTTGGCTTGTGTTCCAGAATATATGCCACCTGAGATTTGTGATTATTAGTTTCTGAAGTAATTAAATCCATTTTCACCCACACTTTGATGCCACAGGAGTTCCATCGGAATATAGGATTTATTAGAAACTAAGTAGCCTGACTTTGTCCCTAGGCTTCAAGGTCACTTTCAGCATTGAAGAGGTGCATTACTAAGTCTTATTTTTCCTTGATATCAACCTTGTACAGACAACTGAAAAATTCTCAGTAGGTTTTGGTGTTGAAAATTGCAGATATAAGTCACCTTTTATGGTATTACCCCTCACATTTCTAGGTGGGTATTGAGCCATAAAACCAGGCTTTCCTAGTTGTTAAGTTTTCAGAGGATGGGGAAAACCCACGACCGTGGGTTTTTTCAGCTTCCAGCAGGGGAGAAGGGTCAACACCCTTCCCTTGGGCCATAGGATCCACCCCCTTCAAATGGATATATGAATATCATGGTAATATTCAACGATAGGGGTTCTGAAAGGCTGGTATAGGGAATAATAATGTTTTCCAACAGAGTGCCTTTGGATAAAATTTGTGAAAGACTATATAATTGAGAAATACCTTCGGGGATAACATCAAGACAACAAGAAAAATCCATTTTTTTAATTATATCCATAACATGCAATTCTCTTCTAGAAAATTTGTGTATAATATTATTTATCTCATATTATATTACTTTTAATAATTTTAATATCATTTATTTGATTTTTTATTAATTGAATAAATACTTCATCAGTGTTGTGTAAGCATTTACAGTAATTATTTATTCACTAAAAATTAAAAATATATTACCATTATGAATATATATCATTTAGGTTTTAAAATAATATTTATATCCAAACATATTCCCTAGTTAAACTTATGGTAAAAATATTTTATTTATTAAAAACAAGAGTGATGCATTATTGAATTTTCTTGAAATAAAATATTATAATGGGCACAATCTCATCCAAATGAAAAAAGACATATATTCAAACATCGGATGATTATGGATGTGATATACCCATACAATAAATTTTTTGTAAGTTTTGGGGTAATTTTATAGTCCTTATCATTTTATTTTCTAACCTTTAATTACCAGATTTACCCTTTTCTGTGGTATCAAAAATTACTAAGGTTATAATTTAGTTTGGATAAAAATAATAAGAGACTATTTAAAAAATCTAGACTCAATGATTCAAATTATACAATCCATTTTTTGAAATTCAAAACACATTTTTTTTAGAATATAATTTAAAATTAAACTGACAAAATGCACTAAAAAATATTTTTTTTTCAGAAAAATACCCTTTTAAGTATAAAATGTTTTTATAGTGAAATAAAGTATAAAATTCATTTAAAAACATTAATTATATTATTTTAAATCAAAATTAATTAATTAAATATTAAAACTAAATCAAAATATAATTTTTCTTTATAAGTATTTTTAAAATAAAATACGGGTTTCACTAAAAATAAGTATTTTTTACTATTTATTAAAAAATCAAACTACCTAGAAAATTATCAAAAATTTAAAAATAGTATAATTTTGATATGATAATTTAATAATTTTATTTAATTTTCTAAAATAAAATTTCTAAATTTTCCATAAATTAATTATATTATTTACATAAAAAACAATAAAAATATTTTTTGAAGAATGACATTACTAAAAAATAAGTGATTATTTTATAATAATTTTTAAAAGAATTTATATTAATTAATATCTTTTTATATATTTCATAAATTATCTATTCCTATTTATAATCTCTAATTTAATGGCTATGTTATAATAAAAAAATTTAAATAATAATATATATATGTTTGTTTAATCTTGGTGTTGCATATCTTGTACGCTATCAAACATTGTATTTCCTTTTAAAATATTTGGATATTGTAGTCTAACCCATTTTATAAATTTAATTATCACTATTTTAATTTGGTTTTGGTAAATAGTGTTTGATTTTTAAAATACCTTTATTGAAAACCCACATCATAAAAAGGGAAAATAAAGATTCCTTTTGAAAAGAGAAAAATAGAAGTGTAAAGGTTATCTAGAAGAATACATAGTAGGTTTTAAAGTATGAGAACATAATTGGGAAGTGAAAACATGGATATGGAAGAAAAAAATAACTTCCAAGGACTATTATTGAGTGATAGGGAACATGATCATGATAAAAATAACCCTAAAAAACTGTAAGTCTTTGATGGGATAAAAGGTCATTGACTTCTATGAAAGATAAGTAAAAAAATAATATTTTTTTTCAAAATAATTTTTCTAAAGTTAAGGAATCATTTTAATTCCTAGACTAAGAACATAATTAAATATAATTACATCCTTTAATGAATTCCCACAATAATAACATCTTCCCCCCTACAAATGATGAGTATTCAAGATTAATTTTTATGTTTGAAGCACTAAAATCATATTCTAATGGATAAAATAATCCAAAAAAGGTTAAAAATCTATTACTCATGTTTTTATACATTAAAAAAAGGTTATAAAAAGATATTATAATTACCTAAATTAATAAACCTTCATACAAAGAAATACTACTTTTATTTTCATAATTCAACTGTAATACTGAAAGATCAAATTAGATAATTCTATAAATAAATACCCTTAAATTTACTCAAAATATTCTAAACTAAGATAAAAGACCAAAAACAATGGATTTTATCACATAGTCTTCCAAGATTAATTTAATATTTATCTTCCAAAATAACATATATCACTCTTAATGTCTCATACCAAAAATATAATTGTAAAAATCATATACTCTACAAGATATTCTATTCATTTATATAAATAACCTAAATCACCAAAAGACACAATAAAATAATAGATTCTTCCAAATGATAATTCAACCTTTATTTCTCAAATAAAATCCCATAGCTTTTTGTTTACCGTAATCCTATAAGGTTCTCAAAATAGTTAATTTAATAACTTAATAACCAAATAACTTTTCAATCTCATAGTTATCTTCAGAATAGTACATATATTACAAAAATCAACTTAATCATTGTTTTGATAATAATTTTAGTGTAAGATAAATTTTATATTGACCATGACTTCACATAGTCTAGTGGTTGGCATTGAGCCATTTTAACGCTTTGATTGTGGGTTCAACCTCACAACCTTACTGGATGTGATGAGTTATCACCCGAACTATGTGTCATCCTTTTTATAAACTATAATCCTTATAACATTCCAAGAAATTTGATAAAATTCCATAATATAATCAATATTAAATAAATTTATTAACCTCAAAGATTATTTCATACCTTTCATTTTTATTCCCAAAAAAACAATAACCCATAATTACCTCAAAATTGAAGATCATATTAAACTTTAATATTATCCATATCTTAAAACATATTTCCCAAAAATGATAAGATCATTCTAAATCAAATAAAATTTTCACATAATAAAATTAAGGGTTATATATACCTAAAATTTCTATTAAAGCTCAATAAAAGTCTCCCAAAGTACTACCATCATCAAAAGATTATTAAAAATTTTAAACTTATGATCATCCTTAAATCTACCAATACATCATAAATCTTAAATATAGATAATTTAATCATTAAATATTATTTATAATACCTTAACCATTTCTTTTGATCATATTACTTAATACTTATTTCCTATAAACAAAAATACGAATCATTTTCTAATATTTAATAATGTCAAAACTTAAGCATGAAATAATCCATATATTCTATATGTAATTTTCAGTTTCCTCATCTTCAATTGTAATATAATTAGGTATTATTAAATAGTAATTAGTATGGTCTAACTGATCCCATTCTTGATTCTTTCCCTCAAGACATCAACTTTAATAATTTCCTTTCTTCCCACATTTAAAACATTAAATTGATATATAGGTATGGACTTCTTCTCCCCTCATGTATTTAATTGAATGGTTACTTTTTTTCTTAGTAGATTATTTCTTTATGAAGTACTTTAACACATATAAAAAATATTCCCACTCTTTTAATACATGTTCCCAGGTGATTCTTTTTCACATTATTGATGCATAGATTATTTAATATATTTACCTTTATGATCATTATCACATAAAATTCCATAGGGATTCATTTCAATTTTATGTGATTCATTAAGAAACTCACCTTAGTTGAAGTTTTTAATAATTACTCCTAATAGCTGGTTATGAGTAATGAAAAGTGTTATCACTATATCTCCCATTCTATTTGTTTTTTCATTCAAACAAATATTAAATTTTCTTTCAAATCTATTTTTATTTTGGTTTATACTAGATCCAACCATTTAATAAACCAAAATGGTTAGTGTGTGCATATCAATAAAATAATGATAAACTATCTTATAAGGATTATAAAAACTAATATATCCTTAATCATGGTTTCCAAAATAATAATAATTCTCCCTAAAATACTTTTATTTATGGCTATAGTGGTCTTTTATCTTGTGTTAAAATAAAATCATAACCTCTAAAGTTATCTAAACCCTCCTCTGATACTAAATATAAGGAACCTAACTCAAATAGTACATAATCTTGAGATTTATGTTCAGAATTAATTATCTTACATTTGAGGATCTTTTCTGGTTTAGAGTTATATATAACTAGGTTATAAATCATACATTACAAAACAATTTGTTAAAAAATTGGACACTTCTAATCTGTTTGTATTTTTTTTACAATATTATCCTTTAAAAAACATGAGTTTTTTTGTGATAAATTTTCATGAATTTCAGCCTAAATTATAATTTTACATTACACATCCTTAAACCTTATGAATTTTTTTTAAACATAGGATGGGTGAAACAAGCTCAGTAGGGGAAATAAAAGAATAAAACCATTAGTTTTGTGAACAACATGAAAAAACCTTGATTGTTTTATTAAATACACAATTTTTTTACCCAAATAGTTAATATTAATAATTTTAAAAAGTTAATTATACTACCTTTGAAAAATTATTTTCATGAAAAATCATTAACAAGCATAGAAAATTCATATATGTTCCTTGGGACATAATCTCGTAGAAACCTTATAGAACCCTTACCAATTGGATTAAATAAACAACCGAATTACAGTATAATTATTTGGGGAACATGATCATTACCTAATGAATTATAGTTATATTTAGGCACACCCATTTTTTAAGATATAATGGGATCACTTTTGAGCTATAATAGGGATCGAACCTTCATAAATAATATCCAAGGACTATATCATGAATAAAACCCATGAAAAGCTATTTTAAACCTATGTTTAAAATATTTTGGATATAAAAATACCATTTCATCTTAAAACTCCCATTTCAATAACAAAATATATATAAATGGGGATAAAAGGTTTTTTTAAGAAGAAAACATAAAGGATTATAAAGGAATCCAAACGTCAAATAATGGCTATGAAATTAAGGAAATTTATTATCAAAATATAATTTAAAATAGAACATTCCATTTCAATTTTTTGTAAATAAAGTCAAATATTCCAAAAGAAGATAAATTTTAAAAATATTTGGAAAAAATCAAAAGAGATTGAAATTTTCTTTTCTATTAAAGTATAAAAACTATACACATACTAAAGAAACCATTTTATTTGAACAGAATCTTAAAAAAATTAAATGGATATTCAAATAATTTAGGTTGCATGATAGTGTGAATTTATATTTATTTCATATAAGTTTGAAAAAATTTCTTTCATACTTATATTGGAAAAGTCACAAAATAAATATTTTGGAAAATGAAAACAATATCCCTTTAAAACCATTTTATAAAATTTAAAACAAGGGTAAAAATGAATCTAAAAAATCATAATATAATAGTAAAAACCTTTTGGAAAACATTTTTCAAAAATATGGATATAGAAAAAATTTAGTTTTAAGGGAAACATTAAAAGATGGTTTTTTAAAAGAAAGTCCCTTACCACTTTGGAGACATTTGAATCATAAGATCGATGAAAGAATAACATTAAAAAAATTTAATATCATGAGAATATATAAATTCACGATTTAACATGTTTAAAGGGCTGTATATACACCTCATAAAATAATATAGACACATAACATCAAAATATACCTCAATGAAAGGAAATTGAGACAAAGTCCCATAACTTAAGTCTAACTAATCACACATATTCTTTATCAAAATAAATATAAAAATTATGTGAATTTTATACTTAATTAATAATTTTTTTTCAAGTTCATTATTACATTATTTCATTTAATACAATGTTGTATACAATTAATTATTCAATTAAATTTGCATCATACTTTTTAACAATATTTGGGTCTTATGTCAGAAATGATTTCTGTAGGTTGACTATAGTCAAAGACATCATTAATAAATCATATACAAAATAAAAATAATGCCATAATTATCATTTATACATAAATTATACTTTTAAATCCAAACATTAAATATAGTTATGGAAAATTAACAAAGTTATATTCATGGAGATGGTAGGTTGTACGTACGTATGACTAACGTTTCCATTTTTCAATGATAATTATGGAAGGAGGGTAAGTATTATTTTATATTTAAAGAATTATAATAATATAAAAAATATTATATTATTCATTTAAATATAATTATATATATCATCTACTTTATGTGGTGATGAAAAACGAATCACATCGCTTCGTGGAGGTGGTAGTCCACACCTAAACCTGGATGACATTATTATTTTCTAGTTTATGGAAAGATAAGAACATATGTGTTATATTATCTTTTAATAATTATAAATATTTCATATATATCATATATAAGCATTAATTCCATCAATAAAATCTATCCATCCATGAGATATGGAGAATGAAATTGAATTACATTGGTTTGCAAGGTAGTAGTCCGATGTACACCTGAAAGATGGTTTCTTTTCCCATTTGATGGAATATGAGAAAAATATAGGTTATGATATTAAAATAATAAAATTTAATTGTATTTATATTACTAGTTTTATTATTTTATCATTGTTTAATAATATTTTTATGAGGTGGAAGAAGAAATAAAACAGAAATGCACGATTAAAAACAACAACTCTTCTTTGAACAACCTCCTTTTCTTAACAACTCAAGACCTCTAAGGTTGGTTTTATGACTAAATAAATACCTCTATAATGTGTGTAGAGATTATTGGAAAGTATTTTGGTAGAAATTTTTATATACAAATGGTTTTTTAAGTTTAAATTAATGATAAGAAGTGGTTACCTTTTATATGATAGGGGAGGGGCTCTCTTGAAATTATTAAAAATATTAAATTAATATAAATTTATATTCAATTAAGAATGAATAATAACTAATTTATTTAGAATATATGATGAATATGGGTATAAATAATCTCATGAAACAAATTGTTTACAATTTTAGATTACATTTGTACCCTAATTATTTTTTTAACCCCTCGTTAAACCCTTTCACCCTTAGAGTGACATTAATGATTTCTACTCTTTGAGGGTTAATACAGTTATTATAAATGGTAAAATATAAAACAAATATACTACGGTTGATATTATCAACTATTTACTAAAAACTGGGCCGAATACAATATTTTTTATGAATTTTATATCATTTTTTTTAAAATATCATTAAATTCAATTTTTTGAGCTATTCATTATATAGCCTTTAATAACATCAATAAGATAAGTAAAATTAAAATAAATATATTATATCCATAACATATGTTGGTCATATATAAGATTTATGGATTAAATTATTTATCTCAAATTATATTAATTTTAATATTTTTAATACCATTTATTTGTTTTTTATTAATTGTATAATTACAACGTCAATGTTTTGTAAGCATTTAAAGTATAAATTTATTCACTAAAAATTAAAAATAAACTACCCTGATTATAGGAAACTTATTAGACGTTTGGATGATTATGGAATAGATATACTAATCCAATAAAATTTAGTCAAGTGTTGGGGTCGTTTAATAGTTCTTATTATTTTATTTGTTAAACCTTAATTACCCTATTTACCCTTTATCGTGGCAACAAAAATTACTAAGGTTACAGTTCATTTTGACTAACAATAAAAGGGTATTATTTAATAAATTTACTCCAATTGATTTTAAAAATTGAATCCTTTTTTAAAAATTAATATCACAGAATTTTTAGAATTAAATTTTAAATTAAACAGGAAAATTATAATGAAAAACAGATTTTTTTTCAAAAAGATGACCTTTTTGAGTATAAAATATTTTTATACTAATCTCAAGTATAAAATTCATTTCAAAACTATAAATATATTATTTTAAATCAAAATTAACTTTTTATATTTTAAAAATAAATAAAAATATAATTTTACATTAAAAATATTTTAAAAATAAAATAGAGTTTTCAATAAAAATCAGTATTTTTTACTATTCATTGAAAAAACAACATTTTCAGAAAATTATAAAATTTTTACCATAAGATAAATTTGATATGATGATTTCAGTAAATTAATTTTTATTTGAAAAATAAATTTTTTAAAAGTTTTAGAAATTAATTTTATTATTTACACACAAATAAGTGAAAATATTTTTTAAAGAAAATGTATTTTTGAATAATGAAATGACTATACTAAAAATTAAGATATTATTTTAAAAGGATTTAAAAATAAATATATATTGAGTAAAACCTTTATAACTATTTAATAAATGATTTATTCCTATTCACACGTTCTAATTTAACATTTAGTTTAGAATGACTACATTTAAATAACGACATTTCATTCTTTATTTAAGTTTGGAGTTGTATATCTTATATATTATCAGAAATAGTACTTCATTTTAAAATATAAGGGTATTACAAAATTATTAATTTTTATAATTTTGATAAAATTATTTCTTTTTTATTAATGGATATGTTATGCTCTTAGTTTCATTTTATTATGAAGTTATTCTAATTATTTGTTTCCTACCATATTATTTAGTCTTTAGTAGTTGGAATACAAAGAATTTGGACACATAGTCCCCAATTTTACACTTCATACCATCCCACTGGAAATTTTCTCTTAATTCCCTATAAAATTTGGGATACTAGGGTTTAGAGAGAAATTTGATTGATGTTCTTCATCTAGTAGTTCCATCTTTAGCTCTCGTATGGATGGAACACATAAACTCTTTACAAAATTAAATTCACTATATTTATGGATGATTTATATTAATTTATAATTATCAAATTATTAAATATTACTTTATAAATCCTTATCATCTTACTAAGATAACTATATATTTGTTTAGTAAATATGTTTTAAAAGTTTCTTAGAAAAGGAATGATATCTGCTCTTTCCTAAAAATTACCATATCTATCCTTACCAGATCCCTAAATATAGGATCATTATTCATCCCTATCATGGTAATAAATCGATTGTATCTTCTACTCAATAAATCATACTCCTTTTTTAACATGAAAATGTGATTGTGTATCGAGAAATCATAGTGTTTGAGTATTTCTAACCATCTTATTTACCTCATGTTGAGATCTTTCTAAGTGAAAATATTATTCAAAATTTTATGGTCTATTTATATATCACAATTTTATTCATAGATATAGTGCCTCTATATCTTCAAGGAAAATATTATGGATATAGACTCAAGTTCATGATTTTTATTATTCTTTTTTATGAATCTTTAATTACCATGATGCTTCAGAAACCACTCTATATTTCTATTTAAAGACATAACCTAGTTCTTTCTTTGATGAATCTATATATATTATGAGTCCTTACTATACAAATGATAAATTCAATACTAATGAATTAATAAATATCCTCTTTATATATTTAAAACTTTCTTCACATTCCCTGGACCATGTGAATTTAACCCCTTTATGTGTTAACTTAGTTAATGGGTTGGCCAATTTAGAAATAATTTGACAAAAATAATGATAGTAATATGATAAACCAAGGAAACTATGTACCTTAGTCAAATTTTTTAATGTAATACATTCTTTGAGGATTAACATAAATTCCATCATTGGAGAAAATATGACTATGAAATGATACTTCATATATCCAAAATTCATGTATTCTGAATTTCCCATTGTTTCTCTCAGAATTCGGGGATGACCGCCTTGATGGGAGGTTCAAACATTCCGATCAGTTTCAAAAGGGTTTGTTCGTAGAACCAGAAACATCCAATGATTTCACATCCATTCAGACCTACTTTCCATAGGTAGGTGCTCATTAGTTTGTGGACTGATGAGGCTTAGGAATTTTCATTGGCCGAGAGGATGGGGGGTCGGACTCATCACACCTTTTTGAGGGGAATTATTGTCTACTCCGGGACTCTCTTTATAGATTTAAATTATGTTCGTGAATCCTTATTACATTACCAAGTATAAAATGAGCTTTCCTTTATATCTGATAATCAATGATTAAATATTTAGGAAATTTAGAGAATCTTTTGTATGTATTCGAGGTTCTTCATCGATAGAGAATCATCTATATTTATTAGAGATTCTTGTTCAATGGTACCCTTCGACACATTCATATAGAAGTCTCTTGGTCATTATGATGACCATTCTGGTTTTAAAGACACTAAGTGGGGCACTTAAAGTTTATGTTCATTCAGAAGGATATGGATTATTTTAGAGTTGGGATCGAACCAGTAGATGGGCTACCTACGTATCCTTTGTTTAGAAAAGGAATCAGAACCCACATAGTTCGAGTAAGGGAGTATGATGTTTATGATTGATGGCTCAAAGAAGGATGTCACAATTAATTTTACACTCTAAGCTCATGTGAGTCATGCTCGGTGTGAGAAACAAGAGGTATTGGTAAAAATTAGACAATTGTTCCATGAAATATGAAATCATAAGAAATAATGTGGGGCTTATGTATGTATGACTACCCAGATAAATGAAGGTTAGGATTTAATTTAGGGAAGAAATCCAGGAGCAGGGTCCATAAAGGTTTATGTGATTCATGGAGATTTTGAATACTCTAACTTGGGGCTTACTCCTGAAAAGGAGGCCCAAATTAGGAGAAGATTTATGATTGGGTTTTACTCCTGAAAACGAATCCCAGATCAAAGGTAAATTAGGACTGTTTAAGAGAAATTAAGATTGGGGCTTACTCTTAAGGAGGATGCCCAGATTTGAGACTGGGGCTTACTCATGTAAAGGAGGACCAGGTTAAGGATTATGACTGGGGATTACTCCTGAAAAGGAGGCCCAGGTTAAGGGAATTAAGGTTTGGGGCTTACTCCTGAGGAGGATGCCCAAATTAGGGGACTGGGGCTTACTCCTAAGGAGGATGCCCAGATTTGGGAACTTTAAGAATTGGGGCTTACTCCTAAGGAGGATTCCCAAGTTAAGAATTATGACTGGGACTTACTCCTGAAAAGGAGGCCCAGGTCAATTGAGTTCTCTCATCTTAAATGATAAGGTTGAATGAATGAAATCTAAATCTTTTGTGACATAAAGATGTGTAAATCACTAGGTTTTGAGAGATATTCTACAGAGTTCCTTTCAGACAAGGAATCAAAAAATCATGAAATCATGCCATAAATGGATTTGAAGAGTGTCTTGAAGATTGAATCTTGAATAGCAGAGGTGTAATGGATTAAGGGGGTGAAATGGGCAAGGAGGGCACCCAAAATGGCAGGGGCGGGCAAGTCCTGGAAGGCGCGCAGGTACTGCATGGGCGCGCAAGTCCTGGTCGCGCAGGTATGCCTGTGAGACACATGGTATACTTGTGCGACAGTTAACCAGCAGGGTAATACTTGAGTGACTCTTGATTAAAGCCTTTAGAATCCTCTTGAGGTTCTTCCAGAAAAGGGGTGCGCAAGTTCTATTGAAGGAGTAAGGCGGTGCGCAAGTGTGGCCTTTTCCCTTAAGGGCTGGCCACTCAGGCGCGCATGTGTTGATGAGTTTCAACACTTAGGCCTTCCTCCCCCTCTTTAGATCTTCCGTTCTAGGTAAGAAATTACCTTAGAAGTGTTTTATAAGCTTTGAGAAGAGACTAGGGCGCCGGGAGCTCAAATCTGAGTTTTTGGAAAAAATCCTCCATGAATGGGGGGCCCACAGGGTCTATTTATAGGTAGGAGAAGACCCCGGGCGGTTACCACTTAGGTCGCGCAAGTCACTTGCGTGACCACTAGGCGTCACACAAGTGGACTTGCGCGACAGTGATAGAACTTGCGCGGCACATGTGCTTTTGATCCCTTGTTCATGCCTTTGTCTATTTTTGATATTTTCTTCAAAGGATGGATCAATTTGTGCTAAGTCATTTCCCTTTACATTCCATTGGACTATGTGACAAAAAAGAGGGTCAACAATAGTCCCCCCTCAGATTTGGATCTAGAGAGAATAGAGGATTTGACTCTGAGGAAATCAAGAATCACAAGGAAATTGGGGCGCGCAAGGTAGGGCACGCAAATGAGATTTGGGTGCGCAAGGCCTGACGTGCAGGGATACGACCTTTAGTCTCCAAGGGTACGATGCACAGATAGGCCGCCTGGACTATAAATATGTGGTCATTGTCCGCGCTTCGCATCTGATTCCGAATTATCGAGCTCTCACCAAGAAAGCCATCTTCTTTCCGCTGTTTCCTCACCGTCGCGCTGCTGTCAAGGTAATAGGACTTCCGCGGTGAAAACATGCGCGGAAAAAACTTGCGTGACACATTAAACACTTGCGCGACATATCGATACTTGCATGCCTTAATGCCTTAGCAATTTTTTCGAATTTCTTTACAAAGTTTATGAAAAATCAATCCATTTAAGAGTTAATTTATTCAACTCTTGTGAAGAATCAATGGATCTTAGACCTGGAATAGTTGATGAACTGGCTAGCAAGAGGATTGGTGAAATGATGAACATCATTGGCCATGATTACTCTGATATCTGCGACAACACTCTCCGAGATTTGGCTAAGTACTTGAAGAAATATCATCTTAATTTCCCACAGAGAATCTACCTGTCCCTGTATGGTTATGGTCATCTACAAGGAGTCAATGTTCCAAATGCAAAGAACTATACACCTGAAATGCAGCTGGATTGATACTCCTTTATTTCGGTTATGATGTGAATTAAGAGCAACAACAATGGTTTTAACCTTCAAATTCTTCCTCCGTGTCATTTCCTTGTAGATATGAAAATGGAAAACCCATGGGCTGAAATGTTTTCCACTACCGGTTGGTGGAGGGAAGAAAAACATGGAATTAGAGCAATATCTGAAGAGAGTACTCTCTCCAAATGGATCTTTACATCCAATGCTCCATTCTCAAATCCATGTATCCATCTTCCAAGTCTCTTGGATAGAAACAGAGTCACTGTTTGATCAGCAGAAAATTTTCTCAAACCGCACTCAAGAACATTCTTTTACAATTGTTCCAAGAAGAGCTGGTATCACTGCATCTCTTGTGGTATCCAGTTGAATGAATGAATTCCAAGTGGTTGCTGATGAATCTCGGGATGCCGTAACTCAAATGAAGAGTTATGTTGAAAGCCTCTTGTATTTCTTGAAAAAGAGAAGAGAATCCAGTATGTGGATGTCCTTCTAACTCTTGTGAATCAATGAAAAACACTTTCACCTTCACTCATTTGTACCTGCATTCACTTTTTCTACATGCTTTAGATTTTACCTAAGCCAATGGGCCTAGTAATCATAGTTGGATTTTTACTAGGATTGATGTAAATAACCCTACAAACTTCCAAACTTTTAATTGATCAATGTTACCTAAATCATACAAAATGTATGTTTAGTGAGATGGGAACTTGACTTTTATTCAGAGTTCCCTTGTCTTTTGTGGGCAGTTTAAAGTCATGCACGTTGGACATACAAAGGATAATGTTTAAGGTCGAAATAGCTTTGACCGAAATGGATTATAATTGACTCAATTCTTTGAAAATTCATATGAAATCATATTACCATACTCAAGTATGAGGGAAAATATGTAAGCCATGACTTAAGAATATTTGAATCTGAGGAATGATATGAAAAAGAGGTAAAAGGCATTAGAAGAAGTAGTTTCCAAGAATGAAGTTACCATTATTTAACAAACCCGTTAGGGGGTTGAATTATGCAGGGCCACCTAAGGGCATTGGATGCATAGTTAAATAAAATAGTATCTTTTGGCTAACAAGTCTGTTATGTAGACTGTTTATGCAAGGCCACCTATGGGAACGTGCTGCATAGTCAGGAAAAAAGAACTCTCAGAAATTTACCTTCCTAGTGCTAAAAGCCAGTGAAAGTTTATGGAGATTCAAATCTTCCAAATTATAGAGTTTGCTATATGGAAAGAGGTACTTGAATATGGAGAAGATATTTACAAACAAGATTATCGATGAACTGGATGAATATCACTCCTACGAAGGTCTAATCCAAGCATAGAGAAGAATAATATAAACCATAGACTTGAATACTTTCAGATCACGAAAAAGGATATGGGACAAATATGTTAAGGATGGCTATTTTTTGCAGATCCCTACATACTGTCATTTAAGACAAATAAGGACAAAAGAGTCATTATTCCCAAGAATGAAGTTACCACTATCCGACAAACCTGTTAGGGGGTTGAATTATGCAGGGCCACCTAATGGAATTGGCTGCATAGTCAAATAATAGTATCTTTTGGCTAACAAGTCTGTTATGTAGACTGTTTATGCAAGGCCGCCTATGGGCACATGCTGCATAGTCAGGCAAAAGAAATCTTTGAAGTTTGACATTTTTGTGACTAGAAGTCATGAAAAGGGTTATGAGGATCTGAAAATATTTAAGGTTAGGATTATGACACATAAAGATGGGTATTGTTCAATGTATACAGAGATACATAGATCAATGCTAACCATAATCATGTTGTGGCTGGGTCCCGAATTGAAATGTTGGACTTCCCTACGTATCCCATAAGGATGAGAATCAATCCATACGTAGTTCTTAAACTACAGTTTAACGTCATATGGGACAAAAGGATTATAGATCTAGTTTAGGGTCATAGAGCTTGGACCATTGTAAGAAATACATAGTGTGTGTTTTCATGGGGACTTTTTAGCCAAGGGACTGAAAGTGGAATTTGGGGTTAGGCCCAAAGACTTGGGACTGGATTCGAGGGACACTCGAATGTTCCTATGTATCCCATAAGGATGGTAATCAAGCCCACGTAGTTCTAGAAATACACTCTATACAAATTTGGTTCTTATATGTGAAGGGTGAAAGGGGACTTTAATGCAATGATGGTTTAACCCAAGATAAAAGGTTTGGGCATTGCCATGTATACACGTAGTCTTTGAAATGAAACATGATTAAAAAAATCAATGTAAATAATGGTTCCCTCTCAGGCGAGGGTATCAAAGAATATTTTAGTTTATTGTCATAATAGAAAAAAGTGTTGTATAGTTTAACATCGTATAACAAGGGTGAAAGTGAACCAATGTAAAGATATTGATTCTAGGGGCGGTTTCATGAATCAACATCGTATGAGATGGAGATGAACCAATGTGAAGAGATTGGTTTTGGGCTTGAACCTTGGGAGGTTTCCTACATACCCAGCCTAGAAGGAAAGGATCAATGTCCATGTAGTTCAATTAAATAATGAATCAATGATCAAGTTGTTCTTGGGGACAACGACCTAAAAAATTATGTTGGGACTTACACAAGGTTAGCGGCCCAGAGAGAGTGTTATGGTTGAGGTTTACTCTAAGCTCACGTGAGTCATACTCGGTGTGAGAAACAAGAGGTAACAACAACCTTAACGATGCATATTTTAATGTAATGTAGGACATATAAAGGGAATATGCAGTTTAAAGTCTTGCAGTTAGGACTATTGGTGCTGCATAGTATAGTGTCATGTAGCAGGGACAAAATATAGTTTAATGTCATGTAGTACGTATCACGGACTTTATGTATAGTTTAGCGTAATGTAGTTAGGATGATGGGGACAATAGAGTTTAACATCATGTTGGACGAAAGGGGGACTATGCAGTTTAATTTCATGCAGGGAGGACAAAAGGGTAAACCATTTAAGGTCATGTTGGACGCATTAGGGACTTTTTCACAGTTTAATGTCATGTTGGACGAAAAAGGGACGATACAGTTTAGCATCATGTTGGACGAAAGTGTGAATAGTTTAAGGTCATACGCATGGAATGTGGATGGTGCTGTTTAATGTCATACTGGACGGTGGTTTAGTTTAAGGTTATACATGAACTTTTATGATTATATAGTTTAACGTCTTTCCGGACGTAAGGGACTTTTATACAGTTTAGCATCATGTAGTTAGGACATCACAGTTTAACGTCTTGCTGGACGTAAGGGACTTGCAAATAGTTTAGGGTTATATGCATGGACCTTTGATGATGCAGTTTAAGGTCATACATGATCAAGTTGTAGTTTAAGGTCATACTGGACCATTTAGGGAACTTTTTCACAGTTTAACGTCATGTGGGACGAAAGTACAAATAGTTTAAGGTCATTTTTATGGACCGTTGCTATATAGTTTAACATCATATAGCAAGGAAGAAAAAAGGTACTTTACAGTTTATACAAAATACTTCTTCAAAAATCTGGCATTGGTTGGGGTAGTGATGAGTTCTCTATCCATTGAGATTAATGAATAAGCTCCATTGGAGTAGACCCTATGTATTGAATAAGGTCCTTCCCATTTTGGCTCAAGATTGGGAGGTTTCTTTCCTGGTATCATTGGAGTTCTGAGAACTAATACCAGTTCTCCCTGAGTGAATGAACAAAGAGGAAATTTTTTGTTAAAAGACCATGCTATTCGATTATGATAGATTTCCAAGTGGTGAAAAGTGCACAATCTTTTCTCATCTAACCGTTCCAATTCATTCAATCTCTATTGAGATTTTTCATCTGTAGATGATTGATCACAAATGGAAACTCTGAGCGAGGGTAGTTGAAATTCAATGGGCAAGACAACTTCTGTTACATATACAAATGAATATGGAGTTGACCGAGTTGCAGTGTGGGTGGTAGTCTGATAATCCCATAAATCATGAAAGAGTTTATCAGGCCATGACCTCTTATCTTTATCCACCATCTTTTGCAGTATATTTGAAAGAGTCTTGTTAAAGGCTTCTATCTGGCCGTTGGCCGCTGCATGATACCGAGTTGAATGGTTGGATTTGATTTTTTATTCTTGATAAAACTTCTTCACCTCGGATGAACAGAAATTGGTGCCATTTTCCATCAATATGGTATGAGGGACACCAAATATGGTAATGAAGCTAGACTTTATGAAGCTAACAACGCATTTAGAACTGACTTCCTTGAGAGGTAATGCCTCTGCTCATTTGAAAAAGAAGTTAGTAGCAGTAAGAATGTACTTAAACTGCTTGGCCGTAGCCGAAGGGTAAGGTCCCACCACATCCATTCCCCATGTGGTAAATCTCCATGAGTATTTAGTTGTATGAAGAAACTCTGGAGGTTGATGAATGAAGTTGTCATGTACTTGGCATGAATGACACTTCTTTGTGAAATCAACACAATCTCATATCATTGAAGGCCAAAAGTATCCAGGCCTTCGAATCTGATCAAACTGTCTATGTCCAGACTGGTGGGCACCACAGACTCCTACATGCACTTCTTTCATGACAGCCATTGTCTCTTCACCATCAATGCATCTGAAGAGAACTCCATCAAAACCACATCTGTGGAGAATTGTCTCTAGGTGATCTGGGCTATCATAAAGAGTAAAATAAACCACACGTCACCGGATTTGTTCTTTCTCAGCTCTCTCAGGTGGAAGTGTTCCATTTTGAAGGTATTCCCTGATAGGTGACATCCATCCTATAGTATGACCATACGGTTCAGGAATGGGAAAAATTTCATTAATTTCCTCTGTTCTGATTCGAACATAAGGTGAAATTGCACGACGGTGGGCAATACTGATGGTTGTCTCGTCCCGATTTGGATCTGCCAGAGCTGTGTCTATATTATCCAATGCATCAGCTTGAGAATTTTGTGATCTTTGGAAATAAGAAAATATCGGTTCCAAAGGGAATTCCGCAATTAACTCTCTGAAGTAATCATACAAAGGGATTAGTTCTTCTTTTCTGATGACATAATCCCCATTGACTTGTTTGATTACCAGGTCTGAATCACCTTTCACCTTTAAGTGATTCACTTGTGCTTGAAGTGCTAATTCCAAACCTACGATGAGAGCTTGGTATTCTGATTCATTATTGGTACCAAATTCCCACAATAAGAAGGAATAAGGTAACAATGCCTTTTCTGGAGAAATGAGCACAATTCCTAAGCCAACTTTGTTTAATTTAGGATTTTCCATTTTCCTCCCTGTTGGACTTTTGGAAGCACCATCTAAATACATTTCCCATGCCTGAAGACTTTCTTGAATAGAGAAGACTTCCTCATCAGGGAGTTCAATATATGAAGATGTGTCTTCCACTGAAGGGTGTTCAGCTAGGAAATCATCTAGAGCTTAGCCCTTTATCGCCTTTTGAGACACACACTGAATGTCGAATTGCTGCAAAATAACTACCCACCTTGCCAGACGTCATGTAAGCATTGGACGACTTAGGATAAATTTGAGCGGGTTATTGCGAGATACCAATTGGACCTCGTGATGTTGCAGGTAGTGTCTCAACTTCTGTACTACAAATATTAATGCCAGGCAACACTTCTCAATACTTGAATACTAGGTTTCTTCTTCAAGCATGGTTTGACTAAGATAGTAGAGACGGTTTTCATTCCCAGCATCATTCTTTTGAGCAATAAAGGCACCCAATGATCACTCTAGAGATGTCACATAGAGGATAAGTGGTCTTCCTTCAACAGATGACATGAGTACCGGTGGAATCAAGAGGTATTTCTTGAGAATATCAAATGATTCTTGACATTCTTCAGTCCACTGGTAAGTGACTCCCTTCTTCATCAATTTGGTGAAGGGTAAACTTTTGCCTGCTAAATTGGCGATGAAACGCCGAATATAGGCTAAGTGTCCTTGAAGTCCTCTTAGTTCTTTAAAATTTTGAGGAGGTGACATACCATGTATTGACTTTTTCTTCTTAGGATCGACTTCAATACCACGATGGCATACAACAAAGCCGAGAAATTTTTCTAAGGTTACCCCAAATGCACATTTTAAGGGGTTCATCTTCAAATTATGTTGTCGAAGCATGCAGAATATGACTTCCAAATTAGCCAATTAATTGGAACGTTGTATGGATTTAACTACCAAATCATCTACATAGAATTCAACAAACTTCCCTAAGAAGGGTTTGAAGATACGATGCATGGCACACTGATAAGTTGCACCTGCATTCTTTAAGCCGAATGGCATTACCCGGTAGAAAAACACACCCTTAGGGGCTCTGAAGGCTGTAGATTCCTCATCTTCTAGGGCCATTCGAATCTGATTATATCCGGAATATCCATCCATGAAGGAAAGTTCTTTATATCCAGCTGTTAAATCAATTAGAAGTTCTGTAATCGGAACTGGGAAACCATCCTTAGGACAATGCTGATTAAGATCTCTGAAATCGATGCAAACTCTAATTTTTCTTTTCTTTTTCTTTACAGGGACAATATTAGCCAAAAATTTAGGATATTGAACTTCTCTAACGAAGTTACCTTTGATAAGAGTATCCACTTCAGCTACAATTTTGGAAGCATAATTTGGGTGTGTTCTTCTCGCAGCTTTCTTAAATCCTCGATGTTCTTTAGGTAAACCCAAATGATGAGTAGCAACATCAGGATAAATCCCGGGCATTTCTGTATAGCTCCAGGAAAATATATCTCTATTTTTCTTTAGAAAAGAAATATACATCTCTTGCTCTTCAAGAGTCATGGCCGCACTGATTAAATTGGGGCGTGTATCTTCTTTTGAACCCAGATTTATTTCTCTGAGTTCATCCACAGTGGTAGAGATACCCTCTTCAAATGACGGAGGAGCATCTCTGAGATCTTCCTCTTCTTCTTCAGCATGTTTTATTTCTTCTGTTTCTATTTGCATAGTAGATGATAAAGTAGAATTCTCATGATCCGAAGAAATGTCAAAATTTGCATATCTTGAAGAAGAAGCTTCCATTTCTGACCCGATTGATGATGAAGGGTCTTCTTTGGGTAATAAAGAGGAGATGATGGATTGAGAATCAACATCATTGTTCACCTCTGATGTTGCTATAACTTCTTCTGGCCTAATTGGGGAATCATAGACTTGTTGGATTTCAGTAGATGAAATAAAGACGTCACCATTTGTGCTTTCATCACTGCTTGGTAGATTACCAATTTCTCCCATGTTGTCTGGCTCGATTGCCGTAATTGACATTATGGATCTTTCCATAAGAGTATTTTGATTTGGGTCTATCTTGTCAATTTGACTAATATGCAACACATAATCTGTACTCACATGTGTAAATGGATTTACTGGAATTGTTTCTAAACCATATGGAGCATTAACTTTGGTAATCTCTTTTGTTATGGATTTATCCCTTTGCTTCATGTGATAGAATTCCACCTCAATGTATTGAGACTCACATGTCTTGAATGGGGCCTTATCACCATACAATGTCCCAACATGACCATCGAAACAATATTTGAGACATTGATGGTATGATGAAGGGTTAGCCGCATGTTGATGTATCCAGGGTCTTCCAAGCAAGGTGTTGAAGGTTGAGTCTTGATCAAAAACCATGAAATCTGAATTGGATACAAGATCTCCAAACTGAGTTCTGAGTGTAACTTCACTGATTGGTTCTTTTTCATTTTTATCATATCCCTATAGCATCATGGTGGAAGGAGATAAATCAGATTCCGTGAGGCCCAATTGATGAAGTGTATGAATGGGCATGAGGTTGACTCCTGAACCATTGTCAATGAATGCTCTTCGAACTTCCATGCCATTGACCTTGCCAGACAAGTACAATGGTCTAATATGTCCATGCACAACATCATCTTCATCTTCATCAGTAAAGGATATTATTGCATGGCATTCTGCAGGATTATTCTCTATGTGATAGACTTCAGCTGTAGCAATTTCAGTTTCAAACTCCTGAGGACTTGACAAAGCCTCGATGAGTGCTTCCTGAAGATCTTTTGACAGATTCAGAGAATCCAGAATTGATAACTTGGATGGTACATGGGACAATTGTTTCAATATATCATACTTTTGATCCAGAGGTCTGCATTTCTCAATAGGAATATGTGGTTTAGCAGGTACCTTGGAAGCAGATGCTTTGGAAGTTGATGCATCTTGTATTGGGATAGGAGTTGGCAATATTCCTGGTTTTGGAAGATTAGACCGATTAGATCCATTTACTTGCTGAGAGGAATAATATGGAACCTTCAACTGATCTTCCAAAATAACTGTGCCAGGACTGAATTTGCTATTCGTAGAAGAACTTGCTTGTTCTTGCTGAGCTCGCTGAAGGGCTCTACCACGAGTTTCTGCTGCGTACACAGTTCTAGCTGGGTTAAAATATGAATAGTGGATTCTGAAAGATCCACGTCTTCCCCTGTATCCTGAGACCCTGGAACTTCCTATGATTCATCTGTTTGATACAGGGAATTTAGGCTCATTGAAATCAAAACTCAGACTGGCATATGGATCTGTTAATTTAATCATATTAATAGAACCAAAGATTAACTCTTCGTCTGATGAAGACTCTGCCTGATTAGCCTGTTTAGGTTGTGCCGTTTGGTAGGGCGGTGCCCGTGGCTTTGAAGTAAATGGCATGAAGTCTGCCAAAGTCAAAGACAACTTAGGCTTTGACACATACTCATCTTCTTCTGATTCTTTTTCTTTCTTTGAATCATGCCGTTTCTTTGAGGACTTTCCCTCTGATGAAGAGGGTTTTTCCGCAACATTCATGGAAAAAGACACAATTGGTTTCTTTAATTGTGTTCGAAAAATAGAATGAGTTCGATTGATTTTATTTCTGACCATCCAATCATCATACATCTGTGAACTTTTCCTTTTGACTTCTTTCCATTCACCCTTCTCCTCTGAAAATGTAGCAGTGACACATGCTACCTGGGTTGAGAAACCTTTCAATGTGACTTTTCCCGAGTTGACCATCTTTTGTAGGAGGTCTTTGAAGAAAAAACACTCCTGGATAAGATGCCCCAACATTTGATGAAAAGGGAAATAATTTGGACGGTCTTTATCTCCTTTCTTGTTTAGCCTCTTGGGCATTGTCAATTGATCCAAATTGTTTTCCAAAGCCAAAATGAAATAACCAGGAACTTGTTCATTTCATAAAGAGTATGTTTTTCTCTTCAGATCCTCAAATTATTTTCACCTTTGATCTTTTTGATCGTCTAGACGAAAAGGCCTTTTTTGTTGGCGCTCAGAAGGTGGAGCCCTTCTAGAAGATGAAGGTTTTGAGGTAGAAATAGGTATAGGTGCTTGTTTAAGCATAACTGTAGCAGTTTATGCTTTACCCATTCTCCTTCCTGGAGTTGATGGAATTACACGAGATTTAGCCTTAGCCTGTATAAGGGAATCTTCAATCTGATGAGTGATTTAAGTAAGGTCTCGAAACCCTCCTGTGTATTTCACAGGGATTAACGGCGTGCGTAATTTGTCACGCAGATTTGCCACATAGATTGGCAACAATTCTTCCTGAGGGAGTGCTAAACTCAAGGAATATGTTAACCCCTTCCATCGAGCAATGAAATCAGAGACCCTTTCATTCTCCCTTTGCTTACAGTTTGTAAGATCGAAAACTGTTGTCTTTGGAAAAGTTGAGCTGAACTGAAGGAGGAATTTCTGGCGAAGATCCTCCCATCCGGTAATTGACCGGGATTTCAAGCTTATATACCAAACAAAAGATGGTCCTTGCAAGGTTCGCACGAAGCATCTGAGTTTCACTGCTTCTTTCTGCTCCGGATTTCCCATCATAGGATCGCAACAAGACACGTAATGCATTAAATGCTATTCAGGATCACCTGATCCATTGAAAATAGGGAATAAAAGGTTCCCAAAACTGGATGGAGGAGAAATTGAATATACCCATTCAGGGTAAAATTTCTTTTCTGGTTGAACTTGCACACGCTTACCTTCCATAGTTTCTAAACGAGCTGTTAATGACTCAATAATAGTTATTAACTTTTGAGAAACATCTGGTTGAACTTGGACTTGGGTAGGTGCAATGATTGGAGCTTGGACAGATGTGGCGATTGGTGATTCAACTGATGGTAGCACTGCCAACTGTTGTTTCACTTGACCCATAGGATTAGACCTGTGAGGGTGTACTGATAGAGGAGGATATTCTGGATCCATCTCAGTAGCCACAACAAATTGCTTTGGATGACTGACTCTAGCATGATTAAGAAGAAGACTACTCTGAAGTAGTTCTGCATTCAACCTTCTTAATTCCTTCATTTCATCCTCCTGTTATGCAGACCTATGCTCTAGTGAGAGTGATTGACCTTCTCCATAGGAAGGATATGTAACCTGGTTCTTTCCCATTCCTTTGTTGGATCCTTTTCGGAGAGGGGGAAGTGAGTTACTCGAAGGATTACCTAAGTTCTGAGTAATCCTTTGACTTCATGTACACACACCTTCTTCATTTGTGTCGGTGCATACATCTTTTTGAGCAAGAACCTCTTCATCTGAGTCCCCTGAGTGAGCCTCATCTGGTGGATCAGCAACAACGACATTGATGATATTGATTGATGCATAACTCATCACATCCCTTCTATCAACATTTCTGTGATATTGTCTTCTTCCATGTCTTTGATGAGACATTGCCTTTTGTTGATTCGATCCCTCAGGAACTTCTTGACGAATCGTAATTTGGAGGGAATCTCATGATAATTTGTCTCTTCGTTCCTCTTGAGGTTTCGTCCCCAATCGAGAAAAGACCGACTTTCTCTAAGGAGGGGATTGATGATTTGAAAAAGTACCCAGTCTAGTGGACTGGGGTTTTTCCTGCTGTTCTTGCTCAACTCCCTGAATCCTTTTTGTTGATTCCGAGGGTTGGTTTAAAAGTGTCCCCAGTCTGGCGAGCTGGGGTGGTTCTTGACATGCTATGTCTGAGACTTTCTTGAAAGTCCTCCTGATCTTGCGAAACTTAGTTCGGAAATTAGCTGGATGCATTAACCTGTATCTGCTTTTATCACCCGGTTGAAAAGACCGTTGGATGATTTCCCACACTTCTGTCACTTGGTGACGTGCTTGATCCAAACGAGAGGCATGTTCAATATTCTCGTTTTCTTGATGCAAGAGTAATTCGACAACTCGTTCTCTGTATTCTTGATTTTGAGAGGAACTAGTTGAAGCCTGTTCTTGGGCAAGCTTTTGATTACAAACAAGGCCCATTGACTGTGGCCAACCATGGTCAATAACATTGCATGAGACCATTTTCGGTGGTCTTTGCTGACTGGAGAGCACCGTGAAATGCAGTGCTCCATGAACACCCCATCCTCTAACACGAATACCAGATGGGGCATTGGAAATTAACTGACACAATCTTCTTAGTGCCCCAAAGCATGAACGTTGAAGGGATCTCTGCTTATTTTCAGCCTTCAGATATTGAGAGACTGATAGAGACTCCAAATCAATCTGACGTTGTAACCCTTCTATTATCTTAAGATTATTTTCATATTCATCATAAGATAATACTTTATTTTTCAACTGACAAAGAGTTTTCCATATGTTGAGATTAATATCATGAATTTCATCCTCCGTCAAAATTTCTGGAATGTTATACTGAGAGTCAGCCAGAGGCCAAAACATGAGGGGCACTTCACCTTTTTCCAGTTGTTTTCTCATGTTCAGCATTTCCTCTTTATCATTTGATGAAGATTCTTCTACCCGATTTGACCAAAGTTGGTGTTTCCTTGTTGCTTCATTGGATTCAATAGGATTAGTAGAGAAATCATTGATAAAACTAGAAGATGCATGACTTAGGGTTGGTTAGGAGAATGACCTACACCCTGGGCTATCTTAGGATTGAAAAAGTAATTCACATGCTAGCGATGAATCTTCAGACATGACTCGTTTCGCATTTTCAAGTGCCTCAAGAAAAGAGGGATTTATTATCACTACATTGTCAACTGAAGCATTTTCCAGGCAATGTGCATCACTACTGCGGAAAGGAATTTCACAGCGGAATTCATTATCATGGGGGGGACCACCATAATGGGTTACAACAAAAGATGAGATCTCTTGCTCCTTGGTCTTCTGACCACACAGAGGGTTCCTATGTCTCTCATATGAAGATGAAACTTTGAGATCGACCTAATTGTCATGAAGCAAGCCTTCATTAGGAAGTGTCTGTTGAAGACCTTCGGAATTAATGTTCCCACTATTGGGAAATGAGGGAGTAGAATCTTGAATTTCAACAGATAATTGTCTGAGGGCTTCAAGAACTCCAGCATCGAGAAAGGCCTTGTTACAGATTGGCTCTTGATCTCCTGACTGTGTTGGGTGGGTATTTTTCTTAGAGGCCTTCTTACTCACCTTGGAAACCACTTGTTGACGAAAGTTGCTGCTCTGAGCAGGTGTATATGCCTGATTAGGAAAGATGGCCAGGTTAGGTTGATGATCTCTACTCAAATCAGGTGTATGTGCCTGACTTGGTTGTCCGTATGATATGGGGGAGTATCCTCACAACCCTCTTGGACTGGAACAGATGTGTGTGTCTGTTCCGGAGTGAATTATTGATGTGTCACTCCACAAGTAGGGATAGATTTATGTGTCTTTCCCTGAGATTCCACTGAAGTTTTTATAATATCTTGGCAGGCATCTAGAATATGAGCAGGGATTTTATTCTGCTCTTTCACCATTGATAGAATATGCTTGGTGACTTCAGCTACCAGAACGGGAATATACGTCCATTCCGGGCTTGGAGCAGGTGTATGTGCCTGCTCCTGTCCTCCTTTTCCTGTTATTGAATCCTGACAGTACTCAAGTGTGGGGGCAGAGAGTTGAGTCTGCCTCCTATTTGTTGTCGGGGCTTTCCCACTAACTTCTCCGAATGCTACCAAGAGAGACTGTTGGTAGGCTTGATTAATACTAGCAGGTGTATGTGCTTGCTTATTGCACTTCGCCAAATGTGGTTGACGAGATCCATCATATGTAGTCAGACGAGCCTGCTGACTAGATGATGATGTATAAATAGGTGTATGTTCCTGGCTATAGTACTCCGCCGGAATTGCCTGGCGGGATTGGCGTGATGCTTCTAGACGAGTCTGCTGGAAAACAGAATTAAAACAGGCAGGTGTATGTGCCTGCTCGTTGCTTTCCACCAAGTTAGGTTGGTGGACTTCTCCGGAGATGGCATAGATGAGAACCTGCTCACTGTTGACCAGATTCCGCCTCTGGTGGTTTGTCTTGCTTTCTTGGGTTCGAGGAACCTGATCCGAACGCCTAGGGTCGGTACCCTCATCATGTTGAGGGCGTACTGCCGCACAAGTCTGGCGGCGATTGTTAGTGGGATCCCTCAGGAAGGACTTCTGTCTGTTTGAATTAATGCCCTGAGGGACCTTCTCATTCACCTCCCCAGAATAAGGGAGCGAATGGTGATTGCATTCTGGGGATAACGACCCGAAACGGTTGGAGATGGTAGTCAACACCACCTGCTTCTTTATCACTGGTCATGATTGTCCAGACGACCGATGTGAGTTATTTACTTGGAGGGCTTGTCGGGCAGCCTCCAGAGTTGGGATGGTACTGTGTTGACGGTACTCCTTAACCAGTGCGTTTGATACCCAGCATTGAAGACGCTGACTAGGTGATATCATCTTAAGAGCGGATGACGATACAGCAGGAGTAGCAGCAGTGGCATTTACAGTAGTAGTATTCACAGGTGTGAACTTGAGAGCAGCCATTCTAGAAATGCAGAAGATCTTGGAAAAGAGTGCCTGTTTGATATAACAGACGTAATCAAGATAAATTCAGCCCCTACATCTTTTGGATGAGCACATATGTCAATGATTATTTTTGTTGGTACTCTCATTGAGTTTTAAATAGGGGCCTAACAAATGGGTAAAACATTATTTTAATTTGGTTAAGGACTCATGCCAAGTTCACCATTTTTGTTTCCCTCGGAATCCAGGGATGACCGCCTTGATGGGAGGTTCAAACATTCCGATTGGTTTCTAACAGGTTTGTTCGTAGAACCGGAAACATCCAATGATTACACATCCATTCAGACCTACTTTCCAAAGGTATGTGCTCATTAATTTGTGGACTCATGAGGCTTAGAAATTTTCATTGGTCGAGAGGATGGGAGGTCATACTCATCACACCTTTTTGAGGGGAACTAGTGTCTACTCCGTGACTCTCTTTATAAATTTAAGTTATGTTTGTGAATCCTTATTAAATTAACAAGTATAAAATGAGCTTTCCTTCATATCTGACAATCAATGATTAAATATGTAGGAAATTTAGAGTATATTTTGTATGTATTCGAGGTTCTTCATCGATAGAGAATCATCTGTATTTATTAGAGATTCTTGGTCAATGGTACCCTTTGACACATTTATATAGATATCTCTTGGTCATTATGATGACCATGCTAGTTTTAAAGCCACTCAGTGGGGCACTTGAAGTTTATTGTCATTCATAAGGACATGGATTATTTTAGAGTTGGGATTGAACCCGTAGATAGGATACCTATGTATCCTTTGTTTAGAAAAGGAATCAGAACCCACGTAGTTTGAGTAAGGGAGTATGATGTTTATGATTGATGGCTCAAAGAAGTATGTCACAATTACTTTTACAGTCTAAGATCATGTGAGTCATGCTCGGTGTGAGAAACAAGAGGTATTGGTAAAAAATTTGACAATTGTTCCATGAAAGATGCAATCATAAGAAATAATGTGGGGCTTATGTATGTATGACTGCCCAGATAAATGAAGGTTAGGATTTACTTTAGGGAAGAAATCCAAGAACATGGTCCATAAAGGTATATGTGCTTCATGGAGATTTTGAATACTCTAACTTGGGGCTTACTCCTGAAAAGGAGGCCCAAATTAGGAGAAGACTTATTATTGGGCTTTACTCCTAAAAAGGAATACCAGATCAAAGGTAAATTAGAATTGGTTAAGAGAAATTAAGATTAGGTATTATTCCTGAAAAGGAGGCCTAGGTTAAGAGATTTAAAAAATTAAGGGACTTGGGGTTTACTCTTGAAGAGGATGCCCATATTTGAGACTGGGGATTACTCCTGAAAGGGAGGCCCAGGTTAAGGGAATTAAGCTTTGGGGCTTACTCCTAAGGAGGATGCCCAAATTAGGGGACTGGGGCTTACTCCTAAGGAGGATGCCCAGATTTGAGACTGGGGCTTACTCCTGAAAAGGAGGCCCAGGTAAAGGGAATTAAGGTTTGGGGCTTACTCTTAAAGAGGATGCCGAAATTATGGGACTGGGGCTTACTCCTAAAGAGGATGCCCATATTTGAGACTGGGGATTACTCCTGAAAAGGAGGCCCAGGTTAATGGAATTAAGGTTTGGGGCTTACTCCTTAGGAGTAAGCCCCAGTCCCCTAATTTGGGCATCCTCCTCAAGAGTAATCCCCAAACCTTACTTCCCTTAACCTGGGCCTATTTTTCAGGAGTAATCCCCAGTCTCAAATATGGGAATCCTCTTCAGGAGTAAGCCCCAGTCCCCTAATTTGGGCATCCTCCTCAGGAGTAAGCCCCAAACCTTAATTCCCTTAACCTGTGCCTCCTTTTCAGGAGTAAGCCCCAGTCTCAAATCGGGGCATCCTCCTTAGGAGTAAGCCCCGGTCCCCGAATTTGGGAATCCTCCTCAGGAGTAAGCCCCAAACCTTAATTCCCTTAACCCGGGACTCCTTTTCAGGAGTAAGACCCAGTCTCAAATATGGGCATCCTATTCAAGAGTAAACCCCAAGTCCCTAAAATTTTCAAATCTCTTAACCTGGGCCTCCTTTTCAGGAATAATCCCCAGTCTTAATTTCTCTTAACCAGTCCTAATTTACCTTTGATCTGGGATTCCTTTTCAGGAGTAAAGCCCAATCATAAGTCTTCTCCTACTTTGGGCCTCCTTTTCAGGAGTAAGCCCCAAGTTAGCATATTCAAAATCTCCATAAAGAACATATACCTTTATGGACCCTGTTCATAGATTTCTTCCCTAAAGTAAATCCTAACCTTTATTTATCTGGGAAGTCATACATACATAAGCCCCATATTATTTCTTATGATTGCATCTTTCATGGCACAATTGTCTAATTTTTACCAATACCTCTTGTTTCTCACACCGAGCATGACTCACATGAGCATAGAGTGTAAAAGTTATTGTTCCATACTTCTTTGATCCATCAATCATAAACATCATACTCCCTTACTCGAACTACGTGGGTTCTGATTCTTTTTCTAAACAAAGGATACGTAGGTAGCCCATCTATGGGTTCGATCCCAACTCTAAAATAATCCATGTCCTTCTGAATGACAATAAACTTCATGTGCCCCACTCAGTGGCTTTAAAACCAGCATGGTCATCATAATGACCAAGATACTTCTATATAAATGTGTCGAAGGGTACCATTGACCAAGAATCTCTAATAAATACAGATGATTCTCTATCGATGAAGAACCTTGAATACATACAAAATATTCTCTAAATTTCCTACATATTTAATCATTGACTATTAGATCTGAAGGAAATATCATTTTATACTTGGTAATGTAATAGGGATTCATGAACATAACTTAAATCTATAAAGAGAGTCCCAGAGTAGACAATAATTCCCCTCAAAAAGGTGTGATGATTCCGACCTCCCATCCTCTCAACCAATGCAAATTACTAAGCCTCATCTGTCCACAAATTAATGAGCACCTACCTTTGAAAAGTAGGTCCGAATGGATGTGGAATCATTGGATGTTTCCGGTTCTACAAACAAACCCATTAGAAATGGATCGGAATGTTTGAACCTCCCATCAAGGCGGTCATCCCCAGATTCCGAAGGAAACACCCATATAATTATTTTTCTTCGAGGGTCTCAGGAATTATTTTTAGATGATTCAAATTATCTTCATATATTTTATAGTATATCAAGATATCATAAATTAATACCACAAAAAATCTATCAATATAATACTTGAATACTCTATTCATCAGATCTATAAAAACAGATGACACATTAGTCAGTCTAAATAACATTAACATTAAGTTATAATTATCATACCTCATATGAAATACCATATTTGGTATATCCACATCCTTCATCTTTAAATGATGATAACTATAGATAATATATGTCATTGAAAAATATTGATCTCCTTGAAGTTAATCAAATATGTCATCTATGTGTGGTAAATGATACTTATTCTTTATAGTATTGAAAGTTAATTCCCTATAATAGATTCCCAATATCATAGATCCATCGTTATTTTTCACAAATAAAATATTAGATCCCCATGGTAGAAAATTAGTGTATATAAACCCATTATCACATAGATATTATGGTTATTTCCTCAACTCTAGAAATTCCACTGGTTTTATTATTTAGTGATTTTAAGATTTAGGTCTTGGATAAAAAATGAATTCCCTAAAAAACCCAACTTCACACTCAGGTGGATGACTTGGTTATTACTATAGAAATATATCAATGTATTTTTGTACAATGGGAACATCATATGTCATTAGGATGTGTTTAGCATCCATAGATAGTATTTTATCTTCATCTTCTACCATAATTTCATTAAGTTGATCATTTAGAGGTTATTTTAGAAAGGACTTGGGAGGTGAAGTCTCTCCCTTGAAAAAAGGGATTCTATACCCCCTTCAAAAATAGTAATCACTTTATCTTGGTAATAAATTCTTGAATTATACATTGAAATAAAATACATACTAAGGATTAAGTAAAAATCAACCATAGGTATAGTAGTAATGTTTTCCACTAGGGAATATCAATTCATTTTAATAAATACTTCTCTATAAATCCTCATAATAATAAGATTCCCATCATGTTTTTATTTAACATCTAAATTCATAGAATATTAGGGGATGATTCAACTTTCCCATCAAACATGCCTTATATAAATGAGTGTTTAGATCTGAATCAAATTAAGCATTAACTATCTCTGATGTTATGATCAATGTACCAGTTATGACTTCATTTGGTACTTTAACCTCAAATAGAGTGATATCATAAGGATATATTTTCTACCTCAAAATTTTATAAGGGAATACCATTTATGTTTGGGGAATCAGTTCACTTAGTGCTTCATCTCTTTATAGTTAAAGAACTAAAAATAATAAACTTCTACCATGCCTTTTCATTCATGAGATAAATAAAATTTTCTCCTCATTTGTAAGAAACTCCCATTTTCTTAAAGAAAGTCTATAGGGTTTTCTTATATAGTTATTACATGTGATAAATTCCACTAATAATTTCTCACACTAATCCATTATTTTATTTCTATGATGATCAGTAGAACACTTATCCTCCAGATTTCTTTTGAAGACCTTAGTCTTGAAGAAATAATTTTCCATTTTAATGGAACTGAAGACTATATCCTCATATGAAAAATTTTGTGACCAGTTCTTTTCATTATAAGGATTTGAAATATTTTAAGGAATATTTTTGCAGTTAGGAGATGAGATGGTGCGTGATTTCAAGGCATGTGACCCTAAAATTGATATTACAAATTCATTAAATATATTAATTTTTCATGCATGAAATTTTTCATGTTTAATGGAATAACTATCAAATACAGTCTAAATTCAGAAATGTGAAACTTCTTCTGGGTTAATAATATGGGGTTTATCCTAGGTGTGACCAATGGTTGGTCAACATCGGACGTCCGATTGAGGAAGTCGTTGGCGGTGAATTTAATTAAAATAAATAAAAAAATAAAAAAATATATTTTATTTTAATAACCAATGGAATTAAATAATCTATAAATACCTCATTATAAAAATTATCTAGGTTTATCCACTAAATACTTGGGGGAATTTAGAGGATCTTTTTCTTTCTTTATTGGTGGATAAAGAAAAAAATACAACGGTAGATCAGATCAAGGTGGATTGAGTGGAAACTGACGCAGTGGGTCTTCTCCTTCATTGAAGAACATGTTATTCACCAATTATAAATCCATTTTGGAGGAAGGGATCATTAATTGAGGTTTCCATACTTGATTAAAAGTTTAAGAATGTATTTTATCTTCAATTCTTTGATCTACAATCATTTGATCATTACATGAGCATGTTCCATAAATTTAAATTGATTGAATCAATTTATATTTTATATTCTATACTATATCCCATATACATCCCTGTTATGAAATATTTTTCCAAGAATGGTTGTCCAAAAACATATTATTTTTTCTTGTTCATTTCTCCCCACCATTTTACTTCTTCATTTTTAGCCTATGGGTCCATGATTTGACATTTCTGGGGTGTGTTTGAGTGTGATCAGGCCACCCTTTTCAGGATGAAGTAGCGAAAAATGAATGGAATAATTATAAAAGGATGGATCAGGATAGGGAGTGGGATGCGAGCGATATCTCCATGGATTTAGGATATGTATTGGTGATTTCAGGTGATGGGAGATGCATGATCAATGCTATGAGAATCACATGGGTGGTCATATTATGAATTTTGGCCATTAGAGGATAGATAAGTTGATTATTGGCATCATTACCTTTGAATATAGTATATTTTTAGTGGTTAATATACATACATCACTAAAAAAGCAGTGGATCTAGGATCCTCATGAAAAACTAGATTTTTTATGAAAATCCCTACTACACAATGTTTCTCAGGATGAATACATGCCTTGTAGACCACCTAGATATGTCACTAGGATATTTGAAAAAGTTAAATATCACATGCCATGTGGGTGGGCCTACACGACACGTGACCCTGCCTAGGTGGCCAAGCTGTGGGCCAGTTACACACACCCTAGGCCCTGTGTGGACAATCACTCAATATACTAGAGTACACTTGAACGAGCAGGAATATATGGGCACAGGTTGAGTTTCATGTCCAGGACACAAGGTAGTCATATAATCCATGTATCCTTGAGGACACACCGTGTATAAAGACATGGATTCCCAAACTATTTCTAGGGAGAACACATCTAGGTATTGGAGTGGGGCTACACATCATGTGGGATCCATACATTCCATGTAATCTTATATGAATCTTATGCATCTTATATATCTTTTTTTACTCATATTTTTTTCCATGAGTATCCCATCTTGAGTGTTTTTCCCCATAGAACATAGTGGTGTCTTTTGTAGTGTCTTTTGGGATATGACGTAAGGTGTTCTAAGCATGATGATTATTCAGGCGATACTTGATGATGGAAATGATCAAGAAGAAGCGTAAGATAGATGGTAGGGTCAATGAACCCCTGTTACAATAAAGAACAAGTTATCCCTTCAATCATAGATATGATAGGGTCAATACTTCTCTCTCAAATTAGGGCGCGGGTTCCCGATGCTACTAGAGAAATGTTAGGGTTAGTACTACCTTATCACATTAGGGTGTGGGTTACTTAAGATATCAGAGAGATATCAGGGTCAACACTCCCATATCACACTAGGGCACAGGTTCCCCATTTTCATTATATAGTTTGGGTTTGTATTACCCTTACCACAAGGTGCAGGTTCTCTGCTTACAGAGAGGTACTCCAACATCTTTGAGCTTTGATGAGGTGCGGGTCCTCCATAAGAGATTATTTCTCACTCTTTTATCGATCTCGTGTTTGAGATGTATACCCCTCCACTCATACTCTGGTGAGTTTGTGTGTGATGTGGGGCATCAATGTTGGACTTATGGAGTTTCTGGCTTACTCATCGACTTCAGCTAGGCTGTGAGATGGAGGTCCCCTTTATCTATTTCTTGGGTTTATTTATGAGTGTGTGCGTATATATATATCAGTTGGGTTTCATTACCCTATTTATTTGGTTTGAGATAACTATTTTTTTATCTCCCTATCACTCCATTTCGGTTTCGGGGCATCCTACTAGGTATGTATATACTCATCCTTGCATGGGATGTTCCTACATGTGTCCTATCTTATGTAGACAACAGATAGATCAGTGGTGAATATAGTTGATCATACTAGTATCTAAGTTAATTAAACACATACAGTGGTCGGGCTTGGAGATCATGAGTCGGGCTCTCTCAAATTTATTTATTCCAGCTGTTGTCGTGTTGGTATATCTTTTCCGATTGGGATTGTATTTTTCGCCTTTACATTTCAGATTACACAATCATACTCTTTTGTATTCCATAGAGGTTATTACATTCATGGTTTTTACTATAATTGTTATTGTATTTTATTATTATTCCTCTAAAATTTTGAATGGATATGGTTGGGTGTCCTCATATAGATACATTAGGTAAAATCCTCCCATTTTAGTTATTTCTTCTTAGCACTTGTTGCTATCACTTTGCCTATTAAGGTATGCTTGGGGTTGTGGTGGCCCAACCTTTTGCAGGGTAGGTGGACCCTAGTGGGTTGGGTCATTACAAAGTAGTATCAGATTAGTTCATTCCTTGGGATAGTGTTTGGGGTGGTCCCCTTATGAGGATTTTTTTGGTACTTTGAGACTTATATAATTTGGGTCAAAGTGTATCTAGTGTAGATTTAAATACAAAGAAACCAGTGTTGGTGTATCATTCAACATATCCATACAACATGACTATGAATACCTTCCTATCAACTAAGTATACCAAGACATTGGTTTCAAGGAACAACAACACATGCATCATATAGGATTGAGTCCTTTGACTATCCTTCTTGATTCAGCTCCCCATGATTCCTTTGTGAAGACATTTGGCTAAGTTACCAATTCAGGATTTTGGAAACGATTTTATGAGTGATGAGGCATCCATTTAAGGGTCATCCCATTACGTGTTTCCTCCAGGTGGAAAGGCAGCGACACCATAAGCTTCAAAGAAATAGTTAGTACTAACAGTTTAGAATGAGGATGCACACAAGCTTATCACACTCCACGAGTGCCATCGCTAGTGGTCAATGAGGTTCTGTGGTGAGCTAGATCCCCAGGAAGTGGGGATTGGATAGATTGGATGAACCATGTCTTCCGAATCCTTCATAACCCAATAGATTAGATGGTTGTTATAAAAGATAGTATTTTACATGGAGTAAGTGAGTGCTGGTAGAGTTTTGTTATATAGAACCATGATGAGATGGCGCTCTCATGGTCTGACTTGTATTAGTTGTTTCATGAGGAGTATTACCCATTATGGTTGCACTAAGATTAGTTCTCGGATATTCTTGAGAGGTAATAGGCTAGTATGTCAATATATTATTATGTTTTGAGTTTCACTAACCTTAGTCAATACTACCTCGATATGTTACGATATAGATTCTTCTAGGTGGGAAACGTTGAGCTGGGCCTCTGTAGAGACAATCAAGCCAGTGTGGTCTTCTTATGCCTGGAAACTTATGATGGAGTGATAGAGTGGGCTCTGGTGATTGATAGATTCCTATAATAGGAAAACCAAGAAGTAAATGTTGGTGATGGGATGTATATGGATGATTTGTCTGTAGTAGGTATCATGCGTCAGATGTATAGATCATAGCATGTGATTTATTCTCAAACATGGACATGTGGGTATATGGATCAGGGATTGGGCAGTGGATCTAGTCAGCTTGAATATGTGTGATGTTATGCTTATGAAGAACATGGTCACATGGGTTTTGATTCCCCGAACTATCGCACTGAGTAGGGACAACAAACAGTGGATGGAACTCCATAGTAGAGGTAGCACCTTGATCAAGGGTCTCCCAGATGTGACCAAGGTGGACTCTAGAGAGGTAGTGATAGAAGAAGAGTGTGATAATCTCTACAGGGAGGATTAGTTAGTGGAGGGAGAAATTATGAGATCATACCACCACCCCCACCTTATGCCCCATGTCAGGCTTAGAGAGTTGGCGGTCAGGGTCGTGAGTAGTTGCAAGCCATGGAGAGATACAACTAGGATGCACATGATGTAATGCCCTGACCCCAGTTACCCAGAGTCGGTGCATTATTATATAACATTTCCATGATCACAAAAGATCAAGTCTCGGAAGACCGATTAGTTTAGCAGCCTTGGAAACACTAGATATATTCATAAGTCTTACATTACATCAAACAGTTAAAAACTAAAATAACATAGTCTCCATAGTCCACACCCATATCCCATTTAGACTATCCCTATAGGTCAGTCATAAAATATTTCTTCACATCCTAGGAAAATGAAACATAGAAAGGGGTGAGCTCAGATGCTCAGTAAGGATAACAATATAGTGGAAACTTTCATAAATAAACATAAACATTTATGGCAATGTATAACTAAAACGAAAGCCATTAAAACTTGAACTTCAGCATAATATGGAAAAATTAAAATGAAATAATTCCATTTACTTATTCACATGGATATTCTAATAGTCGAAAAATCACAGGCAATATCAATAACCACTTTCATAATGATGGAATGCATAATGCCACACTATCATAACCACGTAGCCAAAGCCTTATTCCAAGACTACAAATAGGATTTTTTCAAGGCCTCGTGACAAGACACTAGTTTGTCTCATGAGACCTACCGATGCATCAAGGAGCTATATCGGGCTCCACCCGTCACTTATTAAGTCTAATTCATTCCTCATATGAACAGGTTTAAACATATCATAAACAATAACATAATCGTATCACATAAAACATGCATAAAGGAAACATAACATTTCCACATTTAAATCACAATATATCAATACAACACATTGATATAATAAAACCATTTTTAATACCAAAATAAAAGAAAAGTAAAACTTGGTATTTATATTTCATTTTTTTAAAAAAGTTATTGCTTCTAGAGGAATCCGAAACTCAAATAATGGTCACGGCGGTGGAGAAGTCGTTGTTGCCGCATACGTAAGACAAAACATTCCTTTTATCGTTTAGTAAAAATGCTTTGTATAAAAATATTGATTTTGAATAAAAGTAAAATTCAATGGGGTTTATACACCATATAAAGTAAATTTGTGTATAAAACAAAATATGCCTCAATGAAAGGAGATTGAGACGAAGTCCCTTACCTCATGTCCGACTTAACTCGATCGTTATTTAAACTCATGAATAATAAACTATAGTTAATTTATACTTGCTTACGAACATTTTTCAAGTTCATTATTCCTTTTATATCACTTATTACCATGTTATGAAAATTATGTAGTCATTTAAGTTAATAATGGTCGTTTTGTCGATCTTTGGTAATTGAGTCAACAATAAACTTCTTATAATTACAAGTTGTTTATGTGGTAAAATATCCATTATCTCCAGAATTATATTAATGATGTAGATATCTTATATATAATATATATCCAGTATATAAATTCATTTATACTATTACATAACATTTAGAGGTAAGAAATGAAATGCACCATTCATGGAGACGGTAAGCCGTACGTACGCATGAACGCTACTTTCATTTATATTTCATATTTAATGGAATGAAATCATAATGATATGAAGGTATATTATAATTATAGTATAATATCATATATAAAATCATTTACTCAATCCTTTATACGTCCCACATATGGAATAAATGATTCAAATCACTTTTAGGGGGCGGTAGTCCGCACTTCCTAAAATGAAATTATTGCATTTACCCATAATGGAAATCATAAAGGTATGAAATAAATGAAAAATAAATAAGCATAAAGAAAACATAAAAATAATATATATATCATATATATAAATAGTTTCATCATAATGGCCACCATGAGAGGTGTTAAAAGAATATTGAACAATCATCGTTTCGTGAGGCAGTAATTCGCCACCCACAGAAACAGTATGTTCTTTAACCATTCGATGAAGGTGTGTGTAAGTGTAAATAAATTACTTCTCATAAAAAAATTCTAGTATATTTAAGATACTGTATTTGTTACAAAATAAAGGAATAAAAAGAGTTTAAGGGGTTGGAGAAGCAAAATAATACAAAAGAACATAAGAGAATATATTACCTTAAAATCGGGTAACTCTTTTTGTTTTGAGCCAAAGGCTTCCTTGGGAAGACTTCTGACCAAAGTGAGGCTTCTAGGAGTAAGAGAGGGAAGTTGGGAGAGTATTTGGGCTGAGTTTGTTCGAGCCAAATGGATTTGATGGTGTGACTAAGGTGGTAGAGGTGGGGGCCTTTTATAAGAGGAGAGGAGGGGCACTCTTGGAAATTCATGAAATGTCACTTTATTTTAAAATGATTTTCAGATTTTAAAGGTCCCAAAATTATATATTTCGAGGATAAGTTGATAAGGGTTCTAAAGCTACTCATCCAATAGGTTTTTGACAAGTTTTAATCTTATATTTTACCTTATCTTTCATTTTATTTAAATCGTTCATTAATGAGGTAATCACTACATCATCATGGTGTCATAAATTAATTTATTTATTTAATGTATAAAAATTAAAAAAAATACTATGATGTAGGAAATATTTTTATATTTACAATTACTATTTATAGTAAAAAATATGACTTGTATAACCCCATGTAAAAATTGTTTTAGTAAAATAATACATGTTTGTGACATTTTTATTTTAACTTTAAATAAAATGTTATTAATGTCATTTTCAAATCCAAGTGGCTCTATGGGGTCCCCAAGTTGACCCATGGATTTTCTTGGTCTTCCATGACTCATAAAATAAGGGTATGAAATGTTTCAAGGTAATCTCATATTATTATAACATTATTTTTACATTAAATTACACTAATTACCTTTAATCGCGATTAATAAAACTCAAAAGTTACTATTCACCAAAAAATTATTTTAATCCCATTGAACCACATTTTACTTATTAATGACAACCATGAATGTTGGATTTTTGAAAATCAAATAACAGAAGTGGTAAAGTTTCATTTAAATGAAAAATCAGTTTTTTAACTACCTCTTAGTGGTTTCACTATTCATCAAAAATTGAAGTTTTTCAGAAAAATACCAAAAATTCACCCTAAGATATATTTGATATTCCGAATTCAAAAAAGATGTCTATTTTAAAAAATTGAAAACATATAAGTTGCATTAATTAATTTAATAATTAATTCCCGTTGTCAAAACAAATAGCATGTTTTTAAGAAACAATATCAATCAAAAGATTGACAATTGTTTATGTCCAATTTTAAAGTGAAATTAATTCTAATGACCACCATAGGATAAAATGGTAAAATTATATTCTAATTATACTTTAAAACAACTCAATAGTATAATTTATCACTATAAATTATTTTGATTAAAAATGTTGTTTTTAAGTATTTTTCACTATTCATCGAAAATTGGATGTTCTCAGAAAAATACCAAAAATTCAACTTAGGCTAATTTCGATTTTCCGAATCCAAAAATTAAGTCCATTTTGAAATATAAAATTTATATAATTCAAAAAGTGGGTATTACTATTCATAACGACTACTTTTATTGGTCGCAGTGTGTTAAAATCTCGAACTTGCGTAAAATGCAAGCTATTGCATTATTGAAAGAGAAGCGTATCATGGAAGATTGTGGTGTTACAAATGATATGATACAATATATTATCCAGGTTTATTCTAATATTTCCTCATTACTAGTAGAAATAGGTGCGAGTCATTCCTTGATCTCATTATTCTTGTTGTGGGCGATAAATCTTCTAGTTGAGACCTTATTCCAATAGCTATGGCTTGAACGTACCTATTGGAAGTGATTATTTGATAAACCTTACCTACTATAAGTGTGAGTTATCACTTGGTGTAGAGTATCTAATGTGAAAAATATTGGTCATCATGATGAAACCTTATGATGTCATCTTGGGTACCATGGTTCGAGTCCCGATTGTATGTCATCATAGGTCAACCAAATTCCTTCAATACAATGGGTTAAGATTATTCTTGGTGGGTGAGATATATATTAGGGTGGAATGAGGATTCCTTTCTTGGTGGAGGATATAGACCATCACCCAACAATTTTTGAGTTTAGTCCTTCACATAATGGACTCTTTAGGCTTCTAGATTCCTTTGATACTAGAGGAATTTGTTGATGTCTTCCCCAATGCTGTTCTAGTACTACCTTTGAGGAGGGATATGTAATTATGCATTGACTTGATCCTAAGGACCATTCTGATATTTTCTGTGGCATATCAGATTTACCTTACCATGATTTGGGAGCTGAGGGTGTAGTTGGAGGACCTACAAGTTAAGGGTTTTATCAGAACCAGTGTTTCCCTGGGGAACACTGATTTTTTTCATGAAAAATGTGGTTATGAACTTTTATTTTTTATTATCATTGCCTAAACTAGGCCATGATAAATAAGAAGTACCCCTTACTGAGGATTGGGGAGCTATTTGATCAGTTTTGAGGTTTGAGTTAGTTATAGAAGATTGATCTCAATTTTGGATACCACTAGTTGAGGGTTCGTGAGAATGATATTCTGAAGCATTCATTATGATGTCACTAAGGACACTATTAATTCATAGTTATTATTTTTGGTGTGATATTTTTTTGAAATAGTTAAGGTTCAATCCCCCTTTATTGAACATAAGAAAGATATAACCTATTTAAGCACCAGGAAATAGTGACCCCATTAAAAGAAGGGAAGAATCCCTTAAAAAAAGTAAACAAAGGTAAAAAAGATCCTACAAGTCCAAAATAAACAAACATCCAAGAAGGAACCAGAAATCCAAATCCCCCCTCGCCTGATAGTGTAATAGTGAGATCAGTAAAAATAACACATCACCCCCTCTGCCAAGAATTTTCACCATGATGGTAGCATAACATGATGGAGAACCTCTCCAACCAAAATATAAATGTAAAGGAGAGATAGATGAAAGGTTCCAGCACACCCTTATCTCTTTCAAGATTCCCACCTGAAAAATCATGAAATGATCTATCAATAATTTCAACATGATCCAATGAAATATAAGGCTAAAAAATACTAATAAAATGTCATTTAAAGGTACCCATACATCCATAAAAGTTTTGATTCATGGATGAATGGTGGGTGTTATCACACCCATAAATGTGATGCCCTTTTTGTGATGAATACCCCCACTGTATTGATTTATTTGATGAACCAAATCTTCTGAACATACTTGGAACAATTTTTGGTGATCTTCTTTGATGACATACTCATTTAATTTTCATTATAGGAGGATCATGAAGATCAATTGAGGATGGTCCTAAACATTCTTAATGATCACTAAATTTTTGGTAAGCTCTAAAATTTCTAGTTATGGATTCACGAGGTTCACATCCCATGGAATTTCATTTATAAGAATGGATTAGTTGTGGACCCAAAACATATTGATGATGTTCCTTATTAGGATCCACCCAAGCATGTGTTGGAGGTGCAAAGTTTTCTTGGCTGGGAAGGGTACTACATGAGGTTTTTGAAATAATTCTTCTATATTTCATCCCCGTTGACCACTTTGACAGAGAAAGAGAAGCTTTTTTACTTAGATATAGTAATTTTAGAGTTCTTTTGAGGGGTTAAGGCTATTTTTGACTCGAGTTTCTATTTTTGAGACTATCTAAGTAGGGTGTGAAGTACATGGTGTTTTTTGATACATATAGAACTAGGATTGGATGTATATTGATGGAAAGGTAGGCAATGACCATATATGGGTTGAGGTAGCTAATACCCCATGAGAAGAACTACATGACTCATGATCTTGAGTTTAAAGTGGTCGTATTCACTATGAGGATGTGGAGGAACAATCTTTTGGGAGATCACTTTGTTGTTTAGATATACCATCAACATCTTAGGTATACCTTCATGAAAAGAGATATGAACCCGAGAAAAAGGTGACGGTTGGAGTTCTTTCAAGACTACGACTTCAAGATAGTTTATACTCCTAGGAAGGGAAATATGGTGGACGATTCCCATAGTAGGAATCCCTATTATTGTTTGGTGGAGGAGGAATCTGAGTAGTTGGATTCTATACAAATGACATTGGAAGAGGATTGGGGTGGAACCTAACTTCTACTGACTGTGTTAACTCCTATTCTCATTAAATGTGTGAAGGATTATTATTTTAGAGACACTAAATGTGTGGTTATCTGTGACCATATATATTAAGATATTTACTAGATGGATTTTTTTGAACGAGGGGAACATTTCATCCTTTTCAAGGGATGGATAATGATTCTGGTATCAATTTGAGATTAGGTGATGAGGGAGTTTCAAACTTATTCTTTATATGTACAACATGATGTAGGGAATATGTAAAAATAGATTCAGCAGTGGTTTACTGGGCTAGAATGAGGTGGAGTGTTTCTATGTTTGTCTCTTGATATCTCACATGTCAGTAGGTAAAAGAGGAGCACCGGGTTTCAGTAGGTTTGACATAGTCTCTTGAGATTCCATAGTGAAAATGGAATTACATATCAATGGAATTTAATATTGGTATTTTGTAGACTGTGAGAGACCAGGATGCCATTTGGGTGATATTTGACCAACTTATGAAGTTGGAACACTTCTATTCCATCATTGGTTAGAGTTCAGTAGAAATCATGGGATAGTTTTATATTCATGAGATCATAAAACTCCATGGGGTAACCTCAATTATTGTCTCTGACCCAGATGTAAAATTTATGTCAGGATTGGGAAGAGGACTATAGGAGGCATTCATGACCTAGTTTCATATGAGTATGGTGTTTCACCCCCAAATGGATGGTCATACCAAGCACACTATCTAGGTTCTTGAGGATATGAAAATATCTTGTGTTCTGGAATTTGTCTGGAGTTTGGAGGATCACTTTCCATTAGTATAGATTAATTATAATAAAAATTAAAACTTTACAATAGGTATGAAACCTTTCTAGGAATTTTCTTGGAGACCCTGATCAACCTTGTTCTATAATTAGATTTTCAAGAAATATATAGTTTGTATAGAGATGGTGTAACCAATTAAAAAAAGTTCAGGTGATCTGTGAGCATATGAGAAAAAACTAGTGCTGATAGAAATATTACACAGATCGACATTGTGGGCCATTGGAGTTTGAAAAGGGAGACTAGGTTTTCCTTATATTCTCCCTAGAATGAGGATTTTGGACTTTTTCCAGGGAGGAAAGCTGTCCCCAAGGTTCATTAGACCATTTAGGATCATACAGAGGGTTGATGAGGTTTCTTACCACATAACATTTCCCCCATATATGGAGTAGGTGTAAGACATATTCCATGTGTTACAGCTAAGGAGATACATGTATAACCCTATGAAATTCATTTATTAGGGTGAGATATACATCATGTATGGATCCAACTTCATAGAGTAAATGGTGGAAATCAGGGATCATCATGAGTGGATCCTTCGAGGATGGACCATACCCTTGGTTCATGTGTTGTGGAAGTACAAGAGCATATAAGAGAGCTCATAGAAGTAAAAGATCCATATGTGGGTTTAGTCACCCAACCTTTTTGTTTAGATTTTTCTTATAGGGGATGAAAATCCTTAAAGGGATAATAATTTAGCGATGAGGTTTTTTACTTGCAATAATTTGAAATATTTTATGGAATATTTTTTGAGCCAGACACTGAGATAGTGTGAGATTTCATGGCCTAGTGAGCCTAGAATTGATATTTTAAAAATATTTAATATAAAAATATCACACACATATTGTTTTATGGCTTAATGTAATAACTCTAAAAGAAAGAATGAAATTATAAATTTGAGACCACTATTGAGTCCATAATGTGGGGTTTACCCTAGGAGAGACCTTAGGTTGGTCAGTGTTAGACATCTGATTGAGGTAGTCATTGGTGGTGTATTTAATAAAAATAAATTATTAAATTTATTAATTTATTTTAAACACACATTACCTAAAATACTTTATAAACAACCCATTATAACAATTATCCAAGTTTATCTGCTTAAACCCAAGAATAATTGAGAGGATCATTGACATTCTTCACTGGTGGATCAATAATGGAGGATGATAGTTGATTGGATCAAGGTGTATTGAGAGAAAATACCAGTATAATATCTTATACTTCATTAGAGAACATTTTTTTCACTAAGTATTTATTTATTTTCAATATAAGGATTATAAATTGTGTTTTACACCCTTGATTAAAAGTTTTTTCAGGGATTTTGTCTACTATTATTTGATCTGTGATATTTTTGATATTTGCATGATTTCATTCCATAAATTTAAATTATTTGAATCAATTTATGTTTGATATGCCATGATGCCTCACACGGAAATCCCCATTAAGAAATATTTGGCCAAGAATTCCTTGACAATGAGGCAATACTTAATTATTGTGCATTATCTCGACTTTTCTTCATGTTCTTCACCATTGAAATATGGGTTCGTGGTTCAACATTACTGGGACAGGTTCAATAATGATCAAACCAATAGATTCATGATAGTTTTGAGAATGATTACTAGGATGATGGTTTATGGATAGATCAAGATAGTTTGTGGGATGTGGGTGTGAACTATATGTATTTGGGATTAAAAGTATTAATGAAAGGTGATGAGAGATGCATGGGTAACACTATAGGCATTGTACGGGTGTATGAATTTTGATTGATGGACACCAAAGGCTGCAGAAATCAATTGATGACATCTTTACATTCGAATATGGTTGTTTTTGAGTGGTTAATGCACAAAAATCATGAGGGAAGTAGTAGATTTAGGATTCACATGAAAAACCAAGACTTTCTTCAAGAAACCCAACTACATGGAATGTATTGAGATTAACACAAGCCTTGTAGCCCCTGGATATGCTACTAGGGTTTTAGAAGAATTTAAATATCAAACGCCATAGAGGTGGAATTATATGTCATGTAACCCTACCCATTTGACCAAGCTAATATCCATCCACACATACCCATGGATCCGTGTGGAGAGACATGTCATGTACAAGAGTAAATGGGCATAGATAGAAATACACGATCACAAGTTGAGTTTCACATCTAAGATCCTAGGTGGTCATACACACCGTGTATCCTGGAGAAAATTCCATGTATATAGACATGGATTACTAAGACGTATCTAGGGAGAATACATCTAGAGAGTAGAGTGGGACAACATGTCGTATGAAGCCCATAAATGTTGTGTACTCTTATATCAATATTATACCTCTTGTATCTCCTTTATTTTACTCATATTTTGGCCCGAGAGTAGCCTATCCTAATCATTGTTTCATGTAGGATGTGATAGGGGCTTTCATAGTGTCTTTTGAGATATAATATGAGATTTTATGAGCATGAATCTTATTCAAGTGATGTTTGATGGTGGAAGTGATTGGGAATGATCGTCAAATATATGTTGGGGTAGTACTCCCCTATTACACTAGGTTGTGGATTTTCCATCCTATTAGAGAGAGGCTAGGGTTAATATTCCCTCATTGTACCAGGGAATGGTTTTCTCATGATACTAGAGAAACGTTAGGGTCAGTACTTTCCTACCATATCATGGCATGGTTTCCTTATGCTATTAGAGAGATATTATGGACTATTTTCCCCTGTCACATCAAGGCATGGGATACCCATTAATTTATAAAGTTAAGGTTATTAGTACCCTTATTATAGGGAAAATTTTATCTATCTATGAAGTGGTACTACCTTATCTTCAAGCTACAGAAATGTGAAATTCTTCCATAGGATACATGTGATCCCTTGGATGTGGAGTATATTTTTGAGGTGAGGGTTCATTCACTCATATTCTAGTGTGGTTTCATGTACTTCCGGGTATCAGTGTGGTACTTATGGAGCCACAGGAATACTAATCCTCTTCGGCTAGACTATGAGATGGATATCCCCTTTCTCTCTCATTTTTGTTTCGTTATGAATATATATATTTATAAAAATGTGTTTGAGTGTAAATTATTAGGGTTGATATGACTATTATTAGATCTCTCTATCACTCCCTTTTAGTTTTGAGGTGTAATACTGGGAATGTATGTAATCTCCCCGACATGGTCTTTTCCCATATGTGTTATGTCTTATATAGAAAATAGATAGATCAAAAGTGATTATAGTGGAGCATAATGATACCTAGGTTTATTGACTATGTAATGTGGTCACACATAGTGATTTGGATCTGGTCTCTCTCAAATTTCTTCATTCCTGTTGTTTTTAGGTTGGGACATCTTTCTATTTGGGTGTGTATTTTTCCCCTTTATATTTCATATCACCCTATTGCACTCTTTCATATTCCCAAGAGGTTATTAAATGAATGTTTTTACCCTATGTGTTACTGTATTTTATTATTATTACTCTACACTTATGCATAGAGATTTTTGAGTTTATGCATACAAGTATATTAGGAAAAGGAATCCCATTTTAGTTATGCCTTCTTGATGCTTGTTTCTAGCCCCAGGCCTATGGAGGTTGGCTTGGGGTTACGGTGGCTTGGCCTTTTGGTAGACAGGTGGTCCCCAATGAGTTAGTTCATTATAATAAAAAATATTGAGAGGATAATTACATTCAAATTCTTGAATTTACCCTATCAAATAATTGATCAATATTGCTTTCTGGTCTACATACATATTTTGTAACATGTCTAACTGACCATGTAAAATTAGTTGCATACTCAATAACATTTTCCTCCTCATTTGGTATGAAATTGTATAATTTTATTTCATTTTCAATCCCTTTCTCACGAGTAAAGTATTTTTCATAGAATATATCCCAAAAAATAATACATTCCACGAACTCTATATTTACTTCCTCTTTAGTGTACAGAATTTGTGATCACCATTGTTCCTTATCTCCATTAAAATGATATACTTCCATGATGACATTTTCATTTTCACAAATTTAAAAATAAATAAATTTATTTTATAGGGATTTTAAACATAGATAACATGCTAATATATTAGTAGTTTCATTGAATAATTGAAGTTTTTTTACATATTACGCTCCAACTTAGTTACAGTACATTTGGGAGCAGAAGGTTTCTCTCTACAAGTGAGGTTATTTGTCATAAACTAAGTCAACTACACTAATCTGGTTATGATTTTGTCAAATCCAACTCTATCCTCATTTTATTACTTAGGAGAAACATCTCTATATTCAATTCAAGTATTTATATAATTTTAATTCCTTATTCTAGTCATTATCCGTAAACAATAGAATACATACAATTAGGGCATGATATTGAACTGTAAAATATAATTACTATTTTTTTCTAGAAAAGTTCCTTAAAATATTAAGTGTTTTTAATAAAATTTTTGATATCTAACTAGGTTCTTCTAAATATAGTCCTCAAGGTTTCCACTAAACATTATATGGTACCAACTATAGTAACCCAAACTCTAGAAACCCAGATTTGGTAGTAATATTACATTATTTGTATAAAATAAAAGAGTTCCAATAGAATACAACATTTTAGTAGTCTTGTAAGACTAAATATATACTTATTATTATAATTATACATGATAACATAAAATAAAATGTAATAATTATATAAGAAAATTATTATCCCTTCAAGCATATCCTTCAAAATCATAAATTGTTTTGTTTTATTTTTCATGGGAAATGTAATGTTTTCTTGATAAGACTACACAAAGACTCAATATGGGGTGAATTAAGTTCTTGAAAATTTATTTTTTAGAAAAAGAACCCTCTTTTAGAAATGAGTAACTTATGAAATTTTCTTCCACACAAGAAATAAGGAAAATAAGATCACAGAAGAGAAAGATCATACATAGAGATTTATAGTGGTTTGGGTAATAGAAATCCCATGGTCTACTCTACCAACACTCATCTCCAAGAGTTTGGTATCTCCAATAGACTAGTTATTTTTCTAGGGAATTACAGTAATTTTATGGGGGACTGGACAACTAAGTTCAAGTAGTTGACACTTGTTATAACATCACAAGATCCTTAAAATGTCCTCCAATAAGGTTTTCAAACAAAATCCTTCATGTTTATTTTACCAGGAAGCTTTGTAACCAAAGAGTGGAAAAAAAGAGTATTTATAGATTGAGCACAGAGTTGTAAAATACAACTGATAGAAGGAATAAATCTCTAGAAGAGAAGATAATAAGATACAAAATCTCATGGAGAGTCTTCAGAAATGATATAAAAGGTGACTGAGATAGAATATTTAAAAATCACAAAGTTTCTTCCTAATTTCATGTAAAATAGAGATGCATACAAGAGCTTATAGAGAGAGAGAGAGAGAGAGAGAGATTTCTTCTTAGAAAATGTGTAGGCACTATTTTTCCACATAGTATATTTAATTTTTATTTTAGAGCCCTTTTGAAATTCAGGGAAAACATTATTTTAATCACATAGCTCAGACCCATTAAATACACATCTATTAATTTAAAAATGCATATCCTTTTCTTCAATATACCTTTGAAATAGTAAATAAAAAAAATTCTTTTACTTTTTCCATTTCTCGATAATTGTATCTTATTATAATACATTTTTCCCATAAAGAGGTAATTCGGCATTTAAAGATTTCCTAAAAATATTAAAATCTCACTCAAGTGCTTCAATTGTATTAAATACCAAGTTGCTGCATGACATATTTGATTATTGATCATCATATATCCAAATTCTACACATCTAAATTCACATAGCCTATTTGATCCACATAGATGAATTATCTATGTATCTGAATTCACATAGGACATCTTCACATAGTTGATTTTCCAGATGTATCCAATTTTTCCATGTAGTCGAATATCCCCACGTACCCAAATTGAATCATGTAAGAATTTTTACTCACAAATCAAAAATTTATGTAGCTGAATCACGTAGCTAATTTCACCACTTATCTGATTCATATAAATGATTGATTTATGTATCCAATTACTCACATAGACAAATGATCTATGTAAGCGATTTTCATGTAAGTTATTTCTCGACCTAGTTGATTTATATAGTTGAAACCCTCATGTAGGTGATTGACATAGTTAAATGATTGACATATCCATTTCTTCATGTATCCAAATTCATGACATAAGCAATTTTATAGGCTTAGGAAAGTTTTATCTAAAGTGTCTATAATTGAAAAAATAGATATTTTAACAGTTGAAACACTTAAAAAGAAGATAGAAACCTATTAAAAAATTTACAAACAAAACAATTATTAAAATATAAAAGAGAATTTCAGATCATAAAAACCTAAAGTGCATGATATATGTTGGAACAAAATTATTAGTCTAACAATCTCTCCATTTTTGATGACCAAAAAACCTAGAAGACATTAAACATGAAAAATTGAAAAGTTTTATTAGGATTTCACAAAAAACTCTATTATATATATTTATTTTCAAATATTCTGTTTACCCCCCTTATATACTACTCTCCTCTATATTAATGGAGGAATCCCCCCCTGATTAACCATAGTGTAAAATTTTCTAACTTATCACCCTTTTGTGTCATTAAAAAGAAAGTATAAAGAGAAGGACACCACTATTAATTTGGAACTTATATTAATGAAATATTCAAATATAGTGGTAAAATCGAATATAGAATAATGGAAATAATGAAATTTAGTTATCAAAATAATGATATATAGATGTATAAAACAATAAAAAACATTAATAAAAAAATAACTAAGAAAATATAAGAAATGAATAACATAAAAGGAAAATAATCACAAAGAGAAACATTAGAAATGGACAAAGTGGTATTTATTTTCTTGATGGTCAAAAAGTATACAAAATTACATCCCCTAAACACCCAAAAAAACAAAAAAAAAACAATATATCAGTTAGAAGACCCATGCTTATGGATGGGTTTGAACTGATTAGTTGGTTTGGGTGGAGGTATCTTGAAGGTAGGTTTGATTCAGGTGGTCGTTAAATTTTCCATTGAGGATGACATAACCTACTTACCGTTCTCTATTATAGCCCTAATTCTTGATTTGATGAAAGGCATAACTTGGGGAAATTGATAATGCTGGTTAGTAATATTTTCAAAGTTTCCTTGACCTATACTGAAATCATAGGAACCGATAGATCAAATGTGAAATTTCTTTAGAGCCCAGATAATGAGGATCCTTTTCTAGATCCCTCAAAATCTAGAGAAAATTCCACTTTAGATTTACCTCTCTGATAGATTTTAAAGGCATAAAAAGTATCATTAATCCTCTATCTATAACTTCTATAGGTATCTCGAGGAGCAAGTACTAGAATTATTTTACCGCTTAGATTAAATATGGAATTTACAAACATTATTATCCTTGCGATGATTTCGGATTTAAAAAACCAAGGATAATAATAGATATATTTCTATGAATTTTATAAAATATTGTTAATCCATTGTTTAGAAAACCTATAGAAGAATCAAGCTAACCATAAGTAAAAAAATTAAGGAGCATTGATCATAGAAGGGATGAGAAAAAGAGTAAGGTCAGCTGCTGATGGACCTAATGGAAGTTCCACTAATAACTTCCTTAGAATCCAATATATAGAAATTTTCATACTAATTATTCTTCCATTAACAAATTGGATCTTTCTATCTACACTGATCACTTTCCCTATCACACTTTTAACTACTTCTTTAATAGCACTAATAAAAGATTTCATAATAAGATCACTAACAGTAGACCTCTTGGCTACAACTTGAATAGGTAAATTTCCACAGAAGGAATATGAGAAAATAGAAAAGGGATTGGATGAACATAAGGAAATGGACTTGGGGGTCTGTATACAACCAAATCCTTTCCTGTAACAGAAACTAGAAAAAATGGAAATTTTATAGATTCTATACTTGATTCCTCCACTCCAAATCCATAATAAATCCCTTGAACTTCTTCATAGACATTTTTTTTAACAAGGTTAAGAATAAATTATGGTTTATAGTTATAGGAACAAGAGATCTAAAAACCATACCTTGAGTGTCCTTAGATACATTAAGGTTCTTATTCATCTTCCCATCAAATACATCATAAAATAACACTACTTCATTTAGGGATCTATTAATTCCTATACCAAGATATAAAATAGGTTCTACAATATCTTGGAACTCTCCAAAAATATATTTATTTAATTCTTGAATCATAACTAGAGTAATCATATCACACTAAAGACATTGAAGTTGAGAAGACACATAATTCAATTCTGAAAGAATATAATCAACTCCACTATGAAAATCTAGAACAACTGAAGGCTCTAAGGTGTAAAATAAAGAGGGGTAATTTTTTTGATAAATTAAAATAATATTAAATAAAACCTTCATAAAGTGTGCATGGTTTCATTCACTTATATCCCAAAGGACTTAATATCATCAAGGTAATCTTTAGATAAGTCAGATTTCACTATGCAAAGATTCCAAAACATGTCTCTCTGAGATAAAACCATTAAACCAAACTCATTGACCTCATAATTGGTAATACATACATCCTTCATGTATTTTATAAGAGTTTTCATCTCCTTAAGTTCCTTTTAACTTACTACAGGACTAAATATCTATACTAGAGGGATAGTCTAAATACTCATTGTTATCTCTGTTTGGGTAGTCAATAACCTAACCAACTTATCAAAATAATCCTTGGAAATAGAGGAATCCTTGAGTTATCTTAACACATTATTATAATATTTAAAATCCAATTTTTTCTTGTTATAATCTCCTCAAATATTATCAAACTTAGTTAAAAGAGTAGAGGAATAATATTTCATTTAATAACTCTATGAACTCTTATTAACTAAGGGATATTCTTCATCCATAACATGTAGTGGTGGTGGTGAAAGTAGTTTATGAGAATGTTCAACCATTTATATATCCACATAATCAATTTTATTTATATTACCAGTTTATATAAGGATAATTAGATCCACCATCCATGCTTTAACCTTAGCTTTATATCTTTCTTGAGCATCAAAAGCATAGGCATAGTCTCCATGGGTCTCTCTTCCAAAACTATAATTGTTGACTCAAAAAATGGTTCATTATGTTGAATTAATATAGAAAATTAATCAATTAGGCTATGATCATACTCTTCCACTTTAGGTCTTACTGCTTGAAACTCAAGTTCTTATTTGGAAGCCATTGTCTCTTGCACTTCCCTAGAAGACACCATCTTGGTAGGTGTTTCATTCCTAGATAGTGAGATTTTGGAAGATTCCATGATTATCCATTGAATGAGGATAATATTAATCTTTAATATATATAATAATCTTGTGAATTATTATTCATAAACACCATTCTAGTGCATTTTACACTTTGTACATCATTTCACATTATGATTATAATTCCCCCTTAAAATAAAATATCAGATGGTACATTTTTATACACTTAATAAAATAAAAAATGGAATTGATTTTGTTTTCATATTTTATATATAGGTCTCTCATTATTCATGGAAAAATTCATACTTTTACGTATTTGAAGATTCACATTGCAAGACCACCAAAATGGGCTTTCATGGAAACACATTCTGGGCAAAGTAAACTGGACAACATCCCAAAAACAAGACTGTAGTGGACAGGATCCAAAGCCAACGATTTTCAAAATTTAACTTAATATAGATTAAATTATGGGTAACATTTCAATAAATAGTGGCCAAAGATAATTTTGATTTCTGAATAGATTTCCAGGCGGCCCAAGTTGGAGATAGATTTCTGATCCAGATTCTATGGCCCAGAAAAACAACTCACCACATTAGTCATATTGCAATAGCCACAAATTTATTTGGTATGATATTTTACATAGATCTAGGATAAATCTGGAGATTTATATTTGTATTCTATGAACCACTCCAATGCATCCATCTAGAAGGAAATTTAGGCGCCTCTATTTGGTGGATGAAAGCTGGCTTCCACTTCGGGTCAAGGATAATGAATTCCAATCTCCCTTGCTTTCCACCACCCTAGGCCTACCATACTCAAGATAGATCCATTGTATTGTTTGGAGCTCGAACCAAGACTCTTGAAATTCCTATTTAATTTAGTTTTGGTGAAGTAGTTTATGATATTTGGTGATTTCATTCATTGTAATGTTATCCTGCAGTTGTTTTGTCTCAAGTTTGTCTTTCACATGTAAGTTGTTCTAATTCAACTTAGTATCTTAATAAAAGTTTTTGTTATCCTCTTATTATGTTATTATTAATATCACGTTGATACCGTTATTTCATGGAGTGAATTTAGTTATAGAAAAACTTGTGAAATTATCACATAATGGTAGAGTGATCGTTATTTCATTTTCGTTTTTTTACTTCTTCAATTATTCCCTCATGAGTCTACTTACTGCTTCCATTGAAACCATAGCTTCAATGAAGGGATAACCTACTTATGGTTTGATCCAAGGGAGTATAAAGGGGTGGGATTTTATGTTACTTATCACCCCATTAATGTCTAATCATTTCTTTTAATTGATATTTTTATTTGATGATTTTAAAACATCTTCGTTCTTGTTGAATTTTAAGGCCACATAAGTGCTAATAAAAAACTTTACCATGGAGTGATCATGAATTTTATCCTCCAAGTGTATAGGTGATTAGTATTATGGTGTGTTGGTATTAAACTAGTATGTGATGAAGTTTTGTGATCTTAAATAAACCCATCTCAAATATAACAAATTGAAACCGTTAAAAAAGAATTTCATCCATTCCAGCCTAAGTGATAACCAAGGATCAAATCATTCATTTAAATTGAATTCAATTAACACTCTTAGACTCCACTTAAACCCATCTAAAATGAACTCATGTTTTCTACTTCATATCCAAAATCAGTCCATATAATTTGTGTGTCTATAGGTTTCTTCTTAGGTCTCTCAGGAATCGACAACCCAAGCTACTCTTCATTTGATCGCTTAATCCTAAAAACATGGGTAAATTTGGGAGAGAAAAAATTATGGTGCTATTTCCATGGACCCAATTCAGTCATCTCACACCCATTTTATTCTCCCCTATTTCTTCTATTATCATCCAAATTCTCTTATGTTTTCCCTCTCTCCTTTTTTTTCTTTTGGCGCATGTCTGGCTACACCCATGACCAATCAAACCGTCTAGTTAGGGTGGATAGTCCTAGGGTTGGGGAGTAAAGTAAACAAAGGGAAATATTTCCATTATATCATAATCATCCAAATAATTCAGATTCAAAATTTTATCCCAATTTAATGGAAGGTATTAAAAGAAACTGACTCATAAACCCGGGTGTAAATCAAAATGGAAATCCAAATGAGGCAGCCCCAAACTTGGGGAATGCAGTAGATGAAACCATGAATGACTACCTCACACCTGCCTGGACCAATGGACCCTCTTTAATTAGGAATTATAACCTAGAATAATCCAACTATGTTTTCAAAACTCATTTTCTAAACCACCTTATAACCTTCCATGGGATGGAGTCAGAAATTTTATAACTCCATGTCAAAGAGTTCAACGACATTGTTGAAACCATGTTCCCACCACATCTAATTGAGTCAACAAAGATGAGGATTGTTCCTTTATCACTAAAGGATCAAGAAAAGAATTGGTTAAAAAATATGATACCTACATTAATCCAATCATGACACAAATTGAAAATAGAATTTTATAAAAAATACTTCCCTCATCACAAAACAATTGCACTTAAAAAGAGCATACAAAATGTTTATGAAAAAGAAGGGGAGTCATTTTATGAAACATGGGAAGGGTTCAAAGACACAATCAATATGGAACCTCACCATGTATTTTCAATCCCATAACAAGTTCAAATTTTCTATGAAGGTTTGGGTCTAAGAAACAAACAATTCATTGACATGATGTGTAATGGGACCTTCAAAAACAAAGCCCCAAATGATGCTTATGAGTATCTAGAAGGACTGGACGAACAAAACCAACCATGGGGAACATCACCTTAATATGAAAGCCACCCAAATCTGGTGGAATTTACGCACTTAGGGAGGAGGAAAGCCTTAGGGTGAAACTTTCTTCATTAACTAGGATGATCGAGGACATCGATCTTAGGAAGGTCCATGAAATTCTAACTGTTGACCCTGTTTGAAAAATTTGTGAAAAATGTGACCAAAAGACTGAAAACTTCCCAAAAATTTCTTCCATTAAATATATTCTTATAGGAGGACCACCAGTGGAGGTCAATGATCTGAACTTTCAGAAGCCACAGTACCAAAACACTTTCAATCCAAGGTACAATGACCATCCAAGATTCGGTTGGAAAGATAACTAACAACCCAACCAACAACCTAGTCAGCCAAAAGGACCAAACCCCTAACCTCCACACAATTTTCAAAACCATAACCAGTTCCAACCAAAAACAATCTAATACCTACATCCCATGAAACAAACAATCCAACATTCAAAGTATCCTCCTGGGATAAACCAACCAACCCAAGACCCTACTCAATCTGTCCCTCTTCCAATCCTTGTGCAGTTGTGTTAATAAATGGAGAAAATGATCTCAGAAGTATCATCCCTTAAAAATGAAATAAAAACATTAAAACTGGGAAGACACCCAGGCCTAATAAAAAGGTACCATCCTCAACTTTAAGGGTAGAATCCAGTTACAGAAAAACCTCTCATGAACCACTCAAAGTAGTGACTATTTTAAGAAGTGATAAATCCACTGAGAAACCTTAAAAAGCCATTCCAGAACCATTAAAAGATTCAAAAACACGCTAAAATGATGAGGAACCACCCACAGATTCTAAAAACCCAAATGAGAATGTGAAGGAACTAAAACAACACCAAGCAATCAAACAATCATCTCCCTTCCCTTAATGCGTGAGAGGAAAAACTAAACCAGAAGTGAATGAAACTTTGAGAGAAATATTCTCTCAGGTTAAGTTGAACATCCCCCTTCTTGATTCAATCCAAACCATTCCTATATACTCAAAGTAACTTAAGGACTTGTGCACTTTTAAAAGGAAAATTTCACATAAAACCCATGTCCTTCTGGCTGTTAATGTGAGTACCACCATTCAAGGGACCATTCCTCCAAAGTTGAAAGATCCAGGTTGTCCGTACATCAATGTTGAGATAGGAGAGAACAAAGTTGTAAAACACATTTTTTATTTGAGAGCCAGTTTGAACCTCATTCTTTATGCCTTCTATTTTTTAGTTAGGGCTCGAAGAACTCCAACCCATATCTGTCACTCTTCAACTTTCTAATCGTATTGTTTGAGTTCCTAATGGGATATTAAAGGATGTTTTGGTGAATGTTGAAAATTTTATTTACCCAAATGACTTCATTTTCCTTGACAATAACCTATTATTATGTCCTAGGGAGAAAACCCCAATCATCCTTGGCCATCCCGTACTTGCAGTAATCAACTCTTTTATTCGAGTCCGGATTGGGAACATGACCATCACCTTTGGAAACATGAGTCTAGACTTGAACATCTACAATAAAAATTATCAAATTGGGGATGATGAAGAGATACATAAGATTAATTGAATTGTTAGTGTTGATAGTGAACTCGAGTAACATCAAGGAATTATTGAATGATGTTTAAGTTGAGAAGTGATTGATTTTCTTTTTTCACTTGAGGGAAATTTGTCTTCTTGGATTGAATCTCTTTCAGATAGCTCTATTGATGATTTTCTAGAATCACCAACCAATGATACCATGGGTGAAATCAAAAACATTGAGTCAATACCCATTCATGACACTAATCTAGATAATTTAGTGGATGAAAATTCTATTTACAAGGAACTATTTCTTTGAAAAAATATGAACAAAGAAACTGAGTTCAATACAAAGTCTCATCCTTTCTTAGAAAGTGATAACCAATCTGATATAAAATTTAAGGTTCTACCATCATCACTCAAGTATGCATTCTTAGGGGACAATAGATCATTTATTGTTGTCATTTCTTCCTATCTTGATTCCAATCAAGAGATGATGCTTCTAGATATCATAAGAAAGAATAAGAAAGCAATTAGATGTACCCTTTCTGATATTCCTGGGATTAGCCCACTCATTGGGACTCATAGGATTGTTCTTGAATCTAAATACAAACCATGTTGTCAACCTCAAAAGAGAATCAATCCAAATCTTATGGATGTGGTAAGGAAAGAACTTATTAATTTGTTTAAAGCATGTATCATCTACCCCATTGCTAAGAGTGAGTGGGTAAGCCCAATTCAAGTTGTCCCAAATAAAGTTGGAATTACTGTGATCACCAATGAGGATGGTGGGCTTCTCCCCACAAGGGTCAGTAGTGGATGGAGAGTCTATATTGACTATAGTAAGCTCAACTCTTATACCAAGAAATTCCATTTCCCCTTGAACTTTATTGATCAAGTCCTTGAGTGAGTGGCATGGCATCAATTCAATTGATTCCTAGATGGATTATTAGGGTATTACCATGAAATTTAATTTGTAATTAATTCTTCTATTGTAACCAAAAAAGTTGGAATGATCATTGATGTCTTAGGTAAGAATACATATAAGATTGGATCAAACATTTCTAATATTACATGTATTTTCCCACTCATTATAGAACATAGGTTTGTACATGAAAAAAATTATAAACAAATAATCAATCTCAATATAGTAGAAGTGGAGAAATATGGGGTCCTTAAGATTCTGAAATTTGGTATTGGGTAAGTTGGGGGGATTCATGTCGAGCTAATGGCATTAAACAAAACCACTGCATGGGAGGAAACTTGTGGTTTTTATGTTTCCAATATTTGTAAATCATCTTTAAATTTCAAATAATATTATTGAATCATTTTGAAATTAAAAAAAATAAACAAAATTTAGACTGTTTACCTGTTATTCTATTATGAGTATGGATGGGTATGAAAGGGGAGCGCCATATTCATCTGTGTCACGTGGTGTGATCCCTGAGTAATAACATACCCATAAATTTATAGAGAAGACAATGTATCATCAGCTAATTTTATTTTTATATGTTTGTAGGTTAAAATAAAAATACTAAATAATAATAATAATAATAATAATAATAATAATAATAATAATAAATTAAAAGGAAACATTGTAGGTCGTGGGGAAAACCCTGTCACAACTGGAAAATCTGTGGGGACTCGAATCTAGGACCGAAGGGAGACATGGGCATGCACTTACCACAAACCTACAGCTTATAGTGATTCCTTATTCTATAATTTTTGTATATATAGTTAATTTTTTATTTTTTTGTTATATGAATATATATATATATTGTTTTTTTGTTTGTTTTTTTCTTTTTTTCCTTTTTCCACTAAGGAACTTCACAAGTGACATGGAGATCAAAGGAGTAATCAGGAGTGTCGTGAACTTAAACTTGAAAAAACAAGGGGACTTTGTTCCAAATTTCATATTTGAAATTCCATTTATAACTCCACTCATCTACCTATACCCCCCTTCTAAATTTTATTTTCTTTAAACACATGGGGCAATGTTATTCTATGTGTGGGGGGGGGGTGTGAAAAGAATTCAAAAAAATTATTAATTTTGTGTGTATAAAAAATGTGTGGAAGGAAAAATTTATTTAACCTTGAACATGATAATACACATTTCACACTTTGAAACTGAATATAAAATAATTTAGCATGCCCTGATTTTAATTTTAATCCATGTATAATTTCATGAGAATAGATTTTGAAAAGTGTGGCTGTCTAATGTGATATTTCATTGTTTATATTTTTATCCAAATTAATAAATTTAAACACATGTACTTTTGATTTTAGGGTATTAGTTTGAGTTTATAGAGTCCCAAAAATAAATAGAATGGTTTTGGTGGTCATTTTAGTTTTAATATGATTATTCAAAAAAAATAAAAAAAATAATAATTGTGCACGTAGAGCAATGAAATGAACTAATGCGTGGCTTTCAGCACTTGGGGATCATGACCCCATAGTTGTTTGTCCCCGAGTTAGTAATTTTATCTCAATTTGTGGTAATTTCACTTTTTTTTGACTGAGTTAACTCGAGATGATTCCTGAGTATGTGGGCTTCATTTGGTTCCCTAAGGTCTTTGAGCCTAGGATTAATTGGCAATGTCTTGCTACATGGGTTGACATCGATTGAGTTCAATTTCAATTACCACGGAAAAATTGCAAAAAAACATATAAATAAAAAAAGAATACTCATATTAATATTTAAATTTGATTCCATATAGTGCTTCCGTCATCTCCCTCATGAATAAAAATGAACCCCATGTATATTGTGATACACAACACATCTTCATGCTTAACTTATATTCGATGAAATATGGCAATGAATTTGAACAAAATAATGGGATTTGAACAAAAGAATGGGCTTGGGATTGTGATATTCTTATGAAACTATCTTATATTAAAATATTTTGATGGTTTTTATGATTTTTTGGTATAAGGGTTCTTTGTGATCAAAGTGTATTAAAATGTTTTTGGAAAAGGGAATTTGAATTTCATATTATTGAGATATATTTTGCTCGGGACTTGAAAAACTAAAGTTTGGGGGTGTGATTATCTACTAAATGAGGATAATATTATTTTTTAATATATATAATATTCATGTTATTTATTATTAATAAACACTATTTTAGTGCATTTTACACTTTGAACATCATTTCACATTATGATTGTAATTCCCCCTTAAAATGCACTGTTACATGGTACATTTTTTAACACCTCCTAAAATAAAAAAATGGCCTTGATTTTATTTTAATATTTTATTTTAATGTTTTATTTTAAGATATATCATTCTACAAGGAACAATTCATACTTTTTAATTATTTAAATATTCATATTGGAAGACCCCCAAAATGGGATTTCATGGAAACACATTTTGGGAAAAGTAAACTGGAAAACATTCCAATAAAAAGACTTTAGGAGCCATTATCCAAGCTAAATGATTATCAAATTTTATGTGAATATATATTAAAACATGTTTAAAATTTCAATAAATTCTTTCCAAAGCTAATTTGGATGTTTGAATCGAGTTCCAGGTGTTCCAAGTTGGAGATAAAATTATTGACCAGATTCTATGACCCAGAAAAACAGCCCACCAATTTAATCATATGTCGACAACCAAAAATTTATTTGGGGTGAAACTTTACATATATCTAGGGTAAACTCTTATATTAATGTTTTTATTATATTTAACACTCAAATTCTTCCAACTATAAGGATATTTATGCGCCTCTGTTCTATGGATGAAAGATGGCTTCCACTTCGTGTCAAGGATAAAGAAGTACACTCTCTTAATTTACACCACACTAGGCCTACCATAATCAAGTGGGATCATTTTTAATGATGGGATATCGACCCAAGCCTTTTGAAATGTCTATTTAAGTCTGTGGTAGTGAATGAGTTTGTGATCTTTGGTGATTTATTTCATGTAATGCAATGCTGCAATTGTTTTGTCTCAAGTTTGTCTTTCACATGTAAGTTGTTCTAATTCATCTTAGTTTCTTAATAAAAGTTATTCTTATCAGATTATTATGTTATTATTCATATCAATTTGATACTACTAGCTCATGGTGTGAATTAATTCGTAGAAAACCTTGTGAAATTATCACACAACAGTGGAGTGATCGTTATATCATTGTCTTTTTTTACTTCTTCAATTCTTCCCTCATGAGTCTACTTCTCACTTCCATTGAAACCATAGCTTCAATGGATGGATAACCCACTTATGGTTTTATAAAAGGGAGTAGAAAGTGGGTGTATTGGATTTTATTTATCACCCCATTAATTTATACTCATTTCTTTTAATTGAGATTTTTGTTTGATGATTTTAAAACTTCTTTGTCCTTATTGAATGTTAAGGCCACATACTTCAAGTTCTAATACAAACCTTTACCTTGGAGTGATCATGAATTTGATCATACAAGTGTATAGGTGATTATTATTATGGTGTGTTGGTATTAAACCTGTATGTGATGAAGTTGTTTGATCTTCTTGAATAAATCATTCTCAAATATAAGAAATTGAAACCGTTAAAAAATAATTTCATCCAATCCACCCCAAGTGATAACCAAGGATCAACTCATTATTTTAAATTGAATTGACTTAAGACTCTTAGCTCTCACTTAAAAACATCTAAAATAAACCCAAGTTGGCCACCTCATAGACAAAATAAGTCCATAGAATGTGGGTGTCTATATATTTCTTCTTAGGTCTCTGAGGAATCGAAAACCCAAGCTACTCTACATTTGACCGCTTAACCCGAAAAACATGGGTAAATTTTGGAGAGACCAATCCACCTAGTCGTACTCTTATAACCCACATGTTTTGAGTAAATTTTAATAAAATCCCAAAATTAACCAGTATAATTCAATAAAATATCAAACGAAGTATTACTTTTGTGGAATTTTTCTACCTCTCCCTCATTTAAATCAACCCCCTTCTTCAAAACTAGGGAGATAAGTCTACCATATGAATAATAATTTATATTTCCTTTTAAATTATATAAATTATGAATAAAATGATTCATATACCTTGGAATATTGAGATTCATATTATTGATTTGGATTTAATAGAACAACATATCCTGAAAAACTACCTTATCCATCTCTCAAGCTATTTGAGAAATCCCAGTCTGAAAAAACATGAAAATAAACTTCCTCCCAGGTTATAAATCATTTATTGGATTCTTTCTTCAATAAGAGTTTCCAAATATTAATTTTGACACCTCTATTGGCCGAATAAAACTAGAAGAAACCAAATTCTAACTAATGTTAAACTCACCCTCATAGGGACAGTAAAATAACTCAACCATTTCAACTGAATAAACCAGCAATGCCTTACCATTTACATTAGAGGAGGGAAAATCCTTTGATTGGATAAAATGGAACTCTAAATTCCTCCAAAATTTATTAACCTCTTCTTAAAATATAAATCCACACTTATTATCATAAAAAAAAAATCTCAATCATGAAATTGAATAACCTGCTTTAGATTCATTTCAGTTTATTTCTAGTAGCTCGAGTCAACTGTCTTCTCAGCAAGAACTCTACTCAAAACACTTATTTTTATTTCTTATAAGAACTAGATCTTCCTTCATCAGTATGATTTTGTTTTCCAATGGAAGATAGGTTGGTTGAATTTTGATATAATATTGAGAGTTTTAGGGATGTAGTTTAAATTATTAGAGATGATACATATATGAATAGTAGAAGGGTCATAGACATACCATGTTTTAGGTCATATACCTGATTCCCAAAATGCTTACATACCTGATTGGTTTTTATGTTGGTTCGAACTAAATGTAACTAAAAAAAATAAAAACTAAATTAAAAAAATTATATTTAAAAAAGGAAAAATTTAAATAAAGAATACACTAAATTAATTTCTACAAAGAATTAAAAATAAATCATTAATAAAAAAGCTTAAATCAAAATTACATAAGTTAAATTAATTTATGTTTGAATAAACCCAATCCAATTTTGATAAAATAAAAACATTCACACATAGGGGCCTTAGTAAGAATATCTACTAACTGATTATTAGTATAGATAAACTCAAGAGTATGACCACCTTTTTTAGAATGATCTCTAAATAAATTATGCCTTATATCTATATGTTTTTTTCTATAGTGATTTGTTGGATTATTTGAAAATTTGATAGTGATATAGTTATTAAATTTAATTGGGACTTGATTATAATTTAATTGAAAATAAATTAAGTGGTTTTTAATCCATAATACTTATGCACAACTACCAACAACAATATATTTTACTTCATCATTAGATAATGCAATAGAGTTCAATTTATTGTTAGACTAGGATACCTGGCATTTACCTAGAAAATGGTTGATTCATGAAGTACTATTTTTATCTAGACTATAACAACTAAATTTGACATATGAATATAAAGTTAAATTAAAATTAGAAGTGTTTTTGGAAAATGTAATGAATGAGAAATTTTTCCTTTTAAATATCTTAAAATTGTTTTGGTAGATATAAAATGACATTCCTTAGGGGTTTCATAAAATATAGACCAAATAAATAATATAAACAAAATATCGAGTCTAATAGAAGTCAAATACAATACATTCCAAATTATTTTTCAATATCGCTGGTTGTCTGTTGGTTTCTCAGCTTCATCCAAGACAATATTTTCATTAAAACCCATATGCGTTGTATGTAATTTTCCACTTTCAAGTCCAATTTTTAGTAATTCTATAATGTATGTTTTGTAATTTGGAACATTATTAAAGTATTTTTGATAAATATGAAATCCAATAAAATATTTTAACTCAACCATCATGGTCATTTCAAATTCCTTTTTCATGAGTTTTGAATATTCCTTACACAATTTTATATTTATAGAAAAATAAATCACACCATCAATATAAATTCAAACTAAAAAAATATATACAGATGAAATTTTATTAAATAGTAATGGATTAACATTAACTACTAAAAACCATTTGATAAAAGAAAATACCTTAAACATTCCTAACAAGCTCTAGGTTCTTGCTTGTGTCCATAAAGATATTTGGTATATTTAAAAACCAAATTTGGAAAATGTGGATTTTAAAAAATAGGTGGTTGTTTGGAATAACATTCCTCCATAAGAAAACCATTTATAAAAGATTATTTTTTATCCACATAATATAATTTGAAATTCATATGTGATGCATAGGCTAGAATAATCCTAATATATTTTAGTCTAGATACAATTGAAAATTTCTCTTTATAATATATACCTTCTTCTTGATTATAAACATTGAAAACTAGTCTAGACAAATTTCTAGTGCTCACACCATGATCATACTATTAATTCTTATAGACCCATTTTTTTCCTTTAACAAGATAGCTAGAGGTTCTATCAACTGATTTACAAACCATGTTCTTATTTATCTAATTTAACTCCTCTTTGATTGCTATTACCCAAATCTCATCTACTAAGGATTATTTTAGTCTTAGGTTCTAGTTGATATAAAAAGTTATAAAACTCTACAGGTTTCTTACAATCCTACAAGTCCTAATACCTTCATATAAGCTTTCTATAACCATTTCTAAGGGATTGTTCTTTAGGTTTCTAGGTTTTATAGGCATCCCACTTTCTAGTTCACTGGTATCCAACCTTTTAGGATTTGGTTATGGAAAATGAAGTTCCAAATCTTCATAATTTTTACTTTCCAAGAGAGGTTTATGTCTCATGTTTTCAAAATAATAACTTAGATCATCAACTTGAGTTATTTTTTTTATCAAAAGGATCACTTTTATCAAATTTCACATGAGTTGATTCTTCAAAAATCTTTGAACTTTTATTGAAAAATATATATGACTTGGAAGTAATAGAATAGATAGGGATGATTCCTTTATCATCATTTAGATCAAATTTACCATGATTATCCTTGGTGTATAGAATATAATTTTTTTATCCAAACAATTTAAAGTAACTAACTTTTGGATTTCTATTATTCCATAGCTCATAGGGTGTTTTCTTCAAAATAGGTATCATTAGAACTCTATTTTTGATATAACTTGCATTCTTCATATCTTTATCCCAAAAATGAGTTTGAAGGTTATATTCACACAACATTGTTCTTGAAATTTATTGAAAATTCCTTTCCCTCATCTCAATAACAACATTATGTTGAGTTATCCTCAGGGCCGAAAAGGTTTGTTCGATTCCATGTTTTAATAAATAGGAATTGAAGTCAGGGTTTTCAAATTATCTTCCATGGTCACTTATTAAAGTAATAATTTTTGAATCTATCTTTTTTTGAACCAACTATCAAAAAAATATAAACAAATAATGATATTTTCATTTAACACTTAAAATGGAAAACCCAAGTCAATCTATAAAAATCATAAAATAAAAAAAAACAATATATTTTCACATTATGATTGAAATTATTGGTGGCCCAAACAAATATATATGAATTAGTTCTATGGTTCATGAAATAGAAACCTAGTTAATTGGTTTAAAGAATAGATCATGTTGAATTTCCATTATTCATGCATCAAATAGGATCTATCATCATTTCTTATATGACATTATTTGAGAGTGATGATTCTGTATTGGATGAAGCCAATATGATTTAAACTTCCATGGATCTGTGTCATATTAATAAAATTAGAGTTTATATGATTAAAATAGACTCCTAAATAGCCCACAATTATCTATATGGGTTTATCCCCCATCCCTTAGACCATCTTATACCAAATTTGAAAGTGCATAAGACTCAATAAAAATAGTATGTACATTATTCACATGAGGCATGATGGGAACAAAGCGGATGATTTCCTTGCTTCCAAGTTTCCCTAGGAAGTACCCATACATGATTATCTTGTTTGGTATCACTTACTTAGGAATGTGTGAATATTTTAAGAGGGGATTCTCTTAGGACTCACCACTTTATACCCTCATAAAAATTTGTTTTTAATTTTCTAATATTATGTTTTGGTTCTTGGGTTTACACTTATTTAATAAAAATTATTTATATATGGTAAAGTTAAAGTAAATATGAAACTAAATTTCTTTTACATAAATTTATCAAAGGATAGAAATTAAAATTTCCTAGCCAACTATTCCAAATCCAAGATTCATTTTTTTAGTTTTAAAATGGTTCACTTTTTTTTACTCAATGAATTAATATCCAGAGTATTGACATTATCTATTCTAGGTGACTAAAATTTAAAAATTATATCTTTAAAAATAGAACATGAATTATTTGAAAAATTAATAAAATAAAATTCATCACAAAGTTGAGAAATACTTATAAATTATTCGTTCATCCTTAAATATAAATAAATGTTTCGATGAGGACTGAGCTTGCATCATCAAATAATCCTACACCCATAATATTTACTTTAGCATTGTTACCAAAAAGTGAAATAGCCTCCATCAACTTTTTATTATGAGTGGAAGTTAGAGAAATATACAATCATATGAATCAATCATCTAATATCCATGTACCATTTTACATTGATACCCTTTGACCTTTTTCCCTACAATGACAAATAAAACAAGAATTTTTTTGTTAACCATATTTTATTGGGTCCAAAAATGTTAGTAACTAGATATTTAAGAACATAAATATATTTGTACTACATATAAAATATGGAACTACGTTTTTATATTTTTTTTAAAAGAAAATAATTTTTAAATCCACAACATTGAGGTTTTTTTAAACTATAATTTTTTTTCATAATTCCATAAATCATCAAAAATAAAATAATAAATTTTAGATGGATTTGTTCTTAGAACTGGGCATAAAATAGTTTTTGTAAAGCTTTGGCATCTGAAAATTTCTTCCTATTCAAAATTTATTTTTAGGAGTTCTGTTTTTGTAAGGATTTTATATAAATAGTCTCACCTTTTATAAAAAATACTTGAAGAATCTTTGAAACCTTGAACTTTGTTTTCTTCAAATTTTCAATTTTTTTCCATGTTCAATGCATGATGTTGTAGAAGGTTCTTTCTTGGTTTTTTAATATTATTTTTTTGGTAAATTTGTCACGACCTGTCCCCCGGGGCTCGTATCGTGACTAACCCAAGCCCAAATTCTATAGGCTATGGGCTGGCGACTATTCCCAAGGCGTAAATCCCTAAACTGGGAAGGCATTGCCTTTAAAAAGGTAATCAAACACATCATAGTACACAACTGGAAGCAAAAATACTAAGTAAAACTGTATAAAAAAGAAGTGCTCAAAAGTAAAAGGGGCCAGAAATACTAGCCCAACCGGAAAGTACATGTACAACTGAAATCAAGTACAACTAAAGAAAAGTAAAACAACTATAGGGTTGTCCTCCGGGGTTCCTACCTAAAGGGTAGGTACAGATGACATCCTCATCACTCCCATCCATCTGTCTCCTCCATGCACCATCACACCGAGTGGTCCACCTCCAGGTACCATATAGTCCTGCTACTCTCTTCCTCAGTCAGCACTGTCTGTCGTCTGCAACAAACACAATGAGGTTCCGGCATAGCTCATGCTGGGGGTGAGTATAACGATACTTAGTAGGGACCCCTAGACACTCAAGGTCTCACAAAATTCAACAATTATTAACCAAAAATTAGGAAATCAACGGATAAAAATTACTTAGGTATATTCCCATACATATATCTAAGTCATATAGTAACCCATCTCAATCATGAGGAAAACACAAAAGTCATTGTCTCAGATCAAACCAGGATTTTTGTTATCGAAACCACGGCTGGTGATGTACTCCTTCTCTATTGAGTACAGTGGGCCTGCTACGTCACACAGAGGAACTTACCACTAACCTTAAATGGCTGAGGTACTTGTCCTGTCGAGTACAGTGGGTTTGCTGCACTCACCCAGAGGCACTCTCCACCACGGGTCTGCCACACTCACATAGAGGCGCTCCCCCTAGTAGCCTACTGAGGTAATCCTCCTGTCGAGTACTGTGGGTCTGCTGCGCTCACATAGAGGAGCTCCCCATCGTGGGTCTGCCGCGCTCACACAGAGGTGCTCCCCACTGGGCTAGTCGAGTCACTCTGAGTCAAATCAGTCAAGCAGTCATCAAGTCTCAGCCAGTTATTCAGTCTCTATAATCTATTCACTTGCCTCTGGAAAATCATCTCCATGAGCTACTATTCCATACTCTAACTGTCATAAAGTTCCACGAGGAAGTATCTCAAAGGACCGCCACGTCATAGGGGTCTCAACGCAATAGACGGTGCGTCAATCAGATGGCCGATCTGTGAGTATTAGGCTTTTAGTCCCGGGGGCCTGGTTGGATTCGTGTATGATCCAACTTGACCGTAACTCCAATATACCCAGAACTCAAATGGGGTATTCTCAAAGGGACGAGTTCGCTCCAAGAATACTGGCGCGGTGAAGGTTCATCAAACGGACGTCCAGTGCCCAAGATATGGCCCAAGAAGGTATGGGGTCAGTAATGGGCCTGGGCCCAGTCCGAACTGGTCAGACCGACTCGGTCCAACCCAGTCTGGGCCGACTCGCTAGGTTTGGCCTAGCCCGTTGGGCGGGTCAACCCTTGAAGTTCAGCCCGATCCACTGGCCCCGGTCCAGCGGACTGCGAGGGCGGTTCGTCCCGGAGGTCGTCACGTAGGAGACTCGGCCTGAAAGCCGGTGCCGGTTCGACCAGTGTCGTGAGCGGCGTGGATCAGGTGACTCGGCCTAGGAGGTCGGGCCGATCAGAAGGCAGGGACTCGGGCAGGCCGCTGGGGTGCCAGCAGGGCACCGAGAAGCCCACAGGGTCTCTGGGCAAGCCACGTGGGTGTCAGACAGGGCGCGGCGGCGGCCGACCAGGCCGCGGGGGCGCCTGTGGGGTGTCAGGCTAGGCGTGGGGGTGTCGGGCAGGCCGTGTGGGCCCCAACGGGGCACCGGGTAGGGTATGGGAGCCCCGGGCAGGGCGCGACAGGGCGCGAGAGGGCCGCATGCTGGGCAGGGCGTCGGGAGGCCGCGGACAGGCGGGACGCACCAACACTGGACTCCCTAAACTGAAAACCACACTTAGTACCCTTAACACTATTTCTTCACAGAATAGAAAGATCATAGTTCTATGTTCTGCAGTAGAACCGACACCTCTGATACCAATTTGTCTGGACCAGTCCCCCGGGGCCCGTATCATGACTACCCCAAGCCCGCCTTCCATAGGCCAGGGGCTAGCGACTAGCATCAAGGCGTTAATCCCTAAACTCGAAAGGCGTTGCTTTTAAAACTGTAAACAAACACATCAGAGTACACAACAGGAAGAAAAAAATACAAAGTAAAACTATATACAAAAGAAGTGCTGGAAAGTAAAAGGGGCCAAAAATACAAGCCCAACGGAAAAGTATAAGTACAACTGAAAGGAGGTACAACTGACGAAAATTAAAACAGCTACTGGTTCATCCTCCGGGGTTCCTACCTGAAGGGTAGGTACCGATGGCCCCCTTTGCACTCCCGTCTATCCGTCTCCTTCGTGTACCATCACACCGAGTGGACCACCTCCAGGTACCATCCAGTCCTGCTACTCTCTATCTCAGTCAGCGTTGTATATCATCTGCAACCAACACTACAAGGTGCGGGCATAGCCTATGCAGGGGTGAGTATAATGATACTCAGTAGGGACCACTAGACCCTCAATGTCTCAAAAACTCCAACAAGGATAAACCACAAAGTATGAAATCAATGGATAACCATTACATAGGTATATTCCCATACATATACCTATGTTATCTAGTAACTCATCTCAATCATGAAGAAAACAAAAAAGTCATTGTCTGAACTCAAACTTGGATTTTTGTTATCGAAACCACGAATGGTGGCGTACTCCTCCTCTATTGAGTAAAGTGGGCCTATCGCATCACATAGAGGCGCTTCCCACTAACCTTAGACTGCTGATGTACTCTTCTTGTCAAGTACCGTGGGTTTGCTGTGCTCACACAAATTCTATCCCCACCACAGGTCTGTCGTGCTCACATAGAGGTGCTCCCCCTAGTAGCCTGCTGAGGTACTCCTCCGGTCGAGTATCGTGGGTCTTCCGCACTCACATAGAGGCACTCCTCACTATGGGTCTACCGCGCTCACATAAAGGTGCCCCCCACTGGGCTAGTCGAGTCACTCTTAGTCGAATTGGTTAAGAAGTCATCAGGTCTCAACCAGCTACTCGGTCTCCATACTCTGCTCGCCTCTAGAAGGATCCACCCCACGAGCTACTGTTAGATACTCCAACTGTCAGGAATTGCCATGAGGAAGTATCTCAAAGGTCTGCCACATCATAAGAGTCTCAACGCAACAGAAGGCGTGTCAATCAGATGCCCGGTCTGTGAGTTATTATACTTTTAGTCTCGGGGGCCCGGTTGGATTCGTGAATGATCCAACCTGACCGTAACTCAAATATACCCCAAACTACAATGGGGTATTCTCAAGGGGACGGGTTTGCTCCAAGAATACCGACGCCTCTGATGGTTTGTCAAATAGACGTCTGGTGCCCAATATATGGCCCAAGAAGCTATGGGCTCAGTAATTGGCCTGAGCCCGGTCTGACCTGGTGGGACCGACTCAGCCCAACCCAGTCTGGTCCGACCCGCTGGGTCTGGCCCAGCCCATTTGGCGGGGCAACCCGTTAAGTTTGGCCTGGTCCGCTAGGCCCGTCCCAGCGGATTTCGAGGGCGGTTCATCCTGGAGTTCACTACGTAGGCGACTCTACCCGAAGGCCGGCGCCGGTTCGGCCAGCGCTTGGAGGGGCGTGGCTCGGGCGACTTGGCCTAGGAGGTCAGGCCGGTCGGGAGGCCGACGGGGAGACCACGCGGAGCGCGGGTAGGCCGGCAGGGCGCTGGGCAGGGCTCTAGGTACGCCGCAGGGGTGCCGGAAGGGGGCCGAGCAGGCCGTAGGGGCGCTAGCAGGTCGCTGGGTAGGGCGCGGTGGTGACCGGGTAGGCCGCGGGGGTGTCGACAGGGCATCGGTGTAACGACCTGAAATTTTGAATAAATATTGTTTCCTAATTTTGTGTGTTATTTTATTTCATACTCAACAAAACATTTTCATTTAATAAAATGAGTATAATTTAAATGAGACTGTTGGGTTTTAACTATTATATGACCGTTATTCAGTATGACCTTTGGAAACTAAATGTCGCGTTTATTGTCTCTAAATACAAGTGATCTTGGTTAATTAATATAGAAAGAAGATTCTATGGCCTCATCCAGTAGCCTCGGGCCAATCGAAGCCCATCTAATAGAACATGGGAAGGAGGTAGCACCACTGGGCTTTGCTCTGGACCAAACCCAAGACGAACTTCATCGTGTGATGCTAGAATGGAATCACCTTCGTGAAAAGTTCAAACTAATAGAGATTACTACTCATGCGATGTTGGCCGAGCCGCCCTGAGATTCTCTCACCTTAGGACACCTTACACTTAGGTCATATGCTGGGGTTATAAGGGGCTATGTAAGAAGACCGTAACTAATTTGTGTAATCTATTGAGATAAATAAAATTGTGTTTTCTTCTTATGGTAAAGTTTGTGAGTTTTCAAATGTCCGGATAAATATAGTATGCATATTTTCGATGAATCTTAGAAAAATGATATTTTAAAAATGTTTATGTAAACCATAAATAATTAAAAATGTGTAATGATTTTCAAAAAATGGTCTTCTACAATAATGTTCAGTATGAAATTTAGAGTCTAATAAGATCAACTTAATTTTTTATAAATAGAAAATTATGAATAGTGATTTTATGCATAGGATTAGTAATGTGACCAAATGGATTAGTAATCTCACTTAAAGAAAGTATTAATATAATCTAGGCACCTTGATTAAGTAATGTGATTCAATAAAATAGGTAAATAACTCTTTCAGAAATTATTAGTCAAGTATTAGTTTTTTTGGTGAATAGTGTTTTTTAATTAAAAATCAAATTAAAAATATTTAGAAAATTATTTTTATAAAATGGATTTCATTTTTGAACTCAGAGCATCGATATTATGTTAAGGTAATTTTTGGGGATTTTTCTGAAAAAAATGAATTTTCGGTGAATAGTGTATTTATTTAAAAATTAAATTAAAAATATTTATAAACGTATTTTTATAAAATGGAGTTCATTTTTGAAATTAGGTCATCGATATTTTGTTAAGGTGAAATTTTGGGATTTTTCTGAGAAAGTTGAATTTTCAGTGAATAGTAAAAATACAGTTTTATGGTTTCGATATGCTTAATGAATCATAACTGCATCATGATGTTGTGATGAGATATTTTATGGGATGACCGACTAAAGGGGATCAATTATTGTATGAGGGGTCCCATGTGGCTAAAACCATGGTCAAATACCATGGGAAAGCCCATGGTTTTTCCAAAACCACCAATAAGGTGTCCCTTGGCCATTAATGCCTTGTCCCCTCACTTTCCCTGTAAATACCCACCCTTTCCTCCTTTAGTTTTCACTCCCAACTCTCCCACAACGAATATATGGTCTCATTACCTCCCAAGGAGTCCTCTCAAGGTGCCCACAATCCCTCAAGGTCCCAACCATTATGTTTTAAGAGATACGTTTTAAGGTAAGGGATCCAACCTCTCTCTTTCTTTTCAAATACTCTCTTTTAAGTCATTTCTTTTTTTCTCCATGTTCTTATACGGGAGGATGTTCTTTTATATTTATCCTACATTCCTTATCATTTTCATATGATGAGATTCCCCCTCTTGTTCTCATCATTTCATTTTATGAATGTTTAAAGGGCGCCGTTAGGCTGCCAGATTTTTAACGGATTCTTTTACCCTTCTCATTTTTCAAAGTTATACTTTCATGTCAAGTATTTCAAGTTACTTTATATTTTATTGGGGTATGATATCTTTATCTATAATACTGATCTTTTATGTTCATATGATGAGAGACCCTATTTGATCTCGTCAATTCTTTTTTTTTGGTTTTAAGTGACGCCGTTAGGCTACCGAATTGTCAAATCTTATTTTTGTCTTTCTTTCATGTTCTTCATTTCATATGGTATATCTTTCAAATCTCATTACCATGTTCTCAAATCCTTTATATTCTGTCCCCCTACTGTTTTATGGATCATTTATGAGTGGGTGACCCATGTCCCCTCTATTTTCAATGTTTTCTAAAACCCCGTAACCTAGCCGTTATGCTGTAGAATTTTCTTCTCAAAATGTCTCTCTCTTTTTCTCAAATTATTTTATTTTATTAACTGAATTTTAAAAACTCTTTATTCTATAAGGGTATTCACATATATATCAAAATTTTCTATTTTAAATTCTGGGATTTGCATACATGAGACCCGCTTTCCTTTTTCTTATGTTTAAAGTGACATAAAGATCACGTCTTTAAAGCAGTTTATAAAATGTGATGACTATGAAATGAAACCCATTTTTTAATGCTATATGGGTTGTTTATGAAATGATTTATGATTATATATGTGGCTCACATGATAATAAAGTCAAATTTAAGGGTGCGCCCTGATAGTGATCCAATGCATTGGGTAAATACTTAATCTCTAGAGATGACCATTTTGACTGATACCTTGGTGAATAACCTTGGTAATTTTTAATGACACCTTTGGGATGGACCTTGGTGAAACAGAAATGATTGTCTATGTTAAATGTTGTAGTTACATCTTCAAGTTATGAAACATGTTATTTTTTTTATGATATGCCTCATGATCTCTTTCTCATTCCTTAAAGTTATTTTTCATGACTTTTGATGTATCTAAAGTTCTCATGTAAAATGTTTCCCTTGTTTCCCTTACTGGGCCTTTTGCTCACCCTTTCCTTGGATGTATGCTCCCAGGTTATGAGATGCTTTAATGAACTTAGGATGAACAAATGAAGAAGCCTTTCAAGTGTTTAAGAAGAATGTTTTTTTCTCATGTAATAAGTTCCTGGTTTCCAAGACACCAAACCTTAAAGATCCTCTGTTTTGTATAATGTAATGAAATTTAATGTGATAAAAATTTGGGATGCTATAGTTGGTATCAAAGGATGGTTTAGTTATTTGTGGAAATTAGGATATGAAAACTTTAGGAATAAGCCTATAAAAAAGTTTAAATATAAGAAATCTTCCTGGTATTTTGGTGAGTATTGAGTAAGGGGTTTCCAAGCAAATACATCCCTGTCTCGATACGAGCAGGTAGAGGTGGCTCTGGCACAGATATACATAGGGGTAAAACCCGAAAACACCCCTTTGAGCTAGACTCGAATGGGAACTGGTACATGACAATGGGCCTTGCTGCACTCTTGGTTACGACACTCCCGGGGGATATGCTTTGGTAAATTCATAAACTTAGTATGAACCATAATTAAAGGAAAAAAGATAAAATAAAATAAATATTCACATAAGAATATATGATCATGCATAACCTAGTTTGGAACCTAGGGGATCACAAGTTAGGGTATACTTTTCTACTAGAAGTTATCCTTCTATGCTTTAAGTTCCTTTTCATGATTATTTGCTAAGTATTTAAGCCTGCAATTGTACTTTATTTTCTTAGTTAATGGCGGGAAATGGAAGAACATGTCCCAACAACCAATGTGACAGGAAATGTGAAGATTTCTGTATTAATATGACAGAGATGATTAGGGGAGTAAAAGATGATTATTAGTTTGGAAGACGTTCACTATTTTGGTAACCCTATTTCATTGAGGTAAATAGATTACTACGGTATTTTATTTGAGGAGTAAAGGTTGACTTATATTTTGAAGAATCGATGAATTTAAGGTGAACTTCTGGTAATATAGGTTACTTATGGAACTGATTAACCGATCTTGGGGAAAATATGTTTAGGTTAGCTACTTTTGTTATAAGATTTTAGGAGTGGTTGATGTTGTTTGGAGATAAAATATAATGTTTATCTTGTAATATTATTTTATCAAGTCCTTCTTATATTTAGGTTTTAATCTTAGTTTGGTTTATTTTGAGGAATTTTAAGGACAATTATTTATGGAATGGTCTATGACAAACTTTGGGTAGTACCGTGGAACTTGGAAGATTTAAAGTAGTTTCCCTTCCTTTGGGGTTCTTTCTTTTTGAAGAGTTGTTTTATCTTACCCATTCTGTTTTTGGGATAAATATTGAAAGAAAGATAGTTTTTCTTTTGTGGATTACATGATCCTCTAGAATATTATTCTTGTGATTTTGATGAGACCAAGTGTTTTTTGCGCATCGTTTGGAGAAAATATTAGTTTTGGTAGAAACTTATTAAGGGATGAAACTATACTTGAAGGTAAATATATTTCCTTGTGTTTTTATTCTATGTAGTAAATTAATTCCTCAAAACTATGAAAAGGAATGTAAAGAAAAATGTTGTTTGTTAACGTTTCCTACTGGGAAATCAAATACCGTTTAACCCATCATAAGTTTGTGATTGTCTTGTTGTTAACTTTCTCCTAATCATGTTTTCTATCACTCTCCCTCAGAATGTGACCCTTTTATTTCTCTTCCATGTCCATGTTTTCCTAAATGAAATCCTAGTACGGGTTAACTCGGGTGACCTTTGTACTTCCTTTTATTTATTTTAAAGTAATAGTGTTACTGACTCTTTTTCTGATGTGAGACTTTCAATGAAATTTCCAAGCCATTTTTTTTAAAAAATTGTGAGGATGAAATTTCTTAAGGGAGGAATATTGTAACGACCCGAAATTTTGAATAAATCTTGTTTCCTAATTTTGTTTGTTATTTTATTTCATACTCAACCAAACTTTTTCATTTAATAAAATGAGTATAATTTAAATGAGACTGTTGGATTTTGACTATTATATGACCATTATTCAGTATGACCTTTGGAAACTAAATGTCGCGTTTATTGTCTCTAAATACAAGTGATCTTGGTTAATTAATATAGAAAGAAGATTCGATGGCCTCATCCAGTAGTCTCAGGCCAATCAAATCCCATCTAACAGAACTTGGGAAGGAGGTAGTGCCACTGGGCTTTGCTCTGGACCAAACCCAAGCCGAACTTCATCGTGTGAATCTAGAACAAAATCACCTTCATGAAAAGTTCAAACTAATAGAGATTACTACTCGGGCGATGTTGGTCGAGCCGCCCTCAGATTCTATCACCTTAGCACACCTTAAACTTTGGTCCTGTGCTGGGGTTATAAGGGGCTATGTAAGGAGACCGTAACTACTTTGTGTAATCTTTTGAGATAAATAAAATTGTGTTTTCTTCTTATGGTAAAGTTTGTGAGTTTCCAAATGTTCGGATAAATATAGTATGCATATTTTTGATGAATTTTAGAAAAAGGATATTTTAAAAATGTTTATGTAAACCTTAAATAATTAAAAATGTGTAATGATTTTCAAAAAATGGTCTTCTACAATTATGTTCAGTACAAAATTTAGAGTCTAATAAGATCAACATAATTTTTGATAAATAGTAAATTATGAATAGTGATTTTATGCTTAGGATTAGTAATGTGACCAAATGGATTAGTAATCTCACTTAAAGAAAGTATTAATATAATCTTGGAACCTTGATTAAGTAATGTGATTTAATAAAATATGTAAATAACTGTTTCAGAAATTATTAGTCAAGTATTAGTTTTTTTGTTGAATATTGTTTTTTAATTAAAAATTAAATTAAAAATATTTAGAAAATTATTTTTATAAAATGGATTTCATTTTTGAACTCAGATCATCGATATTATGTTAAGGTAATTTTTGGGGATATTTATGAAAAAAATGAATTTTCAGTGAATAGTTTATTTATTTAAAAATTAAATTAAAAATATTTAGAAAAATATTTTTTAAAATGGAGTTCATTTTTGAAATTAGAGCATCGATATTTGATTAAGGTAAAATTTTGGGATTTTTCTGAGAAAGTTGAATTTTCAGTGAATAGTAAAAATACAGTTTTAGGGTTTCGGTATGTTTAATGACATCATAACTGCATCATGATATTGTGATGAAATATTTTAAGGTATGACCGACTAAAGGGAATGCATTATTGTATGAGGGGTCCCATGTGGCTAAAACCATGGGCAAATACCATGGGCAAGCCCATGGTTTTTCCAAAACCACCAATGAGGTGTCCCTTGGCCATTAATGGCTTGTCCCCTCACTTTCCCTATAAATACCCACCCTTTCCTCCTTTAGTTTCACTCTGAACTCTCCCCCAAATAATCTCTGGTCTCATTACCTCCCAAGGAGTCCTCCCAAGGTTCCCCCAAGCTATCAAGGTCCCAACCATTGAGTTTTAAGAGATATGTTTTAATTTAAGGGATCCAACCTCTCTCTTTCTTTTCAAATACTATCTTTTAAGTCATTTATTTTATGATCCATGTTATTATGTTGGAGTATGTTCTTTTATATTCATCCTACTTTCCTTTTCATGTTCATATGATGAGATTACCCCTCTTTCTCTCATCATTTCATTTTATGAATGTTTAAAGGGCGTCGTTAGGCTGCCGAATTATTAAGGGATTCTTTTACCCTTCTCATTTTTCAAAGTTCTACTTTCATGTCAAGTATTTCAAGTTCCTTTCTATTTTATTGGGGTATGATCTCTATATCTATCATACTGATCTTTTATATTCATATTTTGAGAGACCCTATTTCATCTTGTCAATTCTTCTTTTTAGGTTTTAAGTGACGCCGTTAGGCTGCCGAATTGTCAAATCTTATTTTTGTCTTCCTTTCATGTTCTTAATTTCATATGGTATATTTTTAAAATTTCATTTCCATGTTCTCAAATCCTTTATATTATTCTCCCTACTATTTTATGGATCATTTATGAGTGGGTGACCCAATTCCCCTCTCTTTTCAATGTTTTCTAAAACCCCGTAACCTAGCCGTTATGCTGCAAAATGTTCTTCTCAAAATGTCTCTCTCTTTTTCTCAAATTATTTTATTTTATTAAGAGAATACTAAAAACTCTTTATTCTACAAGTTTATTCACATATATATCAAAATTTTCTATTTTAAATTCTGGGATTTGTATACATGAGACCCGCTTTCCTTTTTCTTGTGTTTAAAGTGACATAAAGATCACGTCTTTAAAGAAGTTTTTAAAATGTGTTGACTATGAAATGAAACCCATTTCTTTTATACTATATGGGTTTTGTATGAAATTATTTATGATTATATATGTGGCTCACATGATAATAAACGAAAATTTAAGGTTTCTCCCTAATAGCGCTCCAATTCATCGGGTAAAGACTTAATCTCTAGAGATGACCATTTTGACTGATACCTTGGTGAATAACATTGGTAATTTTTAATGACACCTTGGGGATGGACCTTGGTGAAACGGAAATGACTGTCGATGTTAAATGTTGTAGCCACATCTTCAAGTTATGAAACACGTTATTTTTATTATGATATGCCTCATGATCTCTTTCTCATGCCTTAAAGTTATTTTTCATGACTTTTGATGTATCTCAAGTTATCATGTAAAATGTTTCCCTTGTTTCCCTTACTGGGCCTTTTGCTCACCCTTTCATTTGATGTATACTCCCAGGTTATGAGATGCTCTAATGAACATAGGATGAACAAATGAAGAAGCCTTTCAAGTGTTTAAGAAGAATGTTTTTTTTTCTCATGTAATAAGTTCCTGGTTTCCAAGACACCAAACCGTAAAGATCCTCAGTTTTGTATAATGTAATGAATGTTTATGTGATAAAAATGTGGGATGCTATAGTTGGGCTGGGCGCAGGGGCACCGGGTAGGTAGTGGGGGCGCCAAAAGGGTACCGGAGAGGGCGTGGGGGCGCCGGGCAGGGCGCGGGGGTGCCGGGCAGGGCGCAGGGGCGCCAGGCAGGGCGCGGGGGCTCCGAGCAGGGCGCGACAGGGAGACGGAGGGCCGTGGGCATGCGGGCCACGCGCCGAGAAGGGCGTCGGGAGGCCGCGAGCAGGTGGGCTGCACCAACACTGGACTCCCTAAACTGAAAACCACACTTACTACCATTAACACTATTTCTTTACAGAATAGAAAGATCATAGTTTTATGTTTTGCGGTAGAACCGACACCTCTGATACAAATTTGTCACAAGCCGTCACCCGGGGCTTGTATCGTGACCACCCCAAGCCCGCCTTCCATAGGATAGGGGATGGCGAATATCACCAAGGTGTAAATCCCTAAACTGTAAAGGCATTGCCTTTAAAACTGTAAACACACACATTAGAGTACAGAACCAGAAGAAAAGATATTAAGTAAAAATGTATACAAAAGAAGTGCTCGAAAGTAAAAGGCACCAGAAATACAAGCCCAATAGGAATGTACAAGTACAATTGAAAGCAAGTACAACTGAAGAAAAGTAAAACAGCTACTGGGTCTTCCTCCAGGGTTTCTACATGAAGGGTAGGTACAGATGACCACCTCAGGACTCCCGTCCATCCGTCTCCTCCGTGTACTATCACACTGAGTGGTCCACCTCCGGGTACCATACAGTCCTACTACTCTCTGCCTCAGTCAGCGCTGTCCATCATCTGCAACCAGCACAATGAGGTGTGGGCATAGCCCGTGTAGGGGTGAGTATAACGATACTCAGTAGGGACCCCTAGACCCTCATGGTCTCACAAAATCCAACAACTATAAACCAAAAAATACAAAATCAACAGATAACCATCATTAGGTATATGCCCATATATATACCTAAGTTATCTAGTAACCAATCCCAATCATGAGGAAAACACAAAAGTCATTATCTCAGCTCAAACTAGGATTTTTTGTTATCGAAACCACGAATGCTGTCATACTTCTCCTCTATCGAGTACAGTGGGTCTGCCGCATCACACATAGGCACTTCCCACAAACCTTAGACTGCTGAGGTACTTCTCATGTCGAGTACCATGGGTTTGCTGTGCTCACACAAATGCGCTCCCCACCACGGGTCTGCCGCGCTCACACAAAGGTGCTCCCCTTAGTTTCTTGCTGTGGTACTCCTCCTATCGAGTACCGTGGTTATGTCGTGCTCACATAGAGGCGTTCCCCACCGTGGTTCTTCCGCGCTCACACAAAGGTGCTCCCCACTAGGCTAGTCGAGTCACTCCGAGTCAAATCAGTCAAGCGGTCATCAGGTCTCAGCCAGCTACTTGGTCTTCGTACTCTCTCTACTCGCCTTTGGAAGGATCCGCTCCACGAGCTACTGGTCGATACTCCAACTGTCATGAAGTTCCACGAGGAATTATCTCAAAGTTCCTCCACGTCATAGGGGTCTCAACGCAACAGATAGCGCATCAATCGGATGCCCGGTCTGTGAGTTATTATCCTTTTAGTCTCGGGGGCCCGATTGGATTTGTGTATGATCCAACTTGAATGTAACTCAAATATACTCCGAAAACCAATGGGGTATTCTCAAAGGGATGGATTTTCTCCAAGAATACCGGCACCGGTGACGGTTCATCAAACAGACGTCCGGTACCCAAGATATGGCCCAAGAAGGTATGGAATCAGTAATAGGCCTGGGCCCGGTCCGACTTTGCCGGACCGACTCGGCCTAACCTAGTATGGGCCGACCTGCTAGGTCTGGCCCAACCCATTTGGCGTGTTAGCCTGTTAAGTTTCACTCGGCTCGCTGGGCACGACCTAGCAGACTACGAGGGTGGTTCGGCCCAGAGGTCTCCACGCAGACGACTCGACCCAAAGGCCGTTGACGGTTTGTCCAGAACTGTGAGGGGCGTGACTCGGGAGGTCGGGCCGGTCGGGGGGCCAGCTGGCAGAATGCACGGAGCACGGGCAGGCCAACTGGTCGCCAGGCAGTGTGCCGGGTAGGCCGGCTGGTCGTCGGGCAGTTCGCAGGGCAGGCTGCGAGGGCTTCAGACAGGCCGCTGGGGTGCCGGCAGGGCGTCGGTCTCTGTGTGGGGGTTCCGGTCCAGGTGTGGTAGGGAACCTGAGGGCCGCACACTGGGTAGAGCGCCAGGAGGCCGTGGGTAGGCAGGTCGCGCGCCGGGAGGTAGTGGTCAAGCGGGCCGTGTGCCCAGAAGGGCGCCAGGAGGCCGCGGGTAGGTGGGCCACAGTCCGGGTAGGGCGTCGGGAGGGCACGGGTAGGCGGGCCGGGCGCCGCTCGGGCCAGCGGGGTTTGGCCGGAAGCATCGGCACACCGCAGGGGCAACACGATTCGCGGAGGCCGTTGGTAGTGCGGCCTTCGTCGTTGCCGCCTTCATCTTCGTCGTCTCATTGTCGTTCCATAGAACGCCACAAAAAGAGAGAAAACTACGGAGGATGTCGGGCCGTGTTAGGTTGGCCCACACCCTCCGTGTTTAGGAAGGTATCATTTGGCTCATCATGAGAAGAAGATGATCAGTAAAATACGTCCGTATAAAACCCATTTTATCCTTTGAAGGAGAGAAGAAAAAGGGTATAACATCATCAAGCATAAACCCCCTACCTCGTATCTATGATCGCTCATTGGCGGAGTCGTGAAAGGAAGACAATGAAGACAGTAGTTCATTACGCCCTCCGCACGTCCCCATTTCCGAGCTGCGTCGGTTCGTGGAGGACATTGCGGAGGATCCGAGGAAGGAAGTCGAAGAGGGTTGTTGGCGGAATTCTTCGCGTTCTTCATTCTTTATTGGGAGAACTTATTTTCTCCCAAGCTCTCCTCTCAAGCTCCCACCAAATGAGAATTTTCAAGCCTAAAATAATATAAGTTATCTATTATTTTATTGGCACAACAATTTCAAAATGGAGGAATAAATTAAGATTCTCCCCTTAATTAAATTACATGCGTTGGTGCAATTAATTAATGGGGAGGTCAAGAGGATCCCTTTAATTAAATTACACGCGTTGGAAAAATTAATTAAAAGGGAAAGGTGGAACCAATTTATGGTAGAGGAGGTCAAAGGACTCCCCCCACATTAATGAGGGGAATTGGGAGATTTTCCACTCTCCCATTAATTGTTGGGTTTTAGTCTTGTGTGGTCCCCATGACATAACCTCTCACAGGAGGTTATGTTTAGGTGGGACCCACCACCATAACCTCTCATGGGAGGATAGTGTGTGGTGGTCCCACCTCCAACTCCCTAGTGAAGGTTTTAACCAACAACCACTCACAGTCATGGCGGCTCAAAAATAAAATAACATGTTGTAAACTTCATTTTTTTATAAAAAAACAAAAACTAAACTTTGATCTCAACCATCTTCCATCGAGGTGAAAGTCTTAATAAGTGAAAACTGGCACTGAATGTTCAACAGTTCCCTCAAATTCAATTCCGAGCACTGGTTCAAAAGTTATAAAAACCTGCTCGTACGTTTACTGAACGTACCTGAACAAAACTTCAGAAATTGATTCCGGGCACACCGGGCCTCGGAATCAAGCTCCGTAAAAATTTGAGGACTCGTAAAATTACCATGTAGTTAAAAAAAAATTCCATGGGATTTCCAGGTCTTTAAATTCTCCCCACCACATGGATTTACGTCCCCATAAGCTACAAATCAAAATAAGGGAACAAATGAGGGTACTGAGCACGCATCTGAGCCTCTAGCTCCCATGTGATCTCCTGGAGGTTCCCGTGCTGCCATAAAATGTACACAAGTGGTATCGACCATCAACATAGGACCTGCTCCTGTCGATCCTCAATCTCCACTGAAACCTCTGTAAAAGTCACCCCATCATCGACGTCCAACTATCCATGGTCGATGATGTGGGAAGGGTCATGCACGCATCTCCTCAGTTGAGATACAAGGAAGACATCATGAATATGATGCAACTAAGGTGGAAGAGATAAGTGGTAAGCCACCTCGCCTACAATGCTAAGGACTTAGAAAGGTCTGATGAACCTTAGTGATAACTTTCCCCCTCGGCCAAATCTCCGCAAACCTCATCGGGGTGAGACCCATAGAAAGATGTGGTTTCCATCCATGAACCCCAGAGGTCTCCATCTTCTATCAGCAACAGACTTTTGCCTACTTTTTACAGTCTTCATCCGCTCCTCAATGATCTGCACCTTCACCATGGTAGCCCGTATCATCTCTGGTCCCACTAGTGCTGACTCCCCAGTGTCTGTCCAGCATAATGGCGATCTGCAAGGTCAACCATACAAGGCCTCAAAAGGTGCCATCCCAATGGTGGAGTGATAACTATTATTGTAAGAAAACACCACCAAAGGCAAGTGATCCTCCCAGCTACGTCCGAAGTCGAGGAAACAAGCACATAGCATGTCTTCGAGGGTCTGAATGGTCTGCTTAGTCTGACCATCTATCTAAGGATGGAAGGCGGTGCTCAAGAGAAGATGTGTCCCAAAAGCCTCCTTCAACCCCTTCCATAGCCGGGAAGTAAACCGTGTGTCATAGTAGGAGACAATAGAGGAAGTTACTCCATGTAATCGCACAATCTTATGCACATAGAGGCTTCCCAATATCTCTACCGAACCCTACTCTCTGATCGGTAGGAAGTGGGAGGACTTGGTAAGTCGGTCGACAATCACCCAAATCGAGTCATGACCCCTAGATGTATGTGGAAGACCCATCACGAAGACCATGGATATCCCATCACACTTCCACTCTAGGACCTCTAAAGGCTGAACCAAGCCTACTGGTACCTGGTGATCTGCCTTCACTTGCTGACAAGTGAGGCACCGTGAGACAAACTTCACTACTTCCTTCTTCATACCTAGCCACCAGTACTGTCGTCTGAGGTCGTGAAACATCTTCGCTACTTCTGTATGTACAACTAAAGGGGATGTGTGGAACTCCCTAAAAAATTCCTCCTAAAGTGCCACTGGTACCAAGGTACGTCCTCTGAAGAGGATAACGTGCTCCCGACCCTCAGAAAATCTATCAGGTTCCTGCCCTGTGGATATCTAGGCACGTTGTGTCTCATAGTCAGCATCCCCAAGATGTGCCTCCCTGACTCCTTGAAGAGGTGGGGGAGTGACTGTAAGAGACTATAGGAAGGATGCTCTGTCTCTATCCACAAAAGGTATCTGTAATGCGGCTAACTGCTATGTCACCACTCCTAGCAGCTGTATACAAGATATCCTGCTGAGCGCATCCGCAACAACATTCCCCTTTTCAGAAGTATAGACTATCTCGAAGTCATAGTCCTGGAGGAACTCAAGCCAATGTCGCTGTCTTAGGTTCAGGTCCTTCTAATAGAAGATACACCTGTGACTCTTGTGATCAGAGTACACGGTAAAACTCTCGCCCAGCAGATAGTGCTGCCACATCTTCAAGGTGAAGACCACTGCTACAAACGCTAGGTCATGGGTAGAGTAGTTATGCTCATGCTATCTCAACTATTGAGAACCATATGCGATCACTAATCACTCCTGCATCAGGACACACCCAAGTACAGTCCTTGATGCATCACAAATAGACTACATACCCTATGCCCTCCTCCAGAAGCTTCAAGATGGGGGCACTAGTTAGCCTCTGCCTCAGCTCCTGAAAGCTCTGCTGGCATATCTCTGACCACACAAAGGGTTTACCTATCTTTTCCAAGGCTGATAGTGGTGCTGAAACTCTAGAGAAGTCTATAACGAACCTCCGATAGTATCCAGCCGAACCCAGGAAACCCCGTACCTCCGTCACACTCCTGGGTGGCTACCAAGAAACTACCGCCTCGATCTTCACTGGATCCACCGCAACTACAACCTTAGAGATGACGTTTCCTAAGAAGTGAACCTCTCCAATCCAGAATTGACACTTCGAGAGCTTACCATAAATCTGGTTCTCTCGGAGTGTGTCCAGTACTACCCGCAAATGGTAGGCATGCTCCTCCTCAGTAGTCGAGTAGATCAGAATGTCGTCAATGAAGACTACAACAAAGCGATCGAGGTATGGCTAGAAGATCCTGTTCATGAGTCCCATGAACACTGCTGGAGCATTGGTTATGCCGAAGGGAATAACCAAGAACTGGTAGTGTCCATACCGACACCTGAAGGCCGTCTTCTGCACATCCTCATCTCGAACTCTGAGCTGGTGATAGCCTGATCTGAGGTCTATCTTTGAGAACCATCATGCTCCCTTCAGCTGATCAAATAGGTCATAAATCCTCAGAAGTGGGTACTTGTTCTTCATGGTCACCTAGTTCAGGTGACGATAGTCGACACAAAGCCCTAAACTCCCGTCCTCCTTTTGTTGAACAGAATCAGGGCCGCCCAAGGAGAAACACTAGGTCGGATGAATCCCTTCCCTAACAAGTCCTCTAGCTGTACCCGCAGCTCACGAAGCTCAGCGGGATCCATCCGATATGTTGGAGAAGATATTGGTGCCGTCCCGAGGTATAGGTCAATGTAGAAGTCCACATATTTACCAGGAGGTAGTCCTGGAACATCATCAGGGAAATCATTCGCGTACTGGTCCACCACTACAAGATAGATCATACTCTCCACATCAACTACTCCAAGGGTAAGGTGGGACAACTAATGATTGATCGACTGCACCCTCCTCCGAGTAAGTCCGTCTTGTGCTAAAAAGACTCCCTTCTTTTCGGTGAAGGTGAACCTGGTCCCATCCGTGCAGACACACCACACTTTTTTCCTAAAACAGTCAATATGAGAATGGACTATAGATAACCATTCCATACCCAAGATGACGTCGTAAGGCCTTGACGTCGCTAATAGGATATCCTAGCCAGAGCTCTCACCACCCTTAGAGTATGCTGACACTGCCGGAACCCATGCATAATCGTCGAGTCTTCTCCCGTAGAAGTCTCTCACCATAATGATCGAGACAATGGATCTGTCGGAATCTCTGAGCTCTGAATGAGGGCAGTGGTAATGAAAGAGTGACTGGCACTTGTGTCTATATGAACTGCAGCTATGGTGGAGTAGACATAGATTGTACCTCGAATCATATCAGGAGAACCATGGTCTTATGCCTCAACTGACTGGAGCTAAGCTATCCCCTATCCACCTACTCCCTGTGGTCGGTGTAGAACTACTGGTGGTGGTGGCAGTAACACCTCGTAAAATCGTCCACCGCTAGCTACACATCCAAATCCTATTCCACGTCCACCACCTCCTTATGGATCAACTCGTTCGAACCCCTACCTCTATCTCGGTGGTCCTTTGATCGTCTGGTGATTATCCGAACGACGTGTCAGACAGTCACGATCCATGTGACCCTGCCCACCGCCTGAGTAACACTACCTGCTACTGGCTTGTGTGTCTCTACTCTGTGTGCCCCGCACTACTGATCCTAAATCATGCGGTTGACCACCTATATGTCTCGATCTCTTGGACCTCTGGGACATCTGTCCACTTCCAGCTGTAGAAAACTCCACTGCGTGTCGGCTAGTAGTGGGTCTTGCGGCTGGTGACTGCTCAGCAAGGAAACTATCCATAAGAGGAATCTCACTAAACCCCCCGCCTGTATCGTGATTCTAAGTGAGATCATCTGAGCTCTAATATCTTTCCTGATCCCCTTCTCGAAGGTCAGATCCCTGAATAATGGGTCCCGAACCATATCTGTGGAGTAACGTGAGAGGTTGGTTAACCTTGCTGAGTACTGCGCCACCATTATCCTACGCTGCTGAAGATGCAGTAGTTCCTGTATCTTCACTATGCGGAGAGTGGATGGGACAAACTCCACTCAAAACAGGCTCTCGAAGTCTGCCCAGAGTAGCATCGCCTCATCATGCACCTGGAGACTCAGGCTCCACCATCTGCCTGCTGCTGCCTAAATGAGACTCACGACAATGATCACCATGAAGTCTGCTGGTCTCCCTACCTGCCTGAAGACTCTCACCACAGCCTCCAACCAATCCTCAGCTGCATGTGAGTTTGTCTCTCACCTAAACCTGGGTGGCCTCTAGCGTTGTAACTTGTGCAATGCACTCAAGCAGCGCGCATTGTCTGCTGTAGGGGTTGTTGGCATCGGTGGTACAATGAGAAGTAGTACCATTGCTGCCTCCACTGGTAAAGTGACATACACCGAGGACTCATCGATTGGTGGGCTGTCATTATGTATGACTCTCAGGGATATAACTAGTCGTCCATGGGGAGGCATCTTGAATGAAATAGATGCGACATAGTCAAAAGATTATACCTACTGAGCTGACCTCGTTGATCTGACTTAAAGAAAACTTTTGGAAACACGCACACAATCAGTGTTTTCATGAACTGAGTCGGAAATCAGAAGTCAGGGTCCTGGTGTATGGATATGTCGCCCGCCCACACCAACCATGGACTCCCTGAACTAAAAACCACACTTAGTACCCTTAACATTATTGCTTCACAGAAAAGAAAGATCAGAGTTCTATGTTCTGTGGTAGAATCGACACCTCTGATACCAATTTTTCACGACCCGTCCCCCGGGGCCCATATCGTGACTACCCCAAGCCCACCTTCCATAGGCTAGTGGCTGGCGACTAGCACCAAGGCGTAAATTTCTAAACTGGGAGGGTATTTCCTTTAAAACATTAAACAAACACACTAGAGTACACAACTAGAAGCAAAAATACTAAGTAAAACTGTATACAAAAGAAGTGTTGGAAAGTAAAAGGGGCTGGAAATACATGACCAACAGGAAAGTACAAGTACAACTGAAGAAAAGTAAAATAGCTAGTGGGTTGTCCTCCTGGGTTCCTACCTGAAGGGTAGGTACAAATGGCCTCCTCAGCACTCATGTCCATCCGTTTCCTCCATGTACCATCACACCGATTTGTCCACCTCCAGGTACCGTCCAGTCTTGCTACTCTCTGACTAATTCAGCGCTGTCCGTCGTCTGCAACCAACACAACGAGGTGCGAGCATAGACCGTGCAGGGGTGAGTATAATGATACTTAGTAGGGACCCCTAAACCCTCAAGGCCTCACAAAATCCAACAAGGATAAACCACAAATTATGAAATCAATGGATAACTATTACTTATGTGTATTCCCATACATATACCTAAGTTATCTAGTAACCCATCTCAATCATGAGGAAAACACAAAAGTCATTGTCTTAGCTCAAACTAGGATTTTTGTTATCGAAACCATGACTCGTGGAATACTCCTCTATCGAGTATAGTGGGACTACCGCGTCACACATAGGCACTTACCACTAACCTTAGACTACTGAGGTAATCCTCCTGTCGAGTACTGTGGGTCTGCTGCACTCACACAAAGGTGCTCCCCACCACTGGTCTTCCACACTCACATAGTGGCGCTCCCCCAAGTAGCCTGTTGAGGTACTCCTCCTGTCGAGTACCGTGGGTCTGACTTTCTCACACAGAGGTGATCCCCACCATGGGTCTGCCGTGCTCACACAGAGGTGCTCCCCACTGGGCTAGTCGATTCACTCCGAGTCGAATCAGTCAAGCAATCATCAGGTCTCAGCCAGCTACTCAGTCTCCGTACTCTGTACACTTGCCTCTGGAAGGATCCTCTCCATGAGAAACTGGTCGATACTCCAATTTTCATGAAGTGCCACTAGTAAATTTATCAAAGGTCCGCCACGTCCTTGGGGTCTCAACGCAATAGACAACGCGTCAATCGGATTCCTGTTATGTGAGTTATTAGCCCTTTAGTCTCGGGGCCTAGTTGGATTTGTGTACCATTCAACCTGACCGTATCTCAAATATACCCCAAACTCCAATGGGGTATTATCAAAGGGAAAGATTCACTCCAAGAATACTGGCGCCACTGACGGTTCATCATACGAACATCCGGTGCCCAATATATGGCCCAAGAAGGTATGGGGTTAGTAATGGGCATGGGCCCGGTCTGACCTGGTCGGACCGACTCGACCCAACCCAGTCTGGGCCGACCCACTGGGTCTGGCCGAACCTGTTGGGTGGGTCATCCCGTTAATTTCGTCCCGGTCCGCTGGGCCCGGCCTAGAGGACTACGATGGCGGTTCGACCCGGAGGTTTCCACGTAGGCGACTCAGCCCGAAGTCCGAGTTCAGTTCGGTCAGCGCCGCGAGGGGTGCGACTTGGGTAGTCGGGCCGGTCGGGAGGCCAGCGGGAAGACCATGCGGAGCATGGGCAGGCCGGCTGGGCACCGGTAGGGCACCGGGCAGACCATAGGGGTGCCGGACGGGGGGCGGCATCGGTGGCGTCGACAGGGCGCCGGGCAGGGCGCGACAAACTGCAGGGGTGCCAGGCAGGGTACCGAGAATAGCGCGGGGGCGCCGGGTAGGGCATGGCAGGGCGCCAGAGGGCCACGGGCAGGTGGGCCACGCGCTGGGAAGGGTGACGGGAGGCCGCGGGTAGGTGCGCCGCGTGCCGGGCAGGGCGTCGGGAGGCCACGAGCTGGAGGGCCGCGAGCCGGGTAGGGTGCTGAGAAGCTGCGGGCAGGCGGGCCGTGCGGCGCTGGGGCCGGTGGTGGTCGGCTGGAAGCATCGGTGCGCCATCGGGGCAACATGATTCGCGAAGGCCATGGGTCACATAGCCTTCGTCGTTTTCGCCTTCATCGTCGTCGCCTCATCGTCGTGCCATAGACTGCCACAAAAAGAGAGAAAACGACGGAGGATATCAGGCCATGTTAGGTTGGCCCGCACCCTCCATGTTTAGGAAGGTATTATTTGGCTCATCATGAGAAGAAGATGATCAGTAAAATACAACCACATCAAACCCATTTAATCCTTTGATGGAGATAAGAAAAAGGGTATAACACCCTCAAGTATAAACCCCCTACCTCGTATTGATGATCGTTGATTGGCAGAGTCGCAGAAGGAAGATGATGAAGACCATCATTCGTCATGCCCGCCGAATGTCCCCAATTCCGAGCTGCGTCGGTTCCCTGAAAACTTTGCGGGGGATCTGGGGATGGAAGTCGATGAAGGTTGTTAGTAGCGCTCTTCATGTTCTTCATTCTTCGTTGGGAGAACTTCTTTTCTCCAAAGCTCTCCTCTCAAGTTCCCACCAAATGATAATTTCCAAGAAAAAAATAATATAAGTTATCTATTATTTTATTGGAACAACAATTTCAAAATGGAGGAATAAATTAAGAGGCTCCTCTTAATTAAATTACATGCATTGGTGTAATTAATTAATGCGGAGGTCAAGAGGCTCCCCTTAATTAAATTACACGCGTTGGAGAAATTAATTAAAAGGGAAAGGTGGCACCAATTAATGGTAGAGGAGGTCAAGGGACTCCCCCCCTCATTAATGAGGGGATTTGGGAGATTTTCCACCCTCCCATTAATTGGGGGATTTTGGTCTCGTGTGGTCCCCACGACGTAACCTCTCACGGGAGGTTATGTTTGGGTGGGACCCACCACCATAACCTCTAATGGGAGGTTAGGGTGTGGCAGTCCCACCTATAACTACCAAGTGGAGGTTTTAACCAACAGCTACTCACACTCATGGTGGCTCAAAAATAAAATAAAGTGTTGTACACTTTATTTTATTATTTTTTTTATTAAAAGAAAAAAACTAAATTTTAATCTTAACTATCTACCTTCGAGGTGAAAGTCTTCTTAATAAAAAACCAGCACTGTGAGTTCAACGGTTCCCTCAGATTTCAATTCCGAGCACCAGTTCAAAAGTTATAAAAACCCGCTCGTACTTTTACTGAACGTGCCCAAACAAAACATCAGAAATTGATTCCAGGCACACCGGGCCTCAGAATCAAGCGCCGTAAAAATTCACAGACTCGTAAAATTCCCATGTATTTAAAAAAAATCCACGGGATTTATAGGTCTTTAAAAAAGTCCTCTTATTCAATTACCATATCGTTATTGGATGTTTTAAGAGATTTTTTTTCAATGATTCATATTTAGTTTCCACCATTGTAGAATATTAATTTAATTGTTTGTAAGATAAATTTTAAATTTTTTGATTCAGAATCATGACCAGAAGAATAATTAGAATGTTCCTCATTAGCGTGTTCTATAAAACACATGTTGTACTTCTAATTAGAATGTAAATATTCTATTTCTGATGATGTAACATCACTAGAATCCTTTAAAGCACTACATGTTACATTCATATATTTCTTGGTTTCTTTTTTGTATGAAACTTTATTAAAGTAATTTTTATATATATTTTTGTTATCTTGCATCTTTGGATAATTTGGTTTTATGTGTACATGTTTTTTACATTCATAGTATCTTACTCATTTAAAATTACCATTAGAATTTTTATACTTGTTGAATATTTCTTAAATCCTCTTCTCTTATTATAGGAATTTTTAAACTTCCTAGAAAGGTGAGAAATTTCACTATTTAAAGTTTAAATATTATAAGTTTCTTTATTAGACGACTCAAACTATTTTATTTTATTACATGCACTATCATCCTTTTAAATATAAAATTTTTAAAGAATAATTATCCTTATGAAAAAATCTACTATCTTCTTCTTCACATTACATCTATGACTTATATTTCATAATATTTCCCATGAGATCTTTTATTTTTGGAATTATTGACCCTTTTGGACTCTCTAATAACAGCCAAGATCCCACTCTATATTATTGGTAGATTTATAAGAATTTTCAATGCTTGACCTAGATTAGAAACAAGTTCTCGTAATGTATCAATATTGTTTACAACTTTAAAATGTATTCCATTCAATTGGGTGATGCTCTCTCCTTCCATCATTCTGAATGTATCAAACTTTAGTTTGATATTATTATATCAAAGATATATCACATTATTTATACCTTCATAAGTTACCACTATAATATTCCACATTTCATGGAATGTTTTACATTGAGAGACTTATTTAAACACATATGGACCAAGTCAAAAAATTATAGCATTCATTAATTTGGATTTTAAATCATATTTATTTTCAGTGTATGCATCCTATGTTTTAGGTTTTATTTCTAGAATTTCATAATTCTCCATAAATTGTCGATAAACCTTCAGATGAACATTCTTTAAATAGATGATTATCTGTGACTTTAGGAAACCATAATTCTCACCATTAAAATAGAGAGATCTTACCATCGACATAACTTCTCTATTTTCATCCATTGAGGCCATTTGAAATATGATATTTAGAATTCAAATTTTGAAAACTGAGAAATCAAGAGTCATAAGATTTGATACCAATTATTTCCCAAAAATGACCGCTCAAAATCCTAAAATGGGGGGGGGGGTGAATTGAGTTCTTGAAAATCTATTCACCTAGAAAAAACAACCTCTTTTAGAAATGAATAACTTATAGCCGTTTCACTAACATAATAACAAGTAAAAATAAAAGAAAATAAGATAAATATTAGACATATATATTTATAGTATTTCAAGGAATATAAATCCCCCAGTCCACTTCACCTACATTCTTCTCTACGAGTTTAGTGATTTCCACTAGACTAGTTCTTTTTTATGGGGCTACCCGTACTTTTTCTAGGGAATATACGATTTAACGAAAGCAATCGAAACATGGTAAAACAACACATGATATTTCATCCATAATCCATTAAGTCTTTATAAAAAAACCCTTCAAGGTTCTTTTCTAAAGAACTTTTACAATGAAAGTGATGATAACAAGAGTGTTTATAGATTGAACACATAGTTAAAAAATACGACTAAAATAATATAGAAATACCCAGGAGATAATATAATAAGATACAATAGCTTGAAGAGATTATTTAGAAATAATATCAAAGAAGATATAGATCGAAAAACTGAAGATCATGAAGTTTCTTCTTCTTTTCATTAAAATAGAGAATCTCAAAAGATATTATAGATAGAGAGAGAGTTATTCCTAGAAAATGTTTTTGTGCTTTTTTTATTCTCAGTATATTTATTTTTATATTCCAAGCCATTTCAAAATTCATGGAAAACTACTCTTTTTAATAGCACAACTCAGAACTAAAAAATATGTATCCCTCAATATAGAAACGAATGTCTTTATCTTGAATATAAATTGAAAACAAAAAATATCAATAATTTATCCTTGTAATTGTTTCATTTCTCAATAATTTTCTCTTATTATAATCATTGTTTCTATAAATAGGTAATCCAACATTTAAAGATTTAAAAAAAATAAAAAAATCTAACTCAAGTGCTTTAACGACAATAAATATGAGGTTGTAGAGTGATTTAGCCGATTTCAAATCATCATGTTCCTGAATTCTACACATTTGAATTCACATAGCTAATTATATCCACATAGGTGAATAATTTACATAAGAAAATTCACATAGTAATTATTCAGGCGGTCTATTTTACTTATATAGTCGATTTTTTCATATAGCTGAATATCACCAAATACAAAAATTGAATCATGCAGTTTATTTACTCACAATACGAAAACAGACATAGATGATTGGAACCACATATGAAGTTTCACTACATATTTGATTCACGTAACTGATTGATCTATGTAGTGAATTTCTCATGTAACTAAATGATTGACATAGGTGACTTTCACAAAGAAAATTTCATGATGTAGCTGATATACGTAGGTGAAAACTTCATGTAGGTGCTTGATGCAACTGAATGATTGACATAGCCGTTTCTCCATATATCCAAATTCCTTATGTGGGTGATTTTCTATACTTAGGAAAATTTAAGCCAAAGTGTACATAATTGAAGACTTATAGAATTTAAAATTAGAAACACTAAAAAAATAGATAAAACTGGATTAAAACACTTACAAAAAAATAATCAGTAAAATATTAATGGGTATTTTAGATCATGAAAACCAAAAGTGCATGGTATATGTTGGAACACCATTAGTAGTCTAATATGAAAAATAAATAATGACAAGTTCATATTCTCAGTAAAGGGAAGCGTATAACGAAAGAAATCATAATATAAGAATTTCATAAATGGTATGGAATAAATAAATGATCACAATAATTATATAATGTAATGAAACTAAGGGAATACTATATCCTTGAATTTGAATAAAAACATGGATAATAATTACTAAACTCCAACTAATGGAATGCAATATGACAGACATTATAAACATAACATCAAGGCTTTGTTCTAAAACAACATATATAAATGGGTAAGGAATATGCTAATGCCCTAGATAGTTTGTCTCATGATACCTACTGATGCATCAAGGGGCCATATATATCAGGATCCACCCATCACAAATTAAGTCCAATGTGTTCATCATAAGCGTTAATAAGAAATTTAATAATATTACCCAAGGAAATTATTACTTAATAATGAATAAATAAAATAATGGATATTCATATATTGTAAATAAGATTAATAAATATTTCCCCATTAAATGGAATAATGTGGTTTCTTAGGAGAATATCCCATAATCAAATTATAAACTATGTGGTATTCTCAATGTAATCAGAAATACCCATATCAATTAAATATATGTAATATAGTTGAGGAGGGTACTTTGAAAGTGTTGGGTTATCTATAAAAGATAATAATTGATTTAAAAAGTTTATAATGATAAGAGACCAAACAAATTATAGAAAAATCCTTCATTATGGTATAGGAATAACATTTGAATTATCCCAAGCATATCACCCAAGAGCATCTATCTTGGTGTGTTGTTTTAGGCCCACTCATCATACACCAAATTAATATTGAGTTTATACTCAACTAGACTATTTTAGTATAATTAACCCTAGGTTTATATTACCTTTTATAAATTTCACTTATAATAATTTACTAAAAATATTTAAGTTATATGTTATTTTCATCACTTGATGCTATTAGTTTCAATGGTTTGATCAGTACCAGTTTCATAATGGCAGCATTGATTATTTTTCATAGATTCAAATTTCATCATTATGTGTCCATTATGGTTATTTTAATAGTTGTTTTATAATTATTTATAATTATATAATTTCATTCACTATGTGTTTTAGTTATTATTAATGATGATTAATTTGGAGAATAGTTTTTTTCAGTAATTTTTAACTAACGAGGTCTGGTATCTTAATAATAAGTTAAATATCGATATAACCTTTCCAGAAACATAAAAAAATTATTTTATTGTAAATTTATAACAAAAATAGAATTTAAGTTTCCATATTCATCTATAATAGAAATTTGTAGCACTATTTAAGTAGGTGGTTAAATTAAATCGAATAAGAATAAGATAGAATCTATGGGTGAGTATGATTAATAATGCGATTCATTAGGAATAATATCATTATTTTATAATAATAATGATATTATTTATTTTATAGGTAGTTTAATCATGTTGTAAGTGATCTTGATAAATAATAAAAGACTATAGTGAAAAATAAAATACATCACTTTAATAGAGACGATAGTCGACACATAACATAAGCGATATTATTGTTTTTTAGATGGTTGGGAGAAAGGTAGAAAATATTTATTATATTATTATAATAAAATTTCATAATATTATTTAAACTAACTTTATCATAATTTCTTGGATATAATATATTTTTGGTGGTATAAGAAGAAAATAATTAAGTTATCTTGGTTGAGAATATTACGTCTCCCTTTGGATGTTCTCCCTTGGGTAAAACCTTAAGCCTCCTTAGATTGTTATTTTAGCAAGTAAAAGGATTATATGATGTTGGGATAGAGTTTAGGAGATACTCAGAAATATGTTTGGACAATATAATGATTTTTAATGTGTGGTTAAATGTGGTGGAATTGATCTCATTTAATAAGTGAAGGAAATAGAATTTTGGTAAATATCTATTATCTTTTCAATTGTTACTTGAAACCATTCAAGAGTAAATGGCTCAAAAAGTGGGAAATAATGAATTTAGGGGTTATATAAGGTCTATAAGGACTTTTAAATTCATTTTTACACATGTTTTAAATATGGTTTAAGTCTTTTACCATTATATTTTTACATTTTACGCTTTTAGTTTTTACCTTTTAACTAGTTTTTAACCAAGAAATTTATAATTTATTAAATATATAAAGTAACACTTTATAACAAATGTTTATGTTATAAAAAAAATTTAATATCTATAAAATCTAATTCAATATATTAAAAAGCGAAAATTAACTTTAAATTTAAACATTTAATATATAGAAAATTTGTTTTTCAGAAACATATTGTTTTCTTCATGAAGTGTTATTAATATTATATAACATTAATTTCCAATTAAACGAGTGCTAAAATACTCTTATATATGTTTATAACTCATATTAATTACATTATATAAAATATACCAATTTAATTTATTATATAAAATTTATACAACATTAATAAAATTATTATTTGAAAATAACCATTCACCATTATCATGGCCATTAACATTAATATTAGTAATCATAACTTGATTCCAAAAAATGAAATTGATATTATTAAAAAATATTAAAATAATGATCTAAAATATTAAATATATATTTTTAGATTCAATTTCGTCAAGTGACGAAAAATTATTTTTAATACAATAAAATAAAAATAGTTTTTAGAGTAATATATTTCTTAAGTTTCCAAAATGTTAAACATGAGATTTAGAAATTCAAAATAGTTTTTTTAATGGAATAATTTAACTAAATAAATAAATTTAGGATCAAAATAAATATTTTATAATTTTTTGAGTCATTCTTTACTTGTTGATATAATCATAAACACTCTGATTTTATCAAAAACTATATATTTCACTATTCACATACAAATCAATTATTTCAAAACATTGTGAAAAATTAACCCTAAGATAATTTTGGAATGAATGATAAATATATGACATAATTTTATCAAAAATAAATCTAAATTTTTTATAAATGTAATTTTTAATTATAATCATGAATAAAGTCTCTTTAAAGTGTGAATTGTGTAATAGTTTTGGGGTGTAGTGCTCCTCTGCTATAGAAGGGTCTCATGTATTAAATTATCCCTCATTTTTATAATTTCATCTTAAAAATTGGGATATATTTCAGATGTTAAAAAACATGGTTATTCCTCACACATAGCTTCTTCTGGATCCCATGATGCATCCTCTATTTTGTGTTTTCTCCAAAAGACTTTTATCAGCCTAGTTTTTCGATTCCGAAATACTTGTTCTCTGGTGTCAAGAATTTTGAATGGATATTTGTTATAAGACTAGTCAGGTTCAAACCATATTACCTTAAGTGTGAGTACATGCATTATATTAAACACGTATTTCCATAATAATGAAATGTGTAAGACATTGTGTACTTTAAGATGGTTGGGTGAAATAGCTAATCAGTAAGATAAAACTCTATTTCTCTTTGGAATTTAAAAATGCCTGGTATAACTAGGTCTTAATTTCCCCATTTTACAAAATCTTAAAATTCCCTTCATGGAAAAGCCTCAAATAATACATGAACCCCACTTGAAATTCCAAGTCTTTCCTTTAATTATCAGCATGAAACTTTTTTTATACCTTGGGAAACATTGATATTATTATGAATAGTTCTTACTCTCCCAATTGTCTCCTTTATATGTTTTGGGCCTAATAGCTTCATTTCTCAAAATTCTTACCAATACATTGGAGTATGTAATCTTTTATTATAGAATTCCTCATTATTAATTATAAATTTATATTTACTTCTACATATATTTCATAAAAATGTTAATTTTTTTTCCTAAGATAATTTTGAAATGATGAATTCAAAAAATGAAGTTAATTTGATCAAATTAAAATTCTAAAATTTGAGAATTTAACTTTAAAATAAAAACATAAAAATATAATGAAAACTATTTCCATCAGACAATAAATGTAAAAATATTAAATATTCTTATTATTATTTTATATAAATTATTAATCATATTGGTGTTAATATATTATTCATATTGACAGTATATTTTATCAATGATATATTTAATTTATTGAAGCCAAATTTTAGAAAGGATAATTTTTTAGGAGAAAATCAATCTTATTTTTTATTTAGCTACACTAATTGAGTTTTATCAATGCCTTAATATTAATAATGAACGTTATTTTTATTCCTACATATATTTCATAATCTAATTACCTCTATTTTGACCCGCTATGTCTACAACTACATTTTGATGTTAATATCTTATTCTATGTTTTTTTGGGGTTTGGTGTTGCATGTATCATATGATATAGTATATTTTTTTAACAGAATATATATTTTAAAGTATCTGGGTGTTAAATTCTCCCTCTTAAATAAATAACATCATTCAAATCTAATTATCACCTTCAAATTAAATTTATCAAGGGTACATAAAAAATAGGAATAATTCAATATATAATTTCTATAAATAAATCAACCTCAATATTTTAGGTAAGACTACAAAAATAAACTTTTGCCTCTTAATAAAAATATTTAGTGATTTTAATTTATCAATGAGATTTATTCCAAATATTCTTCCTTATTTGTTTGATATGGAAAAGGGTTTTCTAGAGAAATACCTTAAATAACCTCATTCCCATGATCCCGATTCCAACAAATACTAAAACCAAAATGATTTTGATAATATCCCAAAAAATTTGATTAAATGATCAAATTATTGTTAAAACCCAATCCTATGATATCTTATCCTATGAAACATTCAATTTAACTTGTAACACTTTTTGGTTCAAATAAGATATAAATGGACCGACCTATACCCCTTTTAGTTTAACCATGTTTGTCCATGATCATTTTCTTATTAATTTATATAATTTAAATATATTGAAACCTCCCATAATTATTGTTAAATTTTATGTGAATTTCCAAATAATATCTCCGTGTAGTGTCTACCAGGTGCAAAATATTAGGCACACTCATCTTTCCCTGAGTAAATACTGAGTTGATACTCAATTTACTTTTTAGGGTGAATACCCCTAGATGCATATATCCTAAGATGCATCCACTTATTAGAATCTATATAGGGATGTAATTTCTAAGAGAACCACAAATCTCTATTTTTTTTAAAATTTTATAGTGGATTCCGATACATAGACTTGTTCCACAGGTTTTCACGAATTTTGTATCATCATAATTCCAAAAAAACATAAAATATACAATATTACCTCAACTAACCTAAAATTATATCCATACCATTTAAATTATAATCATCCTAAAACATACTAACCCTTTTCAGTATTTGCAACACTTATATTATCTGTAACTAGCATCCTCACTTATAAAATTATCTAAACCCTACTCTGATACCAACTATAGATACCTAGGCTTGTACTCCTAGATATGGTGCTAAAAATATATACTTTAAACACTGGCTTTGATACCAACTATAACATCATAGACGTGATTGTACCATAATTACATGACATAATGAAAATATTTCATTACACACATTCCCACTACATTTTGGGTTTAGAGCCATAGACAAGTTGGAAAAAATGATTACTATTTAATACCATGTCCTTCTCAACTAATAGAGATTTTCCCATTATATTTATAACTATTTAACCAATAATAAGTCCTCTAAATTTACCATAAATTCTAAAAACATGCCCTTCCTTGTAGAAATATGATGTGTAATACTTTTTTTATAACTTGGTGAAATAGAAATATAAGAAGGGTGTACTCAAATTCTCAGTAAGGGAAAATGTATAAAATAATATATCTTATAATAAAAAAAGGCATGAATAATGTAATATGAAATAAATAATCAGAATTATTCTATAACAAAATGAAACTAAGAGCATAACGTATTCATGAATACAATAGAAATAATTTGATCACATGGATAACACTAAGTGATTTCATAGTGATGTAATACATAATATCAAACTGTTCCATCCTTATGCCAAAATATACACTTTCTCTCAAGATAGAATTTAATATATGTAAATAAATTGGTAGGAATAAACCTAAAACCAAGGCTATTTTATCTTATGAGACCCACTGATGCATTGATTAGAGGTTGTGAGCCCCATCAATCACTAATTAAGTATAATGTATTTATCATATGAAACAAATTAACAATAATACAATACATAACCAACTTTACTTTTTAATCAACAAATATCTATATTAAAACGACAAGTATATGGATGTCCAATATTTCCCCAATCAGTAAATGGAATAGATTTCTATGTAAGTATCCCTCAAATTAACACCATATAGATTAATGGTATATAATTATATTAATTATTTTCTTATATAGATATGTGTATGGGTACCTATGTGAATTCCATTAAAACAAAGATATGAAAAATAGAGTTTTTATAGATGAAGAGAAGTGGAAGAAAAAACTATACCTATACAAAGTGCATGACTAGGCAAGACGAGAGAAGTAATGTATTTTCCGCAGCTCATAAGGGAAAATAGTATGAGAGGATTTATAAGGTAATCCATATAACATTACTCCAAAGTAGGTAAAAAAATTTAATATAAGGAGGAAAATGTAAGGGGAATTATAAAAGTGATTTTATAAAACATTTTTAAAAATTACATAAAAAGGGGAAGTTATGAGTAACTTTAAATAGACACTTTGGAAAAGGTGAAGTAAAATTTTGAAAATATTTACATTTACATAGAATATTAAAGAACTAATACCTGAAAAAGGCATAAATGTTTTCCAAAGGGAATGTGGAGTAGATCATAAAAAAATTATCAGGGAAGGAAAAACATTTTTAGTACTATTTAATACCATCATTGAAAAACAACATTATAAAAAGGGTAAAAAATTAATTTTAAGAAGGGATAAATAAAAATATAAATACCACATGAAATAATACATAATTAGGTTTCCAAATAATAAGGATACCATTTTAGGGAAGAGAAAATATGGATAATGAGGGGAAACTGTTGTTAAAGAGGATGATAATTATTCTGAACAATGCTATAATTTTTGAAGAATAAATTCATCAAAGTAACAAATTTTAATTAAAAATCAATTTTCCATAGAAAGGATGAGAAAATACAATGAAATAATATCTTATAGTGTAAGTAAAAAATCTTGGAAGATAATAGTTCTAGAAGAATCAATATAGCTCAGTGAAAGGGTATTGAGTTAAGAAACACTCTTACAGTTTCAATAAATTTTCAATCAAAATCAAATGAAGATGGGACAATGAAATTGAATTATAAATACTATTAATTAAAACAAAATGATGATGAGAGTAATTAAAGTGGAATTAATTTCACCATACAATAACATTTTTCATATAATAATAAATATATCTCATGTAGTTATAATTAAGGCAAAGAAACCATACGAATATCACAATATTTAGTGTAATAAAACATTAAAAAAGATTTTATGAGAATGAATTGTTAATCCATGGTAATGGAATTGGAAATAAAATTTTATACAATCATAGGATTAAATAATTCTATTTATAAGAATGAGGTTAAAAAACAATCATTATAACTCAAAGAATCAAAATAAAGTTATGAAAAACCCTTCCAAATATAAAAATATTTAAAGTAACAATCCTTTTTAAACGAGTTCATGAGAATTAATTTAAAATACACTAAAATTAAATTAGAAATATAATTTTATAAAATAATATGATAAAATAATTCAACTTATAATAACGAGGTTCTATAATAATATTTACAACTCAAAGAAAGAAAATTGAGTTATAAAAAACCCTTACCTTTAATACTGCTTTGTACAAAGTGCTCTAAAATATTGTATAATAAAAGTAACTATCATAATAACCTATTTAATAACCATATTAGGACTTATAAACATTAATAAATTTTGTATTACTTATTTAGTACTAGTTCTATAATGCGGTGTCAATTATTGTTTATAGATTCAATGTTAATCACTCTAAGATCATTTTAGGTACTATAATAGATTCTTTATAATTATTATTAATGGTATAATTTCAATTCATAAGTATTTTATTTATGATTCATGATGATGAATTCAATGATGTTATTATTCCAACAATTTTAATGAATGAGGGGTGGTTTCTTAATAACTTCTTTGATATTACCCTTAACATTATATAAAAAAATTATCTACGTATTATTTTACAACATTATAAGTAATTATGTTTTCTAAATTATACACGTTATAAATTTATAGTATTGTTTATATACGTGATTAGACAGACCAAAAAAGAATAAGATATAATCTTAGGGAGATAATGGTTTAGAAAGTTATTATTCATTTATAATATCATTGTTACAGAAGTATGATGATATTATTTAGATTTTATTGAGTATGTTAATCATATTACATGGCATTTGATAAATAATAAAATATTATCATGAATAATAAAATATGTCACTTTCATGGAGGCAGTATTCTGAAAGTATTCCCAAGAGACACATTCGTTTTCCATAGATTAGGATAAATATATTGAATGATTTATAATATTTGAACCTTAAATTTTTTATAAATATAATATTAATACTATAAATTGACTTTTATAAGTTGCAGTGTAAGGAAATGATGATAAATAAAACATGACATTCATGGGAGAAGTATTTTTCTCATATGTATAACATCGTATTTAATTTTTGAATAGTTTTAGAGGAAATAAGAAAATAGACATTCCATTAGTATAATATAATTTCATAATATTATTAATACTTATATTATCATACCTATGTGGATATAATAGTTTTTAGGTGGTAGAAGAAGAAGGAATTAAGAGAGTTTGATGTAGAACATTACCTCTCTCTTTAGAAGTTATCCCTTTGGTAACACTATAAGGCTCCTTAGCTTATTAATATATAATTTACAAGGATTATTGGATGTGGGACGAGATTTAGGTAGAGTATTGGGTAATATTTTATACAATTTAAGGCTTTATAATGGGTGTAGAAATGTGGTGGAAGTGATCTCCTTTATAAGTGAAGAAAATGAAATTTTTATTAATACACATTACTTTTTAAATGATTTCAGGACACTATTAATGGGTCAAGGGCTCCAATTGTGGGAAATAATCTAGTGCGGGGTGATCTAATTTTCGATAAATATTTACCATTAATTTTCAAACATGGTTTAAACATGTTACAATTCATTTACCATTAGTTTTTACCCATATAATTAATATTTTATAAAAAATATAATGCCAAAACCTAAAATATAGAATTATGTATGAATCAGCTATTATTTTTTTTATTTTAAATTTTCAAGGATTTAATAGATTGGGAGAAGTAATTTTTGTAGTTGGTGGCAGCAGGTGGCCACATACTAGCTTGTGGGGGCCATCCATTTGCCAGTGCTGGATGATAGAACACATTCATGTTTGCAGGAGCCACCGGCTAGCCCGTGGGCTACCACTAACCTATCAATGTAGGTACTAGGGGTATAAGCACTATAATTGTACAAACCAACCAGTTGGTGGGATTCCACCATCCAAATAGTGGAGTTCATAGAGGTACAAACTCTCTACCCATACCTATTGGCCGACTAGTGAGGCCCAATAGCTACACGGTGACACCGTAAGTGTGTAGTTTAGTGTGAGATAAAATGTTATTTTATCATAAACTAAATATTATTATCCTACAATAAAAATATCATGACCCTAAATCAATTTCTATTTATCTAGAGGCTCTTTATTGGTGTTTCTATCTCTCTAAATATCCATTGTGAAGAATATTATTGATTATTGGAAGCTTGTACTTTCATTGGGTGTAATCTGGTTCTTGATAATATGATCTCTTCCTATCCAAAAACCTGTATAGAAGGAAATATGGTTTTAATTATATTTTTGATATGTTTCTATATCCTATGGTATATCCCTTAATATGCCTTATATTCTCATGAACCCCCTTGGGTTTGATATATGAAATTGATGTTTTAAAATACATGAGAGGTGGAATGATATTTGTGGTCCAGTGAAATGTTTTATAAAAAGGATGTTTTTAATGAAAACAACTTTTATACACATGCTGTATGAGTTAAAACTTCTCAAAGGTGTTTTTAAAATATAAATGATTTATCAAGCATGAGAGTGGTGTGGCATTATTTTAGATTTTTTTATGAAAGTATGGGAATGAAATGAAATGGAATTTACTTAAAAAAATGTTTATTAGATGTGAATTTGATATCATGAAGGTAATGATGATGTAATGTCACATTGGGAATGCCTTGGGATATGGAAAGAAACTAGACATATGGGAGCCTTAGTAGAGTTAGCTATCAGGATGGGAGGTTTCCATGATGCCGTGGTTTCTAGTTGGTATCCTTAATATGAGACTGTGGTTGCTGGACATTAGAGTTCACTTATACCATCTAGTGTGTGTTTTTTGTTTTAATTTTTTATATCTATGTGTTGTGATTATTCATTTGGTTATTTGAGGATATATTACTTTCTAGTTTATTTGATACACCCATTTTCAAATTGATACATATATTTATTCTTTAAACCTATTTATTTCATCTACTTATTACTCGTGGATATATTTTCTTTCATATTTCATAGTTTATTTAAATATCGAATGTTTTTGAAGATAAAACGAAATCATGTTTTGATGTGAAAATAATTTCTTCAGAAAATATTTTAGAAATATATTTTAAATGAGAACTAATGGACACACATGGATAGACATTGTATATATTCTCTAGTGATATCCTATTAAGATTTATTTCTCACATATTAATTTTAACTTTGGGAGTTTGTAGGCTTGGTTTTGTAGGATATTGGTAAAGGGAAGTGGGTCATGAGGAGGATGACTCTCCTGGTTCATGTTTCCTTCTGATGGGTTGGGATGATGGTAATGTAAAGAAACCATCCCTAGTAGCCTAAACTCAGTTTTAACTATATTATATTGGTACTATATACAATCATTCAAATAACAAAGGATTGATTTGTTTAATAGTATTTGAAAAATTGATACATACTTTAATCTCACATTAAATTTTAAAAAATGAATCCCAACATAGTATTTTATTTGAGAATATCATTATTCTATTGATAATATCCCTACCAATTAATCATTATACACTTCCTAGCATCCTTGGGAAATTAAAAATAAGAAATATGTGATCTTAGATTATTAATAAGGGTATGCGTACAATAGAAGATATCATGAATACATAAATAATGAACAATATGAAAATGTAAATAACTGAAAACACATTCCATTTAATAAATAAATTATTTACGAAGAATAATATGGTAGAAATAAATGATGATAAAATATTTTTACATAAATAATCACATGAGTTTGAAACAAATCCATTGATATCATATATCAAATAATTATATGGAAATAAATAACTAATCTCATATGTATGGAATTCATAATGCTTGAAATCATAAACAAACCATAAAGGACTTGTTTCAAGACATCACACATAAAGTACACAAGGATTTAACCAAATACCCAAAATAGATTGTCTCATACGACCTACCGATTAATCAAGGGGTCATAATTATACTTTCTTATCACTTACAAAGTCCAATGCATTCATCATATTAAAGGGGAGAATAATAATTGAATACATAATCAATAAAATCATCTATATTAAAAAACTAGCATACAAAATGTTAATATTTCCCACAATAAAACTAATCATAAACTATACAAAGAAATAACATGGATGAAATAATTACCACATATCCCCATTGGATGCTAAGTAAAGGGGTTTTTCATTGATGAATAGAAATACCATAAAAATATCATTTTAAGCATTCTTAAGGAAAATTTCATTTTCACTTTGAATATAACTTTAAAAAAATAAAATGTAATAAATATTAGTGAAAAATTTTATTTTAAAAAGAATCATGAAAAAATTTAAAGGAAGCTTAAAATAAATAAGTAGTCTTGATGGGGAGAAATTTTGTTCATTTTATATAAGTTAAAAAGCATTATTTTCAAAAAAAATTAAGAATACTAAAAAATTATAGTGTTTATAAAATTATAGTAATATTCCTTTTAGAAAAAATTTATAATAAAAAATGGGTAAAAATTCCTTTAATAAATAATTATGTTATCGAAAAAATATTCTTTAAATAATTTTATTGAAAATATGGATATGGAAGAAAATGATTCCTGACTGAGTAGAAAAATAAAGTTAGTTTTACTTAAAACAAGATTATGATAACATGAGTATTTACATAGTGAAAAATGAAATAAAAACATTTAATTTCCATAAATAATTATTGTATAAAAAACTATATTGGGTTTAAGATGAAAATATCAAATAATTCCAACAACCAAAAATTTAACATAATCAATCTGAAATAATGATGATATTGTGAAATAAACACTCATCTCAGGTTTGAATTACTTGGTATATATAAAAAATACTATATAATAAATATAGATTTATTATACATATATTAAAAAACCACAATCATAAATATCATTCCATATATTATTTACTTATAATTTATTATCACATTTTTTTAAAAATTCTTTGTTAAAATCACTGTTCTGGGTAATAAATGTTTCTTTTTTTATGTTTGTTTTGGTTAGGTAGTTTAAATTATTTTTATTTGTGCCTGGTTCCACAATATAAAGAATTATAAACACAATATAAATACCATATATATTCATTATATATGTATTTATAGTAATCTATAAAATATAGAGATATAAAAATGAATTACACAATTCATGGAGATGATAGGTCGTGCGTAAGTATGAAAATTATTTTCACTTATCGGTGGATGAAACAAAAGAAAGGTAAATAATAATTCACCATTAAAGAATAATTATTATAACATATAAATAATATATATTCATTAAATATATCCTTGTTACAATCCATAATAAATGGAAATGAAAAATGGATCACATCGCTTTGTGGAGGTGGAAGACCACATGCACGCACAAGCGACATTATCGTTTTCCAATGTATCAGAAGGTAAGATGGTAGATATGATATTACAATTATATAAGAATAATTTGGTTATAAATATCGTATATAAATATTATAACCATATTAATAACCATACATAAAAGATGATAATAAAAAATGAATTGTATCTCTACGTGGAGACGGAAGCTGTACGTACGCACGAGTGATACTTTAATATCCCATTTGATGAAAAAGAGGGTGTATAATGGTAGTTTAATTACAATAAATTTTTTTACATGAATGACAATGGATTTATTATTTTATGATAAATAATATATATTTATAGGATTTACAAGAATAAATAAATTGAAAGAGTTCAGGTAAGACAATTATCTCATCTTTGGGAGACCTCTACTGGATCCTTTCTTATGGAACCTAAGGTTGGTAAAGAAAAAATATAATTTATATAAGGATGTTGAGATGATAAATTTTTAGGGTTTGGTCAATCTATAAGTCTCATGGTGACGTAAATAAGAGAGGGAAGGAGTGTCCTATAATAAGTGAGGGGAGAGGTTTTCTTCGAATTTCATAATGTATTAAATTAATATAAATTAATTTTCACATCCAAATGGATCAAAATTGATAAAATTAAATTATAATATGAGTATTATTCTAAATAATATAATATAGTTACAATTTAAGAAGTTTGTTTTTAATTTTGTCACCCTTATCTTTTAGCTTTAACCCTTTTTAACCATTTTTACAATTACCACAATATTAAAAGTTTCTAAACTTTAAGGGTTAAGAATGTTACCATAAAAGTAAAAAACCCATAAATGGACCAGAGTTTATGTTTTAAACAATATAACATTAATTTGGATGAATTTAATATTTTTAGGAATTCTAAATCATTTAGTACAATATTATTTATTATAAAATACTATTAATGTCATTTTTGACACTATTCATTAAATATTACTTTAAATATATCAAGACAAAGGGATGATTTGAATATAATATTTTAAAATTTCTATAACATGTCATAAATATCTATAAAAATATTGGAAAGCATTTTTTCATTAAAATTATATCAATTTTAATATTTTTAAAATCAATTATATTATTTTTTCTATTAATTGAATAAATACCTCATTGTTGCTGCGTGAGCATTTAGGAAAATTATTTAATCACTAAAAATTTTAAATATGTTACCATGAAAAATTTTATTTATAGTTAAAATAACAATTTATAATTAAACATATCCTTGGTTTTTCATTATTTAATAAAAACTAAAGATAATAAATTAAGGAGAATGACATTTTAAGTTTTCTTAAAAAAAATTTAACGGTCAATGTCCCAGAAAAATGAAAACAATATCATGTATTTGTATATTGGATGAGTATATATTGAAATGGGTTCATAAAAATAAAATTAATACATGTTTTATAATTATTAAATAGTCCTTATCATGTCACTTTTAAACTTAATTAACATATTTACCCTTACCGCATTGACAATTAGTTCTATGGTTACTATTCATAATGACAAAAAATAAAAGGGAAATATTTAAAAAATTTAAAAATAATGATTCCAAATTTGGAAACAATTTTTAAATATTAAATTTCTATTATTTTTATTAATTAATTTAAATTCAATACTCAAAATAGGAAAAACATTTTTTCATAAAAAATGCATTTTTATTTATAAAATGTTTTTAAACCAAATTAAATAATGAAATTGACTCCAATGTACTTAATTTTATTATAAAAAAATAATTTAAATAATTTTAGTTTTAAATCATTTTTAAACAAAATATAACTTTAGAAATTCTTGAAATTAAAGTACAATATTTAATAAAAATCAATATTTTTTAGTATTCACTAGAAAATCAATCTTTTTAGAAAAATATGAAAATTTCACCCTAAGATAGTTTTGATATGATGATTTCAAAAAAAATATTATTTTGCTAAAATAAAATTTATATAAATTCTAAAAATTATCAATTAAAATTATTTTTGAAGAAAATTTATTTCTAAAGTATAAAATAACTTTACTGAAAATTTTGTACTTTTTTGTGAAGAATTCATCAATGATTTTTTGATTAGGTCCCTTATATATATATATATATAATATTCCATTTAATATAGTGCATAATATCCAATTTAATGGATACTCAATAATGTTACATTAAAATGTTATATTTTAATATTATACGGTTTACTTAAACTTGGTGTTATGTGTTCTATACGCCATCAAGAATTATATTATTTTAAAATTTCATAATATTAGATTCTATTCACCATAAATAATTTTAATCCTAAAAATTTTATATTGGCTATCAAAGTTTAAACATTTTTTGGAAACCTACATACCACAAAGGGATAATAGAACTTCTTTTAAAAATAAAAAGTGATAAACATAATGATTTCTATGAAATATCACATATTTGGGTTCCCAGACATGTAGAACACTGGTGGGAAGTTAAAATATAGTCATGTAAGAGAATAATAATGTCCAAGGAATAATAGATAATGATAGAGAATATAGTTAGGATAAAGTTAATGAACAAAAAATTTTAAATTATTAAGGGGTGAAGAGACCATCAGTTAATTAGAAATGAAGGTAAAAATATAAAATATTTATTCCAATATTCTTTTTCTATAGTATAGGGATTATTTTAGTATCATGATATATTATTTGAGAAAAAATACTTACTCATTTTATTTCTATTTTATAACCATAATTATATCCTTTGGATTCTCTTTGATCAGTTTCCACTTCTTCTCTTACTCTAAGAAATGAATATTCAATATGATTTTGATTCTTGAAGCAATAAAATTAACATTTAATGAATCATAAGTATTGAAGAAGAATGAAAATTAATTCCTCTTATCTCTAGATATTTTACAAAACCAAAATGGGTAACATAAGTTATCCAATACTTCGTTAATCTCTAAAACCTCAATAATAACACATAAATTTCAACTTAATCCATTTTGTAAATGGTTAACCATAAGAACCTTCCAAAATATATTTGACCAAATTCAAAAATAAAAAATTCAGTAAGAGGGTCACTAAATTAACATAACATTAATAAAAAAACATAAAGTCACTCTTAATTACAAAATACAAAATATGTGAATACCTTGATCAAATATTATCCTAAAACATGGTAATAACCTAAATTACTTTAAAACCACATAAAAAACAATCATTTATTCAAAAATTTTCTCTTTACAAATTTATTAAATAAAATCATAGATTATATAATATATACATTACATAAATCTAAAAATTATTTAACTTCATGAAAGATAACATAAAATACCGTGTCATCAAATTACTCACCATTTTCAAGGTCACAATTATTGTCCAATTTTCTTATTCAGTGTAAATATTCTCTGTATCCCAAATAAAAATTATAAACATATTATATAGAAAATATTAAGGGTTATATTTACCTTATTCATGTATTCTCCACAAATATCACCTTACCACTAAATCACTTTTTTTGTTTATCAGTACTCTTCAATATATGTTTTCAAATCATTAAAGAAAAACTACTTCAAAAAAATACCTATACAATTCATGATTATTATAACCAAAATATCACTAACAAAATAATTGTAAAACATAATTATTGAGTAAAAATAAAAAAACACTTTAGTCAATCAACTTCAGTTATAGTAATAACATAAGATTGTCCTTGATCACTTTTCTTCTTCTGATGTATATTACCTTTTTTCTTGGGGATATCATTTGCATAGTGTCTCATCTTACTAATGTTAAAACACTAGAAATTAAAACAATATTTTCTACCCTTCAATTCATTAACCTGATGGAATTTCTCTCCACTCTTGAAGAAAAATCTCATTCCCTTCAAGTAAGTACAACGGCGTTTCTTTTCAAAATTATCACATATGCGAAAATACTTCCATATCTTCTTCCTCTTATCTATTTTTATCTTTTATTAAATATTATTACATTTATTTACTTAAAAAACCTTATAATATTATAATTATTTAGCTATCTTGAGATAAAATTATAATATTTCCTCATATGATGAGAATGTTTGGTACACTAGTGAACTTCAAAGGAGTGGGTTTAACCTATCAAAGAAACGACTGATCTTTCTGTTTATATTAAGTATGTAGTCTATAGTATGACTTAATAAACTTGTAAATATAGATTAATACCAATAATTTCTTATTTCATTAATATTAGATTCAATAATTTTCTATCTATTTCCACTTTTTGTTCATGAGGGAAATATTTTTCAATGTAATGTTTCTTAAAATATATCCATTCTATACTCTATATTTAATCTTTATCCTTATTGTTTTGAATCAATGATCACCATTGATCCACATCCCTTGAGAGTTGATAAAATACCATGAAAACTTTATCTCTTTCATTAATTCTTGAAGCAAGAAATATATTTTCTAAAGAACTTATAGATTTATCAGCTACAAATGGATCTTCATTCCTATTAAATGATAGAGGCTACAAATACATGAAGCAGTCCAACATTATCACAATTTATTATGGATCAATAGGATACTACATACGGGAAAGGTTATAGGTCATAACCAATATCAGTTTCTCCAATATAGTTATAATTTATTTATCTCCAACTGTAGCTCTAGCTCAAGCTTCATTATCATTCTTAGGTGGAAAATACCTATATAGAATATGTTCATTGGTACAATTTTCATTCCTTCTACTTGGAATCATTTCTAAAAAATGTAACACACTATATTATATTATATCCTATGAATCATAATGTATAATTTCAAAACCTATTTAAAAATTAACATAAATTTAAAATTTATGCGTAATTAATCTCAAAATCATAGGATTGGTTTCTTCAAGAATATTCTCAAGACTCATCATAGGTTTAAGTTCTCTAATTTATATTTTACCAAATCTATTTCCCAAGATTTCTACTAAAATTTCTCTAATACCAACAATAAATACCATGAAACTAATACCCTAGATTCAATGGTTAATTTATTACATTGTAACTAGATATAAGTATTTTCAACCTATAGGATAGAGTAGTTTAGAAATATTTAAAAAGTTGATACATACTTGAATTTCAAATTACATTTGAAAACATAAAATACAACACAAAATTTTCCTTGAGAACACCATTATTACCTTTATAATATTCCTATATATCAATAATAATACTATTACTGGAATATTGAGGAAAGGAAAAATAATAAATGGGTAAGTTAATATGATCAGTAAGGGTATGAATACATAAGAATCTATCTCAAATAAATAAGGCATAATCAGTATGACAAGGTGAATAACTAAAAACACATCTCATTTAATCAATAACTTGAGCACGAATAATAATATGTAAGGAATACATTATGATCGAATAATTACATATAAATAATCACATAATCGTTAAAATTATCCATGGAAATCATAAATAAAATAATCACATATAAATCAATATCTAATCTAATTATTAATGAATTCATAATACCAAACATCAAAAAAAGGCCATAAAGGCCTTGTGCCAATATATCATACATAAAATAAGAAAATCCTTGGCCAAATACCCAAAATAGTTTGTCTCATGAGACCTACTAATGCATCTAGGATCTATAACACGCCCTTCCCGTCGCTTACTAAGTCTAATGTATTCATCATATGAAAGGGGATTACAAGTGTTTAATACATAATCAATATAAATATTCATATTGAAAAACCAGTATACGAAATGTAAATATTTCCCAAAATCAAACTTATTATAAACCACCCAAAGAAAGAATAAGGAAGGAATCACTAAAAAATATCCCCAATAAATCATTATTAAAATAATTGGTTGTTTTTGTTGATGAATATAAATACCATAAAAATATCATTTAAAACATTCTTGATGAAAAAAACTTTTTCACTTTCAAAATTAATATAAAAAACTAAAAAATTATAGAATATTAGGAAAACTATTTTCTTTGAAAAGAATCTTGGAAAATTTTAAATTAATCTTCAAATAATTCAGTGCTCATGATGGTGTGAAATTCTATTTTTTTATTATAAGTTATAAAAACATTCCTTTCACACTTTTGTAAAAAAAGTTAAAAACACCTCATTCAAAAAACGAAATGAAGAGTCATTTTAAATATTTTTTTAAATGTAAAACATGAGTAAAAATGTAATAAATAAATAATTTGATAATATAAAAAATATTATTTAATACATTTTATGAAAAAATATGGATATGGAAGAAAAAGATTCACAATTGAGTAGAAAAATGATGTCAATTTTCCTTAAAAAATTATTTCAGTATCATGAGTACATAAAGAGTGTAAAATGATAAGAAATTTTTTAATTTAAATAAATAACCAGATGAAAATAAAATAAAATATTTTCAAGATAAATATATCAAATAATTATTCAAGATGATACATTAATATAAATAATCCTGAATAATGATGAGATTGTAAAATAAAAACCCACATCAGGTTGAAATTCCTTATTATGTGTCCAAATATGAAAAATAAATATATATTTATTAAAAAAATATTCCATAACCACATTAATATATATCATAACATTTATTATTTATTTATAGTATTTTATCACCCATTTATTAACATTTTTTTGATAAAATCTCTATTTTGGGTACTAACTGTTTTGTTTTTCATGTATATTTTGGTTTGGTAGTTTCGATCCTCCTAAATTTATCTTGGTTTAATCGTAATAAAAATTTTGAAAATGATATAAAATTTATATATATTAATTATATATCTATTTAGAGTAATATATAATGGATAGAGAAAGGAAAATGAATTACACCATTCATGGAGAAAGTAGGTCATATGTACACTTAAACGATGTTTTCACTTTTTGAAGGTTGTAAGGAAAGAAAGGTAAATAATAATTAACATTTATTGTTAATTATTATAACATATAAATCATATATATTCATTAAATACATCCTTATTACCATCTATATAAAATGTAAATGAAAAATGGATCGCATCGCTTCATGGAGGTGGTGGTTGACACGTACTCATGAGCAACATTATCATTTTCCAACAGATCATAAGGTAAGAAATTGGATATGATATTACAATTAAATAAGACTTATTATTTAATGAATACCATATATAAAAATTAATCCATCTATAATACCAATCCATTAAATATGATGATGAAAGAATAATTGTATCGCTACATGGAGATGGTAAGCCTTACGTACGCACTGGTGATACTTTCACTTCCCATTTGATGAAAAAGAGGGTTTATAATGGTGGTTTCATAATAATAAAGAATTTAAGTAAATTAAAGATACATAAGTTATTATTTTATGATAAATAATATAGATTTAATGGAGTTATAAGATGAAATTAATTAAAAGTGGTTGGGTAAGACGATTACCTCTTCTTCAAGAGACCTTCTTTGGATCATTTCTTATGGAAACTAGGGTTGGTCCATCAAGAATAACATAACATATATAATTTGTATAATTGTATTTATAAGATAATTTTTTAGGGTTTTGTAGAGATAAGATTCTCAAGGTGATGTAAAAAAGAGAGGGAAGGAGTGTCCTTTTATAAGTCAAGGGAGGGGGAATATTGTAATTTTTAAATTATTAAATTAATATATATTTTTCATTAAAAAATGAATCAAAATTGATATAATTAAAATAAAATATGATTATGAGTCTAAATAATATAATAAAATAAAATTTAAACATGTTTTGATTATGCTTTCACCCTTATATTTTAGTTTTTTCCCTTTATTAACCCTTTTGGCAATTACCAAAATATTAAAATTATAAAGCTTTTAAGGGTAAATCATGTTACTATAAAAGGAAAAAAGAGTTATAAATGGAAAAAAATGTTTTTTTCAACCATATTCCATTAATTTTTCCAAATTTAACATTTTTTATGAATTTTAAATCATTTAAAAAAATAATAATAATGTCAATTATGAAACTATTCATTAAATATGGATTTAAATACACCAAGGAAAAGGTATAGTTGGAATATAATCATTTAAATATTACTTAACATGTCATATGGATCCATAGAATTCGTAGGACACATTAATTCATTTATTTTATATCATTTTTTAATATTTTTAATATCATTTATGTTAATTTTCTATCAATTGAATAAATAGTGTGTCGATGTTGTGTAAGCATTTAGGGTAATTTTTTCATCAATAAATATTATAGATAAATTAACTTGATAAAAATTTATATTTATTAAAAAAAATTATTTATAACTTAGAACATCCTATATTTATCCTTATTTTAAAAATTTAAGGATAAAAAAACAATGAAAATGACATTTTTGAATTTTCATTAAATAAAATAAAATAATGGTCAAAATCACAGATAAAAGGAAAAAATATCATGTAATAGAATATTTTATTATTATAAATGAATTGATCAAAGGAAATTAAGTAAAGTGTTAGGGTTATGTTCTACTCCTTATCATATTATTCTTAACCCTAATTACCCAATTTACCCTTACCGTGGTGATAGTTATTTATTATGGTTATTATTCATAACGACAAAAAAATAAAAGGGTACTATTTATAAAATTTGAAACTCATGATTATAAATATGGAATATATTTTTTAAGATTAAATTTCATTAATTATTAGTAATTAATTTAAAATCAAAATGAAAGACGCAACTAAAAACAGTTTTTTCAGAAAAAATGTCTTTTTTTTATGTATAATTTTTTTATACCAAATTAAATCATGGAATTGATTCCAAATAAATTAATTAGATAATTATAAATATAATATAACTAATTTTTGTTTGAAATAATTTTAAAATAATATTAAAATTTTTAAATTATTGAAATGAAAATATAATTTTCAATAAAAATCGCTATTTTTTACAATTCATTATAAAATAAATACTTTCAGAAAACTATGGAAATGAAACCTCATGATAATTTTGATATGATGATTTAAAAAATTTTATTATTTTTATAAAAAAATTTATAGAAGTTCTATAAATCATAAATAAGAATATTTTTTTTGTAGAAAACATATTTCTAAATAAAAAAATATGTTTACTAAAACTTGAGTACTTATTTATTAGGAATTAATAGATGTATTTTTAATGAGAAGGTCCCTTATATTTATTTCATAATTTTGTTAATAATATTCATACCTACCAATTAAATTTCTAGGTGATAACTATTAAATTAAATAATCATATTTTAATAGTTTATTGGGATTTTCTTAAACTAAGTGTTGTCTATTGTGTTCGCTATCAAAAAATGGTCTTATTTTAAAATCTCAAGATATTACAGGTTACATATAGTCCTAAGTATTTAAAACCATTGGTTAATATTTGTTCTAGTTTTTTGGTATTTAGTTTTTTCTAGACCATTTAGTAGTACAATTCGGGTGACATTATTGGTTGAATTGGGGTTTTCTATCAAAATTGGTATCAAAGGGTTATGTTATCATTAAAGATCATAATATTGCTTTTGCATCACCCTCTTGTATTTGGTGGCTATTTTTAGACTTGAGATAAGACTATAAAAAAATGAGATGTGGTATGGGAGTGTTCTTGGCTGGCTCATTTTCATGGAAATACTCAAGTCTCCATGGGATATACAGTGTTATCTAGCATCCTTGTTTTCAGTTTTAGATTTATTGGATTTAGTTTTATATTTTTTTATGATAAATTAATAAAATACCATTCTAAATAGTTTTTTTCCTCTTTATTTGATATATCATATATCCTTTTAGAATACAATCTCTAAATGTTATAGTGGAAGCTATGATATAATCCCAGTAGGCGAATTATCCAGTTGACTCAGTTTTAGTGGAAATGATCATCCAAACGATCTAGTTTGTTTTCAAATCTGCCAATGTTGAACTAGAATAGAGGGTGGATTATAATTCAGAATTAACTAATTAACATTAAATGGAGAAAAAAAACTCTATGAATCATAGGAATGAATCCAGAGGATTGAAAGGATTTTCTACCTATTAAATTCTCTGGAAGAATAAAAGGTTGGTTTCACCACTTATATGATCAAATATATGGGAAATAAGTGGTGGAAATATCTTGTGAAAACCCAGAGGTATGAACATCTCTGTTGTATCCCTTTTAACAAATCCTTTAATAAAAATTTCTATCTTGAGAAAATGAGTATAACTATAGAATGATATTTTATTTCTTTGGAGAAAAGAGATTATTTGGATATAGAGTAGGTACTTATTTTTTCATGTTTGTTCACCTATCTCCAGAGCTTATTTCTAATGAATATGTTAATCCACATAGGTTTGATATGGGTTTGAGGCCTGATATTTAGTCTATGCTGATTCATATGTGTCTAATCACCTTCGTGGAGGTTGTGGATAAAGAAGCTATGACTAATTCAAATATATATGGGAATACATGAATCATTAGAGAATCAGTGACATAAGAGGTGGTTGTAGTTTATTTTTTAATCTAAAGAGGAAGCTAGGTGACCAAAATTGAGTTAGTGGAATGAGTGTAAATCAAAAAATCATGATATATTTTGGTGTCCTATTACCTTTATGGGATAAAAGAGACATAAAAAACATGATTGTAAGGAAGTACCCAAGTTATTTCACACATGTAGACAATCTGGTCATCTTTAACATTTTTGTAGTATCTCAATAAAGTAGAGCTATCCCCACCTTCCCTAAGAGATCTCATATTAGATATAACACAAAAAATGCATGGTATCTCAAAGTAATGCCATGGGAGATTTTAAGTTATGAATAAAGGTCAAAATGAGCCTAAACACATCTTTGAAATAGGGTATACAATAGAGGAGTCATTGTTAGGACTGAATAATGTGAGAGGTATGATATTCAATAAACCTTATATTTTTTTCCTTATTTTATACCGATTCAAATCATTACATTATATAATCCTATTTTATTGACATACATGGCTTGTGTTCAGAGCTCATTCCATTTATGATGAATCATTCCTTTCATCTGGGAAAGAAGTTAAAGTGAAGTTTTGGATGTCCTCAAAGTCGGGCGATGATCACTGACCACAAGACTATATGGGATTTTTTAATAATTGATCTTAAGATATTTGATCATATCTTTAACAAGGATTGGATGATTATCTATAAATCCCAGATTGATAACTATCATTGTTGGGTCCAATTCCTTTATTTTAGTGGAATCACCCATGTATTTCAAGGTGAGTGAGATCCTAGGTCTTGGAGGGTAGGTACAAATTCACCTAGTGCTGAGATGATCTCATAATAGTTATTAGAAATGTTTATTGATTTTACTGATCCATTTCATAGTTTCTATTTTCTAATAGTAGTGAGTGAGTATCCCAATGTTTTTTAAAATGATTTCTCTAAGTTTCCTCATCCAAGGGAAGTCAAATTTACCATAGACTTACTTCTAGAGATAATGCCCATTTATTTAACTTCATACCATATTCCACCCACTGACTTGAAATAACTAAAGGTTAAACTTGAGGATATTGATGCTATGATATTTTTTTTCTAGTGTTTCACCTTGGGAATCACCATTCCTATTTATAAAGGTGTATGAGAGTCTCAGGATTTATTTTGATTACTAGAAACTAAACAAGGTTATAATTAGAAATAAATATAACTTGCATATAATTAATGAAATATTTGAACATATCATGGGAGCCTGTTGGTTTTTAAAGATTTATATATGATTTGGGTACCGTCAGCTTCGGGTTTTAGAGGAAGATGTTCATAAGAATTAATTTATAATATGCTATGGGAATTATGATTACCCTATCATTCCATTTAGAGAAACTAATTCTATTATGTTGTTATGGATAAAATGAATCAAATCTTACATTGGTTCATGGATTACATCATGATTTTATTTTTTGATGATATCCTTTTTTATTCTATATTGGAATAAGATCATGTTGAGAATTTAAATATCATCCTTAGGATCTAGAGATAAAGTAATCAATATGGAAAGCTACTAAAAGTCCAGTTCTAGATTCCGGTGGTAAACATTATGGGCCATGTGATTTCCAATAATGATGTCTTAGTGGATCCTAAAAAGTTTTGAATATTGATGTCTTTAGAGCATCCTATAAATATGTTTGAGAATTAGAGTTTCTTGGGATTAGCTGGTTATTATAAGAAATTTTTTCAATACTTCTCTAAAATTTGTTCTCCTATGATAGAGTTAGCCCTTAAAATTGTTATTTTTTAGAGCAATTAGTTCTAGAGATATTTTGAGGAGTTGAAAGTGATATTGAATTCAACTCCAATCTTGATTAATCCTATGTTAGCTGATGATTTTGATGTTTACTATGATTACTTAGGAATGGATTTGGGTTTTTTAAATAGGGGAGATAGTCAGTAGCTTATGACTCTATATAGTTATTCCATCTTGAGAAGAAATATCCCATTCATGATCTTCAGTTGGTAGTAGTGATGTATGCTTTTAATACTTAATGTTTATATTGTATACAGACCATAAGAGTCTGACATGTGTTTTCTCCCACTGAGATATAAAATTGAGAAAAATATACTGGGTAGAGTACCTTCTATAATTTTATTTTAATATAATATACACCCTAGAAAAGGAAACTTTATTGTAGACACTTTGAGCAGAAAGTTTTTGACTCATGCGGTGAAGGAATCAGTGGAGGAGTGGTTCTTTATGGACTTGTTTACTTAGATGAATTTCTTTGAAGGGAGAGCTGATGGATTGGTGTTCCCAGATTTTTCTTAAGTTGGACAATATTTCTATGGTTATATTCCAATTAGATAGAATAAGGATTTAGAGTGTCAGCACTTTATAAAGATCCTTTATGGCGGGGAGACCTTTGGTGAGTGGCATTGGTCTCATAATGGAGTGTTCCACTTCCAAGGAAGGGTGGTTGTTTTTAAATTATGGAGACAAGATATTATTGATGACGGAAATCGATCTAATTCATCCATGTACCATGGAGATAAAAATATGTATCATGTCTTAAGATGCCATTATTGTTGGCCATGAACGAGATAATTGATTGTGGATTTTTTGTCCAAGTTCTTTATTTATCATAGAGTCAAGAAAAAATATTAATGTCCTATTGGTTTACTACAACCTTTACTCATTCTCACATGAAAATGAGATGAGGTGTCCATGGAATTTTTTATTAGGATACCTATGAATCTTAATGTTAAATATTGAATATGGGTGATTGTTGATTGAATCAAAAAATCATCTCATTTAATACTTATTAAGGATTTGATGAAGGTGGAGGATCTTTGGAACCTGTAAGTGCAAGATATTGTCAGAATTCATGGTGTAACAATATATATTTTCTTAGACAGAGACCCTCATATTACAACCTAGTCTTGGAGTGGATTATAAAAAGTGATGTATTTTTAGTTTAACTTTAGCATGACTTATTATCCCCCAATGGATGGGAATTCTAAGTGAGCCATCCATATTCTTGAATAATTCTTTAGAACATGAATTCTTGATATAAATGGATTTTCTTAGTGAAATTTCCCTATAAAAATAGTTATCAAGCTTCTTTTAGGTTGGTTTTATTTGAGGCATTGTATGGGGGACCTTATATATTGCATCTTTTTTGGGAAGATATTGGAGAATAGTCTATAATAGGATCGAGTATCAACCCTGAGATGATGGATATTGTGCATTTGATTGGAAAAAGTTTAGTAGTAGCTCAGAGAAAACAAAAATTATATGTTGATCAGTTTTATCAACAATTGGAGTTTGAGTGAGGTGATTGGGGTTTCCTTATAGTCTCACCAATATTGGGATATTAACATTTGGGTAAGTAGAGTATGTTAGAATCTCATTATGTTATGTTTTTTTGAGATTGTGGAGTGACTTGAAAAGGTGGATTATAATATGGACTTACCTACTCATTTGACTTCTATCCATGATGTGTTATATTTTTTCCAACTGAAGAAGTATCAGTCAGATCCATACCACATGGTTGATTTCGAGGGCACTGATATTAAACATGACACCTTAGTGGATGAAAGGATTGTTTAGATAGTGGACCAACATGAGAAGGTGATATGTGGAAATAAAATCTCATTAGTTTGAGAGATATTTCAGTGTGTTAGGGAAAACCATGAGAAATTAGAGCATAAGGCCTTGATAATGCAACAATGGACGCATGTTTTTTTAGGCAACTGATTTTTCACTTAGGTATAAATGCTTTAAATTTCAATCTAATTCCTTATCATGGACCTAATAGTTATAAAAGTTCTCAAGGGTTTAATGGCAAGATCAAAGCTCATAAAACATTTTTTTAGGGAAACTGGTCATGTAGAACGGTTAGCGCACGTTTGGCGCACAATTTAGCTAACAATGTGGATGGAAATTTTTGGACATAACTATATCAAATGGTTTGCACATGACTATGTATCCTAATCATGTATGTGCCCCTTATACCCTGTTAACTGTGCATAGTTTGCGCACAGTTTTTCAAACCATGTGGAAAAACTGTGCACATGCTATTTTTATGGATAATTTTATATATTTTCCCTTATTGATCTATTAAGTCCCATACATCCTATTACTATTTCTAATAGTATTCACCTCCATGAATATCATTTTAGAGTTTTTTGAAGTCCAAAGCTAGGTATTGGAATATATCCTTTATCTGGGATCCGAACGAGCTTTCGTTAATCATGTTGGATGTGCAACAATAAGTACTTGAGTCCGTTTAAGAATTTCTTATCCTCTATTTCTCTTGACCTAGTTATCAAGGTGTGAGACTGTCCCACATTTTCTTAGATATAATATATTCTAAGTCAAATCAAGGGATGATACTAGAGTAGGAGAGTCGTATAAGCCTAAGGTGGGTGGCCTATAACTCATCCCTCAAGTTTGTTGCTTTTATAATTGTATTGTAGGGTCCACCGATTTCATCAGGTTCCATTTATTGAATTTATTTTCTATTCTTATAATCATTAGAACTATATGGATATTATCTATCCATATATATGATTAATTGTTGGTGGTTACGACCACAACTCCACCCATCCTTTGTAGGATGTTATACCCTAATTGGGTTTTTAGTATTTGACATGTTTGAGCCACCATTTGGGTGTGACTTTAGCTTACCCTTATGAGGGTAAGCTCTTCAATATTAATTGGCTTGATTTATATTGTGAATTTCATAATGTAAAGTACCATGTATTCTCACCACTTTACTCACATGTGGTAACTGCTTCAATTGATAATTAAATGTTAAATGAAAATTAGTAAGTATTCAAAGTATATGACTTGACCAGATGAATTGTGAATGACTAATAGGTTCCATGTCCATAGAACCACTTTCCACATTAATAGAAGGTAGCGGAATGAACATTAATTATTGAATATTCTTTAAATGGAATTAATAAAGGTTGCGTTCTACTTGGCCTTTTCACACTAATGAAAGGAAAGGCTTGAACCAAATAGACTTATTTATTAATTATGACTTGATTAAAATGTTTGATGCTACTTGACCTTATCATACTAATGAATGGAAATGATTGAAACAAATGAAATATTACATGAATTCATAATTAAACAGGAATGGCCTGACTCAAGCTCACCATGAATTCTTATCGGGGAATTCTTTGAGCAATCTGGAACCCCACTCTGATTCAAGGATACAATTTTCTTAGGTTGAGACAAAACTAGATCCCTATCCCTGTCTATTATTTGTATGCTTGGTATGACACCATATGATCCCATTAATATCATTACAGGATGCCTTGGATACACCCTTTGGATCCTACATTGACTTGTAGGTTCCATGGTTAAATACCACTGAGCCCAGTCATTACATAACCCCATTTTACCTTGGATGAAATCCTTGGAATTGGTAGCCATCTCATTGGGGAATTCCTTACACTATGATATTTGGATTACACTCTTATCTCATGCGAGGCTATAGTTATTACTGAGTTGGTGAACCTTTAGGTCTACATATCCATGGTTATTACCTTGAGAATTCATTATAAAATATTATTATGTATTTCCTTATTACATCTTGGAACAATTACATTTGTTAACATGTGACTTATTTATAAAATAGTGATAATAAATTAATGGATTGTTTATATTCTAATTCCAGCTGAGGGTTGAAGAAGATACTTGATTATTTAGTTATATTTTACTGCATTACTTTATATATGAATGCTTTCACACTATTACTTTTCCATTACATGGGATGAAAGTTATATACACCTTTGGTGGTGGTCCAATGAGATTTATCTCACATCCTTTATGGATGATGTTTGGTATCAAGAGTAGATTACATGAATGCAAGTGTTTATAAATGAAAGAATACAACTTTAAATACTTGAATTCTTGCTGTTTAGGATGGATTTTGATTGAAAAATTACTGAGCCAGAGGTTGGGATTCTTTGGATAGTATTTTTATTTACTTTATACTTTTGTGTAACATGTTACGACTTCTATCTTGTATACATGTTTTCACATTTTCTAGTGATATGATATATCATCATCAATTGTTGAATGATTGTATGTTATTCAAGTTATTTCAATTATTGTTACTGTTGTCTCTATTTTGTTCTATGACTTTTGGTTTCTTATATTACTTCCACTATTTCCCCTATTTATAATCATCCATTGTGCTACACTTTGGAAATGAGTGTATACTATCCCCACAGACACACCCTAGTCCCTCACAGATAGTTGACAAGCTATGACATTTGGGGAGATGTATTCGAGGCCATGAGGCTCATCGGGCTTGGGGCACCCATTAAGTGACATTCGAGTCTGAGATGTCACAAATTGGTACTAAAGGTGTTTTTCATTTCTTTCTTTACTATTTTGAGAAAATAGATTAGGGATTAGGAATGATGAGAACTTGGTCATAAGCCGTGCACGGGTGTTGTGAACCCAGGTTCTGGGTAAAATCCAAGTTAACCAAAATTATAATCATTGTTATGTTTATCCTATTAATTTTAGAATTATTTAACCATTATGTGACAGACATGCTGTGTGGTGTTGTTTATTTTTACGCTGTTTGAGGATTTTCTTTCAGGCTTGGCCCGATGACATGATGGAAAGGAGAATTGTCACATGAACCATTATAGGCACCTAGAATTATCATGTCAGGAATATTTCTATTACATATAGGTTCATTTCACTATTTTCTATTTCTTGTTTTGAACGTGATTTATATGTGATGTCATGATAGTTATATTATTCTTGTATTACTCTTGGTTTCCATTGAGTGATTGCCAATCTGAATTCATGAGGTGTATGGGCCCTCATGGGTTGAGATGAGTAATTTACCGAGTCGATCCATTATGCTATAAATGAATGGGTGTCATTTCCGGTGATAAGGTGTATGGGAACTGATTCAACAGAAATGGATATACATTATAAAGTGAATCATGATATCAAAAAGGATTTTTTTGCACATCCTTATCCCTCCTTTTCTTGTTTCTGAAAGGCAAAGGAGTGAACCTGGTAATTAAATGTAAAATGGAACAAAACTTATATTTGAGCACATACCACTACTTGGACGTCTATGCGGGTAGTATGAGTCGTATAACTAGGTAGTGATTTTTCTTTTGTTCAACTTCCACTACTGATTCTATCCTTCTACTTAATCTTGTTTTAAGGCATGCTCTTGGAAATTGTAGACCAATTCCACCACGACGTCCTTGTAACGTACGTCAGGAGGGTGGTGGTGACCATAATATATAAGTGGTGGGCCTTGGGCCACCACTATTAACTACAGAAGTTTCACTCGAGGAATAGCCTACTATAACTAATATGGGCACTAATCCCCAAGTTCAAGATAGTTTACTATGTCTGATGTAGTCCATGCATGGTTCTGTAAAAGTTGCACCTACGATCGCTGATCTGACTCATGAATTCCTGCAGCAGCATCCTCCTACACTCTCAGGGAATGAAATTACACTAACTTCTGAGTATTTTCTAGAATCCACCCTATCTATCTATGAGAATCTGGAGACACCTCCATAGTAGAGGTTCAAAATTTCAACATACATGATTCGGGATTCAGCGAAGCATTGGTGGGATGTGACTTCCTAGGCTGGTCATCATTAGGGAATGTTATGGGTTGATTTTTAGACGGTCTTCTATGACTAGTTCTTTCCTCAGACATTGAGATATGATAGATTCACAATATTCATGCATATCGATCTGGGTTTTATGCTAGTTATGGAGTATTTAACATGTTTCATAGAGTTGTATCGCTTTTCACCGCTTCTAGCTGGTGATGAGATTTTTTGTGCTAGAATATTTGAGGATGGGATCCAGTATGCCATCCATAAATAGGTTAATGTATTTGGTTTGCATAATTTTTATGAGATAGTCTACCTGGATCTTATCACTGAGTGCAACTTGAGGGGGAAAATAGTACCGGGTATAGAGGATCAGTTCCACGACATGCCAGTAGTTCTTCCGGTGGTAGGAAACGTTCCCTCAAGGTTTCTCGTTAGAGGAATGACCACTGAAGGTCCCATTTTGATAACTCTAAAGTGTCCCATAATTGTGGAAGATGAGGGAATTCAATGAATTAGTGTGATAGAAACCCACTGGAGTGTCAGGCTTGTGGCCATATTGGGGAATCTTCAGCGTTTCTGTAGGAACTTCCCAACAGATTCGAGTGGAAAAGGATCCGCACCAGCTCCCCCTTCAGAAGTGCGTTCTTTCAAAACTCATCTAGAGGGAAGTTGTAATAGCACTAATAGGACTTGTTGAGGAGGAGTTCTCAGATATGGAAGCTATCCCCCTGATCACTAGCAGCACCAACAAAGAAGTTATGATCATGGTTGTCCATCTATTGCACAGGGCTGTAGATCAGGTCAGTTGTATGTACTACAACCAATACCCAAGGAACTGACTACGGGACCATATATAGTATGAGGTACTATTATTTTGGCATCTAATATAGTGCCTGATTTATTTGATAGAGGCACTTCAAACTATATTATCTATGTATCTATCGTGGAAATTCTCAGACTAGAGATACAATATTACTATGGACTAATGACCCTAGATACGCTATTAGGGGTACAAACAGAGGGTGTATGCCATTGTAGGAACTTTACCCTTTAGGTAGGTAGTTACCCTTTATTATGAAACCTCTTCATTCTCAAGATGACAAGCTTTTATTTCATTCTTTGGATTGATTTGTTGGTTCCGTATAATGGCTTTGTATACTTCTATTGTCATAGGGTATCATTTACATCACCATAGGGAAGAAGTTATCTACATAATGGTGAGTGGGATGCCTAGGTTGGTAGAGATAGATCAGAGCTTCACGGGCTAGGTGGAGTGACCGACCAGATTCAAAATATCTTCATGGAGGATGAGGGTTTATGAGAAATTGATTTCCCTCTAGTAGTGGATTATTTCAGGGATGTATTTCATGATGATTTTTCTTACCTCCTGATTAAGAGGTTGAGTTTACAATCAAGATTGTTTCAGGAGTAGCTCTAGTTTCCATTCGTCCATAGAAGATGGTACCTATATAGCTTCATGAGATCTTGTATAAATTATAGGATTTATAGGCCAAGGGGTTTATATATCCCAATAAATCCTCTTTGGGTTCACCCATGCTTTTTTTCTACAAGGAAGATCGATCCTTATGTCTATTTGTGGATTATAGAAGTTTGAACCAGCTTATAGTCAAGAACCGATATCCACTACCTCAAATATATGACATATTTGATTAGATCTGAGGATAAAAGGTATTTTCTAAGATCGACCTGAGATCAACTTATCATCATGTATGAGTCAGATCATTAGAAATACCTCGTATAACTTTCTATAGTAGTTATGGTATGTTTGAGTACCTTGTTATGTTGTTCGGTATTATAAACATACCAACCATTTTCATGGATATGATGAATATATTTTTCCAACCCTATTTGGATTACTATTTGATGTTATTTTTGGATGAAATCTCGGTGTATTCTCACACTCATAGAGACCATGAAAAAAATCTTGAGATCATTTTGAGTACAGTAAGAGACCATCATCTTTACAACAGGCTTGATAACTGCCACTTCTAGATTGAAAATGTTCAGTTCTTGGGTAATATTTTCTCAGAATCAGGTGTATCCATTGACTCAGAAAAGGTAAGTGCTATAGTTTTCTAGGAGCATCCCAAGAACATGTTCGACATATATAGTTTCTTGGGGCTAGATGGATTTTACAGGAATTTTATAAATGAACTTTTTCACCTTCCTTCACCTCTCACTAGTCTTATAAAGATGTGTGTCATGTTACTATGGTCAGAAGCATATGATAAAGACCTTTAGGAGATGAAAGGTAGGCTTGTATCGACACATATTCAAACTCTTCTAAAGCCCGGTATAGGTTATATTTTTTTCTGTGAGGAATTAGAAATCATACTCAGAGCAGTGATGATGAAGGAGGAGAAATTCACTGCATACGAATCTCGATAGTTGAGGCCTCATGAGAGAAATTACCCAATGCATAGCCTTGAGATAGCAGTAGTTGTCTATGCCTTACATTACTAGAGAAAATATCTATTAGGAGAGTGCTTTGGGGTGTACAAAGACGACAAGAGCCTCAAATATATCATTTCTCAACATGGATTGAACCTTATGCAATAGATGTGGATCATATATCTAAAATCATTTGATTTTGAGGTTTCCTATATGCTTGGGAAGGGTAATGTAAATTATAGATACGATGGGTTGGAAAACTCAAACATAGGTTGTACGAGAATCCAGGGATGAATGGAAGTTAATGGCCCTATTTTTTGAGCTGCATCTAGAGTTTCATGATAGTCATGAGCAATTATACCTATCATCCATGACAGTTACCTCTTCCCTCTTTGAGATGGTGAAGGGTAGATTGTTTTTAGATCCTAAATGCTTGGTACTTCATGAGAGTAGATCAGGAGACAACCCACCTCTATGTTGGTCTGTAGATAGAGACGACATCCTGTGTATCCATGGATGTTTCTAGGTCCCTACAGATATGAGATATGAGTTAATGAAAGAGACCCTTGCCTCTCAGTGCCCATTTCATCCAGGAATCTTAAAGATGTATCGAGACATGAAACACCAGTATTGGTGGCATGGAATGAAAGTTTAGATAACACATTTATCATTAGGTGTTCCACTTGTCAGTAGGTGAATGCAGAGCACCAGAGACTTAAAGGCTTGTTATAGACACATTTAGTCCCAAAATGAAAATGGGAAGATGTTGATATGGATTTTATTGTTGGTTAACCTAGGTCCCCTAGAGGTAGAGATATTTTATGGGTTATAATTGACATAATAACAAAAATTTCCCACTTCATTCCTATTCGAGAGAATTTATCAACGGATGAGATTGGAAAACTATATGTATGTGAAATTATACGAATCCATGGGGTACCTCGTACTATTGTTTCAGATAGGGATTATCATTTTACATCACGGTTCAGGTAGGGATTGTAGAAGTATATTAGAACACTGGTGATTCTAAGCACAAATTTTCACCCCTAGACTGATGGACAATCATAATGAATAATACATGTTTTTAAGGATATACTTCAAGCATGTGTCCTTGATTTTAGTGGTTATTAGGAAAAACATATCCCTCTCATCGAGTTCACCAATAATAACAGATTTTAGGTGACAATTTAGATGGATCCTTTTTAGGAATTATATGGAAGTTCATTCCATTCATCCCTGCTATGGAAAGAGGTGGGTGAGGTAGATATACTGGGTCCTCATCTCATTCAAAAGACTTCCGGGTAGGTTTAGCTAATCAGCATGCATATTACTACTGCCCAATCTTGACAAAAATCTTATATTGATCATCATAAACAACCTATAGGGGTTGAGTTCAGGGATCATGTTTTCCTTATAGTATCACCTAGTCTATGGAATATATGGTTATAGAAGCAAGGGGAGTTTTTTCCTTGTTACATAGGTCCATTTCAAAATTAGGAGAGAGTCGGGCCGATATTATATTAGTTGATACTACCTCATATGTACTATGCCATGCATTACATATTCCTTATTTCACTACTTTAATAGTATAATGCCAACCCATCTCATACTTTTGATCCTGAAGAAGTTGAGTTAGATACTGATGCTCCATTTGAGGAGTATCCATTACACATCATTGACAAGACCATGGAGGATCTATGAGGTCGTTCTGTCCCTCTTGTATGGGTTATATGGGAGTATGATCATTTGAAGGATAAGACTTGGGAGCGGGAGTCAGATGTATTTTCTAAATTACGAGAGTTGTTCTCAGACAATGTTTCTCCACCCTTGGATGGTGAACTTGAGGATGAGTTTTTTTAAGGGGGGAAGACTGTAAGAACCCATTTTTTCACTCAGGTAGGGATCCATTAAATTTTAGTGTAATTCTTTTTCTTATATCTAATATGGATTCATAATGAGTTAGAAATGGTATCAAGGGTGTTCGAGAAAAGTTCAGAGCCCAGAAACCATATTTTTAGGAAAACTAGCAATGTTGCACGGTTAGAGCATGTTTGTCACACGGTTTTCATAACTATACTGATGGAAATTTCCGGACAAAACCATATTGAATGGTTTGTGTATGGCCATGAAGCCAAACTATGCTAGTGCCCCTTTTTCCCTAGTAACCATGCATGGTTTGTGCATGGTTTTTCAAACCGTGTGGACAAACCATGCACATGCTATTTGTCAAGTTAATTTTATAAATTTTCCATAAATATTCTATTGAGTCCCCTATTTCTTCTTATTATGATTTCTAATGGTATTTACCTCCATGGATCTCATTTTGGAGCTTTTTGAAGGATAAATATGGGTATTAGAATATCTTCTTCATCTGGGATTTGATCAATCTTCTATTTGTCACATTGGATGCATAATGGTAAGTACTCGAGTCCATTTAAGCCTTTATTCTCCTCTCTTTATCTCAACCTAGTTATTGAGGTTTGATATTTTATCCATTTTTCTCAGATCTACTACATTCTAAGACAAATCAAGTGCCAATACTAGAGGAGGAGACTCATACAAACCTAAGGTTATTGTTTTATAAATAATCCCTCAAGTTCATTGATTTTAGAATTGTCGTATGGGCCCCACCAATTTCATAGGGTTCCATTTGTTGAAGTTATATTCCATGATTATATTCATTATAAATCTATGGATATTCTCTTTCTATATATGTGACTAATTATCAGTGTTTAAAACCACACTCCATCCATCCCTTGTAGTATGTTTTTACATAATTGGGTTATTAGTATTTGACGTGTTTAAGCCACCATTCAGGTGCGAATTATGCTTACCCTGATAAGGTTAATATTATCAATATTAAATGGATTGATTTATATTGTGAATTTAATAATGTAAAGTACCATGTATGCTCACGACATGATCTTCCTAAGTTAAGTGCTTCAATTGATAATTAAATGTGAAATTGAAATTTTCATTTATACTAAGTATATTACATAAATGGATTAATTGTGAATGATTAATAGATTTCATGTCCATAGAACCCCTTACCACATTAATAGAAGGTTGAAGAATGAAGCTTAATTATTGAATATGTTATAAATGAAATTAATAATGGTTTCATGCTACTTAGCCTTGTCACACTAATGAAAGGTAAGGATTGGACCAAATGGACATATTGATTAATTATGACTAGATTAAAAGGTTTCATGCTAAATGACCTTATCAAACTAATTAATGGTTAGGCTTGAACGAAATGAAATATTACATGAATTAATAATTAAAAATGAATGGCCTAACTCGATATTGCCTTGGATTATTATCAGGGAATGCCTTGAGCACTTGGAAACCCCATTCCAAATCAAGGATACAACTTGATTAGGTTGAGAACCACCTAGATCCTGATCCTTGTATATTATTTGTCTACCTGATATGAAACCATATGATCCCTTCAATATCATTACAGTATGCCTTAGATACACTCATTGGATCCAGTATTGACAAGTAGGTTCCATGGTTAAAGCCCATCATGCCTAGTTTTTGCTTATCCCTGTTTTCCTTGGATGAACTCCTTGGACTTGGTAGGTGTCTCATTGTGGAATGCCTTGTACTATGATCTTTGGATTATAATCTTACCTCATGTCAGGATAAAGTTATTACTAAGTCGATGAACCTTGAGGGATACATCTCCCTGGTTATTACCTCAAGACATCAATAATAAATATCATTATATGTTTCCTTGTTACATCTTGCTACCTTCACATTTGTTAACATGTAACTTCTTTATAAACTAGTAATAATCAATTAATAAACTAGTTATATTCATAAAATAACCAAGGTATGAAGCAGTTTCTTGGGTATTTAGTTACATTGTACTTCTTTACTTAATATATGCATGCTTTCACACTGTTACATTTCCATTACACGGGCCGAATGTTATAGACACCATTGGTGGTATCCCTTTAATATTTATCTCACACCCTCTACAAGTTCCATTTGGTACCCGATTTAGATTACATGAATGCAGGGATTGATAAAGGGAATCATACGGATTTGAACACTTGATTGCCTAATGTTTCAGAAGGATATTGATAATAGATGACCAAGCCATAGCTCATGATGCATGGGATAGTATTTTGATTTAATTTATAATTTTGTGGAATATGTTATTCTTTTTATTTTGTATCCATGTTTTATAGTTTTATAGTGACCTGACATATCATCATTAGTAGTTGTATACTTGTATATTATTCTAGTTATTTTAGTTATTATTACTATTGTCTCTATTTTCCAATGTACCTTCTGTTTACTTATATTTCTTTTGATATTTTTCATTTTCTATAATCATCTGTTTCACTACACTTTGTTAATGAGGGAATAGTCTCCCCATAAACACACCCTAGGCCCTCATTGCTAGTTAGCAGCCTCTGGCGTTTGAGGAGATTCACTTTTGGACATGTGGCCCACCAGGACCGGGGCACCCATTAAGTTTCATCTAGGTCCAGAACATCATAGTATTTTGAGTTCATGATCCTAAAACTTTATGGGGATAAAATAATTTATAGTTGGGATAATTTTAACACCTTGATATTTAGAATTGGGCATGGATATCCTCTTATTCTTATAGGCTTTGTAAGACCACATATTTTTCTATGAGGTAAGGATCTACTCGAGTCTAGTTTTAATCCTTGATTCTAGCCTATTGTGTGTGCCTAATGAGATCATGGGAGTATTATGAGTTTCTAAGGCTTGTTTTGAGCACGAATCCCCACTTTTTGGTAATATAATCTGGGCCACATGGTTTTTAAAAACTGTGCGGGATAGGCTTCACAATTACTGTTAACCATGTGGGGTTGAATAGAGGGTTGCAGGAGGTACACAGTTTGGGGAAACCATGAAACCTCAAGTTAATGCCCATGTATAAGTACCTATCGTTTTTATCAGAGAAATTGGTCATGGTTTGTGAATAATTTGGGAAATCATGCACAAAATATCATGTGAGGTTCTCCTTGACATAGTAAAGGGCGCATGGTTGGTGCATGATTTAGCCAACCGTGTAGAAAAATTGTGCATCCCATTATATTTATAGAAAAAATGGTGTTTTACCCTTAAAATATTTATAACATAAAATTATTTTCCTTCTTCATTCATTTGAAAAAACCCTCACATTTTGGAGCTCCATATTTAATCCTAAGCTAGACTTGGCCATCAATTATCTTTTCAGACTCAAATATAAGTGCCATTGGTCTCATTGGAACCATGACCATGAGTAATCCATTTCTCATGTTCCATTATTCATTTTCCTTGGAATTAGATATTCTATTTTTATGTGAGAAAATATTTCCTATTTTCAAGATTTTCATCTGTTCTTCATTTTTATTTCGATCTAAACTGAATCAGAGTTCAATACTGGATGAGTGCTCTACTACGGGCCCAGTTTCGGTGGTATATATATTTTACCTTATGGTTTGGTCTTATATAAGCTGTATTTATATTATTACACATGATAGACTTTATGGTGTTTCCAAAAAAATTAATTAAGTGTTTAAATTGAATTATTTTGGACCTTTTAGGTCCCCCTTCAGCAGTATTTTATGGTTGGAGGTTGGTTAGCCTGAACCAAGGCCACTCATGGGGTATTTCCTTATATCTTACCTATGTTGTACAACCCTATTGTGTGCAAGTGAGATCCCCAATTTGAGTGGGGGATGTAATTAAAATTGTATGAATTGTTAAAATTTGATAGTATCATGTTAACCTGTTCATTTGTAAATGAAATGAATGAATTAAATTGAATTGATTAAGAGATGGATGTTTCATCCTTTACATTTTATTTCTTATTATTAAATTGTTTAAATGGAAATGTTAAATGATTTGGAATAACTCATAGAATATGAACGTTTATGAAATTATTATTGAATTGAGATGATGATTTTAAATGATAGTGGATTCCTTGGATGATCTCCTTGAATCATGATTGCATAGATGCCATGGAAATTTCTCCTAGGGGTCTTGTTTTTGGTAGTGGATACCTTGGACCTATTTCCTCCTTGAATCTTGATTCCATAGGATTCCAAGGGCCTTTCTACCCCTTGTATCTGGATTGCTTGGAATAATGTTGGACATGGTCTGTTTACATGCTCCTTGGACTCCAATCAAGACATTTATAAGTTTCTATTGAGATGATCCTGGGACTCGAAGAGGATGCCTTGGTCTTCTATAGGTTGGATCTGGCCATTTGTGGTTTGAAACATTTATTATACGGTGTGTATATGGTTAGTATTATACATTGGATTATATGGTGTGGTCATGATGTATGTTTTACACCTGATTACACAACATTTCCATTATGGATTTAGGTTTTCTTAATGATATCCTTGGTATGGGTATCAACTCACAATTGTTAGTATGAATAGTATCACTTGTTTATTTTTATTTAAAACTACCCTTATTGATGGGAGATTTGTTATAATTGTATGGAGCCTTGTTTAGATAGACCATATCACTTTACAGTTATCACATATTCCATGGTAACTTGACTTTCATTTTGATGATAAATGTTATATACTGAACACTAGTTTATCTTGTTATATATAAACTGTTTTTGTTATATACACCATTAGTGGTGGCCTAATGATTTTTATCTCACAACCTATTCGGGCCATCGTTGGGTACTCAAATAGAATTCATGGATGCAGGTAGGGGCTAGGACAAGCACCCACTATATGATGATTGATTTGATCATTGCATAGGAGCAAGGGAGAATAGGAATAAGCTAGGGTCATGATTCTAGTTGGGAAAACTATTTTTGGTTTCTTTTTGTATTTTTATTCATGTATTAAATTGTATGTATGTATACCTATTTTATTTATTTGTAGAGATATGGCATGCCACATCATTTTTTATAGGATATTACCTATGGTATTGTTATTTATTAATGTCTTGGATGTTTAATTTCTATCTAATTTATACTCGGATTCCTATATTAACTGATATAATTATTATAATAGTGTTACTCTCTGATATGGGGGTATATTCTTATCATAGTCACACCCTAGGCCCTCACTGCTAATTATAATCCTATGGAACATGAGGAGGAACACTTGAGGTCACTTAACAAACTGGATCGGGGAACCTTTTAGTGGAATCTAGGGCTGGACATTATAAGTTTGGTTTTCAAGTAATTAATATTTTAGGAGAAGGAATTTTGGAATTTGGTGGTAGTAGGAGGCCACCAGTTTTCCATTGAGGTCTATTCAAAGATAGAAAAGGCTAGAAAAACACACACATGTCAGTGGGTGCCATCGAAAATACAATAGAGGGCCTGAAGGTACAAGAAATCTAACTATACCAACCATCATGTTGGTGGGAATCCATATACCAACTAGTGGAGGGTCTTGAGATATAGGATCTTTTCCTATACCCAATGGCTCAACAATAATTCCACTAGGCATGTAATTTGGTATTTTATAAAATTTAATTTTAGCCTAAAGTAAATGTTTATCTCCTCTAATCTAACCCTTAAAACCCTTACCATATTTATTTTCATCAATAAGATCCTTTGTGATAGTTCTCACTCTCTCCCTCTCCCTGGTGTAAAATATTTATTCAAGTTGGAAACTCATACCTTTTTCAGGTGTAATTAGATTATTGAGAATTAAATATCTTACTCTCCCATCATTTTTATGTAAGGAAATTATGTTTTCATCATGTTTGTGGTAGGTATCTCTATCCTATGATATATCCCTTGTTGTTCTTTTTTTCTTTTAATTCCATTTTATTTTGATATATGAAATTACTGTTTTGAAATTCAAGAGAGGTGAAATGATCTTTGAGGTACATGGAATTTTTTTCTTAAAAGGGGGTCTTTTATGGATACCATTTTCATATATATGTTGTATTAATTAAAATGCCACAAAGGTGTTTTTGAAATAGAAATGGTTTATCAAGAATGATATGAGTGTGTAATCACTATAGAAAATGTTTTATGAAAATATGGGCATGAAAGGAAATGGATTTTCCTTAGAAAATGTTTGTGAAATGTGAATTTGATTTCTTATATGTAATAATGTTGTAATAAGACATAGGGATGACCTTAGGTTATGGGATAATAAAAGACATATGTGGGACCTAATGGAGTTAGTTATCACTAGGTGAGGTGCCCATGATTCAATGATTTCTAGTGGGTAGCCTTTCCATGGGACTGTGGTTCCGAGATATTAGATTTCACTTATACCAAATATTGTATATTGTTTTTATTATTTATGTACACCCATGTGTTGGGGTTATCCCTTTGGTTCTTTGAGTATACATTAAATTCTAGTTTATCTTTCATTCACATTTTCTGTATTATATGGATATTTATTCTTGAAACTTTTTTATTTTATATTTTTATTCCTCATGGATAAATGTTACGTCATTTTACATTGCCTATTTAAATATGTTATTTTTTTGAAAAGAAAAAAATTAATATTTTTATGTGAAAAATCATTTCTTCTATAAATGTTTCATAAATATGTTTTAAGAAAGAAATAATGGATGAACATTGATATACATTTCAAAAATCATTGGTGATATCATACTAATTTTTAGTGCTCACAACCTAATTTGTTTGGGCGTTTATAGTCTTGATTTTGTAGCATACTAGTAAAGGAAAGACAATCATGTAGAGGACCACTATCCTAGTTCATTTTTTCATATAGTAGGTTGGGATAGATCTGATATATTATCATAATGATATAGACCAATGGGTTGCTTCAGGTTCCATTTTTTGGTCTTTAGTTTTTTTATCTTGACCTTGTAATCCAGTTTGTTGGATATACATTTATGGTTTAGTTTTTCTTAAGATATGATGTATCTTTGGATATATATTTAGTCACACAACTTTTTTCTCTAATATAATATTTTTTTGAGTGTGAAATCATTCCCATGTTTCTTTTTATGATACCTTGGTGCTTGTAAGCAGCTTGTGGAGACCAGGAACATGCTTTAGCCCTTGTTGTGGTCCAATTTGGGAGACATGATTGGTTGAACAATGTTGGTATGTTATATACAAGGTAACCCCAGTTTCTAAATTTTTATGTTCCAAACCTAAATTTATTCTCTATATAATCTAATTAGATTTCTAAATAAGAGAAAATTAATATTTAAATTAAATAATTTAATATATAGAAAAACTATTTCGTAGAAAAATTTGGTTCTCACCATTAATAATTCCTAATGTTACATAACATTAATTACTATTTAAATGAGTGATAATATATTTTTATTTATGTATAAAAATCTTAGAAAATTAATTATATAACATAGATCAATAGAATTATTTATATAATAAATAGAGAAAATTAATAAAACAATTATTTGAAAATAACCATTTCACCATTATCATGGTAAATAACTTTAATCTTAGTAATAATTCTATTATTCTTAAAAATAAAATAGAATTTATTACATATTATGAATTTTTTTATTTAAAATATAAAATCTATTTTTTAAGATTTAATTTTTACAAGTGATGAAATCTAATTTTTAATACATGAAAACAAGAAATAGTTTTTAGGGTAAAATATTTCATATGTTTACAAAACGTTAAACATGGGCCTTATAAATTTGAAATATAATTTTAATTGAATAAATTTAAACAATAAATATATTTTTTGTTGAATAAATATGTATATTTTTTTAAGAAATAATTACTTCATGATAAAGCTACAAACAATACAGTTTTAGTAAAAACAATATTTTTCACTATTCAATTAAAAAACAATTATTTCCAAAAATATCAAAAATTCATCCAAAGATAGATTAGAAATACCGAATTAAAAAATGAAGTTAATTTGGTAAAATTAAAACTCTAAAATTCTAGAATTATCTTTTAAATAAAATAATAAAAATATAATAAAAACAATTTTCATAGAATAGTAAACTTTTATAATATTAGGTATTATTATTCTTATTTCCAATAAATTAATAATAAAATTAGTTTTATCACTTTATTCATATATTTTTTTATACATGGTAAATTTTATCATAAATCAACTCTCCGTGTGATGTTACCTTTGCTTATTGATTTTATAAAGTCTCTAGTGGTGGTTCTATATTTCTTGGTGATGTTCATTGATGAGGGATTTGATGTTTCGTGGTGTTCAATTGGGTGTTTTTTTGACGATGACAATGATGATTCAACTACGATGATGATGGACTTTGTTTGTCTTCTTTGCCAGTGATCTGGTGTAACGATGGGTGATTTGTGTCAGGGTATTCATCAGGAGGTGAGTGGTGCCCGAGGTTGTGATGTTCACTCAAGTTTGAATGATGTTTTTTGAATTTTGAAATTTGAATTTCGAACCAGTTTTTTTTGTTTGTGTGTAACTATGGTTTTTTAAGGTCCCCATTTATCCAAAAGTGGTTTTTAAAAAATAATAAAAAATGGGTTGGTGATTACTTATATTATTACATGTTAATTATACAAATACATGTTAAATATTATATAATGTTCCACTATTCATTTTGGTATGATATTTTATGTGAAGAAAAATATTTAACACATTAGGTTTTAAAGAAAGATATAATTTAATATCTCAAGGTGTTAGAGTATCTCTCCCATAAATAAATTGTACCCTCACAATTTTAATTATCAATTTCTAATAAAATTAGTTAAGGGTATCTAAAAGGATAAAATTACTAAAGATAAAATTTCAAATGATGTTTAAACCTTAATATCTTAGGTATGATTAAAAAACACATCTTTTACCTCCATAAAATTAAGAAAAATATTCATTTTTATTTGGAATTTGGTTTCTCAATGACCTCCTTTAACAAAAAAATAACTTCCAGTTCATTTGAGATGATTCCCTGGGTGACTCTTCCTATATTCTTATCACATAGAAAATTAAATTTTATTTCCTTCATCATCTATGTCACCAAAACATCCATGATGATCCATCCTTCTCTTCTTTGGTTTGTTTTATAATGTAAATATGTTTACATTTTTTATAATAGTTCATAATATGTGTTTCGGAAGAATCACAATATTTCTCCCCCAACTCTTATTCTATTTGGTGTCTTATTAGGACCATCACAAATTGTTTTTTGTATCCAATGTAAACTTGGTTCAACCAATCTCCAACCATTACTAAAACAAAAATAGTTAACATGAGTGATGAAGAATTATCAACATAATAGAATAATGAAAAATTTAACCTTAAGATATCCTACTCCATAACACCATCATTTTAGATTACATTTCTTTTTTTAGTTCAAGATATATAAAACTTTGTTTAACCTATATTCATTTAGGTTTGGTTTTTTAATCCTATTAATCCTAAAAAATTACATTCTCAAATTATAATAAACTTTATTACAATATTCATTACCTGAAAATAATTGAAACATATGATCCCAAAATTCAACTCATCCATTTTTTATAAAATCACATATAAATTAATATATATTTTAATTTATGAATCTATATGTTTTAATATATGTTATCCATGGTTGATATCCTATTTGGTTATCTAACTATCATATTTTATTCCATTATAATGGTTTTTAAGGTGCATGCAAATCATCTGAAGAATATCCACTAGGATTATCTATTTAAGTGTGAAATCATAGGGCCACTCATCATACATTTAGTGAAAATATAGTTGATACTCAACCAATTTTTTTAGTTTGATTTTCCCTAGGTGCATCTGTGCAACAACTGCTTCAACTTACTAGTATCCAGATAAGGATGTAATTTCTAGGAGAGAACAAACTCCACAATTTTAATTTTCTTGTATGTTTTCCTATAAATACACTGATTCCTAGGGTTTTTTATAATATTCTCTCATCCTATTCGCTAAAAAATAATAACTATATAATATTACCTTAATCAACATAAAGGGTCATCTATACCTTTGAAATTATAACTAACCATACTATCCCATTCTGGTATCTACAATAATTATATTATCCTCATTTGATATCCTAACATTTCAAGTTATCATAATATTTATTTGATATGAAATATAGATCTCCATACCCACACTCCGAAATGGAATACTAAAAACACATACTTTAAATACTAGTCTTGATACCAACTATAATATCCTAGATGTAACCATACTGTAATTACATGACTTAATGAAAATATTTCATTATATAAATTCCCATGGAATTTATTGATTTATAGATTTATAGAATCAGTGAAAAAACATTATCTAATAAATTAAATGTATTTATGAATTAATAGAAAAGTTTCCAACTTTATTAGGAACTACTTAATTCATAATAAGTCTTCACCATCTCCCAAAAATTCTCCAAACATGATATTTAATTCTAGGAATGTATGTGTAGTACTTTTATTTATAACCGAGGGAAATAAAAACCTATAAAGGGTATTATAAAATGATTAGTAAGGAAAAATGTATACTAGAAGATATCATAGAATAAATAAGGTATAATTAATATGGAACGTAATAAATAATTATAGTAATTTCACAATAAAATGAAATTTATTTCATAAAATATCTATGAATACAATGGAAATAATTAAAAAACACGGATAACACTAACTGATTTCATTGTGGTGTAATGAATAATGTCATACTAGAATGGCCTTGTTCGAAGACATTACCTATAGTGAAGGCCTTACGCCACTATATATACTTAATATCAAGACTACAGTCAAGGCATCTAAATAAATGGACAAAAATACACTAAATTCATTGATTTGTTTGTCTCATCCATCCTAATTATTCATCAAGGGGATATTATGTGACCAAACCATGACCAATAAAGTCATATAAATTAATCACATGAAGGAATTAATAAAATATTTAATACTAAATAAAAAGTACTTAAAAATAAATAAACATCCATATTTAAATGATAAGTATATGAATTTTCAATATTTCTAAAATCAATAAAAAGAATTAATTTATATGTATGAAACTATAAAACTAAAACCATATAGTGTAATAGGTATAAAGTTAAGTTAATAATTTTACCAATCTAAAAATAGAATTATATGATCACAATCTATCAAGATAAATAAGGTGGACGATTTAACATCACATATCTTAATGATCCATAAGGAACCTAATACATAATCATTGATAAGTAGTCAATAGTTATCTATACAGAAATAGTATATATATATTTATATATTATAAATGTTTCCACATTCAATAGAACAATGTGCCAAACTATTTGAATGTACAATAATAACAATATTCCTAATATAATGTAAAATTCCCTCATAAAAGGTATAACAACATGGTAGTAGTGTGGCATCCTTTCACGGAATAATGATATCAATAGAAAATAATCCTTCAAAAATAATTTCAAGAGGATAAAATGTAAATCCCTAAAAAATAAATTTTAAATACTAAGTTATACAATTTTAGGATAACTCAATTTGACTTATAAGTACAAGGGTTCAAGGGTAATAATTATTAGTCAATATAGGGAATTGAGTTATGAAAACCCCTTACATCTTGGGTAATAAATGAATCAAAGACATTCAGAATATAAATATTTAAGTAGAAATTATAATACCATGAATATAAATTTAATCATGATATAACATATCAAAAAGGTATTATATACATCATATAAAATAAAATAGGTTTGTAGAATAAAAAGTTTCTCAAGGAGTTCAAATTGAGATAAGAACCCTTACATCATGATTATAATATGAAATGAAGCCACATGAAAGTTAGAACAATATAAAATTTTTTAATTCACTTATATTTCATGAAAAATTATGATAAAATAAATCTATGGAAAATATATACACTTAAAAAATGAAATATGTTTTGAATACTCATCATATATCAATAAAGAAAAATTAAGATCCCAAAACCCTTACCTTTTTTCCTGCTTAAGTGAACATGATCTAGCTTCTTATAAAAAATAAAAAAATAACTTAATCATATATTTAAGAACCTTATTTACACCAATAATATTTTAGAAACTTCATTTATAATATTCTACTTTAAATATATTAGTATATTTTTTTTATTTCCAACATCATATGTTATTAGTTTTGATTTATTATTTTGTACTAGTTTCGTAATGGAAATATTGATTAAAATTTATAGATTAAAAGTTCATTTTTAAAAGATAGTTTTAGGTATTTTAATATGTTGATTTTAATTATTTCTAATTTTCTAATTTCATTTCATTAGTATTTCAGTTATGCTTCATGATGATGAAGTCGGTGAGAAGCTTGTTTTTGTAATTTTAACGAATGAGTGTTTGTTTTTTGAATAAATAGTTAGATATTCCCATTACCATTATAGAAAAACTCATTATTTTGTTATTATTTTACAATATAATTTTTAATTATGTTTCTTTAGTTACCCATGATATATACTTATATCATTTTTCATATAAGTTGTTAAACCAACCTAAAAGAACAAGCTATTATCTTCGGGTGAGTATGGCTTAGAAAATGATTGCTTTGGAATAATATAATTATTATAAAAGTATAATGATATTTTTTAGTTATTATTTACATTTTAAATCAAATTATAATATTTTTTGATAAAAAATAAAATACCATAGTGAATAATGAAATATTTTACTTTCAGGGAGGAGTTTGTCAACAAATACGCATGAGCGACACATTAATTTTCCGTAGTTTTGCGGGAATATAGGGAATTTATTATAAGATAAGAACTATAATAATTTTATAAATATAATATTTACACTTTAAATATAATTTTATCACTATTTTTTAAGGTGTTGGTGAAAAATCAAGCACACCATTCCGGGAGACGGTATTCCGCACGTACTCATGAAAACATGTTTAATTTTCAAATGTTTTTTAAGGAAGTTAGAAAATAGATATTCCATTAGTATAATAACATTTAAAAATAGTATTAATACTTATTTTATCATTTTTTTCATAGATATAATAGGTTTGAGGGTGTAGAATAAAAATAGAATCAAGAGATTTTTGTTAAGAACATTACCTCTCCCTTGGAATGTTATACTTTGAGTAACACCTTATGGCTCCTTAGATTTGTATTTTTTGTAAAGTAAAATGATTATAGGATGTAGAGAGAGATTTTTGGAGAGAATAATGATTGTTTTTGTTCAATATATGGATGTGGAATGGGTGGATAAACTAAATGTTGATGGATCTTTGATGGGGGGCATATGCATGGTGGAGGTCTGGTCCGGGACAAGAATGGTTAAATTTTAATTGTGGTCAGTAGATTCCAGGGTCTGGGGAGTTCGGTAGGTGCAGAATTAAGAGCCTTACACATAGGTTTAATGTTATGCAAAAGGTTATCAGTGGGGTTATCAGAGGTGGAATCTGACTCCGAGGTGTTGATTAGGGCCTTGCAGGGGAATGTTAAGCTGCCATGGAGCGTGGCGTATGTTATATGCAGTTGTGCCTCGGAGATCGCTAGAGGATGTTCAATTTGACATATTAATAGAGAGGGGAACTTTGTAGTGGGCGCTTTGTCTAGAGGGGGCCGTCCTGAGGAACCCCTTTTGGTCTTTTCTAATTTGGGGTCGCTTCCACAAGAATGCAACAGTTTTTTTTCTTGAGTATACGCTTGGGCTTCATCACTTTCATCCTCCTTGAGTTCTTGTATTAGGGGAAGGATGTTCTCCCAATATTCATTTAATAAAATAAAAAAAATCAATTATCATCATCATATAAGTGAATGAAAGTCCATTTTTGTAAATACACATTACTTTTTCAATGATGGAATGACACTATTCAATGGTTTGTAGATCTAAAAGTGAGAAATAATGATTTTTGGGTGATTTAAGGTAAAAAGTTTCTCTACTATTCATTTTCATACATGTTTCTAGTCTTTTATCTTCTAGATTTTCATATTTTACAAATTTGGTTTTTTAACTTTGGAACTAATTTTAACCCAAGTAATTTATATTTTATTAATAATATTAGGTAAAACCTATTAAAAAATTTCTATGGTATTAACCTAAATTTACACTCCATATAATTTAGTAAAATTTATAAATAATTTAAAATTAATATTTATATTAAATCATTTAATATTTAGAAAATCTTTTTTTAGAAAAATGGGTTTTCACCATAAAGTGTTCTTCATATTATATTACATTAATTAAAAAATAAACTAGTGATAATATATTTTAATATATATGTAAAAACCATATAAAATTAATTTTATGAAATAAATAAATTTAATTTATTATATACAAATTAAATAACATTAATAAAACAGTTCTTTGAAAATATCCCTTTCACCGTTATCATGGTCATTAAATTTAATCTTAGTAATCATATTTTCATTTCTAAAAAATAAATTTAAATTGTTAAATAATATGAATTATTTCTATCTAAAATATGAAATAAATTTTCTTTATAATTAATTTCTACATTTGATGAAAAATTATTTTTAATATAAGTGAATACAAACTGTTTTGAGAGTAAAATATTACTTATGTTTCCAAAAAATTTATTCCTGAGATAATGTTTAAATAATTAATTCAAAATTAAATATAATATATTCTAATTAAAATTCTAAAATTTTATCATTTACCTTTTAAATAAAAATATAAAAATATAAGAAAAACACGTTTCATATGAATGTAACTTTTTAAAATATTTACTATCATTATTATTATTTTCTATTAATTGATAAAATAATTGGTGTTAATATATTATTCATATCAAAAATATATTTTATCCATGATATATTTAGTTTCTAAAGACAAATTTTAGAAAGGAAACATTTTTTAACAAAAATTAGCCTTAATAGTTATTATGCTAGACTAATTAAATTTTATAAATTCCTTAATATTAGTAATGGATTTTATATTTATTTATAAAAATATTTCATAATTCGGTAACCTATATTTTTATCTTACAATTATAGGACTTAATTTAAATAGTTTTATAATGTTTTATGTTCCATTTTGGTTTGTTTTTGTCTATGAAGAAAGATATTGACCACATTAGGCTTTAAAAGAAAATATAATTTAAAATTTCAAGGTGTTACTTCTCCCCTTAAAAGAAATTGATTCCTCTCTATTTTAATTATCAATTATTAATAAAATTAGTTAAGGGTATCTAATTATAGGCATAAATCAATATATAATTTCAAATGGTGTTTCTACCTTAATATCATAGGTGCGAATAAGAGACAAATCCTTTCCCAATATCATGTTAACCAAACACTTCATTTTTAAGAAGTTGGTTACTTGATGTATACCTTTTCTATAAATAAAACAACATATATTTACTTTGAGATGATTTACTAGGTACCTCTTCCCACATTATTGATACGTATGAAATTTAATCTAGTTTTATTCATCATCTTTGTCACCCAAAATTCCACGAGACACTATCATTATATTATTTGGTGTGTTTGTGAATCCAACCATGATCAAATTTTTAATCATAATTTGTGGTACCTGGTTGGGTATAATCAAAATATTTCCCATTCCAACTCTTATACCATTTGGTTACTCATTAGGACCATCACCGGATTTTCTAGTGTATCCATTATTAACATGGTTCTTACAAGATCTTACCCTTAATAAACCCAAATGAGTTAATATGAGTGATTAGAAACTAGAATCATTAGATAATTATGAAAAATTAAACTGTAAGAAGTAAAGCTATATGAAACCATCATTTTTACTTAAATTTCTTTTCAGTTCAAACTATTTCATTATTGGTTTAACGTATGTTTCTTTATTTTTGGTTATTTCATCCTATTAATCCTAAAAATTAATAGTCCTATATTAATAATAATTTTATTACAATATTCTAAAAATGAAAATTAATTAAAAATAATTCTCCCAAAATTCAACTCATTATTTATCCACAAAATCACATATCAATTAATATATATTTAAACTTATAAATCACTTCATTTTCATCTATGTTATCCATGTTTATTTCCTATTAGGTTCCCTAAAATAATTAGTTATATATTCAAATCCTTTATAATAGATCATAATGAAAATATAGGTTATCCAAAACATACCCCCCATGAGTGTCTATATATATTTATATTATTAGGACCACTCATCATGAACTGAGTGATGATTTATTTGATTCTCAACTAGCCTATTTCAGGGTTACTAACCTAAGTGCTTTTATGAAACAACCTCATCCACTTTCATATATCATGACATGGATGTAATTTCTAGGAGAACCAAAAAATATATAATTTATTATAATTTTATGGTGTTTTCCTATATATAGAATTTTTCCTAAGGATTTCACTAAATTTATCCCATACTTATTCCCAAATGACAAAAAATATTTAATATTACCTCAACTAAACTAAAGGTTTATCTATACCTTTGAAACTATGATCAATCTAATCATATCAACCATTATTGAAATTTATAACCCATAAATTAACCATAATAAATAACATCCTAATCTATAAAGTTATCTAAACCCTGTCCTGATACCAACTGTAGCACCCCAAAACCACACTTCCAGATCTAGTGTTGAATACCCATAATTTACACAATGGATTTGATAAAAACTATAATATACCAGATTTAACAATACTATAATTACATATATTTTATTATATACATTCCCAACACCTTTTACATTTAATGATTTCAAAATCTATTTAAAATGTTAGCTAATAATTCCCACATCTTTCTCAACTAATGGATGATTTTCCTAATAAATTTGGAACTACTAAATATGTAATAATTATTTAACATATCTCAAAAAATCACAAAACATGCTATTTTATTATTGACATATAATGTGTAATATTTTCTTCATAAACTAGATAAATGGAAACATAATAAGGTTCAACTCAAATTATTTGTAAGGGTAAATTTATATAAGAATTCATTATAGAATAAACCAAGAATAAATAATGGTGAAGAAAATAAATAATTAGAATAATGGATTAATAAAATTAAACTGAGAGCATAATATATCCCTGAACATATTACAAATAATAAAATCACCTTGATAAAACTAATAGATTTCATGGTGGTGGAATGTATAATGATGAACTTTTAAAATAATTATTCCAAGACATTATATACAATCAAGTACTTATGACAAGATATCTACTTGATGTCATGATAATAGTCAATACATTTAATAAATGTTGAGGAATATGTAAAATCCCTTGGCTAGTTTGTCTCATGGGATATATCAATGCATCAAGAGGCTATTGCATTCCCCACCTATCACTAATTAAGTCTAATTAATTAATATTGTGAAACAAATAAATAATAATAAAATTCATAATAAAATTTCATTTTTAATAATGAAATATTTATATTGAAATGATATGTTTATAGATTTTCAATATTTCTCCAATTAATAAATGAAATATCTTTCAGTATAAGAATCCCTAAAACTAACACTGTATAGAGTAATAATATATTATTAAGAAAATAATTTTTCTAGCTAAATAAATTTATTGTTATTTACGTCAATTAAATTTAAACTAATAAATGAAAAATAGGATATTCACAGAGGAAGGGTATTGGGAGAAAAGTCATTAATATACATAATGGATGATTTTGAAAGACAAAATTAGTAATAGATTTTACATTATATTAATACCTAAATATAAAATAAAGTGATTTTATTTATAAGGTAATATTTTAAACATAAATCCCAAGGAGTTAAAACATTTTAACATAAAGATTAAATTGTAAGTGAAATCATTAAATGGTTTTAATAAAAAAATTAACAATGACATAACAAAATAACATTTCGAGTCATTATCAAAATTCATTTTGGAAAATTTTGAAGTAATAAATTTCAAAATATTTCATTTTAGAAATAATAATTAACAATTGTTCCTTGAAAAATAAATATTTTTTTCTAAAGGAAATGTGGAGTGGATAATAAAAAAAATGATCATGGTGTTCAAATTTTTTAATACTTTAAAATTCCATTGTTGAAAAACCACATTTTAAAAGTGGTATAAAAAACATTATTTTAAAGATCGTTAAAGAGAAACATGATGACCATGTGAAATTATAGATAATTGGGTTTTTGAATAAAAAAGAGAACATTAGCGGGGAGGGAAAATAAGGGCAAGGATGAGAAGCCATTATTAAAGTGGATATGAATTACTCTCAACAGTGATGTGATTTTTGGGGTAGAAATTTATCAGGTAAAATCCTTAAATTAAAAATTCATTTTTACCATATAAGAAGAGGAAATAAAATGAAATAAAAACATAGCGTGGAAGCAATTCACTAATAATATATAATTTCAAGAAGAAGAATCATAACTCAATGAAATGGTATTGAGTTAAGAAACACCCTTATAGTTTCAGTAAATTTTGAATCCAATGAATATGAATGTAATAAAATTAAATTGACATGTGAATCCCATTAATTATGATTTAATGATGATATTAGATGTTAATATGGAAGTAACTACACCATAAAATAAAATTTGGTGTGTAATAAGAAATATGTCTAAAGGAGTGAAAGTTGAGACCAAGAAACCTTACATCATCGTTATCTTTCAAATTGAAAACCCATGAAAGGTAGAACATAATATGGTTTTTTAAATCCTATTAAATTTTAAAAACAATTATGATAATATAAATCTATGTGAAATATATACACCACAAAATGGAAATAAGTGGTGAATACACATCATATCTCAATGAAGCAAAATTGATAAGAAAAAACTATATCCATTAATCATACTAAGTTGAGCACGATATAACTTAATCTATAAAAAAATAACTATCTTAATCACTAATTTTATAACATTATTCATACCTATAAACTTTTATAAACTTAATTTGTATTTATTTATTACAAATATATTAGAAATATTTTATTTTCACCTTCAAATGTTATTAGTTTTTATTGTTTGTTTAGTATTATTTTCATAATGGAGGTGTCGATTCATGTTTATAGATTCAATGTTAATACTTTTAATAGAATTTAAGGTATTTTAATAGATATTTTATTCTTAGGTCTACAATGTCGAATACCCTTGGGGGAGGGGGGTGAATCAGGGTATGATAGGTTAAAACTTATACACTTTCTGATCTTGTTTCTCTATTAAAAAAAACTCAATTATCTCTTCATTCCATTGAAATATATGAATAGATATGAAATCATGCAAAAGACACACCGATTTTTACTTGGTTCACCCTCACAAGGCTAAATCCAAGGAGCATACCTTGACGATGTGCTGATGTAGAAAATTCTCTAAGGATCACTACCAATAATGAGTACAAAGATCAGGATAGATATTATATGCCTAGGATCACTTCCTTTACAAAGTTTAGGGGTTTCTCACTACATTCGCAAGGGTCACTCCACATGCCTCTTTCTCTAGTTCACTACCGGTTGAAAGGGTTACCGTCTTCCTATTCATTCTCTTACTGTGCTCGGAAAGGAATCCTCTCACAGTTTATAGACTTGTAGGTCAAACACCATTTATGGACATTTAGGTCCCTTAATTTTAATGCATACCACATCTTAAACTGTAGGTATATTCTATTGTGATGTCACTTTTTCACCCGTAGAGTCCACTTTCCCAGGTAGTATTAGGTACTAGAAAAATACTTTACCAAACTAATTTTAATCTTTCTCAAGATTACTTGACTGTTTCATGAACCACCTACTCCTCCCATGTATTTTGGAGAAGGTATGGTGTGTATAATGTCTCTACTACATACCACTGCTGTTTCCACGCACCGTCCTCTATCCGCAGACTGCCACTGCCTTCTCTGTTGCATATCGCCTCCACGTACCGACTCCATGAGCCTCCTCTATGAATCATACTCTGTCCACGAACAATTATTTATTCGAAAACCTTCTTCACTTCTGTAGACCTTCTCTCCTCTACGTATCAGAATTCCTTCTCTGCATACTATACTTTCTCCTCCACATACTACTTTCTTTGTAGGTTTCAGTTCCCTATAAAAACCTTCGGTGGAATTGCTTCCACGCGAATAACTTATATTCACAGAAATCCTCCCCATGAACCAATTTAGGATTTCATCGAATTCCCAGAGTGAAGAGATATTATCTAATGATATTTTCTATCACTCCTAATTTTTTGGATTAGAGGTACTTATATAAGCAAAGATATCCTAAAAATCCGTTAATCCAAGATTTACCAAATCATTGATTTGGTACAACCTTCACTGCATATTTATCCTCTTTTCTGAAAACCACAACCCTTCCGTATACCATTTTTCCACCATGGTATATGTAATTCCTTTTCTCATATACAGTCAATCTCCGCCGCCAACGAGAATCCATCTGCATACCGCACCTCCTTCCTCTGCGAACCATTTTCGATTTCACAAACCGCTCCCACATACTGTTCCCACTGCATGGAATGTGGCCTTGTACCTTTATCTAACATGGTATGTGGTAAATTTCCTGGGATCCACGTTTCCCTTACTTTTCTGATTTCATTCACCGTTCTTCAAACCATATAGTCCTATAGATAAAACCTTACATTTCCAAACACAAATTCCGGTTTTTGAGGCCCAAAAATTTGGAAAACACTGTGAAACTGCGCCACCTTTAAAACATTCTTTGTCAAACACCAACCGTACTCATTTTCGGTCATTTGGATTTTTCAACAAACACAATCACACCCTAAACATACCGCGAGAGGAAATCTTGATGGATTTTTTCAAAAAATATCCACTTTTTTGTTTGTTGAAAACTCTTCTCATAAAAATTCTGTGCATTTTTATACCTTATTAAAACTCGTTCCATCATCAAACACCATTAGCTTATTGTGATTAATATAGGGATCAAGGATTTACTCAACACATACTCTATACCCACATGATCTATGATCGACATGAGAAATAAGAGTATAATGAAAAATTCATTGATTAATCACTTCATTTCTAACACCAACTCTTGAAACCAATCACCTGCTTTCATCACAAACCTCAGTTGTCGAGATTTTTAATATTCAATAGATCAATTTTTGCATCACTGGATTTAATTATCCCCATATGTTATAGCTCATCAAACCAGATTCAGCTCATCTTCCACTCCCCCTATCTTGCTACTCTACTTAATAGCTTCTCCCTGTGTCTTTTCTCCCCTAGAATAATTACAGTTTCTCCCAGACCCAAAGGGAACTTCACAGCTGTCTGCAAGACGGTAAAGAAGACATATCAGTACATTAGAAAAAACATATCATACCTCGGGGAGAGGGGGTACCACATCCACACTTTTTCATGAGTAGGGAGTTTACTAGACTCTTAGAGCCAGTCAATGACTTTCAAACACTTCTTTGGGTAAGGCTTTTGTAAGAATATCTACAACTTGTTGTTGTGTAGGCACATACTCTAACTTCAAAAGCCCTTTCTCTACCTTATCCTTGATAAAATTATATTTTATATCAATGTTATTTTTCCTTGAGTGATAAACCATATTTTTCATCAGATTTATAGAACTTGAATTATCAAAATGGATTCCGATCAGAGATTTCACTTCAAATCCCATATCATAAAGTATCAGCTTCATCCACAGTAACTATGTGCATGCTTGAGTTGTTACAATGTACTTAACTACTACATTGCTTTATGAAATGCAATATTGTTTCATGCTCAACAATGAAATACATGATCCACCAAGATAGAAGGCACCTCCAGATGTTGATTTCCTATCATTTGCTGAACTAGCTCAATCTGCATCTGTATATCCCAATACCTCTACCTGAGAGTTGTTATTATACATTAAACCAAAATTCATTGTGCCTTTGATAAAACAATGTATTATTTTCACTGTGATCATGTGGCTATCATTGGTATTGCTTTGATACCTCACTTCTTGGTATGTGGAAAATACAATATCCAGACATGTTGCTATCAGGTATAACAAACTTCCAATTATTTCCTATATTCTGTGCTATTAACTACCTTTCCTTCATCATCCTGTGATAGTTTCAACTAGGTAGAAACCATAGTATTCATCTCTTTGGAATTATCTATTCCAAAATGTCTCAAAACCTCCTTGTAATATTTATATTGAAAATAAAAGTGAAATTTATTCATTATGGAACCTATAATCCAAGGAAAAACATTATCTCACCAATCATCGACATTTTGAAATCACTTTTCATGAATTCAGAAAACTATCTGCATTGTGCTTTATCTGATCTATCAAAGATTATGTCATCGACATAAACTAGAACCATTATCCTTTGAATAATTCAATTTTCGAAATACAGATTGTAATCAACTGTACCACACTAGAAACCGAGACTCTTCAGAAACTAATGAAGCCTTGAATACCATGCTCTTGGTGCTTACCTTAAACCAAATAAATCTTTCTTTAGACAAAAAACATTGTTCTCATATTAATGAATGAGAAAACCATATGGCTTTTCAATGTAAACTTCTTATTCCAGTACTCTATTCCAAAATGATGATTTTACATCCATCTAGAAAACATTAATCTTTATTTTCACTGCTATAGCCAAGAATAATCTGATTGTCTCCAGCATTGTAGCATGCACAAATGTCTCATCAACATCAATACCATCTATATGAGATTACCCTTTTCACACCAGTAATGGTTTGTTTCAAATCACAACTACATCTTTATTCATTTTGTCATGAATGACCCATTTATTCTCGATGAAATTCTTGTCAGATGGTCTTGAAAAAAATCTCCCATGCCAGATTATTCTCAATTCGGTCAAGCTCTTCATTCATTTATTGAAACCAATTCTCATCTCCAGATGCTTCATCAAATAATTTAGGCTCCACTTGTGATATGTATGATGCTTGCTATAGAGAATTCATCCTCCTTATCTGCATTGGTGCTTTCTGATCACCAATTATGTTCTTTATATCAATTTCAGCTCTTCTTGCTGATTTCTTTGCAGAACCTAATTTATTTTCATCATTCTCACCATCTGAGCCTTCTTTTGAATCAATCTCTAGAACTAGAGAATCTTTTGATCTGCTTATCTCATCATCAATATCCTCTTGATACTGATCATGTATTTTCTGAATATTTTGCTCATTATCCACTATGAAAATATAATGTCTTTAAATAATCTTCCCTAGCCACTTATTAAATAATTTATAAACTTTTCTCTTCTTTGAGTAGCCAAGAAATATCCCTTCGTCTCCATGAGATTCAAACATCATATGTTTCTTCTTATTAAGAATGAAACACTTACTTCCGAAGACTCAAAAGTATTTCAATGATGGGTTCTATCCATACCATAGCTCATATGGAGTCTTCTCTTCTTTTGGGCACAATAAGGCTCTATTTGATGTATATCCTTCTTCCATTAATGCCCCTTTTCAAAACATTTTTGGAAGATATTTCTCAATGAGCATTGTTCTAGCCATGTTCTTCACAGTATGATTTCTTCTATTAACTACTCCATTCTATTGAGGAGTTATTACCTCTGAAACCTGATGCCTTATCCCCTATTTCTCAAGATAATCCTTTAATTGGTTATTTTTGAACTCTCTTCTATTATCCATTCGAATATTCTATATTTTCTAACCAAGAATCTTTTCACATTATCTTCGATATCTTGTAATAAAAATGAACACCTCAGATTTGTGGGTGATTATTTAAACCCATGCCATTCTACTATAATCATCAATGAAGAGAACATAATATCTCATCCCATCTATAGTCCTTGGTAAAATTGGCCCACACACATAAAAATGCATCGAATCAAGAAATATTGTTGACTTATACTCCTTTGTCTTATATACCTTTCGAATGATCTTACCTTGTTGGTCGGCATCACACACATGAGTACAATCATGTGATAATATAGGGAGATTTTAGGTAGCATCATATTTCACCGGATCTTCCAAGGAATCTAAGATTATATGGGGAATATACTTGTTCCATAACTTGTTTTCTTCATCATTGGAAAAAAGCACATATCTTGTTCTCCACTAACAAGGTAGAGAGTCCTTTTTGTTCTCTTTCCCTATAATAAAACTACACTATTGTTTTCCTTGAGATATATATTTTTTTGGAAAAACTTTTGACATGCCTCAAGTCACACAATTTATTGAAACTAAGCACGTTGCGACAAATCCTCTCAATAACCAAGTCATTTTCTCATATCATGTCTTTTCCTCCAAACATGGATTTATTGCACCTAATTCCAGGTACTACATCCTTATTTCTCATCATATGGGAAGTGCATCCACTATCAATGATCTATATCCCAGTGCGATAGGATGCCCCAAATGAAATTTCTGCAACCACCATCGGCTCTTCCCTTTTATTTTTGACCCAAGACTTTTAATTCATTTTTTATGGAATGATAATCTTGATCTTCGTTAAAATAGAATGGTCCATATTCAACTTGCTGAAATACAAATTGATTTGGAATTTTTAGATCTCTTGATGATACATTTGGCTGTCCCTTATGAAAAAATTCTTTCTACCTCGGCACATTCTTTTGAATTGTTGATGTGTAATATCTTGACATATTTATAAGTCCTTCATAACTTAAACAAATATTATAAAATGATAACCTATAATTTTGAGTTCTTTATGTCCACCTCTGTTGGTCTTGTTCCATTTGGTACCTCTTTTTTATGGAACATACATTCATAGAGTGTCCCATATTATCACAATGATAACATCCTATGTGAGGTACATTGCTATGTGGCAATGATGTACGACCAGTTGTGCCTTAGGTTCTTTTTATCTTCTGATAATTCTTCATACCAAAATAAATATTAACACTTGGTGTGGGTTCTTGTGGTATGACATGAACCATAACTACATTATTGTTTCGATCTAGCCCCATAAAAACGTTGTCATTTATATTTGATCCTTGATTCTATTCTGCTAGACCATTCAACTCAAATCTTCTCTGTTTCCTAAAAAATATTTTTTCCTAATATGAAACCGAGAGTTAAAAGTTTCTCCTTATATTTAACTGTTCGTCGTAGACCAAAAACATCATATTCTAGTTCTTTGATACATTTGATCTGATCTCTTTTAGTTTCAGTTAAACTATCGAATTAAATTTTGTGTTCTTCAATTTTGAGTTTGTACTCAACCATCATTTATGAGCTTCCAGGCATTGAAGACCACAAATTTTCAATTTATACATTCAGCTCAAAATTATCTTCTTCCTGATGCTACATATAGAGTTTGGCATCATGAACAAATTTGTTAGATTTCTTTGTTTTAACTCTCAAAATATGTACCTCTTTATGGGAAACATCTAATTCATTCTGAAGATAAACTATTCCTTTAATTTATCCTTCATTATCACTGTCTTCTCTTGTTAATGAATTTCTAAAAAACTTCCACTAAAGAATTTACTTTATCATAATTGTAGTCCTCCAACTCTTCTACCTCATATTCCTTTGAACTTTCACCTTCTTTTGAAAGAAGATTCATCTTTTTGAAGAACTTTCTCTAAGTACTTATCATACCTTTCACATTTTATGAATACTAATTTTGGGGAATTTCATCAATGTCTTTATTGTCATCATCTATGTTATTAGGACACTTAATTACAAGGTTCCCAATCTTTCCACATAGAAAGAATACAAATGTAAGTTTACCTTTGAACTTTCCATCCCCCCTTGGCAGATTTGAGGAGAGAAATGACATGACTTCATCCAAATTTTCCTCCTTAGGGCTATCTTCAATAGAGATATTATTCGTGGACTTGAATGCCACTTCCTTAGACATCACATTTTCCACTGTATTGTTATCATCATTTCACATTTCATATTCTACAAGGGTACTATGCAGGTTATCCAGTATCAGCTCTTTAGGGTCTTAATATTCCAATACTAAAACTTTCGAATTGAACTCCGGTGAATGTTTCCTTAAGATACATTTCACAATATTTATATCTTCAATGACTTCTCCAAGAACCTGAATGTATTACACAATAAAATTTACCCTATCGAAGAATGAATCAATAGTCTCATTGGAGTTCATTCTAAGATCCTTATACTTGTTCCAAAAAATCTGAATCTTTTCTTCGCGGACTTCTATGTCGCCCTCATAAATGTTTGACAATTTTCCCCAAAAAGTATGTAATGTTTTATAGGACATAACCTTCATATAAATAGAATTTAATAGGGATCCTAATAAATAATTGACCCATTTATCATTAAAAGTCAATTCCATTCATTGAAAATAGGATAAATCACCACTATTAATGCTAGCTAATATTCCATGCATGACTGTTGTGAAGACATCCATTCCTAATGATCAAAAGTAGTGTTGTATCTGATTCTTCCATAGATGAAAATTATTTCCATCAAGGATAATATTTCTTTTATGATTGAACACCTCCATTTCTTTTTTATGAGAGAGAATCAAACCACTAACATTCAACCTTTCCCATTGATACTAATTGTTAGATCTGCAAGGTCAAATACCCTAAGAGGGGGGGGGGTGAATCAAGGTATGACAGATTAAAACTTATTCCCTTTTGGATATTGTTTCATTGTAAAACAAAAAAAAATTATATCTTCCTCACATAGAAATATTTAATAGATATGAAATCATTCCCTTGACATAATGATTACTACTTAGTTCACCCTCACTAGGCTACTTCTAAAGAGCATACAACAACGATGTGACGATGTACCAAATTCACTAAGGATCAGTGCCAAAAATGAGTACAAAGTTAGGGATAGATATATTTTCCCAAGATAACCACCTTTTCAAGGTTTAAAGTCTACTCACTACATTCCCAAGGGTCACTCCCTATGCCTCTTTCTTTGGATCACTTCTAGTAGAAAGGGTCACCATCTTTCTCTTCCTTCACACACTGTAATCGAAAAGGAATTCACTCCTAGTTTATAGACTTGTAGGTCAAATAAAGTTTATGGAAATGCAGTTCCCTTCATTTTCTTGAATTCCACATCCTTAACTGTAGGTAGATTCTCTATTGACATCCCCTTTTCACCCACAGATGAAGTCCACCTTTCCGGGTACTATTAAGAACCATAAAAATACTTTTGAAAACTAATTTGAAGTTTCTCATATTTCCTTGAGGGTTCCGTGAACCAATTGATCTTCCCACTTACTATGTAGAATGTATGGTACCTAGAATGTCTCTTTCGGGTATCGTAGCCGCTTCTAAAAACCATCCTCCACCCGTGGACCTCCACTTCCTTCAGTATCCTGTATTAACTCCATGAGCCTCCTATGTGAATCACCCTCTGTCTACGAACTGTTCTCTGTTCACAGATTTCCTTCACTTATAAAAAATGTCCCCCTTCCACATACTAGACTTCCTCCTCCACATAACAGACTTCCTCCTCCATGTACTTCTTCCTATTCAGGTTTGATTTCCCTGCAAAATCCTTCAGCATAATTTCTTTCGCACGAATCACTTATCTTCACAGAAATCCTCCTTGTGAACAACTTTCTGATTTCACAAAATTTCAAGAGAAAAGAGGTTTTTTCTAGTGATATTTTCTCATACTCCTAATTAGTGGGATTAGTGATCCTTATATAGTCAAATATATCTGAAAAAAACGTTAATCTAAGATTTTCCAAATCTTTGATTCAGTATAGCCTCCACCGCATACCGATCCTCTATGCCGCGAACTACAAACCTTCCGCATAAATATTTTCCACCATGGTTTTCATACTTCCATTTCTCTTACGCGGGTCTATTTCCTTTTCCAATAACAATCCATCCACATACCACACCACCTTCCATTATGAACAATTTTCAGTTTTATGAACTGTTCTCATATACTGTTCCCACGACCTGGTACGTGACCGCATACCCTTCATTGAAATGATACGTAATCCATGTCCAAGGCTCCATGTTTCTCTTATTTTGTCGATTACATTCATCTTTCTTCACACAATTTAGTCCTATGAAGAAAACCTTACATTTACAAACACAAATTCCCGATTTTAAATCCCAAAAAATTGGCAAACATTAGGAAACTGTGCCACCTTAAAAACTTGTTTTTGGAAAACGTGAACCATACTAATTTTTAGCCATTTGGATTTATTAAAAAAAAACAATGACACTAAAAACATACTGAGAGGACACCTTGATGGATTTTTCCCAAAAGTTATAAAAGTTAATAATGTTATAATTTCATTTCAAAAGTATTTTAGTTATGATTAATGATGATGAAGTTGGTGATGATCTTGTTTCATTTATTTTAATGAATGAAGGGTGGTTTCTACGTAAAAGGTTAGATTTTACCATTTATATTAAATACAAAAAAATAATTATTTACCTATTATTTTACAATATCATTATTTTTTTTAATATTTATATATGATATAAATTTATAGCATTTTTCATATAGGTGGTTAAGACAACCTAAAAATAATTAGATTTAATCTTATGGTGAGTGTGGTAAATAAAGTGATTCGTTTGGAATAATCGAATTTTAATGAAAAATAAGTGTATTATTTAGATTTTATTAAGGTATTGAATTATATTATAAGAGAGTTTGATACAAAATAATATACTATAATGAAAATAAAAATATGTCACTTTTGTGGTATTGATCATTTCCACGTATGCACGAGTGACACTTTCCCATTCTATAGATCGGGAGGGATATAGGTAATGTTTTTAATCCAAGAACATTAATAATTTTAAAAATACCATACTAATAATCTAAATATAATTTTATAACTAGTTTTTTAAGGTGATGATGAAAAATAATTCACATAGTTCATGGAGGTGGTATTCCATACATACACATGACAACAACTTCATTTTTCGAATGTTTTTTGAGGAAGTTATAAAATGGATATTATATTAGTATAATTTGATTTAATAATATTATTAATATTTATTTTTTTCAAAATTTCAAAGATAGAATATGTTTGAGGGGTAAAATAAGATAAGATTAGAGAGATCTCAATTGAGGACATTACCTCGCCTTTTGGATGACCCCCTTGGGTAACACCTTAAGGATCCTTAGCTTGGTCTTTTGGAAAGACCAAAGATTCTAATACACGGTGACAGAGTTATAAAGAGACCATTATAGAGTTTTGGTTGTGCTATGTATTTTTAATGGGTAAAAAAGTGTGGTGCAAGGGATCTTCTTTTCTATGTGAAGAGAAATATTTTTTTTAAATTCCCATTAATTGTTCCATGATGGAATAACACTATTCAAGGATCAATGGCTCCAAATGTGGAAAATACTGATTTTTTGGTGATATAAGGTCTATAAATCCTTCAAAAGTAATTTTCTCACATGTTCTAAACATGTTTCAATTGTTTTTCCACAATAATTTCTAAATTTAACCCTTATGGTTTTAACCTTGGTAACTAGTTTTTATAGATGTAATTTATATTTTATGAAAAATATAAGGAAACACCTCTTAAATTTTTTTTATGCTTTAAACCTTAATTTAATCTTCATATACCATAATTCAATTTTTAAATAATTTAATATTAACTTTCAAATTAAAATATGTAATATATTCGGAAGCCGTTTTGTATAAAAACATTTTTTTCACAATTAATTGGTCTCAATATTATAAAACATTAATTAATAATTAAATGAATTATAATATATTTTTATATTTGTGTAAAAATAATATAAAAGTTGTTATATGAAATAAAGTAGTATAATTTACTAAATAAAAATAAAAAACCATTAATAAAAAAATTATTAAAAAATAACCCTTTCACTATTTCCATATACATTAACATTATTCTTAGAAATCATACTTTTATGCCAAAAAATGATATTTACCTTACCATAAAATATGAAAATATTTACATAAATAAATATTTATCTATTAAATTTTTTAAAAAACCTCTAGTTTTTTCTTATATCATGATAAAGTAATAAATTTTTATGTTTTGACAAAAATTATATTTTTCATTATTCATCTAAAAAACTATTTTAGAAAAGCCCAATTTTTTAATATTTTTATTCTAAATACAGAAATGAATTTAATTTTTTAAAATTAAATTTATAATATTTGAGAATGTAACTTTTAAACAAAAATATAAATTTTTTAAAAAACCATTTTTATAGGAAAATAACTTTTTAGAATTTTAATTATTATTTTTATTTCATAAACAAAAAAAAATAAATTTAGTGTTAATATATTTCTCATATAAATAATAGCATTTATCCATTTGATATTTAGTTTTTTAATATAGATGCATAAAAATCCAATTTTAGAAAAATAATTTTTTATCATAAAATAAACGTATGAGTTATTTAACTATATATTAATTGAATTTTATCAATTAATTAGCATTAAAAATGGAATTTATTTCACTTATTAATATATTTCATAATTAATTTACCTTTAGTTTTCTCTATAAGTCTCTGAATATATTTTAATTATTATATACTATTTCATGGTTCATTATGGTTCTGTGTTGCATATATCACTTGTTATCCAACATGTTAGTCTTTAAAAGAATATATAATTTAAAATATTAGGGTTCTATGTTTCCCCCTCTTAAGTAAATTTCTTCCTCACAATTTTAAATATCAATTTTTAAAAATATAAGTTAAGGGTGTCTAAAACATAGGCATCATTCAAGATATAATATCTTAGAGGATAAAAACCACACTATTTAAGCAAGATAAGAAAAATCATTTTTGACTCTTAATAAACCCATATTTTGATTTTCATTTTTCAATTATATTTATTCCAAATATTCTTCCATAGTTGGTTGATATTACCTAGGGATTTCAAGTGACACACCATTCAACAATTTATTTTCTTGTTATAGATTCCAAAAAAAACACTAAAACAAAAAATGTTGTGATAATATCCCATAAAATAAGTCTAAATGATTATATAAATATTTAAACTCCTTCATATTATGTATCCTTATACAATTTCTTCATTTCAACCTATAACACTTTTGGTCTAACTATGATATAATTGGATCATTGAATAATTATTTTATTTTAAACTAGGTTTCCCATGGTCGTTTCCCTATTAAGTTCTCTAACCTAAATATTTTCAAATCCATAATAATGGTTCATAAAGATCATTTGAATTTATAAATAATATACTCTAGGTGTGTCTAGATAGGTGTATAGTCTTAAAAAGACTAATTTTTAACTAGTGACTAATATTGATACTCAATAAGAACTTTTTATGGTGATCAACCCTAGGGGAATCTACATCACAACCACATTCACTTTATATTATCGTATCTAGGATGTAATTACTATGATAACCAAAAAATATCTACATTACTGAAATTTTATGTTGTTTTACTATACATGAAATTATTTATACTGTTTTCACTAAATTTATCTCATTAAAATTCCCAAATAACATAAAGTATTAAATTTTACCTCAATCAAAATAAAGGGATATCTATAGCATTGAGATAACAATTAACCTTAAGCATAGCAACCCATGATGGTATCTACAACACTAAACTTATCCTTAAATAAAATCCTAATATCTCAAGTAATATAAACCCTACTTTGATACCAATTATAGAGTAATTGACACAAAATCACAAATATAGTGTAAAAACACTTACTTTCTATACTAGCTTTGATATCAACTAAAATAGACTAGATGAAACAGTACTATAATTACATGAGTTAATGAAATTATTAAATTATATATACCCCCAAGAACATTTAGTTTTAGAGATTTAATGAATCACAAAAAAACCTTAATACATAAGTCCAATTTTATTTATTTACTAATAGATATTTTATTACTACTTTAGAAACAACTTAACCCATAATAATCCTTAAGAATCTCACAAAAATTCTCCACACATTCTATTTTCATTTAGACTTACCATGTGAAATAAATTTATTGGGAAAATATCAACATAATAAGAGATAGATCAAACACTCAATAAGAGAAAATTTATTCTAGGAGATATAATTGAATAAACATGTCATGAATAATATGGTATGAAATAAATAATAATAATTATATAATCAAATTAAACTGATATCATAACATATACATGAATATAATAGAAATTATCAGATCATATGTATAACACAAACTAAATTAATAGTTATGGAATTCATAATGTTAAAATTTTTAAGTCATCGTGACAAGACCTTACATAGTGTTAAGGCCCTATGCCATGGCTTGTACTTTATATCAATAACACAACCAATACATATAAACAAATAGATTGAAATACATGAAATACATAGGATAGTTTGTCTTGTGATAACTACGGATGCATTAAGGGGCTATGTTCGGTCCCAATCATCACAAATTATGTCCAATGCATTGATAATATGAAAAAATGAATAAAGATACAATTCATAATAAATATTCAATGATAATAAATAAATATAAAAATTGAAATGAAAGGTATATAGGTTGTTAATATTTCACCAATCTATAAATGAAATTTATTTCCATGAAATCATCCCTAAATCTAAATCCATATATAATTATGAAATTTTATTAAGTCAATAATTTTTCCAAATCAATCAATATATGGGTATCTATGTGAACTAACATAAAAGTAATAAGTAAATAAATAATAGATTATTCAATGAGGAAGGTCATTAGAAGAAACATCTTGTCTATACACAGTGGATGATTAGTCAAGAAAAAATAATCAATGGATTTTTTTTGTGAGATTAATCACCTAAATGGGGGTTGCTTTATAATAAATAAAATATTTGTAGGCCTTCAGGACATTAGATGATGATTGAATTTGTAATAGTGATTATATAAAATAGTTTTAATTATGTTGTATAAAGAGAATGTTATGAATCACTTTAGAAATTTATTTTTGAAAGGCTAATGTAAAATTCTTTAAAATATATAGTTTTATATAGATTATTAAATAATGGATCCTTGAAAAATAAATATAGGTTTTGCAGTGGAAACATGTAGTATATGATAAAACAAATGAGCCTAAAAGAAATTTTTTAATACTTTAATATATATTTTTTAAAAATCCATATCCTAAAAAGGTTGAAAAAAATAATTTTAAAAATGGATTAAGTGAAATAAGAATATCACATGAAATAATACATAATTGGGTTTCAAAATGAGAAATAAAACATTATAGGGAACTAAAAACCTGTATAAGGAGGGGAAAAGGTTGATAAAGAGAATGTGAATTATTGTAAACAATGATATACTTTTTGAGGAAGAAATTCATTAAGGAAAAATATTTTAATCAAAATGAAATTTTTCTCAGAGAGGAATAGAAAGTACCATGAAATAAAATATTATAGTTGAAGCAAAAAATATTATTATAAAGAAGTTGAAGATGAATCATTACAAATAAATGAAAATATATTGAGTTATGAAACACACTTAGGGTTTTAATAAATTATTAAACAAAAGAATATAAAAGTGGGACAAAGAAATGGGATTATATGTCTAATTCTTGAAAAATTATTGATGATAAGGGAATGAACTGTGGTAGTATGTTCACCATAAAATAGAATTTGGTCTATAAAAATAAATATATCTTCAGGTGTGTATGTTTTGACAAATTACCATTATGAATATCAAAATATTTCAAGTAACAATCCTTTAAGAAGGATTTCATTAGAAATAATTTCAAATCCATGGAAACAAAATTTGAAATAGAAGTTTATGCAATCATACAATAAAATAATTCAACTCATAAGAACGAGGATCAATAATAACTATTATAACTCAAATAATAGAAATTGAGTTATGAAAACCCCTTTTTAATATCATAATCATTGAAGTAAAAATACTTTAGAAATTATTTAATGAGAAATAATTGTGAATCCATAAAAATTAATGTAGAAATTATATTTTATTAAATAATAGGATAAAATAATTCAACTTAGAATAATGAATTTCAAGAATAATCATTATAACTCAAAGAAATTAAATTGGGTTATAAAAACCCAAACCTTTAGTACTACTTATTTGAATGAGATATGACCTCTTGCATATCAAAATTAACTATATTAATATCTTATTTTATTAAAATATTAAAATTTTAAACTTAGTGTATAATGATTTATTAAAAATATATTATTGAGAAATATTTTATTTCAATGACCAGATGCTATTAGTTTTGATTGCTTGTTTAGTACTAATTCCATAAAGGATATGGAGATTCTTATTTATAAATTCAAAGTTAATCTTTAAAAGATAATTTTTGTTACCAGAATATATGATTTATAATTATATATAATTTCTCAATTTCATTTCATAAGTACTTTAGTTATGATTCACGATGATGAACTCGGTGATTATATTGTTCTGTTAATTTGAATGAATGCGGCGTGATTTCTTAATAATGGGTTAGCTATTACCCTTACCATTCTTGTAAATAAAATTCATTATTTACTTCTTATTTTATAATATAAAAATTAATTTTGATTTCTCGGTTATCCAAGATATAAATTTATATCATTGTTCATATAGATGGTTAAACATATTTGAAAGAACAACCTAAAAATATAGGGTGTGTGTGGTTAAGAAAGTGATTATTCTAGAATAATTTCATTATTAAATAATAATATTATTAATTATGTTTTATTAGTTTAGAAAATATTATTAGAAGGGAGTTGGATAAATAATAAAATACTAGAGTGAACAATGAAATACACCATTTTAATAGTGGTTGTTGTCCACACATACGCACGAGTGACACATTAATTCTTTATAAACCTATCAGATGATAGGGAAGGGTTTATAATTTAAATACCTTACTAATTCAATAAATATTATATTAATCCTTTAAATATAATTTTATAGCTAGATGTTTATGGTGCTGACGAAAAATCAAGGATATCAGTCACAAAGGATCCAGTTCGCACATATGCAAGACAAGACCATAATTTTTGGAATGATTTTTTATGAATTTAGAAAATGGATATTCCAATAGTATAAGAATATTTCATCATATTATTAATACTAAATCTATAAAACTTTCATGGATAGAATAGGTTTTTGGTGGTAAAATAAGAAAAGAATTTATAGATCTTGATTGGGAAAATTACCTCTCCCTCTAGATGTTCTCCCTTGGATAACTACTTAAGGCTACCACTATTGGTCTTTTAGAAATAACTATTCCTATAGGATATGGGGATAGAAAGTTTAATAGAGAACATAATAGATTTTTGGTTGAGATAATGCTTCTAAATGAGTGAAAAAAATTAAAACTCTAAGATTTATTAAACAAAACATCATGTTCGATAGCATGTATGACACAAAACACCAATGTTAGAAGAGAATATAATACCATGAGACTTTATGACATAATTATTTTTAAATAAATTCAATCAATTTTATATCTTATGAGGCACAAAATAATAGGTTTAAACGAAACACATTACTCTATTAAAATATTATTAGTTAAAATATAACGATAATAATCAAGCCATTAAGTTTATGGGTATAAATAATAATAAATAAATTATTAAGAGAATATGGTTTACACATGTATAAAAAAATCCACTGGTTATATATTGATTATAAATGAAAATAAAAAACATTTCAAATAAAAAGAAATGTTTTCTAAAAAACTGTGTTTTTTCTAAAAGGGTTTTTAGTCACAATTTTAGCATATAATTTATAAATAGTTTTTAAAAATTTTAGAAAATTTATTTTAAAAAACAAAATTAATTTTTGAAATCATAATTTTAAAATTATATTAGAGTTATTTTTTAATTTTTCTGAAATGTATAATTTTTTTATGAATAGTAAAAATTACACATTTTTAATGAAAACAACCATTTATTTTAAATTATTTAAAAAGATAAATTATATTATACTTATTAAAGTAAACTTAGTTAAATTATATTAAAATTTAACTAATTTTGATTATTGGAATCAATTTCATATTTAATTTTGATATTAAATCATTCTATACTTATGAGATTTTTCTCTTTGGAAATGAACTTTTTCATCACATATGTGGGTACAATTTTAAATTGGATTTTTCCAATTTTGTGAATTTAATTTATAAAAAATGGATTCCATATATGAAATCATAAAAATTTTATTATCTAATAAGTTAAACCTAATATTTTACCATTATGAATAGTAAACCCAGTAGAAATTAATTAATAGAGGTAGGGTAAAAACTGATTTACCGAGGGTTACACTAAGAAGATAATGGTACAAATGAACTAAAGTTTTTTCTAAAACCTATTTCATGGACATATCTTAGCCTTATCACCAATAAGGTTCAATAATGACCCATTTTAGAGGATTTTTTGCATTATAAAAACATGGGTGTAATTAAATCTTTTCAAAAATTACACCACTGTCCTCTCCCCCACATAAAAGGCTACCCTATCCACCCCTAACCACACTTCAAAAGAAATTTGGTTCAAAAAATACATTGAAAAATAAATTACTTACTCTGATAAAAACATCCTATGTCTCTTTTTTTGATCATAAATACCACCTAAGATGGATTTTGGTGAAAATCTAATGATTTTTTTAGAAAAAGATGCAATGTACTAAATCCAATGTTTTTGTATTGTTTATTCTTCCAAATACTTAAAATATTATTAAATAATGATTATATTTTTACCAAATTATTTTCCATATATTTATATTTTATTATTTCAAGGGAGTTAACTATATCTATTTCCTCTTCCATCAAATGGGAATCGAAATCGTCGATTGTGTCTATGGCGGACTACCGCCTCACGAACCTATGTAATTTTTTTTCTATAACCAAATTTTACGGATGGATATAATGATATATTTTAAAAATTCCTATGAAATTTAGTATTTTTTTATACTTCTTGAATTTTAATATCATCTATACATTCTTATATCCTACTGCTTTTAAAATATGATAGCGTTGCCCGTATGTACAATGGACTACCACCCCATGAAGCGATGTGATTTGTTTTTCACTTTCTATTTAAATAGATTGTAATAATGATAAATTTAGTTAATATATGTGATATATATATGAAATTATATTAATTCGTTAATATTAATATTCCACCCAATTCCTTACCCTTTCACTAGTTATGGAAACAAAAATGTCACTTATGCGTACGTATGTCCTACCATCTCCACAAAGCAATGTGATCCATTATCCCTGATCAAATTTAAATAGTTATAATAAAAAAATCATCTAATGAAAAAATTATATTTATAAAATTATTATTATTATATAGATTATTTAACAATATAATGCACAAGAACTAGAACTTTAAGAAAACACGTATGAGAAAACAAGGCAATTAACACCCAGAACAATGAAAATAATGAAATATTATTAACAAAATGGTGATAATATGTCATAATTGGATAATATATGATAAAATAATTATAAATATGTTTCTATAATTACTTAATATCATGATTAAATAAAGTATATTAGATTTTAAATCACATTAAACCAAAAATAAGCACAAGGTAAGGGACTCCGTCTCAATTTCCCTTCACTGAGACATATTATAATGTTATGTACATAATTTCTTCTACATTGTGTATATAATTAACCATTGACATGTAATATATATTTTTTATTTAAAAATAATTCTATATTAACTATCAGTTTGAATTATTTCATCTAAATGGATTTTGACTTAAAAGATATCAAGTGGTAAAGAATTCCATAACTAATTTTTTTTTTCATTGGGTTATATTACTTATTCACTATCTTTGATATTATATGATTACGAGTTTAATGAATTTTGACTATAAATTATTTTATTTAGACTTTTTTAGGTGGATTTACATTTTATACACACAATCAATTCATTGGATAATTCCCACCTCATCTTTATGATCATTGTAAGGGCCTATTACACATTCTCATTATAAACCGGATTGTTTGTGCTTGAATTTCCATTACAGAAAATTATTTTATCATTGGATAATAAATCCATTTAATTTTATTATCATATGGTTATTCATTATTTTTTCAAGTAAAAGTACATTTTTTACATTCATTAGTGCTTAAAATGATTGAGAGAATACTTTTAACAAAATCTAACTTCATTTCTCTCTTTGGTCAGAAATCCATTTTCTCCAAAAACCATGTAATATAATAACGTTTTCAATTTTTTTTAAATTTCTCCTAATTATTTATTAAATTAATATTTACCCATGCTTTAATTTTTTAATTTTTTTTGAAATGAACCTTCATATCATTTTCCAAACAAGGCCCATTTTTTATTATGGAAAATATGAAAGGAATATTTGTTTTAATGTATAAAGTATGTAAAAAATATCCTCCCATAAAGACCAATATATTTATAAATGATTCCATTAGAATTTTAAATGGTTATTTTTAAATAATTGTTTTTTCAAAACATTATTTAATGTTTTGGTTATAAATTATTTTCTAAGTAAAACAAATATTTCCTTCAAGAATATTCTAATGACATTTTTATGGAATTTTTATTCATTAATTTCCAAAACCATTATTTTACTTATATTCCACTAGGGATATGTTTTATTCATACCATCCTTATTAATTATATGAATATTTTAATATCACTTTTAACAACGAATGTATTGACATTCACTTTCTTGATTTAGTTTTTGTATTCATTAACTTTTCCTTGAAATATTCACTTTATTATGATCATTAAACATTAAATTTACTATAAATATCCATATTATTTATCATGTTTTTTTATTTATTAAACCATATATCGTTTCTATATATAGTTTTATATATTTAATGAAATTTTTTTATATGATAAAATATTAATAAATCCATATTCTTTACTCAATACGAATATTTGATGATAGTGAACATTGTTCACGAATTAAATAGATTATTAAATATATGAGGAATGATTTGGAAATGAAGTTATTAGTAAGGCCTAAAATTATATATCCCCTCAATACATCAGTATTCTCAGGAGGTGAATCAATAATCTAGCTTTTAATAACTTTATACCTATTGTTTTGTACTGAGTTGTGAAAGGTTTTGATGGTAGAGGTATCATGATACCTGAGATCATGGCATCCAATAATTAAAAATTTTCTCATTAAGAATTTATTTATTACTATCCATGAGATTTTTGCAATGATATTATCTGTAGATGTATTTTATTCTCATTTTATTGATTAAATGGAATGCATTTTTTGTTACATACCTTAACATATTGATTAAGCCTTATCTATTCAAGATAGTTAAGTTATTTAAATGAAATGTTTGTTTAATTATTTACCTTACCATATTGATTATTCATTATCTAATTAGGATAGTCATGTTATTGATTAAATGGATTGTGTGTTCTAATATTTACCTATCTATAATATTTAAGCCTTATATATTCATGATAGCTAAGTTATTTAAAGGTAATGTGTGCTCAGTTATTCAACCTACCATATTGATTATGATTATTGATTCATGACAGCTTCCACTTTACATAAATATTACAGAGCATCTGAGATTAAAATTATTTTGTTTCTATTCCCATGAATCCAGTAAGTGTACAATGAATGATATGAAAGGATAAACTAGAGTGATTAATAATTTTTTTGAAAAAAACTAATTTTTTAATTTATGTATTTAAAAGTATTGAAACACTCTAGTATGTACCAAGATTACCAAGAAAAAAAATATTCTGTCCTTCTGGACATGATTCCTTGTATCATGTGATAATATAATAAAGCAGACACCAGCTCTGAATTATCGAGGATGGAATTGTTTCATTTTTAATTAGATAAATTTTATGATAGAACATGGGAACTAGGTTTAGGAAAAAATATATTTGGGAATAAAACCCTATGACAGACATTGAGGATAAGTATAGAAGAATATTCTAATATATTGGTAAGGTTGAGATTATGTGGTTTTCTTAAAAATATTCCCCTATATGGATAATATAAGTGGATGTGGTTCTATTAAAGATGTACCTATAGAAAATAACTCTAAAAAAGGAATGTCATGCTTGACTCATGTGTTACCTGGTACATGAAAACATGCCTTACTGAACAACTGGTTTGATACTCATAGGGGATATGATTTATATAACTCATTTTTTCTTTACAAAACAGTATAATTATTTGAATAGATGATATGAATTAATTACCTTGATTATACCTAAGGTGTCTTTTATTGAAAATAAGGTGTCATGATTTATACATCCGATAAATGATTATATGGTTTTTCCACTATGATCATTATTTCCCACACTATACTTTTTGGTTTTAGTCAATGGATGGAACCTGAAGGAATCATATTAAAATTAAATATGTAGGATGTTGGGGTGATTATGAGAAACCAAATGGGATAATGACTAATGTAAATGATGTCACGATTATGCCTAATCAATTATCCATATAATTATTAACAACCTATACCTTAAACAACTCTTAGACTCACCAAAAAAGGGATGGATGGAGTTAACTAAGAGATCAAGTGATGGGGTCCATAGAGGAAAGAAGTCTGAATTTACATCATGTCATAAATGTGGAACAAAACTCCCTGGAAAGTATCTAAAATTAATATAAAAATGGATTACAAGTGGGAAATAAGGGAACAAAGAAATAAATTTATAATAAAAAACTAAGAGTATGATGAAAGGAAATAAATTTCATCACATGGACCCATTTATAGATTTTTATCTCAAATGTGGGGAACCCATAACTTTATGAGTCAATTCCCTCTTCTAAAGGTTAACCCCTTGACTAAGGAAGATCTTATGTTAAAATAAAATATATGAAGTATTTATGTATTGGTATTGAAGAACTATGTGGTAGAAGTTTTTTTTACCAATGGTATTTTGGTTATAAGAATTATGAAACATATAAAGATAGTGTAAAATTTTAAAAGAATATATGAATTTGTTAACTTAAGAGTTATGGATACCTTAATTGGTTTATGAGTTTAATGTTGATCACAAGTTCAATGTATTAAAAACCCTTTTTTAAAATTATTGTGTTAGGAATTTTACATAATTAAGGATATTCTTGGAAGACATTTATGGAAATACAACCTATTGTATTAGTAAAAAATGTTATTTAAGGAACAATGACCTTACTTTTGCGGGAATAAGTTCAAATTATTGTTAACTTTATGGTTAATCTTATCATTAATGCTAAGGTAATTATGGGTTTTTATAAATTGATAATTTTATAGAAATTATATTAATATTTTCTAGAAAATGGACAACCCATATGCCAGGTGGAAACACATCGCATCTCGAAAGGTCACAAGACTTAAAGCAATAACCAATGGGAGACAAGTTGCTATGCTTATGACTTACCTACATGATGTTCATGTTAATATGTCATTGTTTTTACTTAAATTATTGGACCAATAAATATTAATGATGAACTCGTGGTGTTACTATTGTGTTTTAGAGATTAATAACTTGTTCTAACCGTATCATATTTTAAAAAATATTTATAGATAAATGGGAGGCCTTGTCACTCTTCTATGGATTTTATGATATGTGAAAAGTTAATATAATTGCATAAAAAATTATTTTTTACAATAATTTAGTGGAGTAATAAATAAATTTTAAATTGATCGAAGCCAAAAAAAGGAAGAAAATTGTGGTTATGGAATAAAATATATCATGTAAGTATATTTCCTCATATTCTTAGACAATAAAATAATTACTTAACTTTAGGAAAAGTATCTTGAATTTTTTTTATCATATTATATTCATATCTAATGAATCAATTGGTATTTTAAATCATTATAGATTTATCGTTTTTAGGTCCTTAAATTTCAATTGATAATTGAATTTCATAGGATAAATGGACTTTATCACTCTCTATAATTTTTTTATTCTTTTCTTACATATCCAAATCTTCACTCTCCACTAATGTTCTCCTACTTAGAAGCCTAGAAATGTGTTATTCCAGGTATCAAATTTGTATAACTTCATATCTCATTAAGTGGATATTTTATTAACCGTTATTACAATGTGGGTTTAAAAGAAGATATTTTAATATATCAAAACCGTAATTTCTGAGATCAAGATTAAATTGTGAGAATTCAATATATTTAAGTGGGGTATAATGCAACACCCCAAGTTTCTAAAAGAGGAAGAACATGTTTAATAGCACATATAACATGAAAAAACATGATTATAAGATAATATAAATCATGATACTTGACAATATAATTATTTTAAATACATTCAACTTCTTTGATAGCTTATGATGCACATCGTAATAGGTTTAAAATAAACACAATACTCTATTAAAATTTTATTTTTTAAAATGTGACCATTATAACCTTTTTTTAAGTTAGTGGGTATGAATAGTAATAACAAAATTATTAATAATATATGATTTATACCTGTATAAAAAATTCATTGGTTATCTATTTTTTATATTTATAAATAAAAAACATTTCAAAGAAAAAAAATGTCTTCTTAAAAACGTATTTTTTTTCTAAAAGGAGGTTTAGTTTCTCTTTGTGCACATAAAGTAAAATTATTTTTAACAATTTCTGAAAAATA